>OX424491.1:31247361-32455695 GCA_949152395.1 Agrochola litura
ACACAACTAGCGAGTCTCGTCACTTATGAACAGAAGCCGCGCTAATCTTGGGTCGAGGCACAGCTCATCGCACACCACTAGCGAGTCTCGTCACTTATGAACAGAAGCCGCGCTAATCTTGGGTCGAGGCACAACTCATCGCACACCACTAGCGAGTCTCGTCACTTATGAACAGAAGCCGCGCTAATCTTGGGTCGAGGCACAACTCATCGCACACCACTAGCGAGTCTCGTCACTTATGAACAGAAGCCGCGCTAATCTTGGGTCGAGGCACAACTCATCGCACACCACTAGCGAGTCTCGTTACTTATGAATAGAAGCCGCGCTGATCTTGGGTCGAGGCACAACTCATCCCACACAACTAGCGAGTCTCGTCACTTATGAACAGAAGCCGCGCTAATCTTGGGTCGAGGCACAACTCATCGCACACCACTAGCGAGTCTCGTCACTTATGAACAGAAGCCGCGCTGATCTTGGGTCGAGGCACAACTCATCGCATACAACTAGCGAGTCTCGTCACTTATGAACAGAAGCCGTGCTGATTTTGGGTCGAGGCACAACTCATCGCACACAACTAGCGAGTCTCGTCACTTATGAACAGAAGCCGCGCTAATCTTGGGTCGAGGCACAACTCATCGCACACCACTAGCGAGTCTCGTCACTTATGAACAGAAGCCGCGCTAATCTTGGGTCGAGGCACAACTCATCGCATACAACTAGCGAGTCTCGTCACTTATGAACAGAAGCCGCGCTAATCTTGGGTCGAGGCACAACTCATCGCACACCACTAGCGAGTCTCGTCACTTATGAACAGAAGCCGCGCTGATCTTGGGTCGAAGCACAACTCATCGCACACCACTAGCGAGTCTCGTCACTTATGAACAGAAGCCACGCTGATCTTGGGTCGAGGCACAACTCATCGCACACCACTACTGAGTCTCGTCGCTTATGAATAGAAGCCGCGCTGATCCACACCACTAGCGAGTCTTGTCACTTATGAACAGAAGCCGCGTTGATCTTAGATCAAGAAACAACTCATCGCACACCACTAGCGAGTCTCGTCACTTATGAACAGAAGCCGCGCTGATCTTAGATCAAGAAACAACTCATCGCACACCACTAGCGAGTCTCGTCACTTATGAACAGAAGCCGCGCTGATCTTGGGTCACGGCACAACTCATCGCACACCACTACTGAGTCTCGTTGCTTATGAACAGAAGCCGCGCTGATCTTAGGTTGAGGCACAACTCACCGAACACCACTAGCGAATCTTGTCACTTATGAACAGAAGTCGCGCTGATCTAGTGTCGAGGCACAACTCATCGCATACCACTAGCGATTCTTGTCACTTTGAATAGAAGCCGCGCTGATCTTGTGTCGAGGCACAACTCATCGCATACCACTAGAGATTCTTGTCACTTATGAACAGAAGCGGCGCTGATCTTGTGTCGAGGCACAACTCATCGCACACAACTAGCGAGTCTCGTCACTTATGAACAGAAGCCGCGCTGATCTTGTGTCGAGGCACAACTCATCGCATACCACTAGCGATTCCTGTCACTTATGAACAGAAGCCGCGCTGATCTTAGGTTGAGGCACAACTCACCGAACACCACTAGCGAATCTTGTCACTTATGAACAGAAGTCGTGCCGATCTTGTGTCGAAGCACAACCAATTCCGTACTTATGAAGCTGAACTGCGCCATTATAGTTCCGCTAGCAAAAGTGAGGTTTAATTCAGAACGAGTTTCAAATTTGTGGCAAATTGCAGCTTTGCGGTGAATCTGTGCATATTTCCGGCACGGACTGAGCTAGCTGGCGGAGGATTAACGGACACATTAGGGAATGAACATGCAATCCGTTTTAAAACAAAAACCTCGAGTTTTCCACGTTTTAAATGATTACTGGATGCTCTTAAGCCGAAGTATAAGTGAAAATCTCCTGGACATAGAATGTAAATGAAACTTTTAGATTCACTAATCTTATTACAACTATTGTTACTGTTAATATTTTCTCCAGTAGACCTCGTGGCTAAGTATTAAGGCGCTGTACATAGTCAAAATAGGCTTCACAAAACCGTTTTTTAGCCAAATGCATAAATTTTAGAGCAGCAAAAAAAATGTATGTTAATCTTGATCATATTTATGCATTTGGCTAAAAAACGGTTTTGTGTTGAAAACACGTTTTCAGTCAATTTTCTCGATAGAAAAAAATCATAAAATAACCATTAAAATTGAAATTCTAGCAGTTGTAACTGTATTATTTATGAACAAATCTTGATAAAATTAATAACAGTGATGTAATATATAATAATAAGTGGAACTGTTGTTTTTATTTATCGATTGAAATAAGATATTTATAGGGATTAATTATATTCAATGATAAATAACTCGAACGAGTCGAACAAAACATCGCGCCAGCGCGACGTTATTACGCTCTCTTTCTTTTCTACGCAAAGCGACAGTGACCGTTGAGGCGCGCTGCTAGATGGACCTGTGTCATTTTGTTCCGCTCGCCGCCGCTGCTCAGAAATCAGTTCGTTTTTCTAAGTTGCTTTGTTGGTGTAAATTTTTGATCGATTTCGGATTTAGTCATAAGTTGTGTAAATAAATAATTAATTATTGACATTGTAAAAAAATGGGCAAAAAAAAAATATTCGGAGGGCAATAAAGAGATCATATTCGATGAAACAAAAACACATGATGGAAGTTGTAAAGTAAGTACTTACCTTTTTGTGTACACCTTATTTTGTTTATATAAATTATCTATGGATGCGTTATTTCGAGACTTGAATTCAAAGTTCGATTGGGCTAGTGGGCTCGTGCATTGGAAAACTTTACTGCTATAGTGACTAACCCCGGGTTCAAATCCCAGAAAAAATGTGTACATTTTGTTGATTTTTTTTATTTGAAATAATCGTTTTTTAAATTGTTATTTAATTTTTGTCCATTTTCTTTTTCTTGTTTGAAATTTTCAGTATTTATAATAATAAATACTGAAAATTTCAAACAAGAAAAAACAACAAAAAATCCTTATAAATATACAGGGTGTTTGGCAGAACGTTGAACATACGAAAATGGTGGATAGGTGGGGTCATCTGCTACTTACTTAGCCCTAATTTATTTGGCCCTGGCCCCCTGGTTTTTTTTTTTAATGCAAGTTGAAATTAAGATTTAAGTATTTTTTACATTTTTCTGTAAGTTTGAGGACTCATAACTTTTTTTCTAGCTAACATCTAAATAAAGCAATAATTTTATAAGAATCTGCCAACATTAAAGATTAAAAAAACAAAAATATTGCCTGTTTTACTCATTTTTAATAAACGTTTTTAATAAAAGTTTCACTACTTTCTTAACTTTAAAGTGTAATCACTTTAAAGTTAAGAAAGTGGTGAAACAAGAAGAAAGCAAAAAAAAAATAAAAAAAATATCCAGGGGGCCAGGGTCAAATAAATTAGGGCTGAGTAAGTAGCAGATGACCCCACCTATCCACCATTTTCGTATGTTCAACGTTCTGCCAAACACCCTGTATTAGGAATTTTTGTTGTTCTTCTTATTTTGAAACAATTATAATGCAATTTTATTGTTTTTTTCTTTATAGTAAAAAGAAACGGTTGGCGAGTCTCACACCTCGCTGCAGAAGGATAGGTTTCGAGCTCTGGTCCTGAAGTCGGACTGACATAGTGGTGTTTTTGTACAGACACTTCAGCAACTGACTGCAGTACAGCCCTGCCCTTCATTTGATTTCGCTTCGTATGCTTAAATATGTCAAAAACAATAAAATAAAATTAAAATAAATTAGCCTTTTTAAATTTTATGTATCCTTCCTATTCGTTTACCCCCTCCGTATGTCCACCCTTTTATTCTACTCAAATAACCCGTAAATCGCGAAAAAAAAACTGCTGTTTCATACAAAAAGGTTATTCACTCGGGAAAAATATTTGAAACGCAGAATGTTGCAGATTGAAGCAGTTTTTTTTTCGCGATTTACGGTTTATTTGAGTTGAGTTGTTCATAATGATGAGTACAATGACTTCTCTTGCTATACTCTTTTGTAACACACTGTATATTATTTTTCTCCAGAATCAACCAGCAAGCATGTTAGACGTTTTTTTTTTTTAAATTTACTCTTGATTCTGAATAAAAATATATCTATAGAAATAAAAATGTTTTTTTTTTACAAATTGACAATTAGCAGTTTTGAGAATAGGCCCTTTCTAGAATTGACCATTCTGAGCCTAAGCCATGTTATTTACGAATTATTTATCGAATACTTTCTAGAAAATAACAATTATTGATTAATTATTTAAAAAATAAAAAAATTAAAATATGTACATATTTTAAAAACAAGAACTCAAAAATAAATATACATAGGTACATATTTAAAAAATAAGAAAACAAAGTAACAATTGTTGATTAATTATTTAAAAAATAAGAAAATAAAAATATGTACATATTTTAAAAACAAAAACTCGAAAATAAATATATTTCAAAAATAAGAAAACAAAAATTTTCGTCTAACGAGATTCGAACTCGGTGATCACCGCGGAAGCGCGGCACAAAGTCGGACGCCTGGCGCGCTGGGCCAATCGTGCATTAAGTCTAGGTTGTGAAATTACGCTTCGGGAAAAACGGACGTTGCGCATCGGCGAAATTGGCGCGGTGTACCCCGCAGTAGGCGGGGCCACTTCATCTGCTTCACCCCCTCAAATGCCTACTACGCTCGAATATCCTGGCCTTAACAGCCGCACGGGTCGATCCATCAGGTTAAGCTACGCTTGCCGGGGTTGGTCCGTGGATGGGTGACCATTTTACATACCGATACTCCTCCGTACCTCGGAAAACACGTTAAGCCATTGGTCCCGGCTGTCATTCGTGGATCTTTGACAGTCGTTACGGGTCGTCAGAAGCGCGAGTCTGACAACCAGTCTTACCAAGGGGTATCGGATTACCTAGTTACTGGGTTGTGGAGGTCAGATAGGTAGTCGCTCCATGTAAAATACTGGTATTCAGCTGCATCCGGTTAGACTGGAAGCCGACCCTGACATAGTTGGGAAAAGGCTAGGCAGATTACTGATTGACTGTTTCCTCCACACCGTCTTCTGGTAATAAAGACTCTTAGATTACACTGCTGGTTATTTTTATGGGATCCATGAATAAGAAGGCGTATTTGTAACCTTTTGTTCCAACACAATGAGCAATGGTGGCCCAGTGGTAACGGCCGCGACTTACGAGTTGTAGGTCGTAGGTTCGAACCCAAACAAGCGCTTTACTTTGTGTAAATTATTTCATCACCACTGCTCTCAAAACGGTGAAGGAAAACATCGTGAGAAAACCGGCATGTCCTAGAACCGAAAATTTGAAGACATGTGACATCTACCAACCCGCACTGGGCCCGCGTGGTAGATTACGGCCCACTCCCTCTCACAGAGAGGAGGCCTGTGTCCCAGCAGTGGGAACAATTATAGGCTGATGATGATGATGATGATGATGTTCCAACACATGTCATTGTAAAAAATTTGAACAATCGCGAGCCGGTTGTTGTGGCCGCGATCAGCAACAGGTCCGGAAGTAGCGGCTTTTTCTCTAATACGGAGTTATTCCTCAAATGTGCTGCTATCAACAATATCTTCCTACTTGAGATACTACAGCTCTGTTTCCTACGAGCGGCGTCTGTGCTGATTGAAGGTTACATTTTTATTTCTTTGTCCGGAGCCTCCTAACGACATCGCTTTGCGCTATTGTAAACCGTTTTGTTCACTGGAAGAGTGGTAACACTCTCAGCTTTGAATCTTTTTAAAACTGGAACGATGTCATCGCATTTGTGGAACTTTTTAAGATTTTTATGAATAGTTGAAACTTGATGCTATACTTTGCTCTCTTTTATAAATATGAAGCTCAGTCGCTCGCTGCTAATGAGGCCGGCAGGCAACTCCGCGGGGCTGCAACATGTGCTATGTGAGTGAGTTGACGTGTGTGTTTGTTACAGCATCCTGTTCGCGGACATCTGCGGCTTCACTTCCCTGTCCGACCAGTGCACCGCCGAAGAGCTGGTGCGCCTGCTGAACGAACTGTTCGCCAGGTCAGTCACAGGCCACACCTGATATGCTTACGGTCAAACTCAAACTCAAAGCATTTATTTCAAATAAACCAATTTCAGGTACTTTTGAATTGTCAAGTGGTAGATCAGTCAGAAACATAAAGCTAGTTGCCCATTCCAAAGCGTGGTAGGTTCCTATAGAGAGGGAGGAACGGGCAAGAAACTCCACGCACACTCTTTTAAATCAAAATATTGTTACAAAATATTGGTTACATCATTCATGTTAAAATTATACATGTGGGAACAATGTAAAAAGACGTGCACGTTAAAAGCGTCCGTAATAAAATATAAAAAAAAAACATTTCAAAAATTAAATTAATTAAAATAACCCGTGGCAGCTAACAGATGACCAGTACCTACAGGACATGGATCATCACCATTTAGCTCAACCATTTTGAAGGGAACTTAATGATCCAACACGCACGCCACCACCAACGAGACATTTGAGTGAGCATGAGGGCACATTCAAGTCAATGAAAGCCGTACTCAGTAAATGGTAGCTTTATAAAATGTACATGGTCACAGTGCTCACATGTGCTATGCAATTATACACTACAAAGAGATTGAATTATACAAAGCAAATATAGTTTTTACAATCTTCAGTAGCTGCAACAATATTTTCGAATGCTAATCAATTAGTTTATGCGCCCTTGTGGAGCTAAACCAGCGCTGAGCCAAGCAATTATATCAGCGATGTAATCCCCAAAACTTTATAATATGCTTGGAATTTGCTTCTCCCTCACACGTTCCGCCTCCTCCTTCGCGAGCATTACTGCTTTGCAGACGCAGGTGCATTACTGCTTCGCAGACGTAGGCCTACCATGAAAGAAAGAAAGAAAGAAGAAAGAAAATATATTAGTTTAGCACAGACCACAAAAACACACAATATAATTAACAGCAGATAAAAAAAAACAATAAAAATCAAACAAAAGTGCCTCACGGCTACGCCAAAAAGGCCCAGTTCAGCAAAAATGCCAGACAACAATAAGTGCCTGACGCTGGTTTTCAACTGGACCTGAAAGTATGATGTGACGGATGTAAATCAGTTTTACAATGTAACGTGTGTATGTATACTTAAATAAAATAAATTTGTGTCAGATAAAATAATAAATAAAATAACGAATATGTAGGTACAATAAATGAGTAAGTGAGACGGACGCATTGTACCTATACTTAAATAAAGATATCCTACGAAAATGAATCTGAACAAAAAACCTGTTTTGAACGATGCCAGACTTCCATGTTCCAACAAATTGTCATAATTTATTAATGCAACAAGAACAAGAACCTCCGGCTCGAGGACATACGGGTTGTGAGCCAGTGAGCCGAGCCGAACGTCAGCATGAGCCAGAGCAATTCCCATCAATGAAACTGTATTGTATAACAGCACACGGACACAGACACTGACACATATTATTATATTTATAAAAGTAGAGCGACACTATACGAGTTATATGGTTTGAAAAAATACAGGATTGATACTCCTTTCTTAGAGTATGTCAAAAATTATTCAAAATTATTTAAACATATTTGTGTTTTTTTATTATTATTTTATTTTTTAACTATTCTCGGGACCATGGATCCCGGTCCTTTGGAAGGCGTACGAGGGGCCGAAGCCAACTCGTAGAGGCCCGTTAGACGCTTTTAAAGAAATGAGGCACCAACCGACGATTATCCCTGTATGCACTATGCAAGTGCACCAAAGGACAACCCCCGGTTGGTGTAGGACTATTACAGTACATGGAAACAAAACATTGGACTATGGGTTTGGGTAGCTAAAGTGGACTGGTTACCTGGAACTATGGTAGGACTATAGCCCCTGCCTGATCAATGTTTTATATTTACACGGATAAAATGGCAGGGAGTGACTTGCACACTCAATAATGGGCCCCCAGAAACGGTCGCTAGCACAAAGTAATGTAGCAACAAGGGGGCAACACGTCCTGAGGTGCTTATGAGGAGTGGAGAGGTATTCCACGGCTATCAGGACAATCCCGGAAGTACGGTCAAGATCCCTACCAGCATCTTACTGGAATACTTCCTTCCTCCGAGCACGTTTGCTCTTGCGAATCTTCACTCAAGCCGGCCAATTAAGGCAAGAATGAGGCGGGAGTGCCGTTCCTCGTCAGTGTTCACTCCAGCCGGCCAATAAAGGCAAGCCAGAGGTGAGGAACAAGACTTCTCCCGGGAGATAGGGTTCGTGGGGTCGCTACTGCCCAACAGCTCGCCACATGCTGCCCTGCGGGATTTTGTATCTCTCTTAGTCTGGCTCCTCATCCCAGACCTGTTCCGGCAAAGTAAACTGTACCGGCACAGACCTAGAGTTCGGAGCGCGCAAGCCCCACCACGACGTCAACGTAGAGATACGGCGGTGGGGTATTATTATTATTTATACGTCTTTGATATTTCTCGGGACCCAGGGGTCCCGGACCTTTGGAAGGCGTACGAGGGGCCGAAGCCAACTCGCAGAGGCCCCTTAGACGTTTTTAGTGAAATGAGGTACGAACCGACGATTATCCCTGTTCGCACTATGCAAGTGCAGCCAAGGACAACCCCCGGTTGGTGTAGGACTATTGTAAGATATGGAAACAAAGATATCGGACTATGGGTTTGGGTTTCTAAAGTGGACTGGTCACCTGGAACTATGGAAGGACTATGGCCCCTGCCTGATCTATGTTTTATATGCACACGGATAAAATGGCAGGGGGTGACTTGCACACTCAATAATGGGCCCCCGAAAACGGTCGCTAGCACATAGTGTCGTAGCGACAAGGGGGCAACACGTCCTGAGGTGCTTATGAGGAGTGGAGAGGTATTCCACGGCTATCAGGACAATCCCGGAAGTACGGTCAAGATCCCTACCAGCATCTTACTGGAATACTTCCTTCCTCCGAGCATGTTTGCTCTAGCGAATCTCCACTCAAGCCGGCCAATAAAGGCAAGAATGAGGTGGGAGCTCTGTTCCTCGTCAGTGTTCACTCCAGCCGGCCAATAAAGGCAAGCCAGAGGTGAGGAACAAGACTTCTCCCGGAGATAGGGTCCGTGGGGTCGCTAATGCCCAACAGCTCGCCACATGCTGCCCTGCGGGTTTTTGTATCTCTCTTGGTCTGGTTCCTCATCCCAGACCCGTTCCGGCAAAGTAAACTCTACCGGCACAGGCCTAGAGTTCGGAGCGCGCAAGCCCCACCACGACGTCAACGTAGAGATACGGCGGTGGGGTATTATTATTATTATTCATTTATTTCGGACAGAGTCCATATAATGTGTTAGTAACAATTTTCTTAAGATCTATGTTAGTAGGTACATAATCTAAAATATATTTACAATTTCCGTGTAACTATTCCCACCCAGTGTGCCTGTATGGGACAGTCATGTCGGGATGCAATCATTTGCAAAATGGTGTTGGAGCTACCGCGCAGTCTGTGGAATAATGACGCCACTTTCTTACGCACTATAGCGTGGAAACCGTCAACGCGCGCATTTGCGAACATTTGCGACGCACTACAATGCCGCGGCAACCCCAACAGCATTCTGAAAGCATTATTATACTGAATACGCAGGGCGTTGTAGGCACGTTGCGTATACCGAACCCACAGGCCGCTCGAGTAAAAAGACTGACAATATGCCCTAAAAAGTGTCAGTTTAACTTCTTTGGTACATCGAGCGAACCTACGGGCCAGCATATTGCTCCTTACCGCCAACGCATGTTAGAAAGGTTATTTTATGAATTTAAATTGTAATAACTTATGACCGAGTGAGCTGATTTTAATGAAAGTACCTGGGCGACCGAGCTCTGTTCTGGTGAAAATAGAGAATGCTCATTTAATAGTATAGGATTGTACCTACTAATTCCATACTGCCATGATAGTAGGTACTTACTAATTCCATGCTGCCATGATCATTATTCTACTGTCAAAAATGTCATGTCATTATCTTGTTCTAAACTTTGGGCGACTTTGGCTCTTTTAGGGTGAAAATACGGAGAAAACGAATTTTGCCAGATATGAGACTTAGCTAGATCGATTTTTCGCCCCCGTAAACCCCTATATTGCAACTTTCATTGAAATCGTTAGAGCCGATTTCAAGAACGTGAGTAGAGATATCTTTAGACAAACGAATAAATTTATACAAATATTGCTCGTTTAATAGTATAGGATAAAGACTAAATGTTAATTCAAGTTACGGACTATGACTATACATATTTCCAATCCCTTAAATATCTTGAAAAGAAGACAAAAAAAAATATAAGCGAATTTTTAAATCATCCCCTATTCCCTCTTGAGGGAGGGATGATTTTTGAAAAACGCAGAGATACGTAGTTCTTTATTTGTTACCAAAAGCATTAATTAAAATTTTCATAGCCCTAACTTAAGAAATGATAGGTTTCCCATACAAACTTTCATTCCCTATATCCCCACCCCCCCTTAAGGTTATTTTTGAGAAAAAAAGTAGGCTATGTAGGCTCCGGGATGCCATCTATCTCCTCGCCAAATTTTATCGAAACCTGTTCAGTGGTTTAGGCGTGAAAAGGTAACATATAGACAGATAGACAGACGGAGTTACTTTCGAATTTATAATATTAGTATGGATAGATTATTTTATTTTATTTCTGTTTAGTATTTTTGTTATTGAGCTGTTTTAAAAACAGACGTATGTAATAAAGGTAGATTGATTGATTGTATATCAGTGAACGATAGCTCTAGCTGAATATACTGTGTACTTAGTGTGTGCACACTGAGTAGTTTAAGGGTGCGTGCAACTGCATATGCAGGTAATATGTTAGGTAGGTACTGTATGTAATCTTGCGCGTGCATCATGCTATAGATTAAGGGTGCGTGATGGAGGTTGCACCCTACATGACAGTGTTTTAAAGATTCGAGTAAAACAGTTTAGAATCTGTCACTATAAAACTGTTCCGTCAAGGAGGAAAAAGTCATTCTGTATTATATAAATTGTGGCGTTAATAAATGTGTTCCATCCACATAGCCTCTTGATTTCAATAAAATAAGATACGTGTGAAATAGATTTTATCGACAACGGATTGTAGGTTTGATAAAATAACTCTAACGGAAGTATATTTTTGCAAAAGCAAAATATAAAATCCCGTTTATTTTCATTATTATTCGTGTTCCTGGCTCGTTGCTTGTCGCCCCCGGGATACAGCAAGTCATTCATTATTCAACAAAAATTACAGAGAATCCATGATTAGCGACGATGGCGACGAGTTTTTTCTTTTTGTTAATTTCATCGTAATTGATGGAGGGAAAGGTTGCGACATACGGTTCGAGAGAAATGCTTATCTCAACTACAGAATAAATAATAGTACTAACGCAACTAACCAAGAAGCGGGAGTCAGCTGCTGTGCCGGCCGAACAACGAGACAATATCTACGTAGGAAGAACACGCAGATCAGAGGTTGCATTCACTATAGAACGGGAGCCGATGACTTACTGTGTACGTTTATTGAACTGTACTATTGAAATCAAGAGGCTATGTGGATCGAACACATATATTAACACCACAAATTAATATAATACAAACGACTTTTTCTTCCTTGACGGAACAGTTTTACAGTAACAGATTCTAAACTGTTTTACTCGAATCTTTTAAAACACTGTCATGTAGGTACACAATCTCCATCGCGCACCCTTAATCTATAGCATGATGCATGCGCAAGATTACATAAAGTACCTACCTAACATATTACCTGCATATGCACGCACCCTTAAACTATTCAGTGTGCACACACTCTAAGTACACGTTATATTCAGCCAGAGCTATCGTTCACTGAAATTCAATCAATCAATTTACATTTATTACATGCGTCTGTTCTTAAACAGCTCAATAACAAAACACTAAACAGAAATAAAACAAAATTATCTATTACCTATATATCATAACAAGTCAAAATAAAATCACATCAAAAACAATATTAGATAACTTCGTAACATCATTTACATCACATTGCTCGCCCCCTTAACAATATTTTTAACCGACTTCCAAAAGGAGGAGGTTCTCAATTCGTCTGTATGTTTAATACGCGATTACTCCATCAATTATGAATAGAATTTTGATGATTCTTTTTTGTTTGGTAGATCATACTTCAGAGGTGGTCCCATATAAATTTTATTAACTTTGCTTGGGTAGTTTTTGAGTTAGCTTCAATTATACGTATTTTTTCCCACTTAGTATGTAGATGATATGATAACTTCTTGTCACTGTTATTTACATAGCAGGTAGTGGTATTCGAATTTGTGTGGGGTAGGTACCACAACTAAAAAGTGAAAAATAAAAACTTTTTACAAAAAAAAAAAAACAACCGACTTCAAAAAAAAAACACTACAAAGTGAAAAATAACTTTAATTTCGGAAGTCGGTGAAAAAGAACAAAAATTCAAAACCAAAGACACCGACTTCCGAATTTAAAGTTATTTTTCACTTTGTAGTGTTTTTTTTGAAGTCGGTTGTTTTTTTTTTTGTAAAAAGTTTTTTTCAAAAAATTGCTTTAGTTTTGGGCCTGGTAAAGATTTTGTTAACATATCTGCTAACATTTCTTGTGAAGGCATATATTTTACCTCAACCGCCTCAGCGTATTTCCAATCTATACAAGGCCAGAACGCAACCATAGGAAACTGCTCGCGTATACATTGTAATGCTATTTTTAAATCTGTGATTACAATGTATACACGAATTTTGCGTAGGTATTGCTGGTGTATAGTTTGTAACGTGGACGAGCGCGTCCTGGTTCCAAACTATACTACATCACTTACGCCTGATAAGAGTTTTAAAGATATAGTCTATAAAAAAAAGAAAAGAACAAAGGTGTGAACTGGGTGAAATGACTTAGGTTAGGTTAGGTTAGAACTGTGACCAACCGCGTGCGAGCCGAGCGAGCGCTACTTCCAAGTTGCTCGCAGCCAGGTAGGCTATTTAATATTAGCGCAAGGTGCATTACCTCGCAAACAAGTTGTATACCTGTTCACAATTTCTCGCAATGTAAACTCGATTAGTCCGCATGCGTACTGGCACTGTATACTATGGAATGAGGTAGTTAATTTGGTCACTACGAAGTATACGTGAGTATTTGCGTACTACCCTTGTATAGATTGGAAGACCTTACTAAAAAAGTGATTTCCAATCTATACGCGAGCAGTTTCCTATGGCTGCGTTCTGGCCTTGTATAGAATGGAAAGACGCACCGCCTCATTGACTATAGCTTCGCGAACGTAATGAAACCTAATATCGATGTGTTTAGTCCTATTATGGTTCATCTTACCCAATTAAATTCCAATTAAATGTATGTAATAATAAGTTGGAAATTAGCAGACAAATGTATGATGTTGACAACAGAACCTTCAGAAGGAATTACTGAGCAGGGAAAATTCACTAAAGGAAATCCCTTGTAAGTATGAGTACCTATAGCCAAAAAATGTTAAGTGAGCGCTTGCAAGGGGCCTGTGAGTTGGTGGACTTGGTGAAGTGCAATGCAGAGAGGTTTGAGTCACTGACAAACAGTCTCACCTGTAGTTGTGCTCCCACTCCACCACCTCTCATGTCACAGCATGTGGTTCCTACAGCTTTACCCATTTTAACCAATACTTTAGAAACGGTCAATCCCACTCAAAGTAGTGTTTTGGTCTATTCAGATAGATTAGGAGCAGGTTTTGGATCGTTGTTAAATAATCGCTCTAAACATATTATAGTTAACTGTTATTACGATAACTTGCACTTTAATGAGCTTGTTTATAAAATAATACATACACCAATGCATGAACAGACTACTGTAGTTCTTTTAATTGGAAACAGTCTGAGCATCACTAAAAAGGACATAGTTAATGGTGTCGACACCCTACTTAAATTAAAATTAGGCAAATTAATATTATGTGCATTGCCATATTCTGATAACAGGGGAGGATTTTACTGTGTGGCTTGGTTAACTTGAAAATTGGTATAAATAATCAATAATTCAAATAAAAGAAACGTCACAATAGACTTTTCAACAATTATTATTACGCTATTTGTTATGGGGGATGAGCAATATTACAATAAGTTCGTATTTTTCTATAGTTTACCGCAAATTGTAAAAAGGCTAGCCAAAAGGTTAGAATATTACAGATAGTCACGGATTAAACTTTTTTAAAGATTATCGTCACACTATAGCTTTATGGATCTAAGCAGTCAATCATAACATATACAGGGTGGATTTTGAAATGGGGCAGTAAGGACAGGTACCTTAACCGTTGTCGCTACAAGAAAAAGTCTTAGGGAGACTTTCCTTAACTTTTTGAAACATATTGATCTGCATCCACAGATTTTAAAAAAGTTTTTGTGAAAATTGGCCATTTTCTTGCTGACTGTACGTCAGCAAGAAAATGGCCAATTTTCACAAAAACTTTTTTGATGCCAGTCGATCCTATAATATTTCAAAAAACTATATCAGGCCAACTGAGGTTTGAGTACAAGAATGTCTGTCTGTATGTTTCCTTTCATGCCTAAACCACAGAACGGATTTCGATTAAATTTGGCAAGGAGATATATGGCATCCTTGGGTAGGACATAGGCTACTTTTTGTCTCAAAAATTATCCTAAAGGGGATGAAAGTTTTCTCGCCAAACTTCACGCTACTAGCTCAACGGGAAGTACCATATAGGCTTTGTTTTGTTTGCGAATGTCAACACAAATATGCGGTATAATTAAATGGCCGTATTTTTTTATTGCGTTGACTTGGAAGTTTGATTTTCTTTACAGCTCCAAGGGACCAAGATCTGTTTTTGATATCTATTTCAACTTGATGCCTCCACGCGTTTCTGAGAAAAAGGGTCTTGACAGACAACGAAGTCATCCTTTAACGGTATCAATTTTTTTTTTTGTACAGAACCCTAAACCAGATTTATTATCTGCCTGTTACCTCTTCATGCCATAACGGCTAAACGATGAAAGGCATACGGATAGGCCATGACCTGGGTTAGTACATAGGATACTCTGAATTCCGGTAGTATGTTCCTGTGGGATATGCGAAGCCGCGGGCAAAAGCTAGTTGTAAAATAAAAGACTCGTTCCTAATTAGTGGCGTTAGGTCTGATCATACAGGTCAACCTATATCCTTTGAATCAGATAAAAGTTACGTTTAGATAAAACTATTCAGTTAAGACCTCTTACTAAAAATAAATTGAAAATGTTTAATAATAATGTTCTTAGCAATCTTTCAAAAGCTAGTTTTGATTCACAAGACCCCAACATAAACTACCGTACATTATTTTCTACAGTATGCCAAGAATTCAATAAAGCATGTCCTGTAAAAACAGTTACAATCAATACCAAACCAAAATCTAATGAATGGTCCATTCCTGGCATTAGAAAAAGCAGAGATATTTTATATAATTTATATAACGAAAAATCATTGACTTCTGAACTATTCTAAGATATCAATCTTTTAGATATCTTAGAATAGTTAAATCTAAATTAATAAGTAACAAAATTAATATTTCTAACAATAAAATAAAAGCTGTGTGGCAGGTAATTAACAAAGAAACTGGAAACACAAAACAGCGAGATCAGAATGAATAGTCTTTAAAATTTTATAATAAAACCATTTCAGATAAGATAAAGAATCCCGGTAGCACGTTCTTGTGGAATATTTTCCGACATCCACGCGGGCGAAGCCGTAGGCAAAAGCCAGTAAAATATAAAATTGTCATCGACGTATATAACTGCTACTATTCTATTTCCATCGCTAAACACATTTTATAAAGATATGGTTCTATTTTGACTGCATGAAACCTAAATTGTGCATCTCCTGATCTAGCTCATGGAACCAAGCGTTTGACGCTTCTTGAGTCCATACAACGATCTTTGCAATTTACATACCTTTGCCTCTTGACCTTTAACAGTCACCTCCTTAGGCTGAAGCATGTAGATATCCTCTTTTAGCTTGCCATACAGGAAAGCAGTTGTCACATCCCATTGATCGATGAGCCAATCATATTCTACAGCTAATGAGAATAGTAATCACAAGGTTGAGCTTCTTACGACCGGAGAATACGTTTCATTGTAGTCTGTTCCAGATACCTGCGTAAATCCTTTAGCTACCAGCCTGGCTTTATATTTCGTCACTTTACCGTCACTGTCCCGCTTAATTTTGAAGACCCATTTGCATTGTATTGGCTTTTTATCACGTGGTAAGTCTACTAGTGACCACGTCTGATTCTCGTTCAATGATTTTAGTTCATCATCCATAGCTTTTTGCCATAAATTAGAATCAGGCTTTGCCAATGCTTCTTCAACTGTTATTGGATCGCCATCAATTTGCGCGATAGCATTATATATTATAGGCTTGCGCTCACGAAGATTGTATCTTCGTTTTGGTTCAGCCGCAGACACCTCAGTGTCAATACACTCCGCTTCAGGTAACTCTTCTTCATCTTGAATAATATTGTTAGACGTACCACTTTCAACCGCACTTTCTATTCGTTCCTCCTTTATATCAATAGGAACGACTGTGTTCTTCGTCATGTCGGTACCATCACCAGGAAAACATTTTCCAAGAAGTTTACATTTCTTGAGAATATTGTCTGACCTGTTCTTGGTTTCATCAGTCAATAACCTTTAGTCATTTCACTGTAGCCGATGAAAATCAATTCTTCAGTCTTTATATCAAGCTTCTGCCTTTTCTGTTTAGGTTTCAATGCATATGCTTGACAACCGAAAATTTTCAAATGATTCAAGTCCACTTTCTTATCTGACCAAAGTTCTTCTGGTACTTTATTCATGACAGCCTTTGTCGGGCTTCTATTCTTTAAATATACCACAGTACATACCGCTTCGGCCCAATACCTTTTACTAAGTTTGGCCTCACAAAGCAACGTTCTTGCTTGCTCAATGATCGTTCTATTCACCCTCTCAGGCACGCCATTTTGCTCAGGCGTATAAGGGACCGTGTTCTGGTGCTTTATACCAGCTAACTTTAAAATCTTTTCGAAGGCTTGGTTACAGAATTCTTTACCATTGTCAGATCTAAGACACTTTATCGACCTTTCTGTCTGCTTCTCCACTTCTGCTTTATATTCACGAAATTTTTCGAAGGTTTGACTCTTATTTCTCAAGAAGTAAATAATAAATTAAATAATAATACATTTGCTTTTATTCAAAAATCTAAATACAATTTCTCCATCTCAAACAAAACATAAAAAACGCACTATATTAATACATCGCTAAGCATTATTTGAGACAGAGTGAACGTATAAACCGTGTTACAGTCACAAGGCCTTCCTTTTACAATTAATTGATCATTTGCTGCACTATTGTAAGCATAAACTTAGTTTAATCACTAATCATTTAATTTTTTTATTTTTTCCTTATTTTTTTATTTTTATTTTAGCAAGGAATGGTTGTGTGTGGTGTGGGTGTATGTGTGTGCGGTGTGGGTGTATGTGTGGATTTATGCGTGGGTTTAGTTTTGTGTGTCGTGAGTATGCGTCACAGTATAAAAACGGATAATAAAGGAGCAATTTCGATCTGTTCTTAAGCGGGTTAGTAAGATTTTTTGCAAAGAATTGTTCAGTCTCATCGTACGTTAACTTTTGAAGAAAACCACCAACAACTGTTTTACGTTTAAATTAAGGTAAAGGGTATACGTTGCAGGTTTCGGTTATAGTGTTATAAAGTTGGTTGCTAAGATACGGGTAGCTTCGCTTCGCCAGCGCAGTTTTGGTGGTGACAGGTGGGCATTATACGGGATCTTTACGACGCTTATTTTGCTCCAGCAGCTTTGGGTCATAGGTCAATGATGAGTGTACACGTAAGGTAATAATAAGTGCATAGAGCTGCCGGACAGATATGTCTTTATAAAGCTGGGTAATCGGGTACCGGTAAGGTTTGTGAAGCATGACTTTCAAGACTGCTCTTTATGGCCTCTCAAGACGAAGTAAATACGTTTTAAATGTACCACCCCAGACAGATATGCGGTAGGTAAGAAGTGACTGAGCTAGGACAAAATAGATAGTTTTTAACAATTGGTCGGCAACTACTCTTCTTAGTTTTTTCATAGGAAACATTAGTTTACGAACACGCGAGACTGTCACTGATATGCTTTTGCCAACTTTAATGTGTTATCAATGTGCACGCCCAAGTATAACACAAGAGCTTCTATGTATAGTAAGGCAAGGAGTCAGTGTAGGTTGACAAATATGGGCTTTAACGTCTGGCATACTAGGCTGTGTAGCAGTGTTCGCTGAGAAAGGGACATAGTGAGTTTTAGAGACATTTAGCGTCAGTAGATTCAATGAAAGCCAATCCATGACTATGCCAAGAGCATTTTCAGCTGCGTGGTGAGCAGATTCCCATGCCTCACCGCTTATGATAAGCGCAGTGTCGTCTGCATATACAAGTATCTTGCAGTGTGGGATTGACAGCTGACACAATCTGTTTAAAAATAGAAGAAAAAGAGTGGGCCCTAGCACGCTGCCCTGTGGCACGCCAAAAGGTTAGATTCACGTCATCACTGACGTAGTTACCTACCTTAACTTGTTGTTTACGGTTTGTAAGATAGTCACAGAAGAGATTTAGTGCGATATCTCTGATTCCTATGCTTTCTAAACCACGGACAAGGATGGGAGTAGAGACTGTGTCGAAAGCTTTGGCTAAATCAAGAAATATATCTAGAGTTTTAGTCCTAGTATCAAGATTTTTAACAATTTGGCTTGTGGGTTCAAGAACAGCATCCTCTGTTGAAACGCCTCTCCTAAAACCATATTGGTTCGGCGCAATTATGTTGTAGCATTCAAGATAGCTAAGCAATCTTTTGTTCAGAACCTTCTGCATAATTTTGGACAGTGTGGTGAGTACAGATATAGGCCTATAGTTCTCGACACGGTCACCATCCCCACCCTTAAATACTGGTGTGACTAATGCCTTCTTAAAAGTGTCGGGAAAAGTACATTTAAAGTAAACATGCGTCTTACGCGTATTATCTTCGATAAACAACAACATACAAGATCCACTGAATGATTTTTCTTTCAAATCACTGTGTATAATTTCAAAAAATTACTTCGCTCGTTTACCTTGATTTTTCATAGAGCTCTTACAAGTTTTTCCATTTATACACGGAACACATGGTTCAATTTTATCACTTGATTTAAAATTAAAACCAGTTACCATATTTTTCAATGAATTCATATATTTTTGTGCGCTACTGCTGAGCATGAGGTCCTGGGTTCGATTCCCGGGTCGGGCAAAGTGTTATTGGGTTTTTCTATCTGGAATTTCTCAGTAGCAGCCCGGAGTCTGGATTTGTGCCCGGTTGATGGCAATAGGCTCGCCCCCTATTACATGGGACTTAAACATAACTGGCGAAATGTGGGTGTTCCTACTACAGGTACACCTCTGCCCAACCCTTCGGGGAAACAAGGCGTGATGTGTGATGTTATGTTGTCCCAAATGTGCTAATCTTCTATGCCAAATATTTGACAAAATTTAATTTGACAAGGTAAAGTTGACAACACAATTTTCTTTTTCAATCAACTCGAAAATTTCATCAACCTCTTTGCACGTTGCTACTATTTGGTCTGTTTTATTTATCTTCTGTCAAAATTACAGCGAAATCCTTCTTTACAAGATCGCCTACCGAAATTAAATTCATAGACAGTTCGGGAACATGAAAAACATTCGTTAATAGGAGTTCAGTGGTATTATTTACTTTCGGGTTGGCATTCCCTCTTCCTATAACTTTAATTTCTTCCCCGCTTGTAACTTTTATCTTTAGGTCGCCTTTTGTAATTCAACAATTTTCCGGCATCGTTCGTCATGTGGTTCGAGCAGCCACTGTCCAAGTACCATCGGTCCTTTTTCACCGTATTCGTAATACTCAACCATGGATTTGCTCTCTTAGTGACTTTGCATTCAGATGCTTTATGCCTTCTGTATGACATTTGAAGCACTTGAATATTTTCTTTGCCTTGCTAAATTTATTTCTATTTTGCGCCGTTGTTACCAGCGCTTGTTCTCCATTTTGAACATTTTCGCTCTGTTGGCTTGCTTCTTGCGTCAACTTTGACTTTATCTGCTCCAGTTTAATTTATTTTCCGTTGTCTATTGCCATTATAAATGGTTTATAATCTGACGATAAACCGCTTAATAATATTGAAATTATAAACTCATCAGAGATTTTTGCATCAATGTCTGCAAGTTGTTGCGCCAAAAAAATTACCTATTTTTTTTTTCTCTCCGTGGTTTCACAATTTTCAAGTCGTCATTGCCATAACTCTCGTTGCAATCTGATTCGTCTGCCACAGCCATTATCTTCGTAAACCTCACTGAGACTTACCCAAACTTCACGTGCCGTCTTCGCACTGTACACATGAGCGAAACATGCAGGCTCAAGCAGCAGACATAATAGCATAAAGTCGTTCGTGCCTTCCTGTCAGTATCTTTCAATGCAGCAGTTACCTTGAACCAGTTTTTGGATTCCAAGTAATTTTTCACCACATACTTCCAAGTGGTGAAGTCCTCAGCACCATTCAATTTTCTAATTCCACAAATTGAACCTGAATGTTCTTCTGCCATGACAATTTTTTTATCTGATACCTTTTTATGACACTCGTGTTTCTTGTGTTCTAGCTTCTAGACGTTTGGAGCCTTGAGCTGGGCCTGTAATCTGTTGAAATCAAGAGGCTGTATGGATGAAACACATTTATTAACGCCACAATTGATATAATATTGAACGACTTTTTCCTCCTTAACGGAACAGTTTTATAGTGACAGATTCTAAACTGTTTTACTAGAATGTTTAAAACACTGTCATGTAGGTATACAACCTCCATCGTGTTTTATGGTGTTTAGAACCAGCTACGAATGTGTACTCACAAAATTAGTTACGAACAGATTCTGGTTTAAATACAATTATTCGTTAATTAGCTTGAAGCAACAAGTGTTAATTAATAATTATCTAACTCCAATTACTTCACAGAGCTCGTCGCCATTTGTAATCTCGTCTTTGAGCTTATTTGCCCTTGAAACATCATGTTGAATATTCATGATATGGTGTAGACCCCGAACCTCGCACTGGACCTATGACGTACCTATTTGTATGGCACACAGATTTGTTGGTGAAAAGACGGGCTACAATTTTTCTTTGTTAAAATATAATGCATGGAACCATAATTGAAATCTTTCGTAACTATTCCTCACCTCATTTACCAAGACGCGTATGCGGGCATCTCCGAGCAGCATAAGTCCCGGGAGCTCCCTTAACCCTTGAATGTTAACCTCCGTCTTATACAGGTGATGTCAGGGTCCCGGCCGGGGGTGTTGGGCCCGCAACTCGACACCACTGCTAGGATTACAAATTGTGGGCCCTCTGGATAATAAGCGCAAGATAATCACTTTGTTTTGTACCCAGAGATTAATTGGATGCGGTAACGCGAGGCGAGGCGGCACAACGCGGTACGGTAGTCGGTAGCCCGACTGCCGAGATGCGATTAAATATAATGTTGTAAAAATCCCATCGTACAGAATTCCTTCATCAGGGCTAACATGACACACGCGACAATTACTCACTCTCGCGTAAGTAATTGTTGTCTATTTCTGTCACTTTTCTCGTATTCTGACAGCGCTGCCATACAAAATACTTGACTCGTTCTGTGAAACTTTATGTTTTCTCAACAAACCCTAACATATCACCTTAGTTAACTCGAATTATGACAATAAAATTCAACACGAGATAATCTCCGATTCTTCTGTTATTTAGTTGTATTTACTCGTCCTCGATTTTGACAACGAGAAGAGTAGACAAAATTAACAAAAAAAATAACTCCAAAATAACATGGCAGTTTCATAATTGTTGTAAGTACTTATTTTAGTCATAATTTTAGTTTACAATAATATAATATTTATAATAATGAAAATACTTAGTTTTAACTACTATTATATATAATATTGGAACGGACTTCTTTTCAGCGGCCACAAAAGAAACTGTGGCGGAGGGGAGCACTATTACTTAAGAGGCCTGCGAACACGGCTCGCAACTGCAAATCGAGATGTTTGCAAAATTCAATTCCAAGCACGTTGCGCTAGTGTGAGTGCCTGTCGGAGCGATATATACCTACAGTGAGCAATACTACCACGCACACATAGACAATTATTGCTTGACGCGGTAGTACTACTTTTACTTGAAAATTTATGTTAAATTTGGATGTGTTCCGTAATACCAAAAATGATGAATGAAAACTTAATATTTTTTTTTTTTTTTTCGATAATTTCTCACTTGATAACATAAACTATGCTTCTGCAAAAACAATAATATAAATATTGTTGTTTATACCTAATACAGAATTAACAATAATAATATAATATATTTATTCAGACAATATTGATCCATTACATTTATATTGTTAGTATGAACTTAAAGACTATGTTAGTACCTAATAACTAAGAGAGACTTGGTCCTGTGGGTGAAGTTCCACACCAGTGGGCTGTCTAACTTATTGCCTATTACATTCAGGATGCTGTTACTGCTCCCACGCAATCTGCTTAGCAGTGAGGCTGTCTTTTTGCACCAGGTGGCATCAATGCCGTCTGTGCGCGACTCAGCGAACATTGTTGACGCACTGCAGAAGTGCGGCAGACGTAACAGCACCCTGAAGGCAGTGTTAAACTGGATGCGCAGAGAATTGTGAGCCCTTTGGGTATATCTGAACCACAGGCTCGCTGAGTACAGAGATGTGCAATACGCTTTGAATAAAGTTACTTTCACCGCGTCTGTACATCTAGCGAACCTGCGGGCCAACATGTTCGCCCGGACTGACAATGCCCTGCACTCCCTCTCCATGTCTACATCATCTCCAAGATTTTCGGTAACCACATGCCCAAGATATTTGAATTAGTATACTCGATTAAGAGGAATACTATTGAGTAACACTGGTGGAACAATAGTTGGGCACTTTGTACCCGTCTTGAAGATCATGCACTCTGACTTTTTAACATTATAACTCAGACCGTGTGTGGCCGCATACTTTTCACATACGGCAAGCAACTTCCGCAATGCACAAATCGAAGGAGCCAGCAGCACCATATCATCGGCATAGCTAAGGTAGTTTACACTGACACCATCCACATAGCACCCTACGGGCATTTGACTGAGTTCCTCGATCAGTGCATTTACGTATAGGTTAAAAAGCAAGGGTGAGCTCAACCCCCCTGCCTCACTCCGCATTCCAGTCTGTATTCACTCGACAATTCACGCGCCCACTTTACATTATTTCTCTGATTAAGGTACCAATACCTTAAAAGTGATGTCAACTCTGGCGGTAGGCCCGTTTCCTTAAGCTTCTGCCATAACATATCATAAGACACTAGGTCAAATGCTTTCGAGAGGTCTAGAAAGCAAGCATAAACCGGGGTTTGTCTGTCAGTGTAATATTTCACAGTGTGCTTAAGGCTAAGAATAGCAGTCTCAGCCGACAAGCCAGGACGAAAGCCGAACTGAACGTCATGTAACTTAACATGCTTGTTCAAATAGGAGTTGAGCACACTGTCAAATACCTTTGCTACAATCGTGGCTAGCCAAATGGGTCTATAATTCGACACATCCCCCGTTTTACTCTTGGCAATCGGTACCACCAGAGTTTTCATCAGGGCAGGGGGTAGGTGTGAGTGATTTATGCACAAATTAAATAACATTGCAAGTACTCTAGGAAGGTGAAAATCAGCATACTTGAGGTATTCCACACTGAGAGCGTCATACCCCGGTGATTTTCCTCCCTTCATACCCGTCATAGCACGATCAATATCCTTAGCAAGTATTAAAATCGAAATATTCATCCCCTGAGTCTCAGCATCGAACCGTCCGCATGCTGGTTCTAAGGGTGACTTTACTACAAATTGTTCCTTAAAAATATTAGCAATGTCTTCAGGGCTAGAAACACCGCCGACACTCACTGGGATGCCAGGTCTTGTATTCCATGTATTTGTACACTTCCAAAAAAAAAAAATCCTTTTTCGTGTAGTGTGTCGCCATCAAGTCCATTTTTATCTGTTCTTGATGGTTTTGACACCACTTAAGCTTACCTTTAAAAATTTTACGTACCTCAATCATGGACCGCTAGCTGGACAATGGACCGCTAGCTGGCTTATCGTAGCTTACCCATGTATTAAATGTCCACCTGGCACCCGAGTAAGACTCGCTCACGTGCTTATTCCACCCTGCTAATAACTTTCCATATTTGCCTTCCTTCATCATACAGGTAGTAGTCGCAGCCTTTCGTAACACATTAATCATATCATCATATAATTTACTGACGATAACTTTAGGGAATCATTGTGACAGATTTTTCCACAACAACTCTGAAATTCATATGGGAAATCTATAGTTTTTAAATGTGTATTACATATTTTTGTGTACTTGTTTATCTGCTCCGGGCTTCTATCGCCCCATTTAACTTTATTACATGGTGTGTTCTTCAATAAGATTTTTTGTGTTATAACATTAAAATTACATGTATGTAACTACTAATGGAAAGTGGTCTGACCAATACACATCATACTTTACATATAATATATATCCACAACACACGGCCACGAGGCCGTTGTGACAATACAATGGTCTAGCCATCTACGACACTCGTGTGCCTCACTAATGTAAGTGAAAGTATCGGACGATAAACACAGTTTATTAGTGTCCGCACATATCCAATCCTGTTCCGTAAAGAATTCCAAAAGTTCAGTGTAAAAACGCTCACCTGGATGTGCATTTGTGTCTCCGAGAATGAAAACAGATTCAACACTACTTTCCTCAATAATAGCACTAATCGCACTTAGGCAGTCTATGAACTCTGGTACGTTCTCAGCACAGTCCGTGGGTATGTAAACACTGACAACCAGCACGGGCCGATCGTTTGTAGAAATACGAATATCCCATATGCGTGGGTTTGACCACTGTACCACTGACACAAACTGGAATACAGATCTACGTCATAAGAGCGCCACCCCTCCAAAGGGTCTACCCTTGAGGATACCCACACTGGTGTCCACCGCAGAGGTCCCAGTGCTGCCAAAGTCTTCGTGAATGTCCGCCAGGTAAGACAGTTCACAGGGCAGCAGCTACGTCTCTTGTAAGGCAATGATGTCTGCAAAACCGCATAACTGTTTATACCGTCCACAGACCGTTTTATATTTTTGCAGTTAAATGTTACCATAGTAGCATTATATATTATCAGTCGAAATATTTATTTTCTTCTCATCATAAACTTGTTTGTATGGCATAAAGCGACGACATGTCACACCGTCTGGCCAGATCTCATCATTTAGGAAAACATCAAATTTATGCTTCGTAACTGTCATTTTGTAGGCACTGTAACTTCTTTCTGTTTTCATTTTTATTTTCTGAAGAGTAACATTTTCGTTGGTTTTTATGAAAACATACTCGATTATATACTTCTCAAAGTTATTTTTGTGCACATTAGACACGAATAATGGGATTTTAAGATCTGCTGGTCTGTATCTACAGGTTTAATTGAAGCTTTCCCTGATGCCCTATTTCCGTATCTTCTTTTCTGTACCACCGACCACTCATTACTTAATGCAGAAGCTTTTGGTTTCAATTCACCTTTTGACATAACTATTTCCACCACTGACTTTTCATTATTTGTTACGTTCGTACCACTAGCCGTGTTCATTACGGTGTGATTAGCGGCCGGTCCCGTTAGCTGTTCCGTTGCTGCAATTGTGGTGCCTGTGTGCGTACCAGCTGTATTATGCGAGCGCGTATTATCAGCTGCTTCAAGTGCAACGGCAGCGGTGGTGGTAGGACTACACTCATGCAGCAAACCAATTGATTGTGTAAATGTCGAACACGGCAAATTATGCACTTGCTGTTTTGCACTTCTTGCTTTTACCTTCGGTGCATTCTTTATTGATGCGGACGAGTCATCAATATTCAAAAAACCGGGCGGCCCACTATCCAATAAATAGGCACCACGTCAATTGTTTACATTGGACTCTTCATGGTGCGTATCTCATGTTATTCATCTCTGTTTTTAAGTACTCAGTCGTAACATAAGTTTCCTTAATTAGTTTCAGTTCCGACTGTAGTAACACAATATCTTTTATCAACCTTGTTGCATCTATGTGATCAAACGTTACTGGTGGTAATTTATGTAGTTCTTTTGCCACGAAGATGGGAATTTTATCCGGATCAACAGTTTTAAAGGCACTTATGATATCTTCCACAACCTTTTGTTGTTTATTTTAACGAAATCTAGGAATTATGTCTGTATGGCAATAGCAAACCTTTGCAACATAATTACTAAAATTGCCAGTTCATTTCCTAAGGGTGGTGATTAACAACGTTATGTGTTTTAAGGTTATAATAAAAAAATCAACTCCAACGTCTCTCAAACGAAACACGATAAACTTCGTATTTCTCTTTATTTGATTTAAAAAAAAATATAATTTGATTATTTAGAAAAAATATATAATAATTTACATTTAAAACCAATTTCAATTTTACGGATCGGTATATGTGTATCCGAACGTTTTATTGTTTGTTTCTTTTTTGGGCCTACTAGATAAGGAATTTGAAAATGGATCTCTCTATTTTTCGTATCGAAGTGAAAGTGACTGAACAAAGTGAAGTTCAAATCCCATCAAAAACATAAATGTGAAAATGGGAGCCAAGTTCAATAAATATGGTTGTCGACTTTGCCGACAAAAGAATTGAGATCTAAATGGGTTCCAAATTTTGTAGATAATCCTGAAATTTATTTATAAGAACATGCAACTTTCTAAAATAAAATTAAAACACAAATTCTTGTTTTTTCTGCTATAACAATGTTTGCTATTTAAAAATATAACTTCTTAAATTTGAACAGTCGAATTATTTACACAAAGCACTAAGGATAAATTGAAGCTCAAGATTTTACTTGGCTAGTTTTTACATACAAGTTATCTTACAACTTTATATTTGATTTTATATTTGTCTACGGTGTCGTGGTGCAAAAGAACTAAAACAAACAGGGTAACTTTTTTATGCCGGTGTGCGTTACAGCTACGTCTTACACTCGCGCCACGTCATTGTGCTGTAATTTTACTTTTCTAGTGTGCGCGCATTAAGCGGCTAACAGTTGGACGCTATTTTTTCATCGACTTTACAGCTTTGACTGTCTACCTAGGCATATTTAATTATTATTATTTAATTTTAAGTAGGCACTCAGCATCAAATAAGTCATTCATGATGTGACCTGTAAGAAATTGGTACACTAGTCTATAAGTTTATTGGATGTAATGAGATACATCCTGTACAGGTCACTATACTAGTATTAAATAATACACCAACTAGGATAATAACGCACTTACTCATACGGCGGTCGGGTAGGAGGTGCGGCAAGCGATGCGCTTGCCACGCTCCCCACTACCGGTCGCCCCACCAGTATGCAGCATATATTTATTATACATTACATCTGCCTTTTACAAAATTAGAAAAATAATAAATATATTTTAAATACAATTAAATGCAATCATTCAACATAATCAAAATACTGTTAGTTGAGTAAGTTTTATACCAAAATAAATATTAGAACTAATTCTTTAAAGCACTACTGATTGAGCCTACAGTAAGTAATTAATAATATATTTTTACTTTTACATTACAATCATCACTCATCATTAATTTAAATGGGAATTTATAATTTTTTAACAAGAACATTGTCATCAGTTAAAGTTACCCTGTTTGTTTTAGTTCTTTTGCACCACGACACCGTAGACAAATATAAAATCAAATATAAAGTTGTAAGATAACTTGTATGTAAAAACTAGCCAAGTAAAATCTTGAGCTTCAATTTATCCTTAGTGCTTTGTGTAAATAATTCGACTGTTCAAATTTAAGAAGTTATATTTTTAAATAGCAAACATTGTTATAGCAGAAAAAACAAGAATTTGTGTTTTAATTTTATTTTAGAAAGTTGCATGTTCTTATAAATAAATTTCAGGATTATCTACAAAATTTGGAACCCATTTAGATCTCAATTCTTTTGTCGGCAAAGTCGACAACCATATTTATTGAACTTGGCTCCCATTTTCACATTTATGTTTTTGATGGGATTTGAACTTCACTTTGTTCAGTCACTTTCACTTCGATACGAAAAATAGAGAGATCCATTTTCAAATTCCTTATCTAGTAGGCCCAAAAAAGAAACAAACAATAAAACGTTCGGATACACATATACCGATCCGTAAAATTGAAATTGGTTTTAAATGTAAATTATTATATATTTTTTCTAAATAATCAAATTATATTTTTTTTTAAATCAAATAAAGAGAAATACGAAGTTTATCGTGTTTCGTTTGAGAGACGTTGGAGTTGATTTTTTTATTATAACCTTAAAACACATAACGTTGTTAATCACCACCCTTAGGAAATGAACTGGCAATTTTAGTAATTATGTTGCAAAGGTTTGCTATTGCCATACAGACATAATTCCTAGATTTCGTTAAAATAAACAACAAAAGGTTGTGGAAGATATCATAAGTGCCTTTAAAACTGTTGATCCGGATAAAATTCCCATCTTCGTGGCAAAAGAACTACATAAATTACCACCAGTAACGTTTGATCACATAGATGCAACAAGGTTGATAAAAGATATTGTGTTACTACAGTCGGAACTGAAACTAATTAAGGAAACTTATGTTACGACTGAGTACTTAAAAACAGAGATGAATAACATGAGATACGCACCATGAAGAGTCCAATGTAAACAATTGACGTGGTGCCTATTTATTGGATAGTGGGCCGCCCGGTTTTTTGAATATTGATGACTCGTCCGCATCAATAAAGAATGCACCGAAGGTAAAAGCAAGAAGTGCAAAACAGCAAGTGCATAATTTGCCGTGTTCGACATTTACACAATCAATTGGTTTGCTGCATGAGTGTAGTCCTACCACCGCCGCTGCCGTTGCACTTGAAGCAGCTGATAATACGCGCTCGCATAATACAGCTGGTACGCACACAGGCACCACAATTGCAGCAACGGAACAGCTAACGGGACCGGCCGCTAATCACACCGTAATGAACACGGCTAGTGGTACGAACGTAACAAATAATGAAAAGTCAGTGGTGGAAATAGTTATGTCAAAAGGTGAATTGAAACCAAAAGCTTCTGCATTAAGTAATGAGTGGTCGGTGGTACAGAAAAGAAGATACGGAAATAGGGCATCAGGGAAAGCTTCAATTAAACCTGTAGATACAGACCAGCAGATCTTAAAATCCCATTATTCGTGTCTAATGTGCACAAAAATAACTTTGAGAAGTATATAATCGAGTATGTTTTCATAAAAACCAACGAAAATGTTACTCTTCAGAAAATAAAAATGAAAACAGAAAGAAGTTACAGTGCCTACAAAATGACAGTTACGAAGCATAAATTTGATGTTTTCCTAAATGATGAGATCTGGCCAGACGGTGTGACATGTCGTCGCTTTATGCCATACAAACAAGTTTATGATGAGAAGAAAATAAATATTTCGACTGATAATATATAATGCTACTATGGTAACATTTAACTGCAAAAATATAAAACGGTCTGTGGACGGTATAAACAGTTATGCGGTTTTGCAGACATCATTGCCTTAAGATACGTGTGAAATAGATTTTATCGACAACGGATTGTAGGTTTGATAAAATAACTCTAACGGAAGTATATTTTTGCAAAAGCAAAATATAAAATCCCGTTTATTTTCATTATTATTCGTGTTCCTGGCTCGTTGCTTGTCGCCCCCGGGATACAGCAAGTCATTCATTATTCAACAAAAATTACAGAGAATCCATGATTAGCGACGATGGCGACGAGTTTTTTCTTTTTGTTAATTTCATCGTAATTGATGGAGGGAAAGGTTGCGACATACGGTTCGAGAGAAATGCTTATCTCAACTACAGAATAAATAATAGTACTAACGCAACTAACCAAGAAGCGGGAGTCAGCTGCTGTGCCGGCCGAACAACGAGACAATATCTACGTAGGAAGAACACGCAGATCAGAGGTTGCATTCACTATAGAACGGGAGCCGATGACTTACTGTGTACGTTTATTGAACTGTACTATTGAAATCAAGAGGCTATGTGGATCGAACACATATATTAACACCACAAATTAATATAATACAAACGACTTTTTCTTCCTTGACGGAACAGTTTTACAGTAACAGATTCTAAACTGTTTTACTCGAATCTTTTAAAACACTGTCATGTAGGTACACAATCTCCATCGCGCACCCTTAATCTATAGCATGATGCATGCGCAAGATTACATAAAGTACCTACCTAACATATTACCTGCATATGCACGCACCCTTAAACTATTCAGTGTGCACACACTCTAAGTACACGTTATATTCAGCCAGAGCTATCGTTCACTGAAATTCAATCAATCAATTTACATTTATTACATGCGTCTGTTCTTAAACAGCTCAATAACAAAACACTAAACAGAAATAAAACAAAATTATCTATTACCTATATATCATAACAAGTCAAAATAAAATCACATCAAAAACAATATTAGATAACTTCGTAACATCATTTACATCACATTGCTCGCCCCCTTAACAATATTTTTAACCGACTTCCAAAAGGAGGAGGTTCTCAATTCGTCTGTATGTTTAATACGCGATTACTCCATCAATTATGAATAGAATTTTGATGATTCTTTTTTGTTTGGTAGATCATACTTCAGAGGTGGTCCCATATAAATTTTATTAACTTTGCTTGGGTAGTTTTTGAGTTAGCTTCAATTATACGTATTTTTTCCCACTTAGTATGTAGATGATATGATAACTTCTTGTCACTGTTATTTACATAGCAGGTAGTGGTATTCGAATTTGTGTGGGGTAGGTACCACAACTAAAAAGTGAAAAATAAAAACTTTTTACAAAAAAAAAAAAACAACCGACTTCAAAAAAAAAACACTACAAAGTGAAAAATAACTTTAATTTCGGAAGTCGGTGAAAAAGAACAAAAATTCAAAACCAAAGACACCGACTTCCGAATTTAAAGTTATTTTTCACTTTGTAGTGTTTTTTTTGAAGTCGGTTGTTTTTTTTTTTGTAAAAAGTTTTTTTCAAAAAATTGCTTTAGTTTTGGGCCTGGTAAAGATTTTGTTAACATATCTGCTAACATTTCTTGTGAAGGCATATATTTTACCTCAACCGCCTCAGCGTATTTCCAATCTATACAAGGCCAGAACGCAACCATAGGAAACTGCTCGCGTATACATTGTAATGCTATTTTTAAATCTGTGATTACAATGTATACACGAATTTTGCGTAGGTATTGCTGGTGTATAGTTTGTAACGTGGACGAGCGCGTCCTGGTTCCAAACTATACTACATCACTTACGCCTGATAAGAGTTTTAAAGATATAGTCTATAAAAAAAAGAAAAGAACAAAGGTGTGAACTGGGTGAAATGACTTAGGTTAGGTTAGGTTAGAACTGTGACCAACCGCGTGCGAGCCGAGCGAGCGCTACTTCCAAGTTGCTCGCAGCCAGGTAGGCTATTTAATATTAGCGCAAGGTGCATTACCTCGCAAACAAGTTGTATACCTGTTCACAATTTCTCGCAATGTAAACTCGATTAGTCCGCATGCGTACTGGCACTGTATACTATGGAATGAGGTAGTTAATTTGGTCACTACGAAGTATACGTGAGTATTTGCGTACTACCCTTGTATAGATTGGAAGACCTTACTAAAAAAGTGATTTCCAATCTATACGCGAGCAGTTTCCTATGGCTGCGTTCTGGCCTTGTATAGAATGGAAAGACGCACCGCCTCATTGACTATAGCTTCGCGAACGTAATGAAACCTAATATCGATGTGTTTAGTCCTATTATGGTTCATCTTACCCAATTAAATTCCAATTAAATGTATGTAATAATAAGTTGGAAATTAGCAGACAAATGTATGATGTTGACAACAGAACCTTCAGAAGGAATTACTGAGCAGGGAAAATTCACTAAAGGAAATCCCTTGTAAGTATGAGTACCTATAGCCAAAAAATGTTAAGTGAGCGCTTGCAAGGGGCCTGTGAGTTGGTGGACTTGGTGAAGTGCAATGCAGAGAGGTTTGAGTCACTGACAAACAGTCTCACCTGTAGTTGTGCTCCCACTCCACCACCTCTCATGTCACAGCATGTGGTTCCTACAGCTTTACCCATTTTAACCAATACTTTAGAAACGGTCAATCCCACTCAAAGTAGTGTTTTGGTCTATTCAGATAGATTAGGAGCAGGTTTTGGATCGTTGTTAAATAATCGCTCTAAACATATTATAGTTAACTGTTATTACGATAACTTGCACTTTAATGAGCTTGTTTATAAAATAATACATACACCAATGCATGAACAGACTACTGTAGTTCTTTTAATTGGAAACAGTCTGAGCATCACTAAAAAGGACATAGTTAATGGTGTCGACACCCTACTTAAATTAAAATTAGGCAAATTAATATTATGTGCATTGCCATATTCTGATAACAGGGGAGGATTTTACTGTGTGGCTTGGTTAACTTGAAAATTGGTATAAATAATCAATAATTCAAATAAAAGAAACGTCACAATAGACTTTTCAACAATTATTATTACGCTATTTGTTATGGGGGATGAGCAATATTACAATAAGTTCGTATTTTTCTATAGTTTACCGCAAATTGTAAAAAGGCTAGCCAAAAGGTTAGAATATTACAGATAGTCACGGATTAAACTTTTTTAAAGATTATCGTCACACTATAGCTTTATGGATCTAAGCAGTCAATCATAACATATACAGGGTGGATTTTGAAATGGGGCAGTAAGGACAGGTACCTTAACCGTTGTCGCTACAAGAAAAAGTCTTAGGGAGACTTTCCTTAACTTTTTGAAACATATTGATCTGCATCCACAGATTTTAAAAAAGTTTTTGTGAAAATTGGCCATTTTCTTGCTGACTGTACGTCAGCAAGAAAATGGCCAATTTTCACAAAAACTTTTTTGATGCCAGTCGATCCTATAATATTTCAAAAAACTATATCAGGCCAACTGAGGTTTGAGTACAAGAATGTCTGTCTGTATGTTTCCTTTCATGCCTAAACCACAGAACGGATTTCGATTAAATTTGGCAAGGAGATATATGGCATCCTTGGGTAGGACATAGGCTACTTTTTGTCTCAAAAATTATCCTAAAGGGGATGAAAGTTTTCTCGCCAAACTTCACGCTACTAGCTCAACGGGAAGTACCATATAGGCTTTGTTTTGTTTGCGAATGTCAACACAAATATGCGGTATAATTAAATGGCCGTATTTTTTTATTGCGTTGACTTGGAAGTTTGATTTTCTTTACAGCTCCAAGGGACCAAGATCTGTTTTTGATATCTATTTCAACTTGATGCCTCCACGCGTTTCTGAGAAAAAGGGTCTTGACAGACAACGAAGTCATCCTTTAACGGTATCAATTTTTTTTTTTGTACAGAACCCTAAACCAGATTTATTATCTGCCTGTTACCTCTTCATGCCATAACGGCTAAACGATGAAAGGCATACGGATAGGCCATGACCTGGGTTAGTACATAGGATACTCTGAATTCCGGTAGTATGTTCCTGTGGGATATGCGAAGCCGCGGGCAAAAGCTAGTTGTAAAATAAAAGACTCGTTCCTAATTAGTGGCGTTAGGTCTGATCATACAGGTCAACCTATATCCTTTGAATCAGATAAAAGTTACGTTTAGATAAAACTATTCAGTTAAGACCTCTTACTAAAAATAAATTGAAAATGTTTAATAATAATGTTCTTAGCAATCTTTCAAAAGCTAGTTTTGATTCACAAGACCCCAACATAAACTACCGTACATTATTTTCTACAGTATGCCAAGAATTCAATAAAGCATGTCCTGTAAAAACAGTTACAATCAATACCAAACCAAAATCTAATGAATGGTCCATTCCTGGCATTAGAAAAAGCAGAGATATTTTATATAATTTATATAACGAAAAATCATTGACTTCTGAACTATTCTAAGATATCAATCTTTTAGATATCTTAGAATAGTTAAATCTAAATTAATAAGTAACAAAATTAATATTTCTAACAATAAAATAAAAGCTGTGTGGCAGGTAATTAACAAAGAAACTGGAAACACAAAACAGCGAGATCAGAATGAATAGTCTTTAAAATTTTATAATGAAACCATTTCAGATAAGATAAAGAATCCCGGTAGCACGTTCTTGTGGAATATTTTCCGACATCCACGCGGGCGAAGCCGTAGGCAAAAGCCAGTAAAATATAAAATTGTCATCGACGTATATAACTGCTACTATTCTATTTCCATCGCTAAACACATTTTATAAAGATATGGTTCTATTTTGACTGCATGAAACCTAAATTGTGCATCTCCTGATCTAGCTCATGGAACCAAGCGTTTGACGCTTCTTGAGTCCATACAACGATCTTTGCAATTTACATACCTTTGCCTCTTGACCTTTAACAGTCACCTCCTTAGGCTGAAGCATGTAGATATCCTCTTTTAGCTTGCCATACAGGAAAGCAGTTGTCACATCCCATTGATCGATGAGCCAATCATATTCTACAGCTAATGAGAATAGTAATCACAAGGTTGAGCTTCTTACGACCGGAGAATACGTTTCATTGTAGTCTGTTCCAGATACCTGCGTAAATCCTTTAGCTACCAGCCTGGCTTTATATTTCGTCACTTTACCGTCACTGTCCCGCTTAATTTTGAAGACCCATTTGCATTGTATTGGCTTTTTATCACGTGGTAAGTCTACTAGTGACCACGTCTGATTCTCGTTCAATGATTTTAGTTCATCATCCATAGCTTTTTGCCATAAATTAGAATCAGGCTTTGCCAATGCTTCTTCAACTGTTATTGGATCGCCATCAATTTGCGCGATAGCATTATATATTATAGGCTTGCGCTCACGAAGATTGTATCTTCGTTTTGGTTCAGCCGCAGACACCTCAGTGTCAATATACTCCGCTTCAGGTAACTCTTCTTCATCTTGAATAATATTGTTAGACGTACCACTTTCAACCGCACTTTCTATTCGTTCCTCCTTTATATCAATAGGAACGACTGTGTTCTTCGTCATGTCGGTACCATCACCAGGAAAACATTTTCCAAGAAGTTTACATTTCTTGAGAATATTGTCTGACCTGTTCTTGGTTTCATCAGTCAATAACCTTTAGTCATTTCACTGTAGCCGATGAAAATCAATTCTTCAGTCTTTATATCAAGCTTCTGCCTTTTCTGTTTAGGTTTCAATGCATATGCTTGACAACCGAAAATTTTCAAATGATTCAAGTCCACTTTCTTATCTGACCAAAGTTCTTCTGGTACTTTATTCATGACAGCCTTTGTCGGGCTTCTATTCTTTAAATATACCACAGTACATACCGCTTCGGCCCAATACCTTTTACTAAGTTTGGCCTCACAAAGCAACGTTCTTGCTTGCTCAATGATCGTTCTATTCACCCTCTCAGGCACGCCATTTTGCTCAGGCGTATAAGGGACCGTGTTCTGGTGCTTTATACCAGCTAACTTTAAAATCTTTTCGAAGGCTTGGTTACAGAATTCTTTACCATTGTCAGATCTAAGACACTTTATCGACCTTTCTGTCTGCTTCTCCACTTCTGCTTTATATTCACGAAATTTTTCGAAGGTTTGACTCTTATTTCTCAAGAAGTAAATAATAAATTAAATAATAATACATTTGCTTTTATTCAAAAATCTAAATACAATTTCTCCATCTCAAACAAAACATAAAAAACGCACTATATTAATACATCGCTAAGCATTATTTGAGACAGAGTGAACGTATAAACCGTGTTACAGTCACAAGGCCTTCCTTTTACAATTAATTGATCATTTGCTGCACTATTGTAAGCATAAACTTAGTTTAATCACTAATCATTTAATTTTTTTATTTTTTCCTTATTTTTTTATTTTTATTTTAGCAAGGAATGGTTGTGTGTGGTGTGGGTGTATGTGTGTGCGGTGTGGGTGTATGTGTGGATTTATGCGTGGGTTTAGTTTTGTGTGTCGTGAGTATGCGTCACAGTATAAAAACGGATAATAAAGGAGCAATTTCGATCTGTTCTTAAGCGGGTTAGTAAGATTTTTTGCAAAGAATTGTTCAGTCTCATCGTACGTTAACTTTTGAAGAAAACCACCAACAACTGTTTTACGTTTAAATTAAGGTAAAGGGTATACGTTGCAGGTTTCGGTTATAGTGTTATAAAGTTGGTTGCTAAGATACGGGTAGCTTCGCTTCGCCAGCGCAGTTTTGGTGGTGACAGGTGGGCATTATACGGGATCTTTACGACGCTTATTTTGCTCCAGCAGCTTTGGGTCATAGGTCAATGATGAGTGTACACGTAAGGTAATAATAAGTGCATAGAGCTGCCGGACAGATATGTCTTTATAAAGCTGGGTAATCGGGTACCGGTAAGGTTTGTGAAGCATGACTTTCAAGACTGCTCTTTATGGCCTCTCAAGACGAAGTAAATACGTTTTAAATGTACCACCCCAGACAGATATGCGGTAGGTAAGAAGTGACTGAGCTAGGACAAAATAGATAGTTTTTAACAATTGGTCGGCAACTACTCTTCTTAGTTTTTTCATAGGAAACATTAGTTTACGAACACGCGAGACTGTCACTGATATGCTTTTGCCAACTTTAATGTGTTATCAATGTGCACGCCCAAGTATAACACAAGAGCTTCTATGTATAGTAAGGCAAGGAGTCAGTGTAGGTTGACAAATATGGGCTTTAACGTCTGGCATACTAGGCTGTGTAGCAGTGTTCGCTGAGAAAGGGACATAGTGAGTTTTAGAGACATTTAGCGTCAGTAGATTCAATGAAAGCCAATCCATGACTATGCCAAGAGCATTTTCAGCTGCGTGGTGAGCAGATTCCCATGCCTCACCGCTTATGATAAGCGCAGTGTCGTCTGCATATACGAGTATCTTGCAGTGTGGGATTGACAGCTGACACAATCTGTTTAAAAATAGAAGAAAAAGAGTGGGCCCTAGCACGCTGCCCTGTGGCACGCCAAAAGGTTAGATTCACGTCATCACTGACGTAGTTACCTACCTTAACTTGTTGTTTACGGTTTGTAAGATAGTCACAGAAGAGATTTAGTGCGATATCTCTGATTCCTATGCTTTCTAAACCACGGACAAGGATGGGAGTAGAGACTGTGTCGAAAGCTTTGGCTAAATCAAGAAATATATCTAGAGTTTTAGTCCTAGTATCAAGATTTTTAACAATTTGGCTTGTGGGTTCAAGAACAGCATCCTCTGTTGAAACGCCTCTCCTAAAACCGTATTGGTTCGGCGCAATTATGTTGTAGCATTCAAGATAGCTAAGCAATCTTTTGTTCAGAACCTTCTGCATAATTTTGGACAGTGTGGTGAGTACAGATATAGGCCTATAGTTCTCGACACGGTCACCATCCCCACCCTTAAATACTGGTGTGACTAATGCCTTCTTAAAAGTGTCGGGAAAAGTACATTTAAAGTAAACATGCGTCTTACGCGTATTATCTTCGATAAACAACAACATACAAGATCCACTGAATGATTTTTCTTTCAAATCACTGTGTATAATTTCAAAAAATTACTTCGCTCGTTTACCTTGATTTTTCATAGAGCTCTTACAAGTTTTTCCATTTATACACGGAACACATGGTTCAATTTTATCACTTGATTTAAAATTAAAACCAGTTACCATATTTTTCAATGAATTCATATATTTTTGTCCCAAATGTGCTAATCTTCTATGCCAAATATTTGACAAAATTTAATTTGACAAGGTAAAGTTGACAACACAATTTTCTTTTTCAATCAACTCGAAAATTTCATCAACCTCTTTGCACGTTGCTACTATTTGGTCTGTTTTATTTATCTTCTGTCAAAATTACAGCGAAATCCTTCTTTACAAGATCGCCTACCGAAATTAAATTCATAGACAGTTCGGGAACATGAAAAACATTCGTTAATAGGAGTTCAGTGGTATTATTTACTTTCGGGTTGGCATTCCCTCTTCCTATAACTTTAATTTCTTCCCCGCTTGTAACTTTTATCTTTAGGTCGCCTTTTGTAATTCAACAATTTTCCGGCATCGTTCGTCATGTGGTTCGAGCAGCCACTGTCCAAGTACCATCGGTCCTTTTTCACCGTATTCGTAATACTCAACCATGGATTTGCTCTCTTAGTGACTTTGCATTCAGATGCTTTATGCCTTCTGTATGACATTTGAAGCACTTGAATATTTTCTTTGCCTTGCTAAATTTATTTCTATTTTGCGCCGTTGTTACCAGCGCTTGTTCTCCATTTTGAACATTTTCGCTCTGTTGGCTTGCTTCTTGCGTCAACTTTGACTTTATCTGCTCCAGTTTAATTTATTTTCCGTTGTCTATTGCCATTATAAATGGTTTATAATCTGACGATAAACCGCTTAATAATATTGAAATTATAAACTCATCAGAGATTTTTGCATCAATGTCTGCAAGTTGTTGCGCCAAAAAAATTACCTATTTTTTTTTTCTCTCCGTGGTTTCACAATTTTCAAGTCGTCATTGCCATAACTCTCGTTGCAATCTGATTCGTCTGCCACAGCCATTATCTTCGTAAACCTCACTGAGACTTACCCAAACTTCACGTGCCGTCTTCGCACTGTACACATGAGCGAAACATGCAGGCTCAAGCAGCAGACATAATAGCATAAAGTCGTTCGTGCCTTCCTGTCAGTATCTTTCAATGCAGCAGTTACCTTGAACCAGTTTTTGGATTCCAAGTAATTTTTCACCACATACTTCCAAGTGGTGAAGTCCTCAGCACCATTCAATTTTCTAATTCCACAAATTGAACCTGAATGTTCTTCTGCCATGACAATTTTTTTATCTGATACCTTTTTATGACACTCGTGTTTCTTGTGTTCTAGCTTCTAGACGTTTGGAGCCTTGAGCTGGGCCTGTAATCTGTTGAAATCAAGAGGCTGTATGGATGAAACACATTTATTAACGCCACAATTGATATAATATTGAACGACTTTTTCCTCCTTAACGGAACAGTTTTATAGTGACAGATTCTAAACTGTTTTACTAGAATGTTTAAAACACTGTCATGTAGGTATACAACCTCCATCGTGTTTTATGGTGTTTAGAACCAGCTACGAATGTGTACTCACAAAATTAGTTACGAACAGATTCTGGTTTAAATACAATTATTCGTTAATTAGCTTGAAGCAACAAGTGTTAATTAATAATTATCTAACTCCAATTACTTCACAGAGCTCGTCGCCATTTGTAATCTCGTCTTTGAGCTTATTTGCCCTTGAAACATCATGTTGAATATTCATGATATGGTGTAGACCCCGAACCTCGCACTGGACCTATGACGTACCTATTTGTATGGCACACAGATTTGTTGGTGAAAAGACGGGCTACAATTTTTCTTTGTTAAAATATAATGCATGGAACCATAATTGAAATCTTTCGTAACTATTCCTCACCTCATTTACCAAGACGCGTATGCGGGCATCTCCGAGCAGCATAAGTCCCGGGAGCTCCCTTAACCCTTGAATGTTAACCTCCGTCTTATACAGGTGATGTCAGGGTCCCGGCCGGGGGTGTTGGGCCCGCAACTCGACACCACTGCTAGGATTACAAATTGTGGGCCCTCTGGATAATAAGCGCAAGATAATCACTTTGTTTTGTACCCAGAGATTAATTGGATGCGGTAACGCGAGGCGAGGCGGCACAACGCGGTACGGTAGTCGGTAGCCCGACTGCCGAGATGCGATTAAATATAATGTTGTAAAAATCCCATCGTACAGAATTCCTTCATCAGGGCTAACATGACACACGCGACAATTACTCACTCTCGCGTAAGTAATTGTTGTCTATTTCTGTCACTTTTCTCGTATTCTGACAGCGCTGCCATACAAAATACTTGACTCGTTCTGTGAAACTTTATGTTTTCTCAACAAACCCTAACATATCACCTTAGTTAACTCGAATTATGACAATAAAATTCAACACGAGATAATCTCCGATTCTTCTGTTATTTAGTTGTATTTACTCGTCCTCGATTTTGACAACGAGAAGAGTAGACAAAATTAACAAAAAAAATAACTCCAAAATAACATGGCAGTTTCATAATTGTTGTAAGTACTTATTTTAGTCATAATTTTAGTTTACAATAATATAATATTTATAATAATGAAAATACTTAGTTTTAACTACTATTATATATAATATTGGAACGGACTTCTTTTCAGCGGCCACAAAAGAAACTGTGGCGGAGGGGAGCACTATTACTTAAGAGGCCTGCGAACACGGCTCGCAACTGCAAATCGAGATGTTTGCAAAATTCAATTCCAAGCACGTTGCGCTAGTGTGAGTGCCTGTCGGAGCGATATATACCTACAGTGAGCAATACTACCACGCACACATAGACAATTATTGCTTGACGCGGTAGTACTACTTTTACTTGAAAATTTATGTTAAATTTGGATGTGTTCCGTAATACCAAAAATGATGAATGAAAACTTAATATTTTTTTTTTTTTTTTCGATAATTTCTCACTTGATAACATAAACTATGCTTCTGCAAAAACAATAATATAAATATTGTTGTTTATACCTAATACAGAATTAACAATAATAATATAATATATTTATTCAGACAATATTGATCCATTACATTTATATTGTTAGTATGAACTTAAAGACTATGTTAGTACCTAATAACTAAGAGAGACTTGGTCCTGTGGGTGAAGTTCCACACCAGTGGGCTGTCTAACTTATTGCCTATTACATTCAGGATGCTGTTACTGCTCCCACGCAATCTGCTTAGCAGTGAGGCTGTCTTTTTGCACCAGGTGGCATCAATGCCGTCTGTGCGCGACTCAGCGAACATTGTTGACGCACTGCAGAAGTGCGGCAGACGTAACAGCACCCTGAAGGCAGTGTTAAACTGGATGCGCAGAGAATTGTGAGCCCTTTGGGTATATCTGAACCACAGGCTCGCTGAGTACAGAGATGTGCAATACGCTTTGAATAAAGTTACTTTCACCGCGTCTGTACATCTAGCGAACCTGCGGGCCAACATGTTCGCCCGGACTGACAATGCCCTGCACTCCCTCTCCATGTCTACATCATCTCCAAGATTTTCGGTAACCACATGCCCAAGATATTTGAATTAGTATACTCGATTAAGAGGAATACTATTGAGTAACACTGGTGGAACAATAGTTGGGCACTTTGTACCCGTCTTGAAGATCATGCACTCTGACTTTTTAACATTATAACTCAGACCGTGTGTGGCCGCATACTTTTCACATACGGCAAGCAACTTCCGCAATGCACAAATCGAAGGAGCCAGCAGCACCATATCATCGGCATAGCTAAGGTAGTTTACACTGACACCATCCACATAGCACCCTACGGGCATTTGACTGAGTTCCTCGATCAGTGCATTTACGTATAGGTTAAAAAGCAAGGGTGAGCTCAACCCCCCTGCCTCACTCCGCATTCCAGTCTGTATTCACTCGACAATTCACGCGCCCACTTTACATTATTTCTCTGATTAAGGTACCAATACCTTAAAAGTGATGTCAACTCTGGCGGTAGGCCCGTTTCCTTAAGCTTCTGCCATAACATATCATAAGACACTAGGTCAAATGCTTTCGAGAGGTCTAGAAAGCAAGCATAAACCGGGGTTTGTCTGTCAGTGTAATATTTCACAGTGTGCTTAAGGCTAAGAATAGCAGTCTCAGCCGACAAGCCAGGACGAAAGCCGAACTGAACGTCATGTAACTTAACATGCTTGTTCAAATAGGAGTTGAGCACACTGTCAAATACCTTTGCTACAATCGTGGCTAGCCAAATGGGTCTATAATTCGACACATCCCCCGTTTTACTCTTGGCAATCGGTACCACCAGAGTTTTCATCAGGGCAGGGGGTAGGTGTGAGTGATTTATGCACAAATTAAATAACATTGCAAGTACTCTAGGAAGGTGAAAATCAGCATACTTGAGGTATTCCACACTGAGAGCGTCATACCCCGGTGATTTTCCTCCCTTCATACCCGTCATAGCACGATCAATATCCTTAGCAAGTATTAAAATCGAAATATTCATCCCCTGAGTCTCAGCATCGAACCGTCCGCATGCTGGTTCTAAGGGTGACTTTACTACAAATTGTTCCTTAAAAATATTAGCAATGTCTTCAGGGCTAGAAACACCGCCGACACTCACTGGGATGCCAGGTCTTGTATTCCATGTATTTGTACACTTCCAAAAAAAAAAAATCCTTTTTCGTGTAGTGTGTCGCCATCAAGTCCATTTTTATCTGTTCTTGATGGTTTTGACACCACTTAAGCTTACCTTTAAAAATTTTACGTACCTCAATCATGGACCGCTAGCTGGACAATGGACCGCTAGCTGGCTTATCGTAGCTTACCCATGTATTAAATGTCCACCTGGCACCCGAGTAAGACTCGCTCACGTGCTTATTCCACCCTGCTAATAACTTTCCATATTTGCCTTCCTTCATCATACAGGTAGTAGTCGCAGCCTTTCGTAACACATTAATCATATCATCATATAATTTACTGACGATAACTTTAGGGAATCATTGTGACAGATTTTTCCACAACAACTCTGAAATTCATATGGGAAATCTATAGTTTTTAAATGTGTATTACATATTTTTGTGTACTTGTTTATCTGCTCCGGGCTTCTATCGCCCCATTTAACTTTATTACATGGTGTGTTCTTCAATAAGATTTTTTGTGTTATAACATTAAAATTACATGTATGTAACTACTAATGGAAAGTGGTCTGACCAATACACATCATACTTTACATATAATATATATCCACAACACACGGCCACGAGGCCGTTGTGACAATACAATGGTCTAGCCATCTACGACACTCGTGTGCCTCACTAATGTAAGTGAAAGTATCGGACGATAAACACAGTTTATTAGTGTCCGCACATATCCAATCCTGTTCCGTAAAGAATTCCAAAAGTTCAGTGTAAAAACGCTCACCTGGATGTGCATTTGTGTCTCCGAGAATGAAAACAGATTCAACACTACTTTCCTCAATAATAGCACTAATCGCACTTAGGCAGTCTATGAACTCTGGTACGTTCTCAGCACAGTCCGTGGGTATGTAAACACTGACAACCAGCACGGGCCGATCGTTTGTAGAAATACGAATATCCCATATGCGTGGGTTTGACCACTGTACCACTGACACAAACTGGAATACAGATCTACGTCATAAGAGCGCCACCCCTCCAAAGGGTCTAGCCTTGAGGATACCCACACTGGTGTCCACCGCAGAGGTCCCAGTGCTGCCAAAGTCTTCGTGAATGTCCGCCAGGTAAGACAGTTCACAGGGCAGCAGCTACGTCTCTTGTAAGGCAATGATGTCTGCAAAACCGCATAACTGTTTATACCGTCCACAGACCGTTTTATATTTTTGCAGTTAAATGTTACCATAGTAGCATTATATATTATCAGTCGAAATATTTATTTTCTTCTCATCATAAACTTGTTTGTATGGCATAAAGCGACGACATGTCACACCGTCTGGCCAGATCTCATCATTTAGGAAAACATCAAATTTATGCTTCGTAACTGTCATTTTGTAGGCACTGTAACTTCTTTCTGTTTTCATTTTTATTTTCTGAAGAGTAACATTTTCGTTGGTTTTTATGAAAACATACTCGATTATATACTTCTCAAAGTTATTTTTGTGCACATTAGACACGAATAATGGGATTTTAAGATCTGCTGGTCTGTATCTACAGGTTTAATTGAAGCTTTCCCTGATGCCCTATTTCCGTATCTTCTTTTCTGTACCACCGACCACTCATTACTTAATGCAGAAGCTTTTGGTTTCAATTCACCTTTTGACATAACTATTTCCACCACTGACTTTTCATTATTTGTTACGTTCGTACCACTAGCCGTGTTCATTACGGTGTGATTAGCGGCCGGTCCCGTTAGCTGTTCCGTTGCTGCAATTGTGGTGCCTGTGTGCGTACCAGCTGTATTATGCGAGCGCGTATTATCAGCTGCTTCAAGTGCAACGGCAGCGGCGGTGGTAGGACTACACTCATGCAGCAAACCAATTGATTGTGTAAATGTCGAACACGGCAAATTATGCACTTGCTGTTTTGCACTTCTTGCTTTTACCTTCGGTGCATTCTTTATTGATGCGGACGAGTCATCAATATTCAAAAAACCGGGCGGCCCACTATCCAATAAATAGGCACCACGTCAATTGTTTACATTGGACTCTTCATGGTGCGTATCTCATGTTATTCATCTCTGTTTTTAAGTACTCAGTCGTAACATAAGTTTCCTTAATTAGTTTCAGTTCCGACTGTAGTAACACAATATCTTTTATCAACCTTGTTGCATCTATGTGATCAAACGTTACTGGTGGTAATTTATGTAGTTCTTTTGCCACGAAGATGGGAATTTTATCCGGATCAACAGTTTTAAAGGCACTTATGATATCTTCCACAACCTTTTGTTGTTTATTTTAACGAAATCTAGGAATTATGTCTGTATGGCAATAGCAAACCTTTGCAACATAATTACTAAAATTGCCAGTTCATTTCCTAAGGGTGGTGATTAACAACGTTATGTGTTTTAAGGTTATAATAAAAAAATCAACTCCAACGTCTCTCAAACGAAACACGATAAACTTCGTATTTCTCTTTATTTGATTTAAAAAAAAATATAATTTGATTATTTAGAAAAAATATATAATAATTTACATTTAAAACCAATTTCAATTTTACGGATCGGTATATGTGTATCCGAACGTTTTATTGTTTGTTTCTTTTTTGGGCCTACTAGATAAGGAATTTGAAAATGGATCTCTCTATTTTTCGTATCGAAGTGAAAGTGACTGAACAAAGTGAAGTTCAAATCCCATCAAAAACATAAATGTGAAAATGGGAGCCAAGTTCAATAAATATGGTTGTCGACTTTGCCGACAAAAGAATTGAGATCTAAATGGGTTCCAAATTTTGTAGATAATCCTGAAATTTATTTATAAGAACATGCAACTTTCTAAAATAAAATTAAAACACAAATTCTTGTTTTTTCTGCTATAACAATGTTTGCTATTTAAAAATATAACTTCTTAAATTTGAACAGTCGAATTATTTACACAAAGCACTAAGGATAAATTGAAGCTCAAGATTTTACTTGGCTAGTTTTTACATACAAGTTATCTTACAACTTTATATTTGATTTTATATTTGTCTACGGTGTCGTGGTGCAAAAGAACTAAAACAAACAGGGTAACTTTTTTATGCCGGTGTGCGTTACAGCTACGTCTTACACTCGCGCCACGTCATTGTGCTGTAATTTTACTTTTCTAGTGTGCGCGCATTAAGCGGCTAACAGTTGGACGCTATTTTTTCATCGACTTTACAGCTTTGACTGTCTACCTAGGCATATTTAATTATTATTATTTAATTTTAAGTAGGCACTCAGCATCAAATAAGTCATTCATGATGTGACCTGTAAGAAATTGGTACACTAGTCTATAAGTTTATTGGATGTAATGAGATACATCCTGTACAGGTCACTATACTAGTATTAAATAATACACCAACTAGGATAATAACGCACTTACTCATACGGCGGTCGGGTAGGAGGTGCGGCAAGCGATGCGCTTGCCACGCTCCCCACTACCGGTCACCCCACCAGTATGCAGCATATATTTATTATACATTACATCTGCCTTTTACAAAATTAGAAAAATAATAAATATATTTTAAATACAATTAAATGCAATCATTCAACATAATCAAAATACTGTTAGTTGAGTAAGTTTTATACCAAAATAAATATTAGAACTAATTCTTTAAAGCACTACTGATTGAGCCTACAGTAAGTAATTAATAATATATTTTTACTTTTACATTACAATCATCACTCATCATTAATTTAAATGGGAATTTATAATTTTTTAACAAGAACATTGTCATCAGTGATATCAGCATTACTATCATCTTCACAAACTTTCCACTGTCCTTCAACTCGCTTTAGGTGTACAATATTTCTACGTAGTCGTTGTCCGTTGTTATCATTTTGAACTTCTACATCATTGCCTTCTTTATTGATGACTGTGTGTGGTGTATCATTAAATGTGGTAGACAACTTATTCTCCTTCGTCATATTCTTCACATATACTTTCTCTCCAACGTCAATACTACATTCTGCTGCTTGTCTTTTTCTGTCCGCATATTCCTTTCCCTTGGCTTTCATTTCTGTATCCCTATCTTTTGTTTCCAGATCTAAATCTGTAAATTCCACATCGACAACAGAAGGCAACTTATCCCTAAATTGACGCCTAAAAAAGAGTTCCGCAGGAGTTTTACCTGTAACGGAATGAGGGGTGCTGTTATACATAGTTAGATATTTAAGCAAATCTTCTTGCCAATTTGTCCTTAAGCTTTGGCTAATTCGTAGTCTTTTTAGGATATCGCGGTTCTGTCTCTCAACCTCGCCATTTTGCTGAGGCCAGTAGGGGATGCTATGAAACAAACGTATGCCAAATTCATTGCAAAATTTTTCGAATTCGGCACTGGTGAACTGTCGACCATTGTCAGCAGTAATGCTTACTGGCGCTCCTAGCCTAGAAAATATCTCTTTAAGTATTATTATAGTGTGCGCAGAGTCGATAATTTTAGAAATTTTTACTTCTTTATACCGACTAAAATAATCTATAATTACCAAAAGATAATGCCCACTAGGCAACGGTCCAAGATAGTCAATGGCTACGTCAATCCAGGGTTGAACAGGAAGTGCCCGTCTGCGCATAGGGTTAGGAGGATTTGGAGCGGAAACCAGAGTACAACCTTTACAAGTTCTTACATAACGTTCCGCGTCACTGTCAATTTTGGGCCACCATACCTTGGAACGTAGTCGCGTTTTCATCGCTACGATTCCTGGGTGTCCTTCGTGAGCAGCTGCTAAAACTTTTGACCTCAAACTGGAAGGAATTACAATTTTATTACAACGTAAAAGTAAATTGTCTTGGAAACAAAGTTCATGTTCAAAGACCTTGTAAGTGTTGATACTCTGGTCCCAGCTATTGTTATAAATACCGTTCTTAACCAATTTTAGTTCATGGTCTCCCTCACAAACTTCCTTCAATTCAGACAGGGTGATTGCCATAGGACGAGACTCATCGATTACTAAATTCAAATAATTATCGTCATCGAACGGAACTGGCGAACAGTCAATAGGACACAACCGTGATAGTGAATCTGCGATGTTTTTCTTGCCCGGACTGTATACGATTTTAAAATTATATGACTGTAGGCGTAAAACCCAGCGCTCGATTCTCGCACATGGTTTAGATTCGGTGCCGAATATTACTTCAAGTGGCTTGTGGTCACTGACAAGTTCGAAAGTATCTTTTCCAAACAAATACATGTCAAAATGCTCCACGGCCCAAACTAATGCAAGGGCCTCTTTCTCGGTCTGACAATAACGTTTTTCGCAATCAGTGAGACTCTTATTGCCGTATGCAATTATTCGCGGCCCATTTATGCCATGTTGAACAAGTACTGCCCCCAATCCAACTGGACTAGCATCAGCGAAGACTTGAGTTCTATCCTGCGGATCATAGTAAGCTAAGGTTTTAATTTGAGTCATCGCTCGTTTTAACCCGTCAAATGCTTGAGTTTGTTTATCATGCCAGTACGAAGTAATATCAGCCCCCTTGCTTAGTTTTAGCCTTAAAAGTTCGCGTAATGGCTCGGTCCATGTTGCAAGGTTAGGGATCCATTTACCTACATAGTTTGCCAGCCCAAGAAAACTTTGTATTTCCTCTACGACAGTGGGTTTTCGAAATGATTCGATTGTTTTTACATATTTATCTAGAGGTCTAACACCATTACAAGACAATTTATGTCCGAGAAATTCGATTTGTTTAACCCCAAAGGCACATTTGACTTCATTGAGCAAGACATGGTTATCTTTTAAAACTTGCAAAGCCTTTTTGAGTCTTGTTGCATGTTCAGTCTCGTCGCTCCCGTATATTACAATATCGTCGATGAAATTGACTACTCCTTCACACGGCAAAAGTACTCTTTCTAAGTTTTTTTGAAAACATTCAGGAGCGCACGAGATGCCAAACATAAGACGTTTGTACCTAAACAGCCCTTGGCTACAAATGAATGTCGTAATGTGCCTACTATCCTCGCTAAGTTCTAGCTGGTGGAAAGAATTTTTTAAATCCAGCTTAGAGAACATTTTGGAATTTCTAAACTTGGGAATCAGCTGTTCCATAGTAGGCAAGGGATGTTTCTCTCTGATAATGGCCCGGTTAGCTTGCCTCATGTCTACACAAATTCTGACGTCTCCATCCCCCTTGAGTACAGGTACCAAAGGAGAAATCCAATCAGACGGTCCATTAACAGGCTCTATGATATCTAAATCAAGGAGATCTTTAATTTTTTTATTAATTTTAGACTCTAAGGGTATAGGGACTCTTCGACAAGGCTGAGAGACTGGTATGATAGAGGTATCAATAGGGATGTGAATTTTAACATCTTTGAATTTAGGGAACATACCATCGATTGTATTAACGCCTAATCCTACTTTTAGGACTCCAAGTTTCGTGGCGGTGTCTTTCCCGAGTAAATTCCTGGTGCCATCTTTTACAACATAAAAAGTCGCTTTTACAGTTCGAAACCCGTTGCCAACCATTATGGAAGAATCGAAAGACCCGAGAACAGTTAAAGGGTTTTGACTGCCGTAAGCCATAAATTTCTTGCTTGGATTTTTTACTTGATTCTCAACACGAACACCATTATTTTTAAGCATTTGCCAAGTTATGTCGTTTATGATATTGCATTTGCTGCCAGAATCTATGAGCATGTTAATTCCTACGTCTCCTAAGGTGCATGTGATGGTGTCGTCACCATCAAGATGAAATATGTAATCCACCTCTTCAGCCTTAGATTTTTTTGCAGCACTAGGACCTTTAGCTGGCGGTCGACGAACTATCCGTTTTCTCGCCCTAGTTCTACAAAATTTTCTGAAATGTCCAACGAGCCCACACTTGAGACATTTTTGATCGCGCGCGATGCATGACTTGCTGTCACTTGAATGACGGCCCCCGCAACGGGAACATGGAATAGGATTCAACTTCGTTGTAGCAGTATCTAAGCGATTGATCGACAAATCTTTACTTGGTCCAGCCAAACCGAAATTATTTAGTTGTCGGTGGATAGTTTCTAAAGCGTTTGCTTCAAAAATAATTTTGTCAAGTGTGACGTCATCTCCAAGAGTTAAAATTGTTTTTCGTAATTTGGCTGACTCACACTTCTCCGTGATTTGATCTATCATGTGCTCATCCGAAACGGTAAACTTGCACTTAGAGCACTGATGTCTTAGTCTAACGAGGAACTTGTCAAATTTCTCTCCGCTTTCTTGCTTGATGAGTCTAAATAAATGACGTTCATAGACGCGACTTTGTTTAGGAGAAAAGTATTCGTCTAATTTATTAACCGCAACCGTGAAGATATCGTCACCAGCATCAGTAGCGGTTTCTACATGTGCACCAGGAATGTTGTAATATATTTTTTGCAAAGCCAGCCCGCCCATGTGCAAGAGCACTGCTCTTTTTGCTTCTGGCGTGATAACATTTGTCGCAGTCAGATATGACCCGAGTGCTCGCTTCCATTTTTCCCAACGTAAACCAACTGAGGCTGATTCTCCGTCACAGTCCAAGGACTCCATGGGTGATATTAGCGACATATTTGGGGCTACCTGTAAACAAGTAATAATACTGTTTTGTAGGTACCGTTGCGATTTTCATCGAACTACCTCTAATTGTATTTGTAGGTACCGTTCAGATTTTCATCGAACTACCTCTAGATGTATTTGTAGGTACCGTTCAGATTTTCATCGAACTACCTCTAATTGTATTTGTAGGTACCGTTCAGATTTTCATCGAACTACCTCTAGATGTATTTGTAGGTACCGTTCAGATTTTCATCGAACTACCTCTAATTGTATTTGTAGGTACCGTTCAGATTTTCATCGAACTACCTCTAGATGTATTTGTAGGTACCGTTCAGATTTTCATCGAACTACCTCTAATTGTATTTGTAGGTACCGTTCAGATTTTCATCGAACTACCTCTAGATGTATTTGTAGGTACCGTTCAGATTTTCATCGAACTACCTCTAGTTGTATTTGTAGGTACCGTTCAGATTTTCATCGAACTACCTCTAGATGTAGTCAAACTGTCACTATACTTGATTACAGCACAAAAAGATCATTAAGGCACCGATTGGTGACTCAAACTACCTCTGACATCTAGCGTTTAACCTCAATTGTTGACCAAAATAAAAACCAAATAACATTTGTACACAAATAAGGTTTCATTAAAAGGCGCAAAAAAAAAACTATTATGTGGGTATTCGTAAGTAGGTCATCAAGGCAGCGATCTTTTGTACGTCAACCGACATAAGCCATTCACACTGCTGTTTACATTGTTCAATTTGAATTCAAACAGAAACATTTAATAAACATTTAACATACATTTAATAACCAAACAGAAACCTAAAAATGTTCTTCTAATACACGAACTGGGAACCTTTAGCTTTCGCTAAGCAGGCGTAGTTGCTTATAACAAGGTATGCAATGTAGTATATTATTATCACCTTTTTAACGCGATACTGACGGTGCTGACTACGTAAGTCGACGTTACTACTGATTTTCTGCCAACAATAGAGGTATCACTGATGTACAAGTCTAACGCTAATGCAACGTTATGAGGTTTTTCAGGACAAATCTACTTAACAAGATCAATGATAATTTAGTACACAATAAAACTGATCTCATCTACCGATTTTCCTTTTTTTTCTCTTTTGAATTTTATGTTGGTACTTACGTGAACTAGTTGTAATCCTGGCAAGGTCGCCACTTGTACAGGTCACTATACTAGTATTAAATAATACACCAACTAGGATAATAACGCACTTACTCATACGGCGGTCGGGTAGGAGGTGCGGCAAGCGATGCGCTTGCCACGCTCCCCACTACCGGTCGCCCCACCAGTATGCAGCATATATTTATTATACATTACACATCCAATAAACTTATAGACTAGTGTACCAATTTCTTTGTATCGGTGTTCTCAATTGTTGGTGAGTCAAATAAATAAAATAAAATGATTATATCTTTGTTCTTTATGTTATGCGCAAGTTACTGTTTCTTATTATAACTGTTTACAGCTTTGACTGTCTGCCTAGGCATATTTATATATTTATATTATGCGCAAGATACTGTTTCTTATTGTAACTGTAAGGTCAAAATATCTTCCTCCTCTAAAATTTCAGCTTGCTGGTAAAAACTAGCCAAGTCAAATCTTGAGCTTCAATTTATCCTAAGTGCTTTGTGTAAATAATTCGACTGTTTAAATTTAAGAAGTTATATTTTTAAATAGCAAACATTGTTATAGCAGAAAAAACAAGAATTTGTGTTTTAATTTTATTTTAGAAAGTTGCATGTTCTTATAAATACATTTCAGGATTAGCTACAGAACTTGGCAACCATTTAGATCCCAATTCTTTTGTCGGCGAAGTCGACAACCATATTTATTGAACTTGGCTCCCATTTTCACATTTATGTTTTGATGGGATATCATTACTTTTTATAAAGAAATTATTATTATTTGTCAATCAAACGTGATCTATAAAATTCTTTTTGCAAATATGCGTAGCAATATTGTGTAAGAATGTAAGTATTTCTTTCGTAACAATTGTTACAATTGTCCGCAATGATTTTAAGATCGCTGAGTTTGCAATTTTTTTAAAGATGCGTTCTGAAACTGCATACGCGGTATTCTGCCACAATATTAATGTGGCAGAATAAACTCAAACTCAAATCATTTATTTCAAATAAACCATTTACAGGTACTTTTGAATAGTCAAGGGGTAGGTCAGTCAGAAAAATGAAGCTCGTTGCCCATTCCAAAGCGTAGTAGGTACCTATGGAGAAGAACGGGCAAGAAACTCCACGGACACTCTTTTTAATAAAAACATTGTTACAAAATATTGGTTACATATTTCGTGTTGAAATTATACATGTGAGGACAATGTAGAAAGACGTGCACGTTAAAAGCGTCCGTAATAAAAATATAAAAACAAAAACAATTCAAAAATTTAAATAAATTAAAATAAACCGTGACAGCTAAAAGATGACCAGTCCCTACTGACGGCGGCGGCGCCCGTTCGCGAAAATGACGTATACCGTAATGTAATACCTACCGCGGGTGATCATTAAAACAATAAATAATTATGTAGATACATGATAAACTTCGAATTTATATCTTCAACATTCTCATTATTTGATTATAAAAAAATATAATTCGATTGTTCAGAGAAAAATATAATAATTTACATTTAAAACCATAACAGATGATTTGCAATTTTACGGTTACATGTGTATCCGAACGTTTTGTTTGTTTCTTTTTTGGGCCTACTAGGTATGGAATTTGAAAATCGAACATCGAATCAAATTGTTTTTATCTCTCGTTTCTTAGGGTTCCGTAGTAAACAAGGAACCCTTATAGTTTCGTCATGTCCGTCTGTCTGTCTGTCTGTCTGTCCGCGGCTTAGCTCAGATACACTTAGTACTAGAAAGCTGTAATTTGGCTTGAGTATACATATTAATCACGCCAAGAAAGTGGTAAAATAAAATCATGATAAATATTATTTTTTCAGGTACCTCCCCTTGACGTAAAGTGAGGATGATTTTTTTTTCTCTCAATAATCCCATAGTGTGAGGTGTCGTTGAAAAGGTCGTTCAAAAATATTGTGAGTTTGGGAAGACCATTTCTGGATTTAGGGATTCGTTTTAGAAATATTAAGCTTTAAAGTGCAAATTTTTATTAGAGTGAAGTGTCCTCCCCCCCTGCAAACTTAATGGTTGGTTTTGGGTACGTGAAAAAATTCACGGCAGTAGCATATATAACGAAATTAAAAGGAAAACTATCACAGCTAAGTAGGCTTTACAAGTTAACGAGTAATAATTGACCAACTAACATTTGCGGTTGCAAAAACATGTTCTCCCATACAGAATGTATGGAAGAACATGTTTTTAAATTACAAAGTTAAGTTTGTTCTTGGGATAAATTCAAATCAACCCTTCATTGTGCGTGGTCCGACATGCACTTGGCCGGTTTTTTCGTATCGAAGTGATAGTGACAGAACAAAGTGAAGTTTAAATCTTTCGAATTTTGTGAGTAGACCTAGTTCTCTAGTACTGTTCTCGGCATTTAATTTTTTTAATTAAAAGTTTACTTTGTCTCACGCTCGCAGCAAAATCGAATTTTGCTCACTGTCTTTAAACAGCAAAACCTGCTTGTTTGAGGTGCTGAGGTGAAAAATACTTTGCCATTGTAGGTATGTACATTATATAATTATATATACTGGATTTTCTTAGAATATCCTTATCCTCTGTGTATGATGTGTATATTGTGCCTACCTTTTGTTCATCCTTGTACACTACGGTACCATCACATAATGTATCATCATATTATTATATTTATGCTTGTACCCAGTATGATGATCTAGGTCCTATGTAGTTAGCACAGTCGTTAGATCGATCAATTCCGCATTAACTACCTAATCTATTGAGTTAGTTTGCGGTTAATCTGTCAGCGACACATACCGCACTTAGCTTATGTGTGACGTCACCGTACTATCGCCCCTGACAATAATAACTGACTCTGGCTGAGAACAAAAATAACTAGAGAAATAATGATAAGAGCCTGCAGGATTAGCTTGTTTTTAGGGTTCCGAATCTGTCCGTCTGTCACAGCCAATTTGCTCCGAATCAAATAGACCGATTAAGTTGAAATTTGGTACACATATGTATTTATGTGACCCAAACACGAACGTGTAACGTAAATAAATTAATTTTGAATATAGGTGTCACTTTTGGGGGACAAACAAGAAAATTTAAAAAAAAAGTTTTGCTAACAGTACCGTGTGACATATCAAATGAAAGGGCTTGTTGCGAGGATCTTAAACTTGTTTTTTATATAATTTTAAAATAAACACTTTTAAAGATGTTTAAGAAATTTGATGAAAATTTACCATTCCCCTTATCTCCGAAACAACTAGACCTAAAATTAAAAAAAAAATACATAGTATGGCTTTATGAGTACTCGTAGATTACAGGAAAACCTATAAGACGTCTATGGTCTTAAAATAACATGGTAAATCTCTCAATGTACAAACTTACATTTGCAGTTGGAATGTATGGGAGAACATGTTTTTCAACTACAATGTTAAGTTTGTTCTTGAGAAAAATAAATTCATCTCAACTACGGAACCCCCATTGTGCGTAGTCCGACACGCACTTGGGGTTTTTTTTTTATAAAGCTATTTTGTCCCCCCGCTGGGCGAAGGTCTCGCCCATACTTTGCCAATTTTGTTTGTGCCGTTTTTCCAAATCGTCACGCTAGCGTTTCTGATGCCAGCCGCGGTACTTGAACATTATATCAACTTTTTGAAATATAATATGCTCTAGCTCAAAAAAACATAATTCTTCTGTAGGTCTGTATGTCACTGAACTCCTCCAAAACGGCTGGATCGATTGTGATGATTTTGTTTGTGTGAGTTTGAGTGGATCCCTGGATGGATTAGATTCATAATTGGACCCGTTAGGTGGCACTGCGAGTTCTAGGAAACTGGACAACGTCTGTCCTGTCAGCTAAATAATCGAAACACTTTTTCATAATCTCGACCTAATTTACACGGAGTTATAAATCAGTGTCGACATCATTGTAGCTGTACTTCTCGCTCTCTTGTCACAGACACAGTATTTATTTAAGATTATTTACATGTACAAGCCATAATCTAAGGATGAAAGTAACCAAAATCTTAACTGCGTAAAAATGGGTAACGCTTTCCAGATTGCCAATTTTCCTTCCAACTCCTTTGCTTAAAAGGAAAAGTTTTAAAAGTTGTTTCTTTTACCGAATTAAGATTGAGACAGTGAGCCTCCGTAATGTTAGGCGTTCGGTCGCTTGGGTTCCGCGGAACTGTGTGTAGGACTGTTGAACGAACAGAAACGAGAAATCTGTTAATTTTATTTATCTAACAGCCGTGATATACGTCGCGAAATATTATCGCGGTTTTGGTATTGGAACGCGTTTGAACAAATCGAATTCATTCTTTAGCAATTTAATTTTTCTTTATTTATTATTATCATACACAACATCCAACAAATAAATTATGGGTATTCTGCGCCTCAAAAAAAACTTAGTACCTACCGAATGAGTTCCAATACGCGGGACCCTTTATTTTCCTTCCGTCTTTCTTTCCCGCATTTCATGCAAATGAATATTGATTGTATTCGCATTGATTCGAATCAATCGTCAACTGGCCACAATATTTCCTAATTGTAAAAAAGATCGTTCAAAACAAGCGTATTTATCATTTGGCCGATGATAAAGTGGCGTTGGACCATCCATCAAACCGGACGGCGTTGGGCCTGGATCCGACCGACATCGATATTTTCTAATGAAGCGCGAATTTGATTGCTAATGGGAGTTTTGTTGAATAGGCCGCTGTTTGTGCTTGTTTGTGGTTTACCTAAACGTGTAACAGAACACTGTTGGACCAATATCAATAGACAATGTCGGGCCATAATGTTACCTCCTTCGGAATGTGTTAGTGGCGTACGAGACGCGTGACGTGACGTGCCGCGGCAGAGGAGGTGTTCTACCTGCCTACGTAAGTGTAGGTCTCCCTGACCGAGTTCATTAGTCCACCGTAGAGTACAGCAGGTACTGGCGGTGCACCGTAAAAGGTGCAATAAGGCAAAGCGCGGATTTACGAGCTCCCAGCGATGACAGACCCGCACGTTCCGATTTATTCGATGCACTAAATCACCGCTTGTTGTTTACACAGACCGTGTTTAGTGCGTGTGTTAGTAGAGACAGTCACTTGCGGAATTACTCAAATGTGTGGCACAATTTTGACTGTACTCGGCGGTGTGTGTGAACTGGCCCTTCCGTCCATCCTTCATCTTCCTTTCCGTTACGTAGGACATGACGGAAGCTGTAAAATACGTCAATACTCCCAATAAACTGCGATCTACTTTACGTATTTTATAGCGAACGCAGAACATTCCAGAAATATCAACATTTTTACGATGGTTTTTATCTTCTGGCCAAAATTGTAGATATGGATGTCTGCTTACTTTAACTAAATGTTGTATTACACGCTGCGAGCTGCAATTACTCTTCGCTATGTTTTTACAGTAAAATATGGAGCAAACGACGTATCCATATTTACTTTTGCGAAAGTATGCAAAAGTCCTAATTTCACTTTTTTTTTCTCTGTGGCAATTGTGTCGATATAATTTCACCTCATGATCGAAGATTTTCATTCGACATTCGATTCTTGTGATGTCTGTCAAGGTCCTGATATTGTCAAATTTCATAATAATGTGCGTACGTACTGACATTATTAGCAGTGGACAACAGGTGAGGCATCAGGGAGTCGCGCACCATTGCACTGATACAACGCTGAACTACCGATGTGGGTCACACGCTCCGTGATTTACTTATGTATAGACTATCGAACTTTGATTAAATTGCTAACGTACCTAGAGATATTTTGAACGCTCTAATGGCTTTGAAGTGATATTTTATAGTAAATTTATACGTAATTATAGAAAACTCACTAGATCCATTGCAATAATGAACACGTTTGGCTAGCGCGCCTTAGAAAGAAGCTATCAATAATGAGCACGTTTGACTAGCGTGCCTTACAAAGCTATCAATAGTGAGCACGTTTGGCTAGCACGCCTTAGAAAGAAGCTATCAATAATGAGTATGTTTGGCTAGCGCGCCTTACGAAGCTATCAATAATGAGCACGTTTGGTTAGCGCGCCTTACAAAGAAGCTATCAATAATGAGCACATTTGGCTAGCGCGCCTTAAAAAGAAGCTATCAATAATGAGCACATTTGGCTAGCGCGCCTTAAAAAGAAGCTATCAATAATGAGCACGTTTGGCTAGCTCGCCTTAGAAAGAAGCTATCAATAATGAGCACGTTTGGCTAGCGCGCCTTAGAAAGAAGCTATCAATAATGAGCACGTTTGGCTAGCGCGCCTTAGAAAGAAGCTATCAATAATGAGCACGTTTGGCTAGCGCGCCTTAGAAAGAAGCTATCAAGAATGAGCACGTTTGGCTAGCGCGCCTTAGAAAGAAGCTATCAATAATGAGCACATTTGGCTAGCGCGCCTTAAAAAGAAGCTATCAATAATGAGCACATTTGGCTAGCGAGCCTTAAAAAGAAGCTATCAATAATGAGCACGTTTGGCTACCGCGCCTTGGAAAGAAGCTATCAATAATGAGCACGTTTGGCTAGCGCGCCTTAGAAAGAAGCTATCAATAATGAGCACGTTTGGCTAGCGCGCCTTAGAAAGAAGCTATCAATAATGAGCACATTTGGCTAGCGCGCCTTAAAAAGAAGCTATCAATAATGAGTACATTTGGCTAGCGCGCCTTAAAAAGAAGCTATCAATAATGAACACGTTTGGCTAGCGCGCCTTAGAAAGAAGCTATCAATAATGAGCACGTTTGACTAGCGTGCCTTACAAAGCTATCAATAGTGAGCACGTTTGGCTAGCGCCCCTTAGAAAGAAGCTATCAATAATGAGCACGTTTGGCTAGCGCGCCTTAGAAAGAAGCTATCAATAATGAGCACGTTTGGCTAGCGCGCCTTAGAAAGAAGCTATCAATAATGAGCACATTTGGCTAGCGCGCCTTAAAAAGAAGCTATCAATAATGAGCACATTTGGCTAGCGCGCCTTAAAAAGAAGCTATCAATAATGAGCACGTTTGGCTACCGTGCCTTGGAAAGAAGCTATCAATAATGAGCACGTTTGGCTAGCGCGCCTTAGAAAGAAGCTATCAATAATGAGCACGTTTGGCTAGCGCGCCTTAAAAAGAAGCTATCAATAATGAGCACGTTTGGCTAGCGCGCCTTAGAAAGAAAGCTATCAATAATGAGCACGTTTGGCTAGCGCGCCTTAGAGAGAAGCTATCAATAATGAGCACGTTTGGCTAGCGCGCCTTAGAAAGAAGCTATCAATAATGAGCACGTTTGACTAGCGGGCCTTACGAAGCTATCAATAATGAGCACGTTTGACTAGCATGCTTCACGAAGCTATCAATACGCCATGAAAGGCAAAAAACGAGGTTATTAATGAGAAAGCAGTACATAATTTTTTTTTTCTTACTATTGTTTAAGTAACATGGAGCATGTAGAAGTTTTCTAAATGTTTTTCTACTTGTTTTTCCGCTAATCGCTCAACATACGTCATGTCTACCTGCATTTCGTTGACATGAAATAAGTTACTTCATAAACCAAAAGTTTACCGTCATCATTATTCCTTGGGAACCTGATAAATCAGCATAGCAGCAATGATAAACTCATAGATTTCGTAGATGCCAGCTAATTTAAAGTAGACACCTTGCGCTCGTCCCCATTGCTGCGGTGCCTACAGCCGCACACTTAAAAAAAACAATTTAATGAATTTCTTGGCTCTAAGATGAAGATAAACTATCTTAACTTTTGTGTAGGACACGGTAGTAGGTATAGAAAAGCACAAGCCTACATGAAAATATCGTCTATCAATATAATAACCTTGAAGGTAGCTTAGCAACTCTGCGATTACAATGTTAAACTTTCCGCTTTACTTTAAAGTTGACCAATACGTATGTCCCATGAATAGTTAACACGGCAGAGTTATTAAATCGCCCAGATTCGCCGTAACGACCGATATGGTGTCCACCATATATCATAGTAAGGAAACGAACCAGGGACCAATATCGCAAACTATGAGTAACACGGTGTGTGCAGGTAGGCCAAGGACGCACTCCCTAAAATCGACGGCCGCCTCACGAAACAGGTTCTCCGACTAACAAAATAGCAGCTACGTACAGTTACAGCAGCTATAACTGGCCATGGGTCATTTAATAAACACCTCTTTGTCACAGGAGTCACAGACAGTCTGCTGCAGACCCTTTTTTTTTTTGCGTGTGAAATTATCAATTAACTTCTCCCGCTCTGGGTGGAGTGGGAGGGCGTGTCAGACTCTTATTGACTAAAACCCACCCGTGTTCCTTCAGTTGCCATGTTGCCGGGGCCACGATCTCACTTTCGGATTTCTTCGCAACCCCGGCAGGACGCTGTGCAGAGCCTGCATGGAGGACGACGAGACAGCAGCTCATGTGCTGTTAAACTGCCCGGTGGTCGTCACATACATGACAAAGTACTTTGGTAACCCAGGTACCCTACGTGAGATTGTCAGTGACACCAAGGCGTTGCTGGCCTTCTTTGAGGAGCTGGGGTGGATCGAATAACCGATTTTCCCACCCGTAGGTACGCAAAATACGCGCTTTGACGTAGAGTTGCGGATACCAGCCCAACCCGTATTACCTATAACCTAATGGTTGTAAAAAGAAGCTTAACGAAGCCGAGAGTCATAAACTCCCCGTCATTGTGAATTTTTTGTACTGGACTGTGGTCCAGTATGTGCAGGTATAAAAAGCTATTATTGTAATTAGATTACTGTATTATTTTAACTAAAACATACTGAAAATAGTATTTTTGAAACTCGTATAACAGCGCAGGGAATGGCCCTACAGATTTGGTCCAATAGTGAAAAGTGAAGAAAATAACATGTTCTAACGGAATATAACTTTTTTTTGTTTGGCCGGTACTTTCATAATTTAGCCCAAAATGAATGATCTCCTTTGAATCACAGTTTTACTAGAACAAACGTTGTTCAGACCATGGTCTACTACCATTCTAAAGTATCAAATATGTTATTAAAACAAATTGACCTAGGCGTTCTCAAATAAGTCTTATGTTACTCAAACGTGTTCAAATATTAACCGTACTCGTAACATCAAATGACTCATCGCGGCAGTGATATGGCATTCGAACGAACATTTTGAGTGACCAAAAGATTTATAACCTACCCTCGAAACATTTTAGATAATCGATGTCTAAACTTTGTAATACCCCCAACTTTATGCAATTTTTAAGTATTTAGTTTTAATATTCTCATGTAAGTGAATAGTGTTATTCTTATGAGAATAAATGATCTTAAACCGAAAAGAGTTATGAGGAGTCCACGTGGACTACAAGGATGTCCAGCTAATGCGGGCCGAAATGCAAATAAATCATTAGCCAATGACAAGCAATCGCGCGAAATATCGTCCCGCCCATTTCTTTTGTTGACTTTATTTATTTATATATTTCACCTCTTTTCATACTTCGGTTCAAACCCCAAACTACAGAGATAAGCTACGTAGAGGTGAAACGATGCTCGTCCGGCTTGCTCGCTCGCTCACTAGTTGGCGGTGTGGCCTGCGCTTGAAGCTCTGCTCACTTTTTAAGGTTCTATACCCGAAGGGTGCCAATCGGGACCCTATTCCTAAGCGTCCGCCGTTCGTCAGCGTGCTTTATCTCATGAACTGTAATAAGGTAAACAGTTGAAAATTTCACAGATTATGTATTTCTATTGCCGCTATAACAACAAATAATAAAAAATAAATAAAGTTGATGACCAATTTTTTATTCTATATCTAAAAAATATCGTTCATAACAAAACAAATCAAAAGTAAAAATTTTTCAATCAAAACTATAAAAAAAAATATGTTATTTATTTAAATCTGGCAGGGGTCGGGTAGTCGATGCAGCGTACCATCAATAATTGGTGTACTGTCGATGTAGCGTACCGTCGATTTAGTGTACTGTCGATATAACGTACTATCGATTTGCTGTACTATCGATGTAGCGTACCATCGATTTTGGGTACTGTCGATTCATTAACCCGTCGATGGAACGTTTTCGATACAGCGACCGTCGATGTTGTGGCTGTCGATATTATGAACCAGACCCGTTTATATTTACTAGCGGATGGTGGTGTCCCCCTCAGTCGCTATGTTAATAAAGCGAGCAAGTTGTTACAGCTCTTATAATATACGGAGAGCACCGTTTAAAGAAGATAATTTTTTGTCGCACTTTGTTTGTTAGTATTTTTTCGTGGTCCACCGCCACTGTTTGTAATACCAACTTTTGCTGCTGCTTTGTAACGTGGCACCTTATGCCTGGCCTAGCTTTATGTTGAGTTTAAAATAAGGGGTCTGATGAGACTCATAAATAAAACAAGTGTGTTTTTTGTCACTGGTTCCTCACTCGCAGTATTAGTCTAGTGATTGGAAACACCTACGGTGATTTTGATGATCATCCATTCTTGTGTCTATAGGTCTTATTTTTTCGAACTGTATATTTACGGTGTAAGGGGGACATCGATGCGCAAACTGTTACTACGAATTCAGAGCATGATTAGTGATGACTAGACCCCTCAGTGTAGAAATTGCTCGTCAGTTATTAAAAAATCTACTGTTACATACAAAAATGCAACATCTACACGGTCAAAATATATTATATAGATCGGCAGTTTTTTTTTTAAATTTTACTAACGAGAAATTTTAATTTGATATCGAAATATATATTATTTTGAAATATCGTATTTATTATGTTAAATGAGTTGGGCCCAGTAGGTGGGCATGACAATCACGGCATCAGTGGCACTTTTGGACACTCCAACTTATATATATAGGACATGGTTTGGTCAGGAGCACCGGTTTCGCACTGGGTCTCGGTGGGATCTATAATTCCCCATTTTGCTAGATTGTGCTTGCAGCAACCTACTTGGGCAGTCGATTAATTGTTTTCCATATAGGCTCCTTGCAGGAACCAACCAGATACCTACCACATAATGGTAACTGAGCTGTTCCCCCTTGGCTCAGGTTCGACCGGCTGGCCGCCGAGCACCACTGCCTGCGCATCAAGCTGCTGGGCGACTGCTACTACTGCGTGTCGGGCCTGCCAGAGGCGCGTGACGATCACGCCAAGTGCTGCGTCGAGATGGGCCTGGACATGATCGATGCTATTGCGTGAGTATACCACATGGACCCACACAATGGACTCCAAACGACAGCTACAGAAAAATCTTTGAAGATGAAAATAATGAATGATTAGTAGGTTAATTGCGTAACACAATTTCAATCATAATCTGAGGGTTTGAAGGAAATTGCTAATCCATTGTTTCATAGGTTTGAAAAATTCGTCTACAACGTATTATAACGCAATAAATGTAGCTGAAGAGACAAAATGAAAAGCATTGATCTATCGATTGCTGCTGTATATGTGTTACCTAAGCAATTACACCGCTGCGCTAGTGGAATAACGATCTGTAAAACAACATCGTAGTCCACTAATGTTGTTATAAACTCGTAAATTGTTAACCTGTGCAGCAGAATATTTTTGATCTAATCCTTCACATAGTGTTCATCACAGCACAGTGCTATCACCTGACTCTTGTGTCTGTTTGCAGACTGGTGCGCGAAGTGATGGCCGTGAACGTAAACATGCGCGTGGGCATCCACACCGGCCGCGTGCACTGCGTAGTACTGGGCCTGCGCAAGTGGCAGTTCGACGTGTGGTCCAACGATGTCACGCTCGCCAACTACATGGAGAGCGGCGGCGTTGCTGGGTAAGCACCAACCTCAAATTCAAAGCATTTATTTCAATTTTATCAGTTACAGGCACTTTTGAATTGTTAAAGGAGTCGCTCAGTCAGAAAGATGAAGCTAGTTGCCCATTCCAAAGTGCAGTAGCTTCCTTTGGAGAAGAATAGGCAAGAAACTCCATGGACACTCTTTTATATCAAAATATTGTTTCAAAATATTTTCTACATTTATTACATCGTCCATATTGATAATACAGTTACATATATTGTACCCACCAAGCAACGAGGTAACTTACTCATCGAAGAGTTGATCTCGGTTGAGCTTGCTAATGTGTTTGTGAATCATCCTCCTCCTAACCTAACACTAAGTACCTATCGCTTGCGCTTCATTCCTCCGCACCACATGTCTACGTCACGGCAGTCACTTGCATCTCAGCTTTTCTATTGCAAGCATAATGTGTTTTAAACCGGCGTGTTTCTTTAATGCACCTACGTATGGCGCCATTGATGAGCATTCGGTCCTGGGTTAGATTCCCGGTTCAGGCTCAGGGAAATATTTTACATTTTAAAAGAGTAACGGTGGAGTTTCTTGCCCATTCTTCTCCATACGAAAACTACCTTTTGGAAGGGGCGACTAGAATCAATTATATTTTTTATTTTTGACGTTCAAAAGTGCCTTTTTATGCCTAATTGAAATAAATTATTTGACTTTGACTTTGGGAATACAGGCGTGATGTTATTTTCATGTATGAGTAGTGTTCCGGTACTATAAAGCACATGGCTCTTGACAGACGCGTGCACATTACGAAGGAGACCCTGCGCTGCCTGGGCGACGACTACAAGGTGGAGCCCGGCCACGGAGGCCTGCGCAACACCTACCTGAAGGACCACAACATCGAGACCTTCCTCATCGTGCCTGATGACACCAGCCGTGTGGTCAGTACACAATCACACTCCATTTGTTATCCGTTAAAACAGTGGCACTCATCAAAGAAACCACCTCGAGTACAAACGATACCACCACCGATGTACACCCCACAAGAAATAATCTTGTCATTTCATATCGGCGTTTGGGTACAGTCACGACACGAGCACTACACTGAATAACCATTTAAAATTGTTTTCTCAAGTCTTACTGTGTTGATTATAATTTAACTTATGATCAAATTACGTTAGAACCAATAGATTAATGAAAAATAAAAAATGTTATCTTAATGATAAAATAATTTAAAAAATTATAGATTTTATTTCTGTAAGTAGGTTTGTACAAACACTTTTACACGTTAATCATATTTTAATAACTCGATAAGGTCGGCGTTTCCTATCTGACCACTCTATATACTTAAGGCGCATTTCCATACAAATTTCGGGGGGGTTTTACTCCACTGTTACTCATTGTACATCCAAAGTAAAACATGAAATCGTTTTGTCTTATTATTAATTTTGTCTGTACAGAAGCAGAATAGTAAAAAAAAAGCAATTAAAAAGTTATGAGCCAACAAAGATTCGTTTTTCCTGCTAATTTTAACGCAACTTTGGAAGTAAATAAGTAATATAATAAGTATAAAATCTCCAAAATAAAGCTCGTTGCGACAAAGCTCAATTATCGAAGATTATAATAAACTTTATTCGTTATTGATTTATGCAGCAGTTTTTTCATAAAACTCCACCTTCCAAAGGACTTTTCGTAATTTTTTTGGCGCTCGTTTTACTAAAATCGTTCTGAACGGTGTTTGTGTGCGTGCGAACTAGAGTTTGTGCATGTAGACCAGCGTCTAACTGCTCATCACTGATACTATCTCTGTCGGACACGATGCCAGGTGAGATAGCGTGCTTTTTGACCAAGCCCACCAATGAGTTCAAGCCCGCGACTAGTTCAACCTTAAGAAGAAATGCTGAAAAAAACTCAGAGGTCACAGTCTCTTTTAAAGTCTAGACATAATCTTGGTCATATCATGTGAAGACCATGTATATTGGTGTCTAAAATTAAAGAAAGAACCACACAGATAGAGTGGACCTCTCCAGTCAGTGCACTAATTTGTCAGAAATCATGCAGCTCAACTGAGAACTTAAGGAGCTCAACGATTCGACGAACAATACCAAAGAAAGTACATTTAGGTAGGCCACTTATAGTACTCAAACTTACACAGAGAGAAAAAAAAGAAAGAAAGAAAATAAATTTATTTAACCTAGGTTTAGGCACACAGATTAAAAAAAGCAAAACAAAAAAAACAGAGAAAGCTTGAAACAGTATACAGTGAGAGAGAAAACAACACCCACCCCAACATTCACAATAGTTAAAAAACTTTACAAAGTTAATATTCATGTCATTGTTTAAGTAAAATGGTATATAGAAAAAATATAGTACCTAATAATTTGCAAAAATAAAATAAAATAATCGTAATTACATCGCTTTTGAATGGTGCTCAGTGCATACATAATTAATGAGTAAGTACTCGTGACTTTACCGCCACTATTTGAGCGGATAAACTAGTTCATGATAAAATATTATTAAGATAGTGGTTCAGTGAAATATCGTGAGTGTAACGTGGATGTGTTGTGCGCAGGACAAGAAACCGCAGCACTCGTTCTCGCTGAACGGCAACGTGTCGAAGGAAATGCGCGTCATGGGCCACGGTTCGCAGCACGGCAAGCACTCTTCCAAGTAAGTATACTTCATCCCACCTATCCACTAGTTCCACTACATTAGACAATCTTAAATTATATAGATGAAAAATTCTTAAATTTTAGGGTTCCATAACTTACAAGGAAAAAACGGAACCCATACAGGATCATTTAGTTGTCCGTCCGTCCGTCCTTTCGTCAGTCTGTATATCTGTCAAGACCCTTTTTCTCAGGAACGCGTAATATCAAGTTGAAATTAATATCAAATAACTACTTATTTGGTATTAATTTTAACTTGATACCTTTACGCGTCTACGGTCACTTGGAGCTCTAAAAAATCAAGCTTCTAAGTCAACGCAATAAAAAAATACGGCTATATTATATGCGACTTATTTTGATAATCGCAAATAAATCAAAACCTACAGGGTACTTCCCGTTGACCTAGAATCATGAAATTTGGCAGGTAGCAAGGTCTCACAGCACATATAAATCGTTAATTTGTAATTTTAACACACAATTATTATTTTTTTACAACCTTACATTTGCAGTTGGAGAATTGACCGTGACGTACATCGATGTATGGGAAAACATGTTTTTCAAATACTATGTTAAGTTTGTTTTTGGGAGAAATTCATCCCAACTACGAAAACCTTCATTGTGCGTGGTCCGACACGCACTTGGCCGGTTTTTAACCGACTTAAAAAAAAGAGGAGCTTCTCAGTCAGTTGGAACCTTTTTTAATTGTTAGGGTTCCGTACCTCAAAAGGTAAAAACCGGAACCCTTGAAAGATCACTCTCTTGTCCGTCTGTCCGTGTGTCACCACCGATTTTCTCAGGTATGGGTGGACCTAGCAAGTTGAAATTTATACCAGATACTGAAGTTTATAGTCCCTAGTAGGTGTATAAAAATCAAGGTACTGAGTCAATACGATAAAAGATATGGGCAAATTTAGATTTTCGCGAAAACTTGTTAGTACCAAAATTTACCTTAATTATCAGTTTTTTTTTATTTTTCGGAATTTTCCCTTTACTTGTGCTGTAAGACCTTGCTTTTAACCAAAATTTTCAATTCTAGGTCAACCGGAAGTACCCTATAGGTTTTGGGTCGAAAACCTATATGGTAGTTCACGTTGACCTAGGATCACGAAATTTGACAAAAAGCAAGGTCTTGCAGCACAAATAAAGGGAAAGTACTGAAAAATAAAAGTTGAAAATTATGGTAAAGGAGACGGAAACGATAACGGGCCTGAATGTAACGAGATGTAAATGGTGTGAATTTATAGATTCATACATACATTAGTGTATTGCAGTGACTAGTTGCTATCCCACAGTTCACACAGCGATCCATAGTTTCAACAATATCCAATCCACAAAGCGGCGTAAAATACAAAATAACAATTCTAAGTTAATCGTGTGAGCGATCTTCGGTGTCCAGTGTGAAAGCAAGGGTCGGACAAGGTAGGCAGGGTCAGAGTCCGTAAAAATCAAAGCAGTGATCGTTGAAAATGAAAAAATAAAATATCTTTTTACCAATAAAAATGATACCAATTTTATTATGGCGGTATAATGGGTAGTTACGGAACCCTCGGTGCGCGAGTCCGACTCGCTCTTGAACGGTTTTTTGTATGTATGTTCCCCGATTACTCAAAAACGGCTGGTTTTTTTTTTTTTTGGTTTTCCTTTCTATTTGGTCCCATTGTCATTTGGTCACGATCTGATGATGGGATCTTGTAGAAATCAAGGGAACTCTTCAAATATTATAGGCACACCGATAGCGATTTGGGTATTTTATAGTAACTCGTGATTTACTCTCGCAAAGCACCATTTGCTAAAGTGGAACTGATGCTGAAGGACACAGACGGCCACCGGAACTACTCAATAATATGTATTTACGGGTTGTGATTCAATTACTTTAATATGGTTGGCAAGCAATTGATACTCGTCACAATTCACATGGTGCAGTGGAGCTGATGTTGAAGTACCTGGAAATCTCCTCAACAATTGAAGTCCCTGCATCGAGAAAAGCAATATTTTGTAAAAGGTGATGAGCAGTTGACATTAGGCTATTATAAATAATAATAAATAAGTCTATTTCACTTTCAAACTACAACAAAAACTTAATCTATGATGTAAAATTTTTAAGGTGTTTGATGGTTGTACAGCAGCAAGTATTAATGATATACCAACTCCCAAACTAAGTCAAGCTTGTATTTTGGAAGTTAGTGATTCTACAGATGCAGGACTTATATAGACACAATCCACAACCAACTTATATAGATATTATATAGAGTTATGTAGCCTACGAATTGACTTCCAACACTTAATAGTAAATAAATTAAACTTAAATTTAAATTTTGAAACACATTGAGAAATTAATTATAAATTCTATAACAGTATCTACATTATCTAAAACTACAAATTTAAAATAAAAAATCAAAATCGAAAGAAAGAAAGAAATAAACATATACCTTCACATCGACTAAAAGGAGAAGTTTGAGTTTGGGCCCTATGGCTCTATGTACACTACATAGATAAATAGAAAAAAAATAGGGGATATTCATAAAAATACAAACGAATTAATTTGAAGAAGAGTACAGGTGTTTAAAAATGATTAATTAGGAAGATTTTTAATAAGGTAACCCTATTTTTAGGGTAGCCATGATAGTTGTGTTTGACATGACGTTTGACAGTTTGAAGTTTCGTGACGTGACGTCTTTTCTTTCTTTGACTTTGTCCTTGAGTCGTTGTGTTCCTGTTGTGTTCGCGTTTATTGACAAGGCGTGCCTACAGTGCACCTCTGTATTTTAATAGATGAAAATGAACAATATTATGTTGCCGATGATATGGGTCCCGAAATAATTTCGGTCACTGAGCGGTATCTTGGCCATCAGGTAAATACATTTTATTTTTTTCTATAATGTACTCGTAACATCTTACATCTATAAACACTGTATATTCTCTTTTTTGTTTTATTTTATTTTGATATACCTAAATGAAGTTGGGCTTGTGGCTAAATAATAACAGCCGCACGGGTCGATCGATCAGGTTAAGCTACGCTTGCCGCAGTTGGTCCGTGGATGGGTGACCATCTTTACATACCAAGACCCCTCCGTGCCCCGGACAGCACGTTAAGCCGTTGCCGATGGTCCCGGCTGGCATTTGTAGATCTTTGACAGTTGTTACGGGTAGTTAGAAGCCCAAAAAGTCTGACAACCAGTCTTACCAAGGGGTTTCGTGTTACCTAGTAACTAGGTTGTGGAGGTCAGATAGGCAATCACTCCATGTAAAATACTGGTATTCACCTGTATCCGGTTAGACTGGAAGCCGACCCCAACATAGTTGGGAAAAGGCTAGGTAGATGATACCTAAATGGAGTTATGTGCTCATAATGCTTTGGCATCATAATGCACAAAATGTCTTCTGATAGTGCTCTGGTACATGAAGATCACGAACTCCAGCATTCCTATGATAGCAATGTTTGTGTTCGGTGTAGGACATCTTTGTTTAGGAGGCGTGCTCACTCTATTCCCGAGGGTCCCGAAAGATAACATATTGCTGAAACAATTGCTCCAAGAGGTAAGTACCTCTTTTGTTTTCTTTTTTATTCATACAAGGCTGGCATAAATATAAAACAAATGCAGAGATTCTTAATTATGATCCAAGACAGTTCTAAATAACTACCTATATACTACACTTATTATTATATTCTTTATCTATTTCATATTTTTTGTTTTAGATACCCGAGGCTGGCTTAGTATGTTTTGCTTGTTGGTTACATACTCAGCGTATAATTGGACAAGAAGGTATCATAGCAGTACCTGCTATTAATATGAATACATGTGTATGGTGCCGTCGGTCTCTTGCCTAAACACGCAGACATTCCATACCTGAAGGACCTGAATGGACCATAATAACAGAATTAATGTATTCAAGAGAGGTAACATTAACAACTTACTTAATTACCTATTTTTAGAATGAAATAATTGTGTAAATACCCAATACATATTGTATTCTTTTGTTTTATTCAGATTCCACCAGGAGGACTGGTTTACTATAAGTAGTTGTTGGGTAGCAGCACGTAGACATGTGGAGCGTGCTACAAGGATTGAGGATAACTGTCAAACTCCAGGCCCGTCTAACCGTCACCAAGACTATGTGTACATGGTGTAGAATATCGCTACACCGAAGGCCAACATGCGTTGCTAGTGGTCCTGTGCCAGCTGAAGTTGCTGTAAGAATTTATCCCAATGAGGTTATATCCTTTTAATTTATTAAACAGCTATATAAAAGTAACATCACTGTGCACTTGGTAAACTCTAACAGTGACTATTAGTCAATTGTAAATCTTAGAGCTAAGCCTCACCTATCACTGCCAATTTAAGTACTTTTTCACATAAATATGTAACTATAACCTTTTCTGCCCCTGTAAGTAAATTGTTTTCTTGTGTTGTTACAGTTACCAGAGTATGCGCTTCTTTGTTCCAACGTGTTCTGGACACGTGCATAAGAAATTATAGAAATGGAACAAGAAGTGGTGCAACAACTTTATATCCAGCCAGCAAGTGTATCAATTAATAAAACTACTTGATGATTTTACACACACAATACAGATAAGAGCTCATTGTTTTGTGCCGGCTTGTAACAATGTAGAACGAAACAGAGTGCCAGAATACTTTAAAAAATCGGCTACTATTGCAGTTGGATATCGGGAAAATAGACAGTGGGTTGCTGTGCTCACATAATGACCATTGTGTGGTATTTGGGTTGGACTCGGTACCAAGAGAGCATAGAAGCACCGGCGTCATTTCTGGATGGAATATTATAAAGGAATGACGTGGAAAATGAATAAAATCATAAGTCACAATACCTAACTTGTTTTATTTACATACCTCTCATGACTGATTTCTCATCCGCTTAGGCTGCCTGTCCACTGAAGCGGAGAATCCGTGGAACGGAGATGTGCCAATATATTAACCAATAGAATGTAAACTCCGCTCCAGAGTTTAGATTCTATTGGTTAATATTGGCACAGGTCTTCGCTCCGTAGGGCTTCGCCGCTCCAATGGACAGATAGCCTTAATGTCGCTAATACTAGTAACTAAATAATATAGAACTTGTTTGAAAAATATGTACTTGCTGCCTAAAAATAGTTGGGTTTTCTTCCCAGCTGTTACTGTGTAATAGAAATAGTTAAGTACTTTAAAAATAACTTGCAGTTGCCAGGTTTTGCACAACTCACTGCTTTTCTATGAATTATCGAGCTCCTGAGTATACTGATAGGCACTAAATAATGGAGCAGCAAGACAGTTTGTTATACAAAATAACGTACAAGCATTCGTTTCTTGCTCTTGACGCCGATTTAACCAATCTCTAGCTGCTCAAATAGGTAATATAAGATGCTGCCGCAATTGAGTAGAATCCTGTAGTCCTATTTTATTATACTTAACTTTACCGAAACTCGAGTATTTTCTGAAATCGTAAGTTGTTATTTTATCGCTCAGTCAATAGTTACTCATTCTTATGACACATCAATCAAATGTCATTGTCAAAATGACATAAATCGCTTATTGCTGATCCACCATATTTAAGTAGTGTTACTCTCCTTGACCGAGATAATTTGAGTAAACAATTAAACGAAGTAATATTATATAAAATTAACATTAAAAAACGGTTACTATATTGTATAGCCATATTTACATATAGTGTACACACCACAAAAAAAGTTTGCGATCAGTTTTTTTTTTTTTTGTTACGTTGGATTATACTATAATTTCTTCTTCTTTTTAGATTCTTTACTTAAAAATATAGAATTAGAATATTAAAAAACAAATTCAATTGTTTTTTCATATAAAAATAAATTCAATGCAAGCTTACATTAATTCAGAAATCTGACTTAGTCAATTTTAACGGGTTTATAATATTTTTTCGAGGAAAGTTGTTATTGATAAAATGCCAAGACGATTATCAGAAGTTTTACGAGCATGAATTGTAACTTTGAGGGAAGAAGGATATTTAACGAGAGAAATAGCACGCAGAGTTGCTGTATCCCAATCCTGTGTCTTGGCCACGTTGCAGGGCTACCACGGCATGGATAATTTAGCTGACCGACCCCGCAGTGGTCGTCCAACTGTTCTGACTGCAGCTCAGAAGCGCTATATCAGATTGCTGGCAGCCTGTGACCCAACAATCAGCGCTAGTACAATAAAAGCAGAAGTGCGGGCCGCCTCTGGACTTGAAGTTAGCACTCAAACCATTGAAAATTGCTTACACCAGGCTGGACTACGAGCACGAAGGTCTTGGCAAGCACCTCTGAATTCACGGCAACGTCAGCGACAGAGATAGCAGTGGGCTAGGCTCCTGCAAAATGAAGAAGATGATGAGGAAAACATTTGGCAAAACGGTCTCTTCGCTGACGAATCGCGAATCAGTACTCATCCAAATAACCAACCTGTCCGTGTCTGGAGAAGACCTGGAGACTCTGAAAGGCAAAGAACTGCCACTGGAACCATTCAGTAAGGTGGGAAATCGGTGTCCTTTTGGGGTGGAATTATGATTGGAGCTAGAATGCCTTTGATCCCGTATCGAGGCTCCATGACGGCAGATAGTTACAAAACAGTCGCTATTGATGGAATTGTCAGACCATTCCGAGTAAACCATGGGCACCAATTCGTACTGGTCGATGATAATGCGCCCGCACATCGAGCTCAACGAGCCAATACTGCTTTCTGAGAATACGACATCACAAGGTTAGACTGGCTTGCCGGTTTGCCTGATTTAAACCCAATAGAGTAGGTGTGGGATGCTCTTAACCTCTCGAATGCCGTAATTACAGACACAATTAAAAAACCATTGTGTCTCGTGTAGATCTACGTTCCATTATATGTTATACCAAGGGTTAAGCGAGCTGTTCGGAACCGTCAGCCACCTTCCCAGACAGTACAAGAGATCAGGGAAGCCGCTATTCAAGAATGGGACAGGTTACCCCAAGAAATGCTGGATGACTTGATCCGCAGCATGCCCAGGAGGATCTCCGCATGTGTGTGAGCAGAGGAAGAGTTATATTGTATTAATTAAATAAAAACCTGCTATTAATAAATTGTTGTATAAGTTTGGTTAATCGATCTTTTTCTTTCCATCAAATTTCTGTTACAATTACATTAGGATTGAATTACTCAATTATTGTTATTAAAAAAAAAGTTTTATATTTTAATTTCAAACAGTGTATTTCTATTTTTTTAAAGATAAAACGTAAACACTTTTTGAGGTTAAATTTAAAAAATATAACATCTGCTTTTGCTAGTGATCACAAACTTTTTTTGATGTGTGTACATAGTGCTGGCCCAGGCTCCATACATTTCTGGAACATCTCCTTTCATGTTTTACTTTTTTATAGTTAAAAGCATCTCAGTTTGAGCATAATTTATAGTTTGTAACCAATTACTTAGTTTTTGTTTAAGCTCTCGTTTAGTTAAGCTGTAAATGTTGATGGTTTTGTTGACTGTAATATACAGTCTCGAGCTTACTGCGTCAAATTGCTTGCTAGCGGAAGCTGTTCGGTTTAAAGTGTATCAACTTTAAAATTGCCCTTTGCGCCCTCTCCAGGACACGAAAGTCAGTTTTATAGGTTCCACCTACGCCTGCGCCTACGCGGGCTTAAATTATACTCTAGGGGTAGGGCAGACAAAGGTACGTGGAGTCGGTTTTACAACGATTCGTTTCTGTCACTGACTTTTGTAGCACAACATACTGACTTTAAGACAATATTTTAATTTTTAATTTAAGGTTAAAAATGCTATTTTATAGAAATGGCAATTTGCCAAATAAAATTTATTCCAAACAAAATTCTGTCATCAGAAAATTATGGCATTGTAAATTCGAACATATACACGTTCGGCCAAATAATATCTAATAAATTATACTAAATGATTTTATGCCATAAAAATATTCGTGTTAAGAAGATTATTCCAAGTATGTTTTGCCAAATAAGTTTCAGAGTATCATGATTCTGCCAAAGAGATCGGGAACCCGGCAGGAACATCGACACGAAAACTGTTACCATGGATGCAGTACTTGGATCTGAACCCCCTTGCGTTGAAATTTTTCGTCGGTTATTTAAAAAAAAAACTGCTTTTCCGTATATTTTGACCGCGTAGGTATTGCACTTTTCTATGAAACAGCAGATTAAAAAAAAAATAACCGACGTAAGATTTCCACGCAGCGGGGTTCAGAATCATGTATTGAATCCATGGTAACAGTTTTCGCGTCGATGTCCCTGTCACCCTGTATAACAATACCGTGACTGACCGCGTGACACACAACGCACACGACAACGCAAGACAGAAACATAATATTATTTTGGAAGATTGATGATCCTTCCCATCGAAGGATTTTGTAAGCGAAACTGTAGATCGCAGCTTCTGTAGGTACCCAATAATAGTAACTCACAAGAAAATAGTACCGCCATTTCCCTGTTCATATTTATTTGTTCCGAGTTAAAGTTGCAAGTTGACGCCGCAACAGATTGTAATTGCACGTCGCAAGTTGCAGCCACGAGCAGCCCGTAGCCGGGGCGGCGCGCGGCGGCGGCGATACGATGTGACGAAATTGTGTCTCCAGCTGTGCTCCAGCACAGTTAGCTACAGTCGGACGCTGCGACCGCTTTCATTTATCAATAAAACACGTATGAAGTGGAACTTGCTAGAATAGCGGCTAAGAGTTTGTCTCTTTCGACTTATGGTCGAGACATTCCTGAGGTACATAATATGGTAAAAAGACAAAAGTGGATTTCGGATTTCATAACAATGATCTTGAGTTTTTAACCTAAGTACTTCAAAAAAAGGAGGTTACTCAATTCGACCGTATATTGTATTTTTTTTTTTTTTGTGTTTGTTCGCGGATAAACGACGAAGTTATCAGCGAACAAACAAAAAAAAAATGAACCAGTTTTGATGATTTTTTTTTTTGTTGGAAACGAGATATCCCAAGGGTGATACCATGATAAGGAAACCAGGATCTGATGACGGCATTCTAAAGAAATCGAGGGAACTCTTCAAATATTACAGGAAAACCTATAGCGATTTGGGTATTTTTATAGTAACTTGTGCAGTTGCTCTTGGAAAGCACCATTTAGTTAAGTGGAACTGATGATAAAGACCACAAATAGCCACCAGAACTACTCAATAATAAGTATTTCACGGGTTGCGATTCGATTACTTTAAGGTTGCAATGCAATTTATGCTCGTCACAATGCATATGGAGAAGTGGAACGATGAACATTCCTGAATCGGGAAAACCAATATTTTGTAAAAGGTTATGAGCAGTTGGCATTAGGGTAATGTAACTTAGATAAATTACAAATTGACCCACTAAAAAGCGAGAAATAAAAACTTTTTTACAAAAAATATAACCGACTTCCAAACTACAAAGTGAAAAATAACTTTAATTTCAGAAGTCGGTGTCAAAAAATTCAAATACTGATCTAAAGACACCGACTTCTGAAATTAAAGTTATTTTTAGTGAATATTTGTAACCGTAAAAATGGTTTTTCACACCTGAAATACTGGCCTCCAGACACAAAATATTTTTAAATATAAAATTACCTGTATTTTAAAACCAACGCATATACTAATAAATCTTGTTAAAATATACAACAGATTTTATTGTCATAGTTTACAATGCTGTATTCGATAAGAAAAACCTACATTTAAAATTAACCTTCCGCGAGGGCTCCCGGCATCCCATATGCGACTAGAGTGAACCCTCCAGGAAGGCTCCCGATAACAAACGTGTTAATAGACGCATATGCAAATAAAATAATAATTTAAATAAGTTTCCAAGTCCTGAGACCAGCACTTCTTCATTCGCATAATGAACACCAGTCAGCTAAATTGTGCGCTCTCGTAGAATCTGAGCATGAAGCACTGCCTGAGTGCCTGCAAACTGCATACTGCTGTATAATAGTCTGGCAGATATATATGATACACGAGGCATGCAACCATTGAGATTTATATAGAGAATTTCAATGTGCGTTGGTTGACTGTTGAGAAAGTCAGAATTCGTAGTTCTGTTAGTACTGTTATCTTTTCTGTGGTTCCGTACAATTTATAGGCAATCGATCATGCATTGTGCCTAGCGCCCCTCACAAGTAATGCATGAATTAATAACGTAATACTGCAGTGCGAGGTCACCAAGTCACCAGCCTACTTCCCATGTTAGTACCAGCAGCACTGCACCTAATTGCGTGCCACACTCCTAATAACAACCCCTTTCATTTTGACAATTCAAAACGTAGTAGGCTGCAGGAATTAGTTCTACTTATGTTCATAATGCAGCAGCCGTAGCTTGCACCATAGGTACACCTCGTTAATCTTGCAAATCCGCGATTCCTCTCATTTCCGATGTATAAGCGAGGTTATTTTAATTAATATTACAGTGCCGTAATCCGAATGTTAACAATTTCGGCGCCTAATTAATTAATGTTTGCAAATGGGAGAGTATTATTTGTTAAATTCGTGTTATAAGGGCGTAGTCTAATAATTTGTATGTATGAGGCGTATTTTTTACAATTTCAACAGATACAAACATTTATTTATAATCTATTTCAAGAGTAGTTAATGAATCATGATTGATCTTATCCTCTATTTAATTGTAGCGTGTCGTTAGGCTCGACTTTTAAAATATTACTCAAACTACTCATGCAGAGCCAAAGAATAAAATATTTGAGTCCACTGGTATCGGTAACTATACTCCACCCACGCTATCAGTAGTGAAGACTTTAAAATAAATAATCTTCGAACAATATTATTGGCTTCTTCCTCTGGAACTACCAGTCGGATTTGAAAAAATCTTTTTGCATTTGTTAGCCCAATTCTTGAAGAAAGTTTTAAATCATTTAAAATTACGCTACGACCCTTAGGAGCCGAGGAAAAAGAAAAAGTCAGAAAGCACGCTAAGCGAAAACGAAGTTCCTGATATCGCGGACGGGCGATGCGATGCGATGCGATGCGTTGGTTCGGGAGCTGAAATTTCACGTGGACGAAATCGCTGGCACAAGCTAGTTATTTTAATTATATATTTACTCTTTTCAACCTCGTTCCGGACACATTTCGCTTAAATATCGCGTTATCCTCTACTTTCATCACAATCGGAACTGTTGGTAGAATTACTCTTTCTCATTAAAAAGGCAAAGCTTTCATCGAAATATGTCCTGAATGCAGTCTGAACGTAGTCTTGGTCAACCTTTAGTGAATGTTTGATAACAAGCCTTCTTACCCTCCTATAGTTCTGTCCTTACCCACAGGATCGGTGTAGACGCCGGCAACGAGAACAAGAAGCCGGAGGATGAAGTCAACGAGTACCTGATGAAGGCCATCGATGCGCGCTCCACGGACCGGCTGCGTGCCGAGCACTGCCGCCCCTGCACGCTATCCTTCCGTGACTCCAAGCTGGAGCAGAAGGTACGGAGCACAGAGCAGACTCACTCATCGACGTGTTCTTCACACATCATCCTGTATATCCTTTCTTGTCCACGGTATTTTGATTGAATATTGTTCGAGCCGAGTAGGCACAGTAGGACCACGTTGATTCTGAATATCGATTGATGATGATATTTTCTTAAACATTTTAATTTTTAGAAACAAATCATCATCATCGATTGAACGAACGAAAATTAAACCGAAGTTGAATAAAAGGTTCAGTAAAGTTTTCGCTACCAAAAATGCGATGCTATGACATGTATGGATGAAAGGTATCACGACCGAAAAATATCAATCATTTTTAGCAGTCATCGTCTATAATGACTACAAGCTGAGAGATTATGACAAAGGCCTCGGTACTCGGTACTGAGTGCAAATTAAAGCATCATTTTATGAAGTGAACCGTCCAGCACCATCATGTGATTGCAAGTCAGTTATTGCTTGTCTGTCAGAATGTTGTACCGATGGAAGCGGAGTAGGATATAATGAGCATTTCAATCAATGCGCGAGCATTCACAGCGATAAGCGAACAGCCTGCACTCGCTTACATTTCATACTGTTTAAATTATCAATGCAACAAGCAAGTTGTTGGCTCTAATCTATCTATATATATAATCTAATCTATCTACCTAACATTTTGCTCCTACGTAACTAAAAAAAAAAATAAGGTTTAGGCCAATCAATTATATGTTCAGAGTTTCAATAATATAGGTGACCCAAATGAGTTCTACGCCGAGTTCTTTTCACTATTAAATACGCAATTTAATTACACTTTTCCACTAAAGACTAAAAGTATTTACACAAAGTTCTTATTTAGTGATTGGGCGACTCCAGGTATTCGTAAAAGCAGGAAAAAACTATTAGAACTTTATGGCTTAAAGCAACATATGAATAATACAAGCTTTCAAAAGTATGTTGTTTTTTTTATTAAGTACCAAATTATTTACCGTAAACCAATCTTGGACTTGCAGAATAGAGCTATTCACGTCGTCAAGATTTTGTGACAGTCGGTTTATTTTAAAGAATAATGATGTGTCATCTGCAAATAACACCATCTTCGGTTGATTTTGAAGTAATTGGGGTAAATCATTAATATAAACTAAAAATAGGAATGGACCCAATATCGAACCTTGAGGAACGCCCATTGCCATTTCAGACCCTAATGAGTTTACGCCGTTTACCTGAACTTTAACCTTTCTATCTTTCAGGTATGATCGAAGTAAATCAAGAGCTGTATTCCTAATCCCATAGTGCTCTAATTTCAGCAGAAGTGTCTCATAGTCTACACAATCGAACGCCTTCGAGAGGTCGCAAAAGATTCCAATGGCATCTTGTGCTACACCCCAGGTATTAAAAATGTTCTTTATTAGGGTAACACCGGCGTCAGTGGTACAACGCCCTTTGGCGAAACCGTACTGTTGTTGATGAAAGATGAAATTTTTATTAAAGTGACGTAACATTTGATTGAGCATCAACTTTCAAACACCTTACTGAGAACTGGCAGAATTGAGACAGGCCTATAATTGTTGGGTTCTTTACTATCACCGGATTAGAACAATGGAACTACTTTACTGTGTTTCATAATATTCGGAAAGTCTCCTTAGTCAACACTGGTGTTAAATATGTAAGATAAATAGGGCGCAATGGTTTCGATAATAGATCTACAGACTTTTACAGACATTCCCCAGAGATCTTCTGTTGATTTAATTTTAAGATCTTTAACAGCATGGGGGTTTGTATGCTGAAACCTAAACTCCAAAGGGCATGCTTTCACATTCTGTCTAAGTAAGGCAGCAAAAAGCGCGGGTGAGGAATTTAAAGCTTCAGTAGTTTTAAGGGGAATATTAGCAAAAAAGTTTTCAAATTCTTGAGCTATTTCTATATCTGAGTTAATGAGGCCATGTGCAGTCTCTAAAATAAATTCAGTATTTCGCTGTTTTTTCCTACCTGTTTCATTATTTATTATTTGCCAGGTAGTTTTATAAGTCACTGGCTCCTGAAATACAGGTTCTCTAACTTAGCTCTGGAGCCAGAGTCTCAAATTTTTCTGTAATTTTTGTATGGCAATAAATAATTTATTTATTAGTTTTTATTTTATCATCAGCTGATTTCATTTTATTGCTAATATAAAGAGCTTTGGCGATTTTGCAAACACTTTTAAAAGTTTTTGAATATTTTGCAACATACTTTTGAAAGTGTTTGCAAAATAGCCAAAGCTTTTTATACTAGCAATTATTTAATTTATTATTATTGCTATTTTATTTAATTATTATTGTTATATTATTGATTGATTATTATTATTATATTATTTATTGATTATAAATATTATATTAATTATTAATGATTACCGTATCATTAATATATTTAATATGTCGCATAAATGGCCGTATTTTAACCGACTTCCAAAAGGATGAGGTTCTCAATTCGACTATATGTTTTTTTTTTTTTTTTGTGTATGTTGTTACGCGATTACTCCGCCAATTATGAATAGATTTTGATGATTCTTTTTTTGTTTGGTAGATCATACTTATAAAGCATACCTATAAATTGCGTGATTATCATCATTATAATAATAATTGTACTATTATTTATGTTTATCATTTAAATATTCATCTAAGGAGTAATAGCATTTGTTTATGAGTAATTTTTTAAGGTTTTTTATAAATATATTTAACTTTTCTTCTTTCTTTATTATGTCAGGTAGTTTGTTGTATATTTTTATAGACATTACGTAGGGACTTGTAGAATGCATTTTTAGCTTGGATGTTGGTATGTTTAGCCTAGATCGGTGCCTAAGTGTGAAGTGTGATTGGATGTCTTCGCGTTTTGTGTAGAACTCTTGGTACTTACGGACAAATTTACATATTTCTAGAATGTAAATACTAGGGAGAGTTAGAATATTATGCTTTAGAAAATAGGGTTTGCAGCTGTCAGTTTGATCAATGTTTACCAGGATTCTAAGTAATTTCTTTTGTAGGGTGAAGAGTGTCAGTGCATCTGTACTATTTCCCCAGAGGGTTACGCCATAGCTAAGCCATGCATTGGCATACGCATAATAGGTGGTGAGGGCAGTTTCTAGATTGGTTGTTTTTTTAATTTCGCGGAGAGCGTATGAGAATTTTGAAAGTTTTGAACGGGTTTTTTGTATTTGTGTTTTCCAATTAATATGTTTATCTATTGTAAGTCCAAGTAATGTAAATTCATCAACAGTTTCCAATTTTGAGCCGTTAAAATTGAAATTTAAGTGTAGAGGAGCTTTTTGATAAGGGTGGAAAGTCATTAATTTAGTTTTAGTGTAATTAATTTCTAGATTATGTGAGGTCATCCAGTTACATGTTTTTGTGAGTATGGAACTGAGTTTTTCTTCTATGTTTATATTGTTTTGACACGAGACTAATAAAAATATGTCATCCGCGAATAAAACACATGGCCCCTCTATGGTTTTCGGTAAGTCGTTGATGTAAACGAGGAATAATAGGCCACCTATGACACTCCCTTGGGGGATGGAAGCGTTGGTTATTTTGCTTTTAGATCGGATTTTTTCTATTTCTCTACTATTGTGGTTATAGTATTCGATTTCAACTACTTGTTCTCTATTTTTTAAATATGACGTAAGCCATTCATGGGCTTTCCCGCGGATTCCTATTCCATACAGTTTATTAAGCAGTATTTTAAATTGTACCTTGTCGTACGCTTTGGTCATGTTCAGTAATATATAATAGGAGTTTAGGTTTCAGCATACAAACCCCCATGCTGTTAAAGATCTTAAAATTAAATCAACAGAAGATCTCTGGGGAATGTCTGTAAAAGTCTGTAGATCTATTATCGAAACCATTGCGCCCTATTTATCTTACATATTTAACACCAGTGTTGACTAAGGAGACTTTCCGAATATTATGAAACACAGTAAAGTAGTTCCATTGTTCTAATCCGGTGATAGTAAAGAACCCAACAATTATAGGCCTGTCTCAATTCTGCCAGTTCTCAGTAAGGTGTTTGAAAGTTGATGCTCAATCAAATGTTACGTCACTTTAATAAAAATTTCATCTTTCATCAACAACAGTACGGTTTCGCCAAAGGGCGTTGTACCACTGACGCCGGTGTTACCCTAATAAAGAACATTTTTAATACCTGGGGTGTAGCACAAGATGCCATTGGAATCTTTTGCGACCTCTCGAAGGCGTTCGATTGTGTAGACTATGAGACACTTCTGCTGAAATTAGAGCACTATGGGATTAGGAATACAGCTCTTGATTTACTTCGATCATACCTGAAAGATAGAAAGGTTAAAGTTCAGGTAAACGGCGTAAACTCATTAGGGTCTGAAATGGCAATGGGCGTTCCTCAAGGTTCGATATTGGGTCCATTCCTATTTTTAGTTTATATTAATGATTTACCCCAATTACTTCAAAATCAACCGAAGATGGTGTTATTTGCAGATGACACATCATTATTCTTTAAAATAAACCGACTGTCACAAAATCTTGACGACGTGAATAGCTCTATTCTGCAAGTCCAAGATTGGTTTACGGTAAATAATTTGGTACTTAATAAAAAAAAAAAACAAATGCATTAGATTTAAATTACCTAATATTCGAAGTAGCGAATGTGACATCATATTGAATGGAGAAAAACTCGAATTTATTAATCAAACGGTTTTCCTAGGAATCACGCTAGACGAGAAATTACAATGGGGACCTCGTATTACATCTCTTGCGGGGCGGCTAAGCTCGGCCGCTTATGCTGTAAGAAAGATAAGATTGTTAACAGATGTAGAAACCGCGCGTTTGGTCTATTTTAACTATTTCCACAGCATTATGTCGTATGGCAATTTACTGTGGGGTCGGGGCTGCTGACATTGAATCCATCTTTATTTTGAAAAAGAGAGCTGTCAGAACCATTTATAATCTACGTCGCCGCGAATCTCTCAGGGAACTATTTAAAAGAATTAATATTATGACGGTACCTTGCCAATTCATTTATAAAAATATTATGTAAGTAAGGAAAATCCACATCTCTTTTAAAAAATAAGTGATAGACATAATTTTAATACTAGAAATAAAGTTAAAATAGATCAACCATTTTTCAGATTATCTGAAGTACATACATCTTTTATGCGGTACTATGTTAAATGTTACACCAAAATACCTTGTGACATATTGCAATTAAATGAAATAAAATTTAAAACTCATATTAAACGTACACTTTGTAAACAAGCATATTACAAATTTGAGGATTATACCCAAGGTAAGAGTGCTTGAAAACATGCTGGTCCTGCTCCATAGGACAATTTAGAATCAAGACAAAATCAAACTGGTTGCTAATTTAATTGTAAAATTTATTATTTTGTGTTATATGACATTGATTTTACATTCTGTGATTACTTCCTTACACACTGACTTATTAATTACAAAATTTTAGGAAAATCGTCTACTTTTACAATTTTTGTTAATATGTGAGCACCATGTATCTATCACATATTTAACTATCTGTCGTTGCTTCATTTTTAATTATTTTTACCTATTGTGGTATAGTAATTTTATTCTAGGTAGGAACATCGTCTTCACATATAATTATATAATTAATGTACGTACCTATACAAACAATTGTAAAACATTTAAAAAAAGTAACGGTAGAGTTTCTTACCCATTCTTCTCCATACGAAAACTACCTTTTGGAAAGGGCAACTAGAATCAATTTTATTATTTTGTAAATTTTGACGTTCAAAAGTGCCATACTTGGGCCTATTTGAGATAAATGATTTGACTTTGACTTTATAAAAATCACATTCAATTACCTCCAGTGCGAGCGTCCTGTGGTCGCGTCATCGCGTGCCGGTACGATATAGAGAAAAATCTTCTGTCTCTTTCTCTCGCCTGGCCGTTGCAACGAAGGCGCTTCGCGACGAGCCTCAGTCCGCTAACTAGTATAACGTAGACGCGTATTTCTTTGTATCGCGCAACGTCGGCGATGCCACGAGCCTGCCTCGTACCACCATTGTTACGCGAATTTATATTAATAAACTTTTCAAAAAATAAAAGGCCCGTATTGACATTTGAGACAGACCATAGAATGTAACTTGGAACGAAACTGAAAGAAACAATAAAATAATAATTAATTACATAAAGTGTTTAAAAAAAATACGTAAATTTTTTTGGCACGTTAAATAATATGATGAAATATATTGTGAGTATTCTTTTCGCGCTTACTTTATAGTAGCATGCAATTTTTAATGATTACGAAACGTCTCAAAAACAGTTACGATCTGTCTTTTTTTTTCAAATTCTAGTATTGTAACTAATTAATTCAGAATTTCACCAGCTTCATTCGATTTTAATAGTAATTAAATATTGTGTAGTGATCTTTATTGAAATGAATGAGTTTGGCGTTCAAAGCCGTAAATAAAATTTTGAATTGGCGACACTGGTTTCTATAGAATGGCTTGTCTCTGACCAAACGGCACCTGACTTAGCGTCAACGCGCGCACTGCACAGTTTTTCGTTCGCCATCTTGTGATGTTGACTGTGCGCTCGTTTATGTTTGATATTTTTTCTCGACTAGGCTTTGCTTTTGGACTATTTCTGTTTACTATCACGTTGACCTTGGCTCTTCTATTTTGGACATTGATTTAAAGATAGTGATTTGGACTCGATTTTGGTGTTTGTTGTTATATCGTGCGGACTGTTTCAACAGTCACGCACGTTGTGAAGTTAACCGAATACTTCGAACGCGAATCATTTAATGGTGGACCTTTATTTCCCGTAACACAAGTGCAAGATCGCGTCGCAGAAGCACTTGGAATCGACAAAAAAAAAACTATTCGAACCATCTTGAAGGAAAAGTATGGGCCCTCCGGTACTGAAGAAAATGTATTACGTACGGCTAAAAAGAGGAAGAAAAGCAAGCCTGTAACAGGTATTGACACATTTGACGCAGACGCTATTCGAAACCATATCTATGCTTATTATACAAGAAATGAATACCCAACTGTGAGTAAATTGCTGATATCACTACGAGAGTGTGGCCTGTTTAATGGCAGTTTCACGTCTTTAATAACAATTATGAAGCAAATTGGATTCAAATACAAGAAAACCGACAAGAGGAAAATTACGATGGAACGATATGATTTAATTTTGCACAGAGTATCATTCTTGATTCTTGATCCCAGATGAACAAAATCACAAATTGGGACAATGTCATATTTATCGATGAGACTTGGCTGAACTCGAATTATACCGTGCCGCAGTCGTGGACGGACGATACCAAGGCATCTTGCTCAAAAGTGCCAATGGGAAAAGGTGGACGCCTATAATTTGCCACGCCGGATCAGTCGGGGGAGGTTTTGTGAATGATGCCTTACTCGCATTCGAGTCTAAAAGTACAAAAGAATATCACGAAAAAATGGGCGCAAATAAATTCACAGAGTGGTTGACTAACTTGTTAACAAACCTCCCCAAACAGTGCATAATCATTATGGACAATGCATCTTACCATTCAGTTCAAATAGATAAAGCACCTACTCAAGCAAACAAAAGGCTGATTTAGTGGTATGGCTACAAAAACAAGGCGTTGAAGCTGACATGAAATTGTTGAAAGCTAAATTGCTGGAACTGGTAAAAGAAAATAAACCTGCGAAACTAAAATTTAAAATTGATGAATTGACACTTCAGCATGGACACAAAGTGATAAGAATGCCGCCGTACCATTGTCAGTACAATGCTATTGAGTTGATCTGGACTCAAGTTAAAGGATACTCAGCTCGCCACAATACAAAGCCGCCATTTTCCACTAAGAAAATGATGAAATAAGCTTGTGCCAAAATTACTAAAGAAGACTGGGCAAAAGTGGTAGAAAAAACCGTGTATCATTTCAAAATACCTACAATATTAAAGTTTAAGTAAATTTTTCTAATCAGAACATTAATTCAATGCTCTTTATAATACATAATCAAATCGATCAAATACTCATACAAACTTGAATCGATTTATCGTGAGTATCGAGTACCAAGTCGTATGGTTACTTCACTAGTTACGTCGCGATGACAAATGTCAAAACGGGCCTTTAATTTTTTGACAAATTTAAGGGTTTTCGTTCCCAATGTTAGTATGTGTTAAACTGTGAACTATTTTACACCCAAATATACTATTTTATTGAAAAGGTGGTTTCCCTGAAATAACCTCCCTGTTAATAATCATGAATTATTGGACGATTTCAAAAAGGATACTGACAAAATATCTAATCAAATTGAAAAAAATAACAGAATTCCCAAACCGAAACCATACTGTCCGTGCTACTCAAGTCACTTTCAGACAGGTGACGAGCAGAATATGAGGAGATAGTTTCACTTCTAGACAGCCACACGGTCTCTTAGTCTTTGTTCTAAATATCACAATAACGTTAAGTAACATGAAGCCGCCCGTTGCGTGCGCTTAATTTCTACATTGTTCTCAGAAATCTCCAACTAAGGATATACAAGGTACTTAAATTGGTTTCCCTGCTGCTGGCTGCGACCCAAAAGCTAACAACTAATTGAGCCATTTTATTTTCGCGGAGAAGTTACGGCGGCTCCCTTTGTTGAACAAATTCATTATTTGGCGCATAATACCGTCACACTCCCCAGAATTACTGATCGAGCACCAGCGGCGGCGCCTGGTAATCGCAACCCAAGTGTAAACGTTGACACTTGACAGGACAGATCGTGTTCTTGTATAAGCTCAAGGTAAAGCTCATTCGGTTAATAATGAAGGAACACAACACTCCTCTTGTTCAATTCGCGCCACGTACAGTTTCGCACGAAAAAACTTTCTGCCACAAAAACAAACAGTAGGTGAGATCGTTGGGCAGTTTCTTGTAGTGTGTAAACTGTCGGCGGTGGCAGGTCAAATAGATCACACAGATGTAATCCTGAAAGATTAAATAAATCTACCAATAGATACAGTCACAGATTTCTTACAACTTGTAGATTATAAGAGAGTTAGGAGTGAGGGGAGGGTGCCTGTTCAATACAATAAAACTTTTACCTACTAGATTTCTACGAAACAATAGAGAATTCTAGTAAAAGTTTTATTGTATTGAACAGGCACCCTCCCCTCACTCCTAACTCTCCGTTAACGAGCGTGTGTGAGAAAGTGCGGTAAGCACTGTAAATATATATATAGGTATTACCCAAATTAGCAAGCTTCTAATGTCAGAATGATTACTGGTTATTTACTATATGTTTTATAGGGAAAAGGTTTCATGAATTAAACCACAGAAAGACAAGGCTAGACATTTATTTAAATAGACTTGTCAGTATTTAATCAGAAAGCTAGTTGTCCGTTCGCAAAACTAGGTCTTCATGGAGAAGAAGGACAAGAAACTCCATGGAAACAGTATAACAGTATTCTATCAATACATTTCTTATATTTCCATAAATTATCGTTATCTCAAAAACAGTTTAGTTCTATGTCTTGAATAATAGCAACATAAAAATAGCAATATTGGCAATAATATACCAAACACAACAACATAATCATAATAAGCAATAATTACTATTTAATATCAAATTACTTAACTTAGGTCCGTTCGGTGTGACTGCTCGGTAGTGAATGTCCCGAGTACGGCGGAGTGGCGGCTTTTTGTAGCCGGTGGTAAACAAGTGACGTCACATCGTACGATTTTAATACAGACTTGTTAATTCTTGCATTTTGACATAAAACTATGCTTAAATTATATAAAAATAGAGTAAATATCTTTAAATTGATTAGTTAAATTACATACTTGGTCTTACAATGGCACAATTAGTAAACAAGTCATGTTAAATAGTTAAATATGATATTATACAAAACAACAATGAAAGAACACAGTTTAATTTTATTTCGTAATAGTATTTATAAGATTTTGATAAGAAACTGTCGTAATGTAGGTTATAAGTATTATAGAGATGCTTTTCTTTGTGTCCAATTAACGAAAAAGATTGAAATAATCTATCACGTGCATAACATGCCGCTTTCTAGTAGCAGTTGCATAAAAGCCTGCACTATTGAATATAATTTAATTTATAAGCTTCCATCTCGCACAAATATCCGCAGCCGAATGGCGGGTATGGCGGCGTCAGCTCAAGCCAAAATTGTATATTATTTACATGCTGACGCAATGTTTACACTCGTCATACACTCGTCATAAGGTTCAGAAGTAGGTACCTACCACACGTTACAACGGAAAGGATCGCGCGTGACATTACTCGCCGCACATTCAATATTAATGAGAAACGAGTCCTTCACCAGATACAAAATATGAATTATAATTCGCTTCGTGATATTTATGTACATATGTTTCTAAAATTCGTATACCTAATGGCGGTGGGTGATAGTAGCCCAAAGTTCACGACGGGCACTTCCTGGGCAGCGGCGGCGCGGCAGCGCGGCGGCGACGCGGCGGTGCAGAGCATCATACCCCTGAAACGTTTACACGACGAGACGAGATTGCAATTTATTCCTCGCTGCGAATGGAATATTTTATAAAAGTCACCACTTTGCAAACTTTATCGTGCAACAGGCTCTTGTAAAAGTTGATTGGTTCGACAATCACATAATATTTGTCCTTTTTTCCATTTGTGTGTGCATCCATGTGGCCTTTTGCGACAAACAATTTTTGAAGTGGCAGGAAATGACGGGACTTAAGTACGAAGCGATTTGTTTTTGGGACCGTGGATATAGAAAAATAATTAATGAAATCTACAGAAAGCTGTAGTACCAAATTAAATCATGTGAGACGTATAATAGTAGATTGTCATACGAGGGGCTAAAATAACCCATTCTACCGAAGTAGTTTTACTCCCGAGCTTTAGCGAGGGAGTAAATAGAAACCGAGTTAGTTTTAGCGCCGTGTGTTACACTCTACTTTACACTACGATTGCGAGAAAATAAAATCATCCAATACAAAATTAAATAGTTTATTTTATTATAAAATATACAATTTGTTCAATCTACATTATAAAGGAAACTTTTTATCCCGGTATGCTGTAGTAAAAGCTAGTTTTACATAAGAATAAAGGCTTTTTTGGTTTTTTAGGCTCGTTAGTTACAGACAAAAATTACTTTTTCCTTAGAGCAAGATATGCTATTTTTTCCCCGCTCTGGTACGCCACAATGACGGACTTTTTGAGCAAGTGGAGTGAAAAACTTATTTAAAAACTTATTTATAATGAGTTTTGACAGCCGTGTTAAAGCAGAACACTCGTCCGAGTTCTACAGCTGACATTAGTAGATATTACGCGGTGCTCTTGGCACATCGCGGCTTCTAATGTACGAACGCTACTAAAGCGTTAAGACCTGTGTCCGGTGACACGATACGAAAGCGCTTTCAATTCTGCAACAGAAAGGTTCCTGCGTGAATGACCACTCATTTCTGTGAGTCACAGAGCTTGTGCGCCAGAAACATTAAAAGTCATCTTGCAGATGACATTACTTCTTATCACGAATTTCGCAGTGGTTAGACCAGTCCTCATTAGTGGTCTGCGTCGCTCCTAGCGAGGTGTGGAGTCACTGCCACGCTGTCATTTATACACACACACTCACGTAAGCCCGCGTTGTTCGCAGTACACTGCTGAGCGTGACCGCATGATGAAGGTGTACTTCATCTGCACGCTGGCCATCTACCTCGCTGGCGTCGCCATTCAGACCATAGCCTACAACCTGTAAGTACAGTACACCACGTAACTCACGACGCGTGCTTACACATTTTCAATGAAAGACACAATTTACCTACTTTAGATTAAGGTTACGCCGCAATAGATTCTTCAGTGTATCGTAATCTATGATATCTTTTTGAAAAGGGAGACTTGTTATTTTTGTACTTACTTGAAATAATTTAAAGTTGTTACACGTTTAGGTTTATAAAAGACGGTGGCTCTACTCGTCGAGTGCAGTCTTCTGAACCAGTGAACCGATTCTTTCCAGACGATCACACGCATTATGTTTTAAAGTCTGTCTAACAAGTCTGTTAACTGAAACTAGTAGGAGAACTATTTACAATATTGTTGTCTAGATAATAATTGCTGAATCATAATATATCTTTTGTGTGCTGTGTCCAGGTCGTTGCTGGGTATCGTGAGCATTATTGTGGCCGGGCTCATCATCACGTCGTGCACGTACCTGGTGGGCTGCCTGGACTTCGTGGTGAGTGTTAACATGACGCATTACTAATGAGCACAGAGTGCACAATGTCCTAACATTCCCGTGTGTGTGCAGCACGCCAGCGAGCGCGTGCGCCGCGTATCGCAGCGTGTGCACAACAACCGCACGCTATCGCAGATGCTGTCCTTCACCGTCGTCACCACCTTCATCATGCAGATCCAGCTTGTCATGGTCAGTGCCATCGTCATGCCTTTTAATATAATCACAAAGTTGCGGTTAACTAACTCTTAGGGCTGGTTTATATTAAGCCGGAACGACAGAAGTGTCGGATGTATATTGGCATATTGTGTAGGTATTTCAATAGCGCTATTCACATTAGGGCGACCAGATAAAACGGTCGGTGACGACACATTTACCGGACGTTCAGTAACTGTTTCAGTCGGTTCGAATATAATATTGGTATAGTACTGCTTTGTATAACGTCCTTCGCATTAATTGTCGGTCCGACCTAATGTGAACCAGCTCTTACACGCAACTTATAGGTTCGGTTAGAACTGCGGCTACTTTAGGTAAATTGAATATTATAAGTTCCAAACATGTATTACTCTCAATAAATTGTATGCCTTTTGAGTGGTATACCAAACGAATTAATGTTCAATGTCTATTTAATACCGAATATTATTAAAATAGAAATGTCTATTGTTCTTTTGGAATAGGCAGCTATTCTAATAGAAATAGCTACCTATTTCAATAGTAACTGCCTATGCCATGTCTGAGATGTTGCAGTTATCTAATGTGTAGTTAGTTGGTTCTAACCGAGTCACGTGGCGCAGGTGGAGGGCGTATTCACCGCGGCGGCCCAGCTCAGCAGCAACATGACGCTCGCGCAGCCGGGCGACTTCCACTACTGCCCCTTTGACATGAATGAGGTAAAACACACACACACACACACACAAAAAACACCAATATCTAGCAATATGACCATGAGTGTAGGAATAGTCCAGGTCCCACCTCCGGTGCGGCCATGAACTTTCTGAACTGCCTATGAAGATGCATCACGATAATCAGCCACTATTTCGTCACACACGCTTTTATTCTTCTGTTTAGCCAGTCGATGGTAATTTAAATAGTGTCAGCTTAAAACTAAGCAACGAGAAAAAAAAATCAGAACGATTACCGTTCGCTCGTTCCTTTACCGGTCAGAAATCAGGGCACTTAGGAAATGGTGTTAAAATAAAATAACATGAAATTGTCAATTCTGTAAATAGGAAATTGGAACCAGTTTTACGGGTCATATTTTTTTTTTTTTCTTTTGTTTTAAATCTTGCAATCAGCTCTTCTGACTATGAGCAGATGTGTTGAGCGGCTATTATTCATGAGGAGATGTACCCCACTAGGAACATCCTCCATATTATTAAATTGGCTTAGTCAACGCCGCCGAGATCTAAGGTCCTGCGCCGTTTCAGGCAATTTAGACAGTCAGGTAATGTGAGCTGGACAGCGAGCTGGTTAGGATGGTTGTCCAGTCTTGTTTTGTATTTGCCTGCGAATGTCTTTATCTCATCCTTCACTGTTGGCATGCTCAGGTATTTGTGTACTTCACTGTTTCTAATGAACCAGGGTGAATTGCTAATTTGCTTAAGGATGTAGTTCTGAGTTCTTTGAATAATATTTATGTTGGAATCACAGCAGGCTCCCCATAACTGAATCCCGTAGGTCCAGACTGGTTTTATGACAGCCTTGTAAATTAGGAGCTTGTTGTCCAGTGACAGTTTTGAGTTTCTACCCAGGAGCCAGTAGAGGCCCTTGTTGTCATATTAAAAAAAAATAAGCTAGATGGAGTTGACATTTCTGATCTTACTACCCCTGTGAAGAAATATTAGAAAAACTCAGGGTCAAAAGTCTTTCAAAGACCAGACATCATATTCTTGGTCAGATCATGTTAGTGTCTGAAATGGTATTTTGAGAAAAGAACCACACAGGTTTAAGCAGACCAGTCCAGTCAGTGCAAGCATTTCATCATCTAGTGATCGTGTAGCTCAACTCGACAAACAATACCAAGGAAAGGACATTTGGGTAGGCCACATAATGTACTCAAACTGCCAGACATCACCTTCCAGCGGTCGCTCTCGGTCTCTGAGTCCACAGTGAACTTATTTTAGTAATTTTGCACCAGGGATCGAAAATCTTTATAAATTACGGTACAGGTATCGAAGAATTTAGGTTACTTCTACGATTAAGGTTTACCGCTATCTGGGTAACCCAAGTAGAAGAAACAGGTTACCGTTTTAATACCGGTTACCTAAAAATGACCTTGATTACGAGAAAGACACAGAATATCGCAATGCCGACAATTTGTTGTCATTTGAAAAAAATACATTACCAGGGTGATCGTCGTGCATGCTGTACTATTTATTATTATTACAAGCTTTTATTCAACTTGCCGTGTTAGTTAGTTAGATAGCAAATCTTGCAAGCTGAATTAAAACCATTTCCTCTTATCTTCCGGAGTTGAAATTTTACAAGTTGGTTTAGTTTTGAAGACGATGCATTTCTTTATGATGTATGACCTGATCCTATCCCCAGGATAGGCTCCAAACGAAGGAACCCCACAATAGTCAACGGTACAGAAACGGAATTTAATATACGCATTTAATTATGATAGTCCGTTCTAAAGTCTACCATGACCTGGCTACAGAATCCAGGATTGGCTCCACATGAGTAAACTTTTTTATTCCTCATTTATATTAATGATCTCCCAAATATCACTTGTCATAACACAATCTTGTTTGCTGATGATACAACCCTCGTTGTGAAATGTGAAAATGCAGACACCTATGAACTAGACATAAATAAAGCATTAAACAACATAATACACTGGTTACATTCTAACAACTTGCAAATAAATATGAAGAACACCATTGACGTTAAATGTTAAATATAATGATACTACCAACGAACAAGTTGCAAGTACTAAATTTCTGGGTATAAGTTTGGATCAAAATTGCGACTGGAAAACGCACATTGATTATGTTTGCGATAAACTTGACAGATTTGTCTAAGTCACGGTATCAACAGAAGCTGCTCTTTGTGCATATCACGCACACGTTTCGTCCGTACTCGCTTATGGACTCTTGTTGTGGGGTAATTCGGTGGATATTATAAAAGCGTTCAGTGCTTACTTTCTTCCAGTCCGTCACCCTTTTAGTGATAGGGGCTTGATTAGGGTCGGGGAGACCTATGCGGGGGTCTAATCTAATGACTACCGGGCGGTGGTCCGAGTCTAACTCGTTCACCGTTTCTATAAGGTTGAAGTTCTTAAGGAGCGCCACGTCTAGGACGTCGGGGACATAGGAGGAACTTATATTTGAGTAATGAGTGGGAGTCATCGGAGCGATGATATCAAAGACTAGTGAGTTAGAGAGGTCGAACAAGTGTCGCCCTCTGGGGTTCATTATCGAGCTATTCCAAGCGGGATGTTTTGCATTGAGATCGCCCGCTATTATAACAGAATTGCTCATGCCTAGTATGATAGCTATATCGTTAGAGATTAGCTGGAGGTTCTCCGTAGAGTTACCGGGGGGGAGATAGACCGATACGAGAGTGATCGGTTGATGACCTGACATGCCTAAGTGGCAAGCTGAGATTTTTAATCGCGAGAGGGGAAGAGGGTCGATTGGGATGCAGTGAAGCTGCTTTTTATAGTAAATCATGGTTCCACCCTTGTGACATCGCGTCCTGTCATTGCGAACTATGCGGTAGTTGGCAATTGACGGGTTACGGAGGGAGGGTTTTAAGAAGGTCTCTTGGACTAAGAGGACGTCTATATTATGATCGCGGAGGAACGGCGCGACCTCCTCGCGTTGTTTCCTAATGCCGTTTGCATTAAAATATGCCAAAGTTAGGGATCGGGGTTTGAGCCTAGCTAATACCGTATTATCCATGAATGGTTTTAGGGGTTTTGGCGAGGGAGTCCAGGGCTTGCGTAATGTCCGGGTATGCATGCAAAATGGCTTGGATCTGCGGGAGATCGCCTTGAGCGGAAAGAATTAGGTTTGCCATCGACTTAGCGCGTGGGGAGACAAAGGACATATAAGTCGATGTGATTATATTAAAAGAGTCTAAGCTAGGCTGCGCGGCCGCGGGAACGGCCGGGGGTGGACGGGGGCGCGTAGCTTTAGGAGCGGGTGCGGGTTTCGCGAGGGGCATGAGAGGTACGAGAGGTGCAAGGGGCGCGGGTAACGCGGCAGCGGCACGGATACGGGGATCCGTAAAACGGGGGAGTGAGTTTTATTTGGAGATGTTCCTATTTACGTAGGCGCACACGTTTTTTGCACACAATTTTGCACACAGTGTGACCCACCTACAAATAGGAAAAATTTCATGTCGCAATAATGCGAAACAAAACAATACATAGTGCGTGCAGTCACTATAGTAACTCAAATATGTAAAAATTATACTCGTAGCTATTGATAGTGCTATCTAGCAAATAAAACAAAATCAAAATGACAATTTTGATGAAAGTCGTGAACTCGACCATTGTACGCCTCGATTAGGTAGGTAAAATAGTAAAAGGGTAAAATCTTTAGATGTATCCAGGTCACTTAGACCGAGACCTAGCCCTGGACCTAATTTCCTGAAATCTAGCCCTTCAGGATACCTACCTAATCGAGTCTAAATGCCGCAAAGCGGATTTCGTAAAATAAAGGCTACCCAACCTGTATTCAGAGGCTCATAGCGGGCTGAAAAATCTAGATACAAGAATTAAAATACTAGATTTTTCTAGGGAAATAGACTAGCTTGAGGTTTCTTTTGGAATGGTAAAGATCGGTTCAGTACTTTGCCAGTAAAATCACTTGCAAATAATTTAAAATTTAATTAATTATTAATAAAAATAATTAATAAAACTGAAATATCTTTTCAGCGGGAATAGCTAGAATCATAAACGAAACTTCATTAGAAAGGCCATAATTTTACAAATCCCGTGATATATAACACACTATGTAAAGTTATTGTAATAAGGGTGTTTAGTCATAAAACAAATAGAAACTTAAGCTATTTTTAATAAACAAAGTTTGTAAAACAGGAGGCGATTCGCGGCTCTCAATAAGATAAAGGTTCGCTACTACTTAAGCTAGCGCGCCACCTGCCAACTTTGTAGTCATCGATATGGAAACTAATTCCACCTAAATAGTAATGTAGTAGTACTGGAGAGTCCTGAAATCGCTTCCTGAATACTTATGAAGACCTATCAGTAAATATGATATTTTATTCCCCCCGTCAAAAACCCGTGTTCCTTCAAGAGATTTCGCAGTGAGTATTGAAGAGACCCTGAACTATTGGTGCAGGACGTCAGCGCCGCTTGGACTGGGATAGTCTTACAACCTTCCCGTTTTCGCGTCCGGCGATCACGCCCGTCCGGTACATTATTTGTATCTTATTACTAGAAAATGATTTTTTCTCAAACATGCTTGGAAATTCGAACATTATTTTGACAACCTTCTTCGAGATAAATCGAAATTGCAGTACTGGTCAAAAACAAGCGAGTAGGCGACCGGCAAGAGTGTTAGAGTCTGTCTATTGAAAGCTGAGACGCAGTGTTGCCAACTGCACCGTAATTACGGTAAAAACACCGTATTCAGCATAATCTTTAGGGGTATGAGGAACAGGGTGTAAAGTTCACTCAACCACCATAGAAAAAGGAGGATCCTCCGACCAGACGGGTGTTGTGTCTGGCGGGCAACTACCCATTGGTTTGAAGTCTGAGTATGATGCGTAGTTCGTATGTGGCGGTGTTCGTATTATTCCAAAGTATGTCATAATGTCACTCCATTTCTATACTTATGTTTTTTTTTCTTTTTTGTACATTGGCATCTTGTTTTTATTTAATTTGTTATAATTTAATTGTGTTTATGTGTGTCTTTTGTGTGCACTAAATAAATGTTTTATCTATCTATCTATCTAACCGCTACAGATCTACCACCTACCGTAACAATGTAATTACGGTGTCAAAAACACCGTAATGGGGCAGATGGATTACTGAGCGTATTTTTATGTTATAACATGGTAAAATTTTAAATAGCAGTGGACTAGGGGAATTCCCCAACCATAGATAAAAGTTTGAACCAATGTAAGGGCCTGCGCCCACTGGCGACACGGCACGGCAAGGGATTTTTATGCCACGAATAGAAATATAACTTAAAAATATGACAATATAGGTAATTGAAATTTCAACGGCTACGGTGCCGCGGTATCCACAGGCATGCCGCGACGTCTTTAGACATCATCACTGAAATTTCAATTCTATTGTCATACACATAAGTTATATCTCCCTTTCACCGGCTTCATAAGGTTCATAACTCATTTGTTGGGCTTGATATAACCTTTTATAACAAGCTACCCACTTCTTTGCTAGATTTGCCTTTTAATGCGTTTAAAAATAAAGTAAAATCCAACCTTTGTTCAAAGGCATACTATTGTATCAACGACTACTTAAATGATAAGAATTTGGTCGCTCTGATTAACTCAAGACAATGTTTATGTTCTTTCTCCAGAATTGTTTATATTATTTGAATTTATGAGTAATTTTTTTATTTATTTTTTACGATTCAATTTATTTTTATTTTATTTTATTGTTGACATAATCTACTCATTACATTTTTTTTGTTATGAGTTGTATTGCAATTTGTGGTTAGTTAGTGACCTCGACAATTGATCATAATATTTTTGCCTAAGCAACCGGCAGCAAGTTCGTCATGCTCCCTTAGATGTCAATGCGTGCGGTAGCGTCGGGGGTCGGGTTGCCTCCTTCCCTCAAATATGGCGAGGGGGGTAATGGCTGATCTTTGCGTTATGCTCGTGAACGGGTGCTGCTTGTGGTGACTGGTCGTCTTGTTGATCATGGTTTTGTTATTGTTACTATTAATTAACTGTTCATTTATTTTAGCTCGATGGTCCTAGTTTATCATTTATAGCTTCCAATTACAACTTTATGTAAGCGGGCACGCCCTTTATGCCTGGAGGCTTTTATTTAGATATTTAGTTCTGTTTACGTTTAGTTTTTATTTTTTTTAATTCTGCTTGAGTATAGTTCTCGATGTTTTTGGTTGGTATATTGGCGTGTGCTAGCTGACATATGGCCAGTAATTTATAATTAAAATAATGTTTTGTGTTGCATAATAATTTTGCATACTATTGTATAGAATCATTTTATTTTTCTAACTTGAACAGACAGCTGTGCTGCTGGAGAGTTTGTTGCGCCACTTCTTCTTCCCAGCTAAAGGTACTAGGAAGTGGTGAAGGGTGGGCGTTTTTGGAGGACTGTCTTATGTAATTTTGACGTTCGAAAAGTGCTGATTTTCAGCCTAGTTTGAATAAATGACTTTTGAATTTTGAATTTTGAATGTTCCTATTCGTCGCATAAAAATCCCTTGCCGTGCCATGCCGCCAACGGGCGCAGGCCCTAATACGTAAAAACTATAGAGTTGCCTAATTTGACAGACTTCTTAACCTTTTTAGTTCCGTATTTATTACCAATTTTCTTCATTCAGGTAATTCTTTGCGTAAAGAAAAAAAGAAAGAAAATTCGTTTATTTGCGGTAAACGGCGTAAATGTGTTGTAATAAATCTGCGTTGAAAAACACTAGGGTACAGGTCGTTCGTTTCTCTCGCAGTTGAGAGTTGATGCTTAGGAGACAGTTGATGCTTAGGAGACATAATACTGAAATGTATAAAAATGATCTTGATCACACAGTTATTTTGTCATATTCAGACTAATTGAAATATGGAGTAAGCGTAATTTTTTTTTCATACAACAATTTAAAGGAGATTACCCATATACAGTACTCTTGAGAAATGTCTCGTGTCTCAAAAACTTGAACAACATGAAATATGCCTACCTACCTACATAAAATATAATGATATCGATTCTGTATTGCTTGTTCAATTTATTATTGCGTATCAAGTTAAATAACTGTTTATTTATTAATAAAAAGGTGTATACAATATTTTTAAAGTATTGGTAGATAGCTCACAAGGTAAAATAAATAAATATGTTTCTATAACCCCACAGAACTAGATAACAGGTAGTAGGTACATTTATCCATCTTATTTTATTGAAAATGTGACGAGACAATAGTGTGCGGTGAGGTACATTTGGTTTGTATGATTAATAGTTTTATTTTTATATATTTTTGAAATTGAAATTGAAATCGGAATAGTTTCAAACGTCTATTATTACTATTACACCCACGTTGATTAAAAACAACAAATATTTTTATCTGTAATAACCTATAAAACGCGTTATGATTTTTATTTTATTTTATGTTGCCAAACCGATATTTTTGCTTTTTTTTTCTATAATAAATCGATCAAAAATCGAATGTATTAGAATGTTACAACAGCACGGGTACAACTTTATTTGACATTTACTAGCCCGTCTGTCATAATTTTGTCAATATGTCAACATTGTCAACCAGTATGTTTTTTCTGCTGGTTTTGGTACGTTATGCGTCAAGTTTGAGCCTTTTAGTTCCTCCGTTACTGCTGATAACCCATTGAAAATAAACATACTTCCAACACCGCTGCACCGCGTGTGTTAAAGACAGAACTTTTTGTTTTGTGATATATTGAAAATATGGCGAGTGCGACTGTCGAGCGATATCTCAACTGCTCTTCGAGATTAACGCCCCTCATTTATAATTATTTTTTCATTTATTGTATCTAGTGTAGCTGTTTTCCATCCCTTTCTACTTACATAGACTATTTCATGACACAATCTATGATTTGAGTAGGATCTAGATATAATACTGAGCGATTGGCTATCAAGTTATAATTGCTTTCAAGCTTTGCATTATACTGAACCGCAGGAATAAGATTTTAAGGTACGAAGATGCTCAAAATCGAAATCAAGTAAGATTTGGTGAGGAGGTCACAGGTGGTTACCAGCAACTAGCCACCTGACATAGCTACAGATTTTACACAAATGTACTTCAAAGACACAAAGCGTTAACCCATTCAGACCCTTTTAAATAGCTTTTTTCAATTCATTTTATAGTCGAACATAACCTCTAAACAGTAGTAACATTTTTGTAAATATCTCGGAAATGCAATTGTAGTTTGTGTTGAATTTTTGGTGGAAGTATTTAGACATGATACATTTTATAGATGATTTGATGAAGACACAACAATGTTAAATTCAGTACATTTGTCCATAGTGCCGTGGGCAATCTCATTTACACCACTTTTTCAAATCTACCGTATTTATAAACTGGGAACACCGTAATCCATTATTTGGAGTTGGCAGCACTAGCTGAGAGTAAAAAAGAGCTGCAAATTTTTTTAAAATACGTCGGTTGTCCCCGAATCAACTATGAAAAAACGTATTTGATCCTTGAATATTTTAATGCAGAATATTTATTTTTGTTGTTTTACAGATTAATAGGAAAGCATAAAACAAAAAATTGTGTAGATAAGCTGTTATGATCTATGGTTAAACACAGAAATGAAAAAATAATGTATGTTAGATATTTTTAGTCATATTTTTTTTTAATATTTGATTAGTTATCCTGATTTTATGTATGAGAGTCCGCGCCACCACTAAAGTCCAGCCGATAAGTTGTGGAACTACATTTTTTAATGCAATTTGATTTAATTGCTAGCGTTACGTCAATCGGACTTGAGTGGTCCAAACATTGAGCGGCAATCGTGCGCGGTAGTCGCGCGCGACCTGCCGCGCTGTGTTTGGACGACTGCCGTAGGCGAACGCTTCTGTCTACCTGCCGTGCACAAACATTTTTAGGAAACATTCATCACTTTTCGTATCTGGACTTATTTTTGCGTATAAAAATGGACAACGTAACATGCATCGATTCGTTTGATTGAAATGTATGAATCTTTCAATGAGTCCAACCTATAACGATTAAGGCTTGTGCAGACCAGCGCGACACGCGACGCGACACAAAGGCACCGCTCGTCGCGCGACGGGCCGGTGACTTTGTGTCGCGTCGCGTGTCGCGCTGGTCTGTACAAGCCTTAACGATCCATCGATCCATCAGGTTATCTTACGCTTGCCGGGGTTGGTCCGGGGATGGGTGACCTTTACATACCGAGATTCCTCCGTACCTTGGAAAGCACGTTAAGCCGTTGGTCTCGGCTGTCATTCGTGGATTTTTGATAGTCGTTACGGGTCGTCAGAAACCCGAAAGTCTGAAAACCAGTCTTACCAAGGGGTGTCATATTACCCAGTGACTGGGTTGTGGAGGTCAGATAGGCAGTTGCTCCATGTAAAATACTGGTATTCAGCTGCATCCGGTTAGACTGGAAGCCGACCACAACATAGTTGGGAAAAGGCTAGGCAGATCGATATTGCCAACTGAAGTGCGCAGCGTATCTCGGATGTGCCGCGCAGTACAGCCGCGCAATTATTCGTCGGTTTCACCGTCCGCAAGCCCGCGCCTAAGGTGGCCGGGAATCTGCCTGGGATTTCCGACCCCCAGGGCGTCTCGAGTGGTGGCTAGGGGCGTGACGACGCGAAAGTTGCCTCTGCCTCACGCGTTCCGCCTCCTCCGCGAGCATTACTGCTTCGCAAAAGAAGGTGACGGCTTCCTATGCCGTCTCGCCCAGTAACATGGCTTGGACCAGGGCCGGACGCGAGAGATAACGGCGGTACCCCGCCCAAGCCGGGCAGACCTCCACCGTATGCTCCACTACGGTAACTAGAGAGCGGCAGAAATGTGTCCTGCAAACGCCGCGTGTTGCTGCTGCACTATTGCCGCTCAATGTTTGAACACACCTATATACTACGTTTTCTTCTATGAAAGTTTCTATAGCAGATAACCTAGGATGTTAAACTGTACCCAAATTACTTATTACACGATCAATCAATCAATTTGAAACAGATTGCTAATCCCTACGAATAATAAAAGTCAAGAAATATAACTCAAGCTCAAAAATAGCACCACGCAGGATAAACCGCGGTGGGCGGGGCCAAAATATGCACCGCGCAGCGCTGACAGTTTGCCGGTGTCATTGGGTTGACGCGGTCTCATTGCGGAGTATTTGCTATCGTAATTATTCTTGTGTTTAGATAGAACTAATTTTCACAAAAAAAACGATATGATACGCGATACGTGCCTGTGACATAAGTACATCAGATGCATACTCGTGGCCCACTCGAGAGATTTCGGTAGACTGGCTAACGCCCGGGCAGAGCGGGCGGCCCGCGACAGTCAACAAAAGAAATGGGCGGAACGATACTTCGCGCGATTGCATGTCATTGGCCTATGATTTATTTGCAATTCGACCCGCATTAGCCGGACATCCCTGTAGTCCACGTGGGCTCATCATAACTCTTTTGAATGCCATATCGCTACCACGATGAGTACTTTGATGTTACGGTTAATGTTTGAACACGTTTGAGTAACATAACTTATTTGAGAACGCCTAGTTTAGTTTGTTTTAATAACATATTTGATGCTTAAGAATGGTAGTAGATTATGGTCTGAACATCGTTTGTTCTAGCAAAACTGTGATTCAAATGTCACGATGTATATTATTATAAATGATGATTTATGATAATAATATTAAAAAGTCAAGTTTTATGGTTATAGCACAAGGCTTAGCAGAGCGAGCAGGTCAATCCCAAGCTTTGTTGAGTTTCCCTTCGTTAGCTGCCCCTCTTTTGAACTCCAGACTGATATCGTTCATCTCAACTCAACCTGAGCAAGAAACGCTAATCCCTTCTTCATCACCTCTCTAGTGCCTTCTCTGGAAATCAAATCTCGAGCCCCAAGATACAGACTAACTGACTATTTTGGGGCTCACTGGCAGCTAACACTAATGTTACCTAGCTGTAGGTAATATTTTGAGCCAGTTATGATATTTTATTTGTGTTAAACCTCTGTATCTGCACTAAATGACTATGGATAACAACCATGTTTCCTATTTCTATGAATTATCTATTTTTATGTGTGTTTGGCAGCATTACCTGCAGCTGACGCTCCTGGCCATGTTCCTGTGCGCGGTGCACCAGATCCTCATCACCATGGTGAAGTTAGCTCTGCTGACAGTCACGGCCGCCGCCTACGTCGCTGTCACCACGCATCAGTACCTTGTTTACCAGCAGCACTTCTACGACTACCAGTGAGTGCCTTACTGACTATGTGATGCTCCCTTAAATTTCTCGCTGACGGTGGCGCGTTTGTTGGATCATTCGGTTCCCTTCAAAATGGTTGAGCTGAATGGTGCTGATCCACGTGTCATGTTCGTGTACGGGCGCCGTCAGTTGTGACTGGTCATTTCTTAACTGCCAGGGCTTATCTTTAATCTTTATATTTTGAAATGTATTATATTATTTTGTTTTTTGGGTTCTGTACCCGAAGGGCGCCAAACGGAACCCTATTACTAAGCCTCTGCTGTCCGTCTGTCTGTCAGCGAGCTGTATCTTAATGAACCGTAATATGACTGTTTTGCATTAAGACAAAACAGGTACTTATTACATGTTGGAAAAAACACAGCAACGATATGAAGAAGCAGTCTTTTTGATTCCATGAAAATACGAGAATGTCCCCCTAAATCAGTAGGAGTATCGAGCATACCTTCTTTTTTCTGGCACCTGAGGGCGCTGTAAGTACTTGACCGCCAATTTAGCTGTTAAGCGTCATTGCAGTCTTCATCAACAGCAAGCTCCTTGACTCATTGTTGTGTTTTCTCCAACATATAATAAACAGTTATATGTCTTCGAAAACACAGCAATGATATGAAGATCTGTTTAATATCTGCTGGTGACCAGAAAAATAAAACGCAAGAATATAAATAAATAAAAAAATAAAAATAAAATTCATTTAATTCAGACAATTTTGTCCATATTTTGTTAGTACCTTTTACATTCACCTAAAACTATGTTAGTAAATAAATTATTGAAAATAAATTAAAATTAAATTATTTAAATGATTGAAAATAAAATTAAAATTGAATTAAATGAAATAATTGACAATAAATTAGAATACGGTAAAATTAAATAATTCGAAATTAAGTAAAATAAAATATAAAAATTCATTAGGCAACATGCAGCCTGATGAGCCTTCCCACAGCTGGCGATACTGGTTGGTCTGCAATCATCTTTAGGATTCCGTTGCCACTCCCTCGAATTCGACGAATTAGTGAGGCTGACTTTTTGCGCATTATAGCGTAAAAGTCATCCACCCTCGCGTCGGCAAACATGCCCGAGGCACTGCAAAATCGAGGTAGTCGCACCAGAATCCTAAAGGCGTTGTTATATTGGACCCTGAGAGCATTGTAGGCACGCTGCGTGTAGTTGGTCCATAGGGCGCTGGTGTAAAAACTTTGGCAGTAGGCTCTGAACAAAGTTACCTTTACTTGTGCAGTACACTTTGCAAATCTGTGTACCAACATGTTAGCTCGCACCGACAATGCTCTCCGCTCTCTCTCAATGTCTGCGTCATCATGCAGGGTTTCGGTCACAACATGCCCTAGGTACCTAAACTGAGAGACCCGACTCAAAGATACCCCGTTGAGATACACTGGTGGTATATGCTCAGGTTGTTTATTTTTACCTCTGATGAGCATATACTCACTCTTTCTATCGTTGTACTTTAAGCCGTGACCCTCAGCGTAGGTCTCACAGATACTTAATAGATTCCTTAACCCTCCTCCTTATTGGTTTTTTTATCCCTCCAACAGATGGACTCAGCAACACCATGTCATCAGCGTAACTGATGTTATTGACGCAAACGTTATCTATGTGACATCCGACATGGCTAATATGGAATACAAATTGTTAGATTAAAGCCGTGTCTCCTGCGCGTGTTTTTCAAAACATAACACAAAAAACCTTACGCATAAACATTTGCTTTCATACACAAATTGTCTCCTGCGTATTAAAATATTTTTAGATTATATCTACAAATTTTGTGTAAATGTCATAATTAGTACCGACGAGAAAGACGTACTTGAAAAGTATCTCTACTCCAATCTATCGTCAATTTATCACAACTTGTTCACAACTATTCACAAGACAATACAACTTCAAAACCTGTGTTGAATGTCAGTGACAGACGTCCGCAATGCGCGCAGTGGTTGAAAATGAAACAAACCCTTGCCCTCTTCACCCGCGCGGGGATTTTTTTCCATGCAGCTCGGAAAACAAAAACACCATGTTTGTATACACAAATATGTATGGCCACGCCTCTTTATTTCGATGTTTTTGTGTAATGTAATAAAAAAACATGGCTATTAACCCAAAAAAATTTAAACTATTTTTTCTTTGTTGAAGTTTCATAATACATATAGCAGAGCCTAGCGGCATAGAGAAGGCCAAAGCGTAGGCTCTAATATTGGGAAAAACTAAATAAATCAAATTTAATAATTATTCAGTCATCTAAAGTCATTAATTCAACTAACTTTGTAAGTGAACAAAACAAATCACTAACTTTCCGAGTTAATTAAAGTAATTACAGATGTTTTATCTCACAAAAGCGGGTGACCCATACTTGTGTGTGTAAGTGTACATGCCCACTGTCTTTGCGTACGTAAGCTCGGGAGCGCCCAATCGTAGCCGTCGCCGGCTGAGTCAGTAGTGCTTCTTGGTTCGCGCCAAAATTATTTATCGAATACTGTCAGCACGAAGAAACGGAGAAAAGTTGTTCGCAGTGAGATAAGGCAAATTAGAGTTGATGTTTGGTGTGTATTTATGTTGTGTGTAATGAATTAATATATTAGTTAGTTTAATAAGAACATGTTAAACGAGATTTTAATCATGTATTGTTTATTTTAGGCTCGTCAAATGATAATTTTGAATTAATAATAAATTTACAAGATTACAGTGAAGAAGAAACTGACTCTGAAGAAGAGTCTAGTTACGATTCTACTTGAAATACTAATTTAAATAAAATATAAAGTGTATTCAAAATATTGCTAAAATTTAATGTTTCTTGAGTATAAGTTTCTATTCTATTTTATTGTCTTATCTATACATAGCAAAAATATAATAACTTTATTATTTTGTTCATTAGCGATGAGCTTGCTAACGCTGCCTGTAGTTACGCACACAAGAGCGCGTGTCTATACGCATTACAACTACAAGTATGGCTCACACAAGCGTTTCCTCCCGCACTCCACCGTGTTCTCAGGCCGATCCACACAATGGTGACACTGCTCGCGAAGGAGGAGGCGGAACGCGTGAGGGAGAGGCAAACTTCGCGCCCTCACGCACCTAACCACCGCAGGTGGAGACGCCCAGGGCGTCGGGAATTGAGAGCAGATTTCCGGCCACCGTAGGCGCGGGCTTGCAGACGGTGAGCAATGGGTAGCTTGCCGTCTGATAAGGACCAGGCCCGGGTCGACAGCGCGTTGGTTTCCACGCGCGCCTCAAAGAGATGTCAGCAGAATTGACAGGGTCCGCTAGGGCCAATGCCTGCCGGGGGTTCGAAGAAAACCGATAGGGAAATCGTAGCCCCCGGCGGCAGGGCAACCGAAGGAACACGGGTGGGTTTTAGTCAGTAAGAGTCTGACACGCCCTCCCGCTCCGCCCAGAGAGGGAGAATATAATTATATAGAGATAATATCCCAACAAAAAAAAAAAAAGTATGGCTCTCCCACTTTCGTGAGATAAAACAATTGTAACAAACAATGACAAAACAAACAAGCTTCTGTCTTTAAATCATGAAATAATGAAAATAATTCTTAGTTTTAAGATAAGTAGTTAAAAGTATTGCTAAACTTAAACCTCATAGCTCGATCGGCCCTGACTCCATCCCTGCTTTTATCCTCAAGGGATGCCACGATATCCTGACAACTCCTCTCTGCCATATCTTTAATCTAGCCCTTCAGTCCGGCGTATATCCTGAACAATGGAAAATCTCGCGTGTTATTCCCATCCCAAAAAACTATTGACAAATCATCTGTGGTGGAACACAGCAGGCCTATTGCTGTCCTGCCAACTCTTGCAAAGGTTTTCGAGCACATACTCCACACGTACATCTATAAACGTTTAAATGCGTTTCTATCTGATGCCCAGCACGGCTTTCGCCAAGGCCGCTCAGTCAATTTGAATCTGATGACTCACGTTGATTACATTTCTGGGGCTTTGGACAGAGGGGGGCAAGTGGATGTCCTCTATTTCGATTTCAGGGTTGGGTTGACAATGACGTGCTCTTAATGAAATTGGAAGCATCAAGTTTCTCCTCTGAGTTTCTGAACTTCTTTGCGGAATATCTACGAGGCCGCAGGCAATTTGTTAGGCATGGTTGTTTTGAGTCTGAACCTTATAATACCCGCTCAGGCGTGAGTCAGGGATCCGTACTTGGTCCGTGTCATACTTTCTAGCGGTGACATGATTTTGTACGAACTTCTGTCTAATGTCAAAAATATGTACGAGAACACACATATCATAACATAACATCACGCCTTGTTTCCCCGAAGGGTTGGGCAGAGGTGTCCCTGTAGCAGGTACAACCACATTTTAAATAAAATAAAAATGTACTATAAAGACTTCGCAGAAAACAATAATCAACGTGTCACCGCCAGGAAGTATTCTTTCTAGCGGGCGCTATATATTTCACTAAGTAGTATTCCACAGACTATATTGTGGGCCAAGAAAAATGTACGGAAAGTGTATGTTCAATTTCTATAACAGTTTGGGTATATCTATACTCATAGGTATTAATTTGTTAATAAAACGTTCGATTATAAATAGTTCTTTACTTTTCAATCATCTTCCTATGTACATCAATAAATGACACGTAATTGCCTTCCTTGCGTCGATAGCAAATTTTATCAGTCCGGAATAGACGATTTGAAAGGTAAGGTTTGAAAACTGAGGGTAGTCCAAATATTTTTATAGATTAGCTACCCTCGCATTTTGACATATAGAACAGGAATGGATTCATTATTACATAATGCAATTTTAATAATACGAATGCAAATTAATGCTACGTACCTACCTACTTATTACAAATTTGAAAACGCACTTTTGTTTAACTATGATAAATATTATTCAATACTTATTACAGAATGATCGTACGAGTATTTATAAAATGTGGAATTATTTTAAGCACCACCTAGTATAGTCGATAGTAAATATGGATATGTGATAGGTTTTCTCAGTACACGCCCTATTATATTATTTGTCGCATGACGAGTGCGAGAGTAGGCAGGTAATTATTTATTAGTGATTAGGAACAAAAAAAGAAACTATTTATCATGTTCTGATAAACAGTCAGTAGTACATTGGTCTATACTATAAATGTGATTACTTTAATTATGGATAACTAGCTATTGCTCACCGCTTCGTCTGTGTAGAATTTGGTTTGTCACAAAAATTCGTTATCTCGTATTTATTTATAAATTATTTCATTTATTTATTTATGTATATTTATGAAACTATTTATGTACCCATAACAAAATAACAGCCCATAAAATGTTTTACTACCTGATTAATATACCTACTTACGACCATTGATATATCCAAGACAGTATAGGGATAGAACGTACACTTTCCGTACATTTTTCTTGGCACATAATATAGTCTAAAAGTGGAATACTACTTAGTGAAATATGTAGCGCCCGCTAGAAAGAATACTTCCTGGCACGTTGATTATTGTTTTCTGCGAAGTCTTTATAGTGCATTTTTTTTTATTTAGCTTACAATTTCGTACATTTCTCGTACATATTTTTAACATTAGACAGAAGTTCGTACAAAGTATGACACCTTGGTCCACTGCTTTTCCTTATCATGATCAATGATCTTATAAATAAGGTTAGGTTCGCTAAATGCTTGCTCTGCGCCGACGACCTAAAACTAGTAGTTCATATTGATACGGTCGCGGATTGTATACTCCTACAAAGGGTCATTGATGCTATATATGAGTGGAGCATAGTCAATAAACTCTCTTTCAATAAAAGTAATTGTTACGTCATGACGTACAGTCGAAAACGTCAACCACTCCACTATAACTACAGATTGGGTGGTGAAGTAATAAGTCGTGTCAGCAAGATATGGGACCTGGTCGTGACACTGGTCTGACATTTAAAGATCATGTCTCCACTATTGCCAAGGAATCGTTTAGGCATTTGGGTTTTGTTTTGCGAAATGCTCGTGACTTTCACAACCCAAATGTAGTTAAGCTTCTGTACACCACTTTGGTTCGTAGCAAACTTGAGGCTGATACCTTTATCTGGCATCCCTACACAGCGACTGATACGTTAACGCTGGAAAAAGTACAGAAAACTTTCCTGAGATTTCTGTATAAAAAGACGTTTCACTTCTTTCCTTACATGTACCCTACTAATTACCTCCTAGGAGTTTTGGGCTTCTACTCATTGGAGGTTCGACGAGGCTTTCTACAGCTCACAGTAGCCGGCAAAACTCTTAGCGGACGCATTGACAGTCCCGAACTACATGATTTTTTCTGTCGGCTATTTATTCCCGACAAGTACATCGGGCATCGCCAAAGCCGTCGACGCGATCTGTTTGCGCCGCCGTTATCTAAAACTGTCGCCCGAGCTGAGTTCCCTGTGTGTCGTACTTTAAGGATGCTAAACGCCCTCCTGACCAGCAATCCTGAATGTGATCTGTTTGCTGATTAATGGAGCAGAATTATGCGTGTATGTCTGATGTTTTGCGAGGGTAAATATGCTAGGTTGTCCTCTATTATATGATAATATTTGAAATATTTTTGTTTACTACATAACATCACGCCTTGTTTCCCCGAAGGGTTGGGCAGAGGTGTCCCTGTAGCAGGTACACCCACATTTCGCCAGTTATGTTTAAGTCCCATGTAATAGGGGGCGAGCCTATTGCCATCAACCGGGCACAAATCCAGACTCCGAGCTGCTACTGAGAAATATACCTGTTTAAATTTTTATGTTAGTTAATGTAATTGGTGTTACCGTTTTAATTAACAATAAACAATTAATAAAATATCTTGAAAATGTTTCCACATACTTCCAATTTCCCCTCTCTAATATCTACTGTGTTGGTCTGTGGTCCAGCCATCCCCGAGAAGCTACAGCTGATATTATACTAACTGGGGAGGCATCAATCTTAGCAAGCTTAAAAGCTGACCGCACCCAACCTGCATTCATTGTTTTTGATGCAGGCCTGACCACTCCGCACGACCCCCGCGTAGAGCCTCCGGCAGGAGGCGTTTGGACCAGGGGGTCCAATGCCGGACGCTCTACGATGCTGCCTTGCTGCCGGGGCTGCCTTGAAGCAGCTCCTGCCCAATCTAGGGAGATTGGGCAGGAGCTGCTTCAAGGCAGCCCCGGTCCGCTCCAGTCTGGGAACCAAACGTCGGAAATGCTCCACGAAGTTCCACCGGCTGTAGAGGACGAGTCTCAGATACTTTATCATCGATTCGACGCCGATGTGAACCCCTACCGCCATTACCTGGGAACCCGACGGTGACGTATTCCGAGGACCATGAAAACCCATGGCCTCGGACTTGTGCAGGGCCACCTCGAGTCCCAACTGCCGGATCCTGTCGACGATTGTCGCAACCCCGCGTGTCGCTAAGTCGGCCGCCACCTGGTACGACCTCCCCTGCGCCAGGCCCAAAGTGTCCCTCAGGCCCCTCTCCATACATGCGCTTAGAAGCCCCCTTAGTCGAGGCCCGAGAGCCCCCAAGGCCAGGACTCAGGCTTTTTCAGGTATGCCGACGGGTCCTGGGGCGGTATTTTTCGCATTCAGCTTGCGTACCGCAACTCTCATCTGTACCTCAGTCACCTCTGGAGCATCGTTGTCGTCGTCAGCGGTGTGATCCGCATCGGGCACCGCAGTAGGCGGAGCCATGGGCGGGGGGGTATGTTCCCCACTTGAAGGGAACACAGCGCTCACCACGTCCCCCACAAGCTGGGGCTGGAGACTCTGCGTCAGCGGGGAGCCCATGGGCAGAGTTTCTCCCGCACCATCTTGTATGGGCGTCCCCAAGGGTCCCTGTTCAGTCTCCAGCAACTCCTCGCGGGCTAGTGCCCTGGCCCGCAGAATCTCCGCTTGGAGGGCGGTCTTCGCCGCTCTGTACCCCTCGTACAGCTCCGCCTGAATGGCTTGCCTAGCTAGCCTGCGGTGCCTGGCGTACCGGCTTCGCGCAGCAACGCACGCCATGCTCAGAACATCCAGCTCCTGCGACCACCAGTACACCTGGCACGAAGCATGTCCGGGCTGGACCCTGAGTATTGCCATGTCTCATATATTGGACATGGCCTCCCGGAACCACTCCACCTCGTCTTTGTTGTCAGCAGGCCTGCACGATCGAGGCTTCCAATAGGAGCTCCTGGTCCGGCTGCTTCAGCCCCCACCGTGGACCACTCAGGGCCTGTCGGACCGGCGCGCTCGAGGTTTGGGCGGAGACGTCAAACCGGATGTACCGGTAATCGGAATAGGTCTCCACCACCTCCATGATGTGCCAGTCAATGACACGCGGCAACAGAGCGGGGCTGGCGAACGAAATGTCCACCACAAATTCACCCCGCATCCGCACACACGTGGGGACAGAACCCCGGTTTAGGACGACCAAGCCTGTCTCCAGAGCCCAGTCCTCTACTATCCTGTCCCGTGTGTCCGTATACCGGGAACCCCAAGCCAGATTCTTGGCATTTAAGTCCCCGAAGACGAACACGGGGAGGGAACAGAACCCGACGACGACGACTCTCAACTCCGCAAGGGAGTTGTGGAACTCGGCAAGAGTTCGGCTCGGGGAGAAGTATACCCCCACCACAACAATCTCCCCGAATCGTGCTGCCACGCAAACCCGTCCTCTCTTGACAGACTCGAGGGACGGAATACTGGCGGCGGCCAACGAAATGAGGGTCACTGAGCCGCTCAGGTCCTCCACCCAGTCATCTCTGGGCGGGACAAAGTACGGCTCGGCGACCACGGCGATGTTAATCGACCACGTCGCCATGCTCTGGAGCAACAGATCCTGAGCGGCGGCGCAGTGGTTGATGTTCGCCTGGAGGAGGCGTAATGGGGCCGTTATTGGCATTCCATATCTACCTCCTCCTGAGCCCCCTGTGTGGGCACTGCCGCGGTGGCAACGGTGGTGGCGACGACGACGGTGGAGGCGGCAGCGGCTATGGCAGTAGTGGCGGTGGCTGCGGCGGTGACGGCGGTGGCGGAGGGCTTGCTCCTGCCTCTGGCTTTGGCCGGTGGAGCGCAGGCCTTGCTCCCAGCCCGGTGATCGGCCGGCTTGCCAGCCGCCGCACATACGACACAGTGCGACGTGGCGTTACACGAGCCGGCCTTGTGACCGGGCTGACCACTGCGGAAGCAGTGGTCCATGGTGGTGGTCATGCGGTTCATGGCCCTTTACGGGGCACCAGTGTGGGCGCGTTTATTGAGGCTGCGGCCAGCCCGCCGGTTGAATGCGTCTCAGAGGGCCATGGCCATCCGGCTGCACGGTCTCCGGTGAGGCGGCGAGCCTCCTTGACGGATTACCGCCATGGGATCTGGAGGCAAAGGTACATTATGGGAGTGGCGCGAGGAGGCGAAACGCTGGGGCTTAACTCCGCTGCCGCGATAAATCACGGCACAGCGGAAAGAGCTCCGGCGGGATCTCATGGCATCATGGAGAGTGCGATTGTCGCAACCCAGCGCTGGGTACGCCACAATTGCGGCGATAAGACCCCTCTTTGAGGGATGGCTAGAGAGGCGCCACGGCGTCTTCACCTTTCGCTTGACGCAGTTCCTCACCGGACACGGCTGTTTCGGGAGGTTCCTGTTCAGGATAATCGCCCGGAGGATACGGTGGAGCATACGGTGGAGGTCTACCCGGCTTAGGCGGAGCATCACCGTCTCCTCGTGGAGGTGATCGGCGGTGGTGATCTCTCGCGTCCGGCCGTGGTTCAGGCCACGATACGGAGCGAGAGGAAATGGGAGGCCGTCACCTCCTTCTGCGAAGCGGTAATGCTCGCGAAGGAGGAGGCAGAACGCGTGAGGGAGAGGCAAATTTCGCGCCCTCACGCCCCTAACCACTGTAGGAGGAGACGCCCTGGACGTCGGGAATCTCAGGCCGATATCCGACCACCGCAGGCTTGGGCTTGCGGACGGTGAGCTACGGGTAGCTCGCCGTCCGATAAGGACCAGGCCCGGGTTGGCAGCGCGTTATGTTCCACGCGCGCTCAAAGAGATGTCAGCAGAATCGACGAAGTCCGCTAGGGCCGATGCCTGCCGGGGTTGCGAAAAAAACCAAAAGGAATTTCGTGGCCCCCGGCAACAGGGCAACCGAAGGAACACGGGTGGGTTTTAGTCAGTAAGAGTCTGACACACCCTCCCGCTCCGCCCAGAGTGAGAGAACTTATTTGACATAATTCCCACCCAAAAAAAAAAGGCCTGACCACTCCTGTGATGGAGATAAAAAGATTTTATTTGACTATCCTGACAGCGTCTGGCTTCCGAGTCCTTAATCAACTCATTAATATGACTTACTGGGCAAATTTTAGGGTCTTGATGCCGTATAAGAAGCCAGCCTGATTGTCTGTGCGAACCTGTGTCAATTTTTGAGCCAAATCTTTGCTAAAATGTCAGTGTCTTCAGACTCTGTAAACCCCTGCTTACTGAGTTCCAAGAGGGTAAGGCCATGTAACCTTTAACCAGAAGCTAGTAAAAGGATCAATGCAGTCCGTCTGCTTTGGTCAAACAGAGAATTTTAATAAGCAGATGACTTTAACTAGTCAAACAAAATATTTACATCCCAAATTTGGAGTTTAGCTGGGTGTGGTTTAGCAAGGGAGAGACGGCTTTTAAAACTTGTTGACTAAAAAGTTCTTTGATAGGTTCTCTACCGTTGCTACGCAATATGTCGAAATAGCGGATTTGTGTAAAAGAATGTTACTATTTGCAAACTTATTTTGTAAATATAGATTGGCCAAAAACCTAGCTAACGTCCTTACCCTCTGGACACTTACTGTTAACACTATGTGACTTACTCCAGTGCAACCATGTTTACAATGGGCACTATAGGTGCTCAAGTTAGAGGGATGCCAGCTCTTTTCAATAACAGCTGCTCATCCCGACTCCAATCAGTTACAGGATCCCCCTACCCCCAACTTTCCAAGCCTGAAGCCTTAGCTTGTTTATTTCAGAAGGGCTCAACCTCGTCGTCCAGTCTAACGGAACCTCCCTCAGGTTCTCTATCGGCACTGGGTCCACTGTGGCGCTATCACATAGTATGACCCTACTGCCCTGTTTAGGTGTGCCAGGAACTTGGATATCATGTTCGGAGGTGGGAACACCCATGCTGTTTAAAACATCAATTTTTGGCTGAAAGCGTCGCAGAAAAGCGCATAGCCATCTCTTGAGTCTAAAATCACATATCTTGGGACGACAGCAGTTTCCCTTTTTGCGAAGAGATCGACTTTGGGAACGCCCCACCGTCTGAATATTGCCTCCGCGGCTGGTGGTAGCAGATGCCACTCGGGTACTGATCTTCCCCTTGATAGGCAATCTGCGATTGTTATTGTTATTATTAACAAGATGTTTTAAATCAATACTTGTAGTAGTACTAGGTTACCTTACCACTATTTCGTGGGTGCAAACTATTATAACCAACCGGATAATAGCTTAAATTATTCGAAATATACGACACTTGCGGCATTAAAATATCAATACGAGAATCGGTTCGAACCGGTTTTGACTTGTAATTACGGTTTCACGCCGAGGTATGAGAAGGCTTATTGGGCAGTGGTTACGCCGTGCCCTCCTCAAACTCCGAGGATGAGGAGGATCTACTTTGTGTATGATGCCCCAGAGCTTGTTGACGATAAATTTTCTCCATCCGGAGCAACAATGCCGGCTCGCTAGTGGTTCTCATTAGCACTACCTACCGGCTCCATTTATTGGTGAAATGCACTGCTGTGTTTCCCAAAATCACTTAAAACACACTTTTTAACACTCATATAACTCGGTTACAATGGATAAAAGGCACTTTAAAATACTTTTTCTTATTAGATAAAAGTTTCGTTCTAATTCGAAAAAATCACAAGAATGCAATGACGCTTGACAGCAAAATTGGCAGTCAAGTAGGTACTTCGGCGCCCTCAGGTGCCAGAAAAAAGAAGGTATGCTCGATACTCCTACTGATTTAGGGGGATATTCTCGTATTTTCACGGTATCATAAGGACTGCTTCTTCATGTCATAGCTGTTGTTCGAGTTAATCGAACACTCAGCGAAAATGCATAATTGCATCGAACGCAAATATGCACATTCGCTCGTTCACCTAAATGTGGGCCAGTTCGCGTTCAGATCTCATTAGAGACACCACGTACTCAAAACCATTACCATACCATTTTACCATACATTTTACCAATAATTAAGTTAGTTATATAGTTTACCATTTTCTACCAGTTCTTGTAATTAAGTGTTATAGTGATTCAATATAGCTATTTCCCTTATAATTCGAGACTTTAACTAAAACCATTATATACCATTTCCTATCAATACGAGAAAGGTGTGTTAGGTCACCATAGCGATTTGCTACGAATGGTTTCCATCGGGCTGGATCTCCTTGTATCCATCCTAGTACTGCCGTTGAATCGGTCCAACAGTAGACATCCATGTAAAAACTATCTTCCAATTCTTTTGCTGCGTCAGGAAATTTCTGCCTTTCATCAGACGCCAATTGTTTCAAGCACATCATCGCTAAGAATCCTGCTGGTTTGGTTCCGTATGTAAGCGTAACGAGTTGAAATGATTGTATAGGTTGGTTATTTGATTCTCGCCATAGTACTTTTTGGTAAGCTTGGTCTTCTTGGTGTACTCTGATCATTCTGTACATCTTCTCGATGTCGGAAGTATATACAAATTGAAATTGTCTCCATTTCAGGATAAGCTCTTGAAGATCCTTTTGTATATTTGGACCCCTGTACATGACGTCATTTAGACTGTACCCTGATGATGACTTTGCTGAGGCGTTAAAAACTACTCTCAGTTTGGTTGTGGTAGATTCAGCCCGAATGACTGCATGGTGTGGTAAGTAGCATTCGGGCGCCTGGTTAATGTTGCATGGTATCATATGGTTTAATGTGAAATATTCATCCATGAATTTTTTGTAATCTGCTTTTAATTCGCTGTTTCTCTCAAATTTCTTCTCTAAGTTTCTAAATTGAGCTACTGCTTGTGGTTTGGTTGCACCCAACTTATCTTTATGTTCCGGCTTAAGTGGTAGTCGGACTTCATACCTTCCGTCCTTAAGCCTCTTAGTGGTTTTAATAAAAAACTGTAAGCACTCATGGTCATCGTTGGACATCTCTATTTTCTGGTTTATGTCTTCGTTCTCCCAATATTTCAGTTTGTCTTCTGTGTTGTTGAGAACTACGTTGCATTGGTAGTGTGGTCTCATAGATCCACAGAATAGCCATCCTAGTTGCGTCTGTTGAGCGATTGGTTGCTCATCTTTGTCTCCTCTCAAGATTCCTCCTAACATTATCTTGCTGTAAACATCTGCGCCTAGAAGCATGTCTACGGATCTGCTTATATGAAACTCTGGATCAGCCAATTGTAGCCCTTGGATATGGTTCCACGTTGTTGGTTTGGTAAACGTGTTATTTGGCAGTCGTTTAATCAAATTATTCATAACAATAACGTTCGTGTCACAAGTAAATTCACTATTTACAGACTGTAGTGTTATCTGTAACATTCCTTTCGCATTATTTTCTTTTTCACCGACACCGAAAATTTGACCTTTGAAATGAGCCCTCTTCAATCCCAAGACCTGGGCCGCGTTTTCATTTATTAAAGACAGTTGAGAACCCTGGTCAACTAAAGCTCTCATCTTGTGCTGAGTTCCATCAGCTCCCTTTACTTTTATGATAGCGGTGGCTAAAAGTATTTCAGACATGTCTTCCCAAGACACATGAGATGACCTAGATGTGCTCTTTTTGGTTGCAACACTGGTCATAGTTCCTTCTGCTGACGCAGTTGGACTTTGTCTTGCCAATGCTTCGTGAAGTAAAGTGTTATGTGTGGCTAAGCATTTACGACATCGTTTGTTCGATTGACATGGTTTATTGTTATGACTGCATAGACAGTTTTGGCAGTAATTTAATTGTTCAATTTTATTTACTTTTTGCTCGTGCGTCATTTGTAAAAAATCAGGGCAACGCCACAATCCGTGTTCAGAATTGCATAATGCACAGGTTATCGACCGCGACACATGTAACGCATTCATATTTGACTTGGAATTATCTTTGTTGCCTGATTGATGATTATTTCGGTGAAAACTTTTCTTCTGGTTTTGGTTGTCGTTGCCGTTTTTCCATGGTTGTTGCGGCGTGGTCTTTTGGTTGGCTGGTTCTTGCTTGCGACGAGATGCTTCTAGCGCTGTAAATTTCGTCTCTAAGAATTCCAGGAATTCCTGTAGATCAGGTAGCTCTCTAGGGTTCTTGACCGATTCTATGTATTCGGTGAAGCTCGTACAGGACTTTCTGCTTTTATTTTAATTGTTTTTATTTTTTAATGTTTTTAGTTTTTATTAATGTTTTAATGAGTGTATTTTAGTTTAATTTGTGATTTCCTGTGCGAGTCTCAATAAATACTTTTTCTTTCTTTTTTTTTTTTTTTGTATCATTATCAAGCTTTTGTGCTAGTAGGTGCACTAAAAGTGGATCCCAAGTTGCTATATCTACTCCCAGATTCTGAATAGCGTGCAACGTCTCCTCCAATCGTGCAGTTTCTTGATCGTAGCCAGCGATTGTTGTTGTATGTTGGGAAGTCCCAGTAAAATGTTAATATGGGACGTGAAAATCAATTTCTTGTTACCATACCTGTGGCTTAAAATCTCCCAGCATACCTGATAATTGTCAGAGCTAATCTGTAAATGGTGAATCAGACGTTCTGCTTCTCCAGTCACCTTACTCTTTAAAAACTGCATTTTTTGCGCATTAGACATTGACGGGTTTTTATCGATCGCTTCGCTAAACAAGTCTTTGAATGGAACCCACTGGTTGTAATTTCCATTGAACACGGGGATGTCTATCTTTGGAGCTGACTTCTCACGGTGCTTCACTGCCCACATCTTTTTGTTGATGTCGTTTGTCAACTCACTGTACTTTTCCTCGTGCTTGCAGAATTCCATTTGGTACGTAATATCGTCGCCTCCATCCTCACCTTCAATTACCCAATGAAGTTTGTCAATCTCGCCCCATCGGCTGTCCAGTGATTTTAGAGCGTTCTCAAATTGCCATTGATTCTCGAACTTATCAACTTTTATATTACTCACAGTTCTCAAGAACGCTTTGAAATTAATATTCTGCTTCTTCACTAACCCGTTCAGCTTGCTGGTCCCGCTCTCTGTATAGAGAAAATTCTCTCGCTGCGAGGACTCCTCATAGCGCGATGACGCACCTGGTTGTGGCTGCGCCGCCTCATCTAACGGCTGAGGATGGTCAGCGCTCAGCTGTTGCCTAGCCCGGATACCTGGTAATGGTTGTGCCTCTTCCGCTGTTGTCCTACGGGGGCTGCCTTCTTGCGGCTGCGTTGTGCCTAACTGCTCAAGAGTTTTCTCAATAATCCCCTTAATTTTTAAATAAACTTCCTGGACTGTATTGAAACAATCCAGTAAATGTGATCAAAATTCGCTAACTGACACATTTTCTTATGGTTTTCATGGTAATCGCGCCAGTATGCTTCCAACATATTAGCCTTACGCTTGTAATTATCGATGGTCTTCCTCTCGGATCCATCCTTCTTTATGTTGGTTAAAAACTTGTTAAGGATTTCATAGAGCTCCGTTTGGTTGATGAACAGAGAATCAGAATCCATACTTGCAATTGGTTTGAAAATATTTGGTAATGGTTAGTTTAAATAAATGGTTTGATCTGACCTTATATACTCCAACCGCCTCTGCGATCTTCTGGTTCGCGTGGCGCTGTTTCACTTGATAGTCACTGGTAATTAAATGCTCGAAGGACCATGTAGAAAGTAGTGCTCGGCGCTATGGTGACCTAACACACCTTTCTCGTATTGATAGGATATGGTATATATGGTTTAAGTTAAAGTCTCGAATTATAAGGGAAATAGCTATATTGAATCACTATAACACTTAATTACAAGAACTGGTAGAAAATGGTAAACTATATAACTAACTTAATTATTGGTAAAATGTATGGTAAAATGGTATGGTAATGGTTTTGAGTACGTGGTGTCTCTAATGAGATCTGAACGCGAACTGGCCCACATTTAGGTGAACGAGCGAATGTGCATATTTGCGTTCGATGCAATTATGCATTTTCGCTGAGTGTTCGATTAACTCGAACAGCTGCGTTTTCGAAGACATTATAATAGGTAGATAGTTGAAAATTTTACAGATTATGGCCGCTATAATAACAAATAATAAAAATTTAATAAAGGTAAAAATTAAATAATACAAAAAAATAAGGACTAAGAAAAACAACTGAACCTGGCATGTGGGGTGCCATTGTCTAGAGCTCATCGCTTTTTTTATCTTCAATAATAAAAAAATAGGGCGCCGTAAAAGTTGTTAGTTTAAGACCATTTTTGTACGAGCTCTATCTCAACAACTAAACAAGTTAAGCTATCACCATATACTGTATATAATCCACAAATACTAAAAACGCCGATTCATAAGGTATTTTATTTAAATATGGGTTATATTTAGTTAGTATTTTCATTTATTTGCTAAATATTGTACTATGGTACGGAAACCTTCGTGTGCGACTCACACTTGGCCGGTTTGTTTTTTCTTTGTCCTCGCATAATATCAATTTTCAGTGTATGTGTCTCTGTCTATGTCTATACTTATTGTAATTGGTTTAAAGTTAATAAATACAAATTAATAAATAATATCTTGATTTAAAAGAGTGTCGATGAAGTTTCTTGCCCGTCCTTCTTCATAGAAACGGGCAACTATCTTCAAATTTCTGACCAACTCCTTGACAATTCAAAAGTACCAGTAAATGGTTTGAGTTTAACATGTCATCAAATCATCCCTAAAACTATACTGAGACCTTACCAACCTACTCTTTTTCTATTTTCAGGTAAGTAAGTAGCACTGTCACTGGTTTTGCTTGAGTAGAATATTTATTAAAACCAGTGTTTTAATAAATATTCTACTAATAACTACGTACTTAATAAAATCTTAAATTCACTGACAGTCAACACACCACCTAAACCTCTAGTTCTAGAAACATGCAATTTTGCAAAAGATTTTCATAATTAACGGAAGTGAGCCCTAAGGATGATTTTAGGAAATTCGTTCCCTTAAATAGGGGCCGTTTAAATAGGGGATGAACAATTTGTACGGATGTTCGTCATTTTTGCCGATGGGAAATCCCATTGGGCACACGACTTGTTAAATATAAATTGGCGGATTGTCCCCCGTAGACACCGCTGCAGCCTAGACCTGAACCAGCAGTGGACCAACATCGTGATTGCCGTGGGCGCCACGGTGGCGCTGCTGCTGCACTCTCATCAGACAGAGAGCACGTACCGGCTGGACTTCATCTGGAAACTACAGGCTAATGGTAATCAATTGATCCTTAGGTACAGTCTCCGGCAAAAATATATTACTATGGACAATAACGTCTGCAATAATATCTGATATTTATCATGATTCATTCGTTAATATCTGTTCTTAAGTTCCACTAGTCATCGGGTCGAACTCGTTGGTGCGCGTGGCTAATAGATATATATGCATGCTATTTAGTATAGTTATTTATTTTAGTAGGTACCTATTTATTTATATAGTTTTTATTGATTTATTTATATATTTATTTAGTGACTTAGACGATGATTTATAACGAAACCAAGCGCGTAAAATTTCGTGAACAGACCTTTGGGCGTTTAGATATTATGGAAAAACTACTGGATGTATCTAGTCAAAATAAAATTATTTGAACTTTTGAATAAATTATCTATCCCTGTTTCTATTTGCCATTTTCAAACTACGTAAGTTATTTATTTACGCCCAAAGATGAGTTAAAATCAGTGTTGAAATATGGAAGTTTCGACGCTCATAACTTCCAAACCAATATTTTTTTCAATTCTGCTTTCGTACAGGGCTAGATAATGACAAGATAAATTCATATAATTTTCAGTTTTCGTCAAACAGACGAGTAATCACCATAATACGTTTGCATGGAAAAATGACCGACTAGCGTAACCTTAAGAATGCATGCATATATACAGGGTTATTGGTTATACGTTGGCAATCCGTTAAAGGGATTTAGGAGAGGTAATTTGCAACCAAATTACCCCTGATGATCCCTATGCCAATTTTCGAGTAGGTAATTAGACATTTTTTTTAAACGTTTTTTCTTTTTGTTAGCCTGTATTGTGTGACCCACTGCTGGGCATAGGCATCCCCTGTTTCTTTCCAAATCTCTCTGTTTTGTGCAATTTCAGGCCATGTTGGCCCTACAAACATAACTAGATCGAAACACCGCCTTCGCCGCGGTCTACCTGGACGGTGTTCATGAAGTAAAAATATAAAATGGACCCAATAACCATGATGTACAGGGTTAATGGTTATACGGAACCATTTTCAAGTAATTTAACATTTTATATTTTAAAATGTTTGTCAAAAAATGTAACATGTAACCAATAACCCTAATATACAGGGTTTTGGTAATTTAACATTTTATATATTTTTTTAATTCATACATTTTAAAATATGAAATGTCAAATTACTCGAAATAAAAAAAAAACATTGGTATAAGGGTCATCAGGGGTAATTTGGTTGCAAAAGACCTCTCCTACACCCCTTAACGGATTGCCGACGTCTAACCAATAACCCTGTATGTGTTCATCTGGGGAAGGCATAAAAAAGTTGCGACACAAAATGTGACATCTAAGGAACACCAAAACTATCTGACAGGACACAACATTCAACCAAAACATAGGATGTCTCACTGGCTTAAAAAAAGATGTGTCACCTCTTAAAATGCATAAAATCTAGGGCGGATCCAGGGAGGGGGCACATGGGCACGTGCCCCCTCCCCCAAACGGTTTAAATAAAAAATAAAATAGAATCATCTGAATGAACTGCCCTGAATGCATTCCTATCAAAACATTGCTTCAATGATGAACGCTGAAGAAGTATGTTACTATTCTTCATTGAAAAATTAATTAATTGAAAAAACAGCATAGTGCAATAGATATGGGAGACACTTCTTATCTTTCTGGCCCATCAAGTGCCGGATTAACGACGTAGCAAGAGTAGTAATTGCTACGGGCCCCGCGTACGCTGTGTATGCAAACCGTGCACTTCGGCCTGAGCGTAATTTTTTGAGTAAAACTTGTTAAGAATATTGAAATACAATAGACGTGGATATATTTAGTAACTTGTTCCGCTTAGCTATTTCTAAAGAGCCATAAAAAACTCCTGAAAGAAATCGACACGTGTTTCACCTCTCAACGAGGCATCCTCAGGATGACGATGGACTTATTGCGAACTCGAACACGGTGTGTTGCCACACCGAGCGCTGAGTGCAGACTGAGCTTTATGGTTTTTTTTTTTTTTAAAGGGCATCTCGCAGTACTGACCACTAAGGTCTTGGCTGCTTAACCGGATTTTCCTGTGGGTGCCATAAGCTTCTACACTTAGAGCCTCCAGCCAGGAGCTTTTTGAACTTATTCTAAATTAAAATTAAGCGAATGCTCGCTAAGGGCACCCCCTGTGGGGTACGAACCTCGGCTTAGGGCATCGCTGATGGGAGGACAGCAAGAAGGGACAAGCTGGATCAAATTTATAATTTCATCATGATTATTATGCGGGGTATTTAAAGCTACGTGCTCAGCTGCAACAACTGCTGGCACCTCGTTTTCGAGCAAGGGTCGGGAGGGAGTTTCATTTACGGAGGATTCGGTCGCGATCGCAAAGGACCTCGACGGCGAGGTCGGAATAACGGGAGGCGTCTGTTTTTGTGCACTGTACTGGTGGCCCTATTCTGCTCCTGGAGGAGTGTAATGGGGTCATCTGGGTCGGAGAGTACATGCCTTGGGCGGCGGGTCTGACTAATTCGGGATGGGATATAATCGGCTGCCTCGACAACCAGAGGGTTGCGATGTCTGAGAGCGGAGTCAAAGTAACGCTTGGTCACGCGTTTAAGAAACTGGTGAATGGTTGTGATTTTACAGTCGAGATGGAGGATCTCGTTTCTGACGAACCAGGGGGCTCCCGTGGCCTTGCGAAGGAATCGGTTCTGTAGGGTCTGCATCCAATGGATGAAACGGGGTTTGGCGTGGGCAAAGACTGCTCCCGCATAAGTCATGATGGGACGAATGCACGCTGTATAGGTACGCAATTTGCACTTAAGTGACAATTTGCTGCGTGCATTTAGAATGAAGTGAAGTCTACCTAGAGCGAAAGCGGCTCGCGAACGAACCGTCTTTATGTGCTCTGAAAAGGAGAGATAATGGTCTAGGATCACACCGAGGTATTTGGCTCGCTTCTCCCAAGGGATCGGCTTGCCGAACAAGGTGATTGGTCGGGGGAGGGGGAGGGATCTGGATCTCGGTTTTGAGAATAAAACCGCTTGACTTTTGTCGGGATTTACTTCGATTCTCCACCGTCTAAACCAGGCTCCAAGGTTATTGACAGCCCTTTGTAGATTTAGGAGAGACGAAGGGGAATTACCTTTACAGATGATCGCAGTGTCGTCTGCGAACAGAGCGAGCTGTGTCCTACTTTGTTTGGGGATATCGCTAGTAAATAGCGTGAATGCGAGGGGAGCTATCACTGAGCCCTGAGGGACTCCTGCCCTTATGGGGCGGGGGGAGGATAGGGCTCCTTCGATACGGTAGCGGAAGGTGCGGTTCGACAGGTAGTCTCGTAAGATGAGCACGAGACGATCTGGCACACCGAGTTTGTAAAGCTTATATAATAAGCCGTTGTGCCAGACTTTGTCGAAGGCTATCGCTAAATCGAAGAAAACCGCACATGTCTGCCGGCCGTGGGTGAAACCACATTTGACCAGCTCGACGATACGGTGGACCTGATGCACGCTAGAGTGCTGAGTTCTAAAACCGAACTGCTCGTTGGGAATGAGGCCCTTGGTCTCTGCGTAGTCTCTGAGACGCTTATAAATAAGCCTCTCGTAGATTTTGCCGAGGACTTTGAGCAGACTGATAGGGCGGTAGCTAGAGGGCTCGTTTTTAGGCTTGCCGGGCTTTGGGATACCTATGACTGTGGCCTCCTTCCACGTCTGGGGAAAGATATTATTACTTAGAGCACCATTGAAGATGGTGGTCAATAGCATGATCAAGTGAGCTGGGAAGAGCTGGACCACCCTGTTGGTGAGTCCGTCTGAGCCGGGGGCTTTACGAGTTTTAAGACCTTTGATTATCTCGTGTACCTCATCTGGTTCGATGGGGGGCAAGGGAAAGTCAGGGTCATCAACGGGAGGAAGGGAGGCTCTACGTTCAACTTCAGCGTCGACCTTATCGAGGTGAGCTTTGTCCACTGGTAGGGAACTGGGAGAGCATTGGGCTTCTAGACTATCGGCTAGGCACTCTGCTTTGTCAATGTCGTCGAAGGCAATCATTTTATCGGGGCGGACTAATGGGGGCAGTGGAGCTGACTGAGGGGACCTAAGTTTTCTCTGGAGTTCCCAGAAGGCTAGATGAGTAGGCTTGAGATCGCCCAGCATCTTGTTCCAACCCGCGTCACGCAGCTCCACAATGCGTGTCCTTACAGTTCTCTGAAAGTAGCGCATGTGGGCTTTGTTGGCGGCACAGGGAAAGACGATGTAGGCACGAGTAGCCGCGTTCTTCTCAGTCATCAGGGCACGCACATCGTCGCGGAGTTTCAAGTAACAGGGATCTGTTGCTGGAACCTCCCTTGAGCAGTCGCTCAGGACGGTTTGTACGTGCTCCGTGAGTGAGTCGATCGTGGCTGTCGTGTCAGCGATTGAGTCAAATTGGTCGGGGATAGCGTCTAGTAAGTGGGACGTGTTGGATTTCAGCTGAACGCTTACTTTATTCCAGTCCGTCATCTTTTTAGTGGGGAGGGGGTGGTTGGGGTCAGAGGGACCTATGCGGGAGATGAGTTTAAAGATAACCGGACGGTGGTCAGAGGTAAGCTCGTGCACCGTTTCTATGGAGTCTAAGCGTAAATTAACGTTCATAAGGAGCGTTAAGTCAAGGACGTCAGGGGTATGACTGATGATATGAGGATAGTGAGTGGGACTCATCGGAGCGAAGAGCTTTATCGCCCGTGAAACCCACTTATATAGTGTCGCCGTTATCAGTGCGACCGTTACCAGTGCGATAAGGGTCGAACAATCGCAGCAAAAGTGACCTTGGCATACTCGTATTTAATTCGTTCAACAGTGTAATGTTTCCTGTATTATTTTTGACAATTTCTAAACTCTCTAGTACTCGTACTGACATTCTGAAACCTTTATCATATGTGTGTAAAATTTCGAAAGTGTTATTATTATTTAACGAATGACCTGTATCTATTAAATGTTGTGCAAAATGGGATTTTTCTGGATAATTATTCCTGTACGCTGCAATATGTTCCTTATATCTTGTCTGAAAATTACGACCAGTTTGACCTATGTAAATACCATTACAATTATCGCAATGCAACTTGTATACACCTGATTTTTTGTGGTTTTCTAATCGATCTTTTCCGTTACAAATCTGTCTTAATGAATTATTTGTTTTAAAAGCTACCCTTAATCCATTTCGAAACAATGTTTTTGAAACCCTATCACTAATTGACCCTAAGTATGTCAAACTACCTAAATATTCATGTGGTCTTTCTGGAGGCAGTGGATACAAAAGTGAACGAACTATGTTGTGACGTTTCGTTTGAATCAAATCATCAACCATTCTCTTATTGTATCCGTTACTCTCAGCTATATGATAAATAATGTTAAGTTCTCTGTCATAATTATCTCGTGAAAGTGGTACTGTCATTAACATATGAGTGAAACTATGATAAGCTGCTAATTTATGTTGAATCGAATGACAAGATGAAGATGAAGTTACTAAATATATCCACGTCTATTGTATTTTATAATGGATTTCTGCAAGGTCACGCCTGAATCAATTAATTAATTAATTGATATTGAATTTACAAAAACGTGATACATAACACCTTTTCCGACTTAGACAATCCACGTCAGACAATCGGTTATATTTTTTTTTACGTATTTCTAAAAGTTGATGGCAAATAAACGTAGTGGGAGGAGCTTGTGGCTAAGTAATAACAGCCACATAGATCAATCTATCAAGTTAAGCTACGTTTGCCGGGGTTGGTCCGTGGATGGGTGACAATCTTTACATACTGAGACTCCTCCGTGCCTCGGAAAGCACGTGAAGCCATTAGTCCCGGCTGTCATTCTTGAATCTTTGACAGTCTTTACGAGTCGACAAAAGCCCGAAAGTCTGACAACCGGTCTTACCAAGGTGTATCGTATTACCCAGTTGCTAGGTTGTGGAGTTCAGATAGGCAGTCACTCCATGTAAAATACTGGTATTTAGCTGCATCCGGTTAGATTGAAAGCCGACCCCAACATAGTTGGGAAAAGGCTAAGCAGATCGATTATTGGTAAATAAACATATTGAGTATTGAATTATATTTTTTTACCACTTTATATTTAAGAACCCATATCAGATCAAGGGCCTCTCGATAAAATTTGCAACGGGCCCCGCGCTTCCTTAATACGGCACTGGGCCCGTGTGCCCCTCTCAGAAACAAATCCTGGATCCCTTGCATAAAATTAAATATCAGACATTTCTTGCGTAATAAATATCTGCCTCCTCAGTCACTTCAGAAGAAGGTCATACCTTGTTGTGAGCAATATCTGGTCAGATTTGCAAATGTAAGTATTGGTCCACATATTTTTTTTTAATATTTAACTCGCACTTGACCAGAAAATATGACGCCAAAATTTTTTTCATATTAACATGAGCTAGTGGTTCCTAAGATAGTTTCCCAAATCTCTTAAAATCAAAATCAAATCAAATCATTTATTACTTTGGTTATGGTTTCGAATTCCCACACTGCCTCAGACCATCCATGGGTCGACCTCGACAAACATCGCTTAAACCTTGAAGATCGACCTGTGCAGGTCTATCTCACTATTTACTTGTAATATAATTTAATCGTCACTCTTCGTGTAATATCCTGGGAGTCGCGGCCAGCCTCAGCTGACCAACTGTTTCACTTGACCAGATGCGTTGCTAAACGTGCAGCAGCTTGTTGACCCGACTGAGATAATTACATTCATTGAACAAAATGCTTTGTTACTTTACTTTAGTTAGGGGCAAGTTATTGTGTTCGCCGTTTTCTGCCGCACTAATTATGGTCGGGCCACACCAACGGGAAACGCCGTTAATTATCGCGATGATGGACGTCAACCCGTAGGAATAAAGTCCATCATCGCGATAATCAACGGCGTTTCCCGTTGGTGTGGCCCCGGCATTAGAAGTGCAGTAAGGAGGTTATTCGTAGTTTTTTAGTAAATGGCGCCTAAAGTTTTTTGCTCTTTACGAGGATTCCAAATCTATAAGTAACTCATTTTTACAAAAATCCGTCGTTTCTGCGTTTCTAATTAGCACGGCAGTTTTGTGCAGCGACAATACGAAAATTGAGCATTATACATAAAAATTAATGACGCAACGGTAAAAAAAAAAATTATTTTTAGAACATTATTGTCACCACTTCTATTCACAGTCGGCGGCTAAGTACTGTGAAATATAATACTATGAGGTGCGTCCACAGTTATTATACGTTACTAGTTTTAAAAGTTCCTCATTGGTCTAGTAGTCGCAAGCGCTACCACTGAGAATGAGCTCATGGTCCCGGTAAATTGTAGACAATTAAGTGAATTGTTATCTAAGATAATTATGTGTTGTGTTGCAGACGAGAAGGAGGAGATGGAGCACCTGGAGGCGTACAATCGCAAGCTGCTGGCCAACATCCTGCCCGAGCACGTAGCACAGCATTTCCTGTGCAGCGACAAGAACATCGACGTGAGTACACACGGCTTCAGGAAGTTTAGGATAATGCTTCACTTTCTTAATCCTCCTACAGGGGCATAGGATGATACTACAGTTAAGTTCACACTGTGACTCAAGTGACGATCATTAAATTTATCGTATAGCGGCGCAAGTAAAACAGTTTCTTTTCAAGTTTTAACAGCTCGGATCTCTTACTCGCGCAAATGCACAAACAAGCGTGTAATGTTAAGACGGCAAAACGGTATAGCATGCGGTGTTGTGTCGACTCCGCATTATCCACAGTGTTCTAACGCAAACTTTTACACAAACAGTATGTGCATGCGATGCTGTTTATCTGAGGTTTAGGGCGACAATAACCGACTTTTAATGATTTTATACAGAAGATCACGTCTCAACGAGTAGTGTTAATGATTTGGTAAAAAATATATGTAAAAAAAAAAAAATGTATACACAGCATAATAATATTGCAAGATGTATGGATTTATAATGAGATCTTAGAGACAATAATATTAATGAGAATTTATGTGGACCTCTTCTTGCTGAAGAGGTCCACATAAATTCAGAAAAAATATATAATAAAGTCTCATCCCTGAAAGATTTGGAAAGATCTCACCAGATAAGCTTGCAACTTGGTCTTGCGACAGTTATTCCTTCTTACTTATGCACTAGACCGCTCGCCTGAGATCAGGAACGGTTAGTCCACCCACTTTTGTACTTTTTTAATGTATTTTTTGGTGACATAAAGTCACAACCACAGCAAAACAAAAAACCGGCCAAATGCGTGTCGGACTATGCACCCAAATACAAACTTAATATTGTAGTTGAAATACATGTTCTCCCATACATTCTAACATTATTTATTTTTTAGTATACGTGTTTTATTAAAATACCTTTTGTTTTATGTACAATAAATTAATAATGTGTCTAATTTGGGACAGCACTCCTTGATTGGCGAGTCCTATTACTAGCTGGACAAATGACGCGTTGCGTGAGCTCAGCACAGAATACGCACGCTTACTACCCAAGGCCATTGGCATTTAGTCGCGTCTTAAACTGATCTGAGTCTGATCTTAAACTGTCGTCTTTGGATTGATCGCGGTAACTTTTAATCGTGTTCCAAATAGTATCCATTGAGTGTACCACGTGTGTGTGTGGCAGGAACTGTACCACGAGCAGTGCGAATCGGTGTGCGTGATGTTCGCGTCCATCCCCAACTTCTCCGAGTTCTACGTGGAGCTGGAGGGCAACAACGAAGGCGTGGAGTGCCTGCGCCTGCTTAACGAGATCATCGCTGACTTCGACGAGATTCTCGCCGAAGACCAGTTCAAATACATCGAGAAGATCAAGAGCACTGGCGCCACCTACATGGCGGCCTCGGGTACGTAGCGAACAGTTTATCGCTAAAAATAATATTATCGAAGGCACTGACTCATATCACAATGTTGTGAAAATATAATTTCAGGCCTAACGGCTGCAACACGCGACCTGCGCGGCTTTCGCCACGTCACCGCGATGGCCGACTACGCGCTGCGACTGCGCGAGCAGCTACAGTATGTCAACGAGCACTCCTTCAACAGCTTTCGTATCCGAATCGGTAAGAGGAGCCCTGTCTGAGCAGCGCGAGCAGCGTGATGCATCCTGCATCGTGTACTAGTAGCTATATTCCGCTTACGCTCCTCTGATGTACCGCGCTGTCCAGCTGGGACGGGCTGGAGTAAGACTCGGGTGAATTGTCTCCAACGCGAATTTCTTAAGTTGCACGCTGTGCTCTTGCGACTGTAGTTGCGCTAAACCATAAGTGAATCAAGTGAGGAACGAGATTTGTGTGGCCCGACAGGCATTAACATCGGGCCGGTGGTGGCCGGCGTAATCGGCGCGCGCAAACCGCAATACGACATCTGGGGCAATGCCGTCAACGTGGCCTCGCGCATGGACTCCACCGGACTGCTCGACCATATCCAGGTGTGCACCTCAAACGGGATTACTCGTCTATTAACTCAAATGCGATGTTTTCCACTGCAGCTCTTAATACTTATTGCATTTGCAAGAGACATAATTAATCCGACGTTTGCGCAAAACAAGTTAATTGAATTTGTGTTCCTCCGCGATTGTAATGTGGTACACTTTGCGAGCTCCACTCTATTCGTTGCATGCGCGCGACAGTGAACTCAATTGCGTCGTATGCGAGTTGTAATTAGAGCGGCAAGCGTCGAGCGGCTGATGTACAGGGTGTGTTGGTAGGTGACGGAGGAGGTGCATGACATCCTGTCGACGCGCGGCTACCGCCTGCGCTGCCGCGGCACCATCGACGTCAAGGGCAAAGGCAACATGATCACCTTCTTCCTCGAGGGCGTCGGCGAAACTGCCTCGCCCGGCGCACAGGACATCTACAATGTAGGTAGACATTTTCCTTAATATTCGCAATCAGAAACTCGTGGCATTTTTTTGTTTTTATGTCCTACATGGGTTTAACCAAGCTCTCAAATAGCACTTACACTTTACAAAAAAAAGTCACCCATCCACGGACCAACTGCGGCAAGCGTAGCTTAACCTGATCGATCGACCCGTACGGCTTACCTCAACCCCAGTTTTCGTCATGATCTGAAAATGTATATTTTTTAATTAATCTTAGGATTTACCCTCGTGAAAAGTAGCAGTAGTCACGATGTTCGCTGTGTGATGTTTCAGGACCCGCAGCCGTCGACGTCGGGCACAAGTCACGAGGGAGTGCTGGAAAGCTCACGCGCCGAGCACCGGCCGCTCGAGACGCTGTCAGAAGGCCACACGGATGAGGACGGTGGGCCCTCGCCCCGCGCCTCCATCCCCAGAGGTAACTTACAACTCCTCCAAGACAGTTTGTCACTAATGACAATAGCCTGGTTTTTTCAATTATATGAGGCTCGTTCTCTTCTATTTATGTGACCTTCCTACTCCTCACACAAGGAGAAGGAGCGTCAATGTTTTGAAGATTGTGACCGAAATCTAGTTGAACATTTGGATGAAAATATATAATACACGCTGACATTTTAATGGTCGTTTTCCCGCGACAGAACAATTTGCCCTTAGTAGTACATTGAATCATAGAGTTCATCATCTGCCTAGCATTTTCCCAACTATGTTGGGGTCGGCTTCCAGTCTAACTGGATGCAGCTGAATACCAGTATTTTACATGGAGCGACTGCCTATCTGACCTCCACAACCCAGTAACTGGGTAATACGATCCCTTGGTAAGACTGGTTGTCAGACTTTCGGGCTTCTGACGACCCATAACGACTGTCAAAGATCCACGAATGACAGCCGGGACCAACGGCTTAACGTGCTTTCCAAGGCACGGAGGAGTCTCGGTATGTAAAGATGGTCACCCATCCACTGACGAACCCCGGCATTTGTAGCTTAACCTGATGGATCGATCATAGAGTTAAACCATGGAAATATAAATAACAGGAGAAGTGGCATGGGGGCGTGTCTGTGTCCGTGCGATGCTATCACGATGCTCATATGAGTGGAAAGTTGTAATTGGCCTTCTTCTACATATTACTTCTGACTACTCGAATGTACTAGCTGCAAGTTTTCTTAAAATTAATAAATAAAAACAAAAAAAAACAACCGACTTCCAAAAAAAAAAACACTACAAAGTGAAAAATAACTTTAATTTCGGAAGTCGGTGTCTTGGGTTTTGTGTTTTCGTTTTTTGCCACCGACTTCCGAAATTAAAGTTATTTTTCACTTTGTAGTGTTTTTTTTTTTGGAAGTCGGTTGTTTTTTTTTGTAAAAAGTTTTTATTTTTCACTTTTTAGTTGTGGTACCTACCCCACACACATTCAAATACCACTACCTGCTACCAGTGACAGGAACTTATCATATCATCTACATACTAAGTGGGAAAAAAATACGTATTTTGTAGCTAACTCAAAAACTACCCAAGCAAAGTTAATAAAATTTATATGGGACCAATTTGGAAGCATACCCTTTCAAACAAAAAAAGAATTTTCAAAATCGGTCCACAAATGACGGAGAAATCGGTGGACATACATAAAAAAAAAAAAAAAAAAAAAAAAAAAAAAACAAACATACGCGTCGAACATATAACCTCCTCCTTTTTGGAAGTCGGTTAATAAAATAAAATAGGAAAATGGCTGTCTCCGCTAACTAGTGCGCTTTCGACCACGATCGTGACAACATTTAAGAATGCCGTGTTGTTCAGTGGTTTCTTGTAAAAATCGAGGCCCAACTAGAAATTTTATAAATCATGGAACCACTTATCATATATCAACACAAGTATTTTATTATATTTGTGTTGAAAATCATGAAAAAGGACAAATCATAAAATATTTCTTGCCTTTACTATGTTATTTTTGTTTTCATATATCACAGCGACTGTACTATTTTTGCAGTAAATATAGTGCTTCTTAACCACTACCTTATTATGTTACAAGCAATGTAAAAATCACAAAACGATACTTTATTTAAGCGATTGCATCGCGTAGTACGGCCACTGTATCTTGCGACGAGATAGTGATGTGCTTGTGCAGATCCACTAACGTAGGCTATCAACAACAATGTCGATTGTCATTTGAATTTATATTACTACTAGCTTTTGCCCGCGGCTTCGCCCGCGTAGATGTCGGAAAATATCCCAGAGAAACGTGCTACCGGGATTCTGAGTATCCTATGTCTTAATCCAGGTCATGGCCTATCCGTATGCCTTTCATCTAAATCCGTTCAGCCGTTAGGGCATGAAAGGTACAGGCAGATAATAAATCTGTTTTTTAGTTCCGTACCTCAAAATGAAAAATTTAAACACTTTTTTTGTGTGGGAAATTATCAAACAACTTCTACAGCTCTGGGCGGAGCAGAAGAGCGGAAGTAGTCCACTTAGAGCACCCGTCCGAATAGCAATTGCGCGAATAGCACCTAGCCTAGTCTACCTAGCCTAAATAAATTTTAATATATTTTAATTTATTTTTACATTTTTGTCCACGATGAGCACACCTACGACTCAGCAGCCTACTGCTGGGATGTATTTGTTTAACAGGACGTTATTAAATGATATCGATAAAAATCACTAGAATGTTTATTAATTACACATACGTACCTACGTTTGACTAGGCGACATTTAAAACGAAAAATAATAAAAATCACTATGACAATAATTCATAATCTTACCAAATAATAACAATTTTTAATATATCACAATCAGTCTCCACATAACACTTTTATTGCAAAATCAGCCTTAATTAAATCTTACCTAATAATAACACTTTCTCAAAGGAGTGTGGGCAAAATACACCCAGTTCCCCCACAGTTCAAACTACTGTAGTTTTGAAGACATTACTTCTCGCTTTATTTACGCCAAAGCGAATATAATAATCTGTCCCGGGGTTATTCAGTTTCGACATTGTTAAGTTAGATTAGATTAGATAAAATATACCCAGCTCCGCCACTACACCCAGCTCCCCCACAGTTAAAACCACTGTACTTTTGAAGACTTCTCCCTTTAGTCAAACCAAAGCGCATCAAATTCTGTCCCGGGGTTATTCAGTTATACTGTTATACTTTTTGTTAGGTTTCAAATGTCATTTGTAACGTCGATAAAACGATATTCGAAGTTTAAATTATGTACTCGTTACTTGAAGCTTGAATAGCAACCATTGTACAACGTTTACAAAGTTTTTCATTTTGCTATTTCCACAGTATTTATTTAGGAACGTGATTCTTCAGATTACAATTACAACACGTTATCAGCACGAAGGCTCTGTATATTTTATCTACGATCGAATTTAAAAGGAGATCGGTGGTGAAATTGTAGATACCTAGTTAACATGTCGTCTGCAGTTTCTGGTATTTCACTAAATGGTATTCCGATACTTTGAAATAGAGAAGGATACACTGAGTGGAAATTTAAAATGCGAATGTTATAAATCCATGAAGGATTGTGGGAAACTGTAAGCGGAGTAGTTGTCGAAGGGAAAAAGACGCCTGAAGATGTATGGAAGGATGATAAGGCTCTTTCTAAAATATGCCTTACTGTAGATGGTGCTGCTATTTCGATTGTTCGACCAGCTAAGACCGCAAAGGAAGCGTGGGATGCTCTTATGAAATTTAGATTAACTAAAACTAGTAAGTCATTTCTTATAAACAGTATCCACTTTTATAACAAGTTGCCAAATTCTGTTACAGAACTAAGCGATGGAAAGTTCAAAACCCACATCAAACGTGTCCTTATCAAAAAAGCATATTATAAGATTAAAGACTACGTTGAAGACAAGGAAGTTTGGCAATAATTTCTTCTATACATGTGGCTTCCCTCGTACCTCATTAACGCCATAACAATGTAAATGTCTATTAACTGCTTCCAAATTACGATGACTATTTTATTTTACTTTTTTTACATACTTCATACTTCAATCTTTTCATTTGACATTATGTACAGTACCGACCAAAAGTCCATAAGCAATCTTACAAAGCAATAGATTGACGCTTCGGTTTGACTTACGACCTTCTTCTATAAGTTGTTACAATACTGTAGACATGCACATTACACACACACATTCACTTTCTCTGCAACCAATGACTAGTTCAATAATCATCATTCGTTTTTCGCATAAGGCGGGGACCAAGTACAATCTTGATGTGCCTCCCATACGGCTAAACGGTGTTCCTCTTGAGCGAGTGGAAAAATTTAAATACCTAGGTCATTTGGTCACCACTGACCTTAAAGACAATTCTGATATTGAAAGGGAACGGAGGGCTCTGTCCGTGCGTGCGAATATGTTAGCCTGCAGGTTTGCACGTTGTACTGCAGACGTAAAGGTGACACTCTTTAGAGCATTCTGTACCACCTTCTACACATGCAGCTTGTGGCAGAAGTATTCGCGAGCATCGTATGGAGCCCTTCGAGTCCAATTTAATAATGCGTTCAGAAAACTGATGAGGCTGCCATGGCGTTGCAGTGCGTCAGGGATGTTTGCGGCGGCGCGTATATATTGTTTTTATACTAAAATGCGCAAGCGCGCTACATCAATCAATTATGTCAAGTTAAATGTAAAACCGCGTTATTGCAAAAAAGTTTTTTTGGTATTGCCCCACTCATATAAAATAGAGTACGTAATATTATAAAAAATATGACTACTTTAAAATTTTAAAGGGCGCTAAATGATTTTTTTATTACGAAAACTTATTACACGATTGACGATTTTCTTAATAATGATTCACTAACTAATTGACATAATTATTGGTTCGCTTACTTAGTCTTATTTTGTATTTTTTTATTGCTATGACCACACTGACATTTTTATTTTTATAGAAAAAATATTTTTTTGTTTGAAAGGGTAGGTATACTTTCAAGATGGTCCCTTTGTCATTTGGTCACGATCTGATTATGGGATCTTGGAGAAATCGAGGGAACTCTTCAAATATTATAGGCACATCTATAGCGATTTGAGTATTTTTGATGAGCAGTTGACATACGGCTATTGTGACTTAGATAAATATTATGAACCCACCCACTAAAAAGTGAAAAAAAAACTTTTTACAAAAAATACAACCGACTTCCAAACTAAAACAGTTGGAACTTTTAGTACTAAATATAAGTTACATTTGATAAGAGTACAAAAGGAAACCAATTTCTAAACTCACCCTGGGACTGCATGCATTTGGTATTGGTGACCTTAGGCAGAGTCTTTTTTCCTAGCAGCACGATTTTGCTCAATCGCTTTGTTTTGCTCGGTAACTGAATCTCTTTCTTCCGATTTACACAACAAAACACAGTTAGTCACAACACAACGACACTTTATAATTATTATTTATTTGCACTACTTTCTTGCCATATTTTATATTATTCACTCACTGCTTTATTTATATTAATACCTCTTGTGAAGAGTGGTACATAATATATATTCTTTGATCAATATTAAATAATTTCTATAATTACTCCAAAATACTTTGCACAGATAAATTGACAGCCGATTGCATCCACAGAGTACTTAATGCATCGCAGATTTGTCCCATAGATAATACAGAGACACTCCTGCGCGCGTCCCTTCGCTTATCACCATTGATTATTCTATAATATTATAATAGTCTTAACATGGACAAATGTTGTTGGAACGTCGTGTCGGGTGTGCGTCGATTTTTTTTAATTTATGCAATTGTTTTTTATTATGGATTTTTATATTATTATTTACTTTGTTTCATTTATAAACATATAATTTACATTTTTAAATATTCTTATAAAAATGATTAAAAAAACATTCAAAAATATAAAAATAGTAGCCCACCGGTGTCGGGAACAGGGTCCAAGCCACCGGTGGTCAGGGCTCCTGAGACAGGAACCTCCTAACAATACGCGCCGTGTCTAGGAGTACCGCTTTCTGGATCAAGCCCTTGATCCAGCTGCCTAGCGAGAGCCTCCTCAGGTGTTGGTCGAGGCTCTTGGCTATTATGCCATTGGCCGTCACTACTATCGGCACAATGATTGCTGTATCCACATCCCACAAGTCGACAACCTCGTGAGCCAGGTCAAGACACTTAATCTGTTTATCTTTTTCAGCTTTCACGAGGTTCTCGTCATGCGGGACCGCAATATCAATAATCATTGTGTGATGCTCTAATCGATCTATCATCACTATGTCTGGCTTATTGGCAACAATAGTCCTGTCAGTGATGATAGATCGATCCCAATACAACGTGATATTGCCATTTTCGAGGACTGGGTCGGGCACATATCTATAGTACGGTACTTCCAATTCCACAAGACTGTATTTCAGAGCAAGTTGCTGGTGGATAATCCTGGCTACAAGGTTGTGCCTATGCAAATAGTCCCCGTTAGCCAGACGAGAACAGCCGCAGCAGCGTTGATACCTAACGCTTCCGACATACCCAAATACTTGTAGGGTTTCGATTGAGGAGAGGGATCTTAGGTGTATGGAATCCGAGAGGTGGGTTCCCACGGATTCCACAATCTCCCTTCGTTTTACATGCATGACCACACATTTGTCCACACCAAATTCCATCCTGATGGCACTACTGAAAGTTTCGGTTACTTTCAGTAGCTCCAGCAGTTGCAAATTGTTGGGGGCAAAGAGTTCCAAGTCATCCATGTAAAGGAGATGAGATATAATCTGACCACCTCTTCTCAATCGATAACCCAGCCCTGAATCCTCCAGCAGTGTGCTTAGAGGATTCAAGGCTAGGCAGAACCAAAGTGGACTCAAACTGTAACCCTGGAATATACCTCGCTCGATCCTTATCGGTTCGCTATTCCTCAGGATATGTCGACATCCTGGATAGCGAAGCACCGTCCTCCATTGCCCCATACGTGACATCAGGAAGGTGCGTAGAGTTGCATCTACTTTATACAACTCCAGCACCCTCATGAGCTATGCATGTGGCACCGAGTCATAGGCCTTCTTATAATCTATCCAACATGTCGACAGATCCCTTCGGGAACGACGAACCTGCTGGCTAATGACCATATCGATGAGGAGTAGCTTCTTAGTACCGCGGGACCCGTTCCTACATCCATTTTGAGAGGCAAACATGATGGAGTTGGTTTCTATATGTTTGTTAATTATAGCTTTCAAAATGGATGTAAAAACTTTATAGACCGTCGGTAGACAAGTGATCGGTCTATAATTTTTAGGTTCCGCAGTACTACCTGATTTATGGAGCAGGTGGGTTATTTCTGTCGTTAGGAACTGGGGCAGCGACCCTGACTCTAAAGCTGACTGGAACTGGGATGCCAAACGGGCGTGCGACCTTTGGAACCATTTTATCCAAAAGTTGTGCAGCCCGTCCGGCCCTGGTGATTTCCAGTTAGGTAACGGAGGGACTGCACGAGCTACATCTTGGGGGCTGATGGTGAGTGCCCCCATTTCTGGTATTTGCTCGCACGCTCGTTCGATCTTCCTAGTCCAGTCTCCTTCGGTGTGATTGACAGGCGCCGACCAGATGCTTTGCCAGAACGAACACATGGCATCATCATCCGACAGGCGCGTGTCAATCACACCTTTGTCCGGTCGCTCCCAAGCCCTGTAAACCCACCTTTCATCGCTCTGGAATGTGCGATTCTGAGTGTACCGCTCCACTCTCCGCCTGTATCGTCGAATACGGTTTGCCCATGCACAAATCTTCTGCTTCAGGAAGTCGATACGCTCTGTGACGCGGGTAAAATAATCTCGAGAATTAATTTCAGTTCCCGAGAACGCCCGCTTCACAAAGCGCATCACTCTAGGGCGAGTATTGCCCTCCCTGAAGCAGATTAGCTTTCCGATGAGTACTCTAGCCTCACCGATGCGACGCTCAATCCTACACTGCCAAGCTGGTACAGCTGGTTTTGGTCGTGGAGCTCTGTCACTGTTGGGGAATTTAACATGAGCTACACGACATGCCGCTACAGCTGCACAGTACAAGATCGAGTGGGTATCGGCGAGGTCTTTGCTGCCGTCGAAACAGTTTGACAGCAGCGAATCTAGAGTACACACCAGCGCCTTGTTTTTCTTGTGCATAGGCAGACGAGGTAAACGTGGTCTAAGTCCAGGCGGAATGGAACGGTACTCCCTGAAAGCATCCTCCAAAGCGCTCTTCAGTCGTGCATTGCATTGGGAACTCACGGATATAACCCTGTCATCATCCTCTTCACCAACGCGGTCTGGTCGCGGTGAAGAACTGGGTAAATTTTTCAATTGCATCGTGACCAGTGGCGAAGCAGGTGTAACATTTGATGAGAAGTATTCGCCACTCGAGCTCAACGCAACTGCAGCGGCCGGTATCACTGGGCTCACGTCTGGAGCAGGTTCCGGCAACTGCGAGGCGGAGCTGAGCCCCAACATCTTCGGGTTCGTCACCCGAAGATTTTGGGTGTGTATTTTGTATCAATCGTGCCTGACTTCGCGTCAGCATAGTATGTCTCCGTCTATACTTTTTCTTCTTACATAAAGAAGATTTTTGCTTGAGATTATTGTCCATTTTAGTTTCTTTGGGGGCACATTTCACAGCTTTGTGTCATATTTAGTAAAAAGCAAAGAAATCGGTAAAAATACTATACAGTGTGAGTCTTCATAATGTGCACATATCGAAATGAGGGAATCTATGCTTAATTTTAACGACAGAAAAATATTTAAAAAATCGAAATATTTTTTTATGCTTTTTATGGAATAAAAAAAAATTGTAACAAAACTGTGTAACTTTTAAACTGAATCAGTTATCGCGATGAAACAAACTCCATTATGATTGAAAGTAAGTAGGCGTCCACATAAAATTAAAATTGAGAAAAAAAACTACCCTCAATTGAAAATAAACATGTTTTTTTAGCAAAAATCTGTATTTTTTTCATCAATTTTTACAATAATTGTAAAATTTATAAATAAGATGCCCAAGAGAACAAAAAAAATAAAATTTATACAAATAATTAAAAAAGAACAAAAAAAAAATTGACCATTTCTTCCGTCGATAAAATTAAGCATAGATTCCCTCATTTCGATATGTGCACATTATGAAGACTCACACTGTATATAAAATACGGAGGAAAAAAAATCATGTCAGTCGGATTGACAGTCGGGTCACATATTTTTTTTTTTCGTTTATTAATTTTAATTCTTATTCGATTACATTTTTAAATATTTCTTAAAATAAAAAGGATAAAAAAACATTTAAAATTATAAAAAAATAGAGTTCCGCCAGTGTCGGGAGCAGAGTCCAAGCTACCGGTGGTTAGGGCTGCAGAGACAGGAACCTCCTCACAATGCGAGCCGTATCGAGGAGTACTGCCTTCTGAATCAGGCGCTTGATCCAACCGTCTAACGAGAGCCTCGAGAGATGTTGGTCGAGGCTTTCGGCCATCAGGCCATTAGCCGTTACAACAATCGGCACAATGATAGCTGAGCTCACTTATTATTGTTATTGTTTTATTTATTTTGTAATCCCCTTGTGGAATTTATATAACCGTAGATATGTCCGTGGCATCATAGCGGGCCCTATCCGAATACCAGCGCTACGGTATTTATTTATTTTTAAATATCGCAGCATCATGCTGAGTAGGAGCCTTTTTGACCTCGCACAGGGGGCTTAAAACGGCCACTTTTGCAGAATCATAATATGATCATATTATGATTCATAATAAAAATCGTAAAATGGTCACAAACTGACAATTCATATTATTATCTGCTAGCAATTCATATTATTCCAATTCATCTGTTTGACAGTTTTGTATGGAGATTCGTAAAATGGTCCACAAATTACGAATTGCTTTACTGTCAATTATAATGTCAAATAACATAATCATGAGAAATCAGTCAAAAGCAACATCTGGTAAATCATATTTCGGATTTTTGAAGAAATATTGCAATAACGGCAGATTTAGCCCTGTATGAACATTTTCTGGAGCACGCGCAGGTTATGGAGACCTTTGCATATCGCCGACAAAGCGCAGCACTTCGAAAAAAGGACATGGCCTTCGAAATGTCGGACCTCGAATTTGTTGGCTCATATAGGTTAGATAAAAGTGTGTGTTGTGACCTCATCCATGAGCAGGAGCCGTACATACCTGTGTTGTGTACCTATCCGCCGCGATGGCATAAGTACTACCTCAAAGGCAAGTAAAAGGATTATGATAAAAGTAGTATGTATTTATTACTTATGTAGTTCCAGATAGACCATAGCATCTATTATTGTAGAGGTTAACCCTGTACGGTGTACCCCCTCGATGAAATAAAACCTTTTATATATATATACCTAAATGGCAACTTACTACAATCTTCTATTTACATTTTAGGTGCTGAGTACACTTAGATTTTACGCCTCTGGATCATAGCTTTATAGGAGCAAGATACACTAAGTTAGTGTATATGTGTGAGATGAGAGAGCTGTGACACTAAATAATGTGAGTAGGTACCAACTTTTTTGGCTGACAATAATACATGGGATTTAAACATAACTGGCGAAAAGTGGATGAACTAAGGGCCAAAACACACGACACGGCGGCGTCGCATCACATGCTTAAATAACTATTTTTTATTGATAACTAGTCTTTACACCTTGTTTTAGGTGTAATCGGTAGGTAAACGAAAATAGTAGAGTAGTGACTGCCTCGTTGGTCTAGTGGTCGCAAGCGCTACTGCTGAGTTCATAGTCAGCAGTAGCGCTTGCGACCCCTAGGCCCTTAGGTCCTCATGGGCCTGGGTTCGATTCCCAGGTTGGGCAGTGTTATTGGGTTTTTCCATCTGGAATTTCTCAGTAGCAGCCCGAAGCCTGGATTTGTGCCCGGTTGATGGCAATAGGCTCGCCCCCTATTACATGGAACTTAAACATAACTGGCGAAATGTGGGTGTCCTATGAGTATGCCTCTGCCTAACCCTTCGGGGATTACAGGCGTGATGTTATGTTATGTGAAAATAGTAGATAATAATAAAAAAATAAAATATAGCAACGTCGGTCGCAACGTATCACGATGTCGTATCGTGTGTATGTGTTTTGGCTCTTTGGTGCACCTCTGTCAAACCCTTCCGAGTTAAATTATGTTATCTTGCTTTACTTCAATTTTATTAGGTAGTAGTACGTAGGAGACCTAGGTATATGAGGAGATACATTTAGCTATTACTTACTATACTCCATTTGAAATAAGATTAGTCATTTAAACAAACCTTTTTTACAGTCCGTACAACCGATTTTGACTTCTATGCCGTAGTAATAAGGATGGTATTAAAAGCAAAAAAGTGGTTACAAAACCAACTGTTTACTGCAGCTGCCATTTGTTATACCACTAACGCAATAGAAGTCAATATCGGTTGAACGAACTGTATGAAAGATTTATTTAAATTTCTAATCTTATCAAATGAAGTTAAGAATAAAACAAGTGTTAGGAACAATATTTTATTAAATTAACAATTTTCATCTTATATTATTTAAAAAAATCTAGCAATAATCAAATAATAAAACTTACATAAACATAAAAACTAATCGGTCTTTTATTGTTTCAGGTTTGTGACTCTTTTTTGATATTTTGAAGTGTCGATGCTACATGATGCCACAGAGGAGCGAACCATGACTCCTTTGTATGGAATCACCATCTCTTGGCACAACTCCACCAGGCTGAAAATGAAAAGATGTGGTTTAATTTTGGACACAGAGCGGGCTGATACCTTCTTTGCCTTTATTTTAAGTTTTTGTGTTAGTTAAATGTTAAATAAAATATAGTTTGTTTTCTTCTCTGATATACTTCTTTTTTTTTTGCATGTACAAAAAATTCATACTTTACCTCTATGGAACGAATATCTTTAGACTGCATCAGCAAGCCTCTCAAGGTTCTGCGCTATTTAATGGTTCGCCATACCAGCTGCAGCACGTTTCATCACCCGAGATAAAATTCTCCGAGCCTCATCTAACGAAGCCAGAGGGCGACCTAAAAAACGTATTATATTATAATTTATAACATACTCGTTTTCAATAGTCATCATACCGCAATATGAATAACTGTAGGGTTAAAAAATTCTACTCACTGCGGTATCTAGATTGCCGTGTTCTACGAGGCAGAAGCACTGTTGTATAGCGTCGGCCGGGGTAGGGCTTGGTGTTGACGCACGAGTCTGGCCAGAAGTTCGAGGGGCTCATCACCAATAGAGCTCCCACTTTCAGGGTAGAAAGTCGAGCAGATGTTCCATTGTATCTCATATACTCTAGATGCACGCCTTTCCATTCCTAAAAATATTACGAACATTTGAATACCTACTTTTGCACAGCGATAATATTAAATATTGATCTAAGATAAACAAGTATGCACTTACTTTGTATTAAAAAAGATCCAACTCGCACGAAATACTGAAGTTATATGAAATTACGCACGTCTAGTTGAAGTTGACATAACTCAAGGGATAAACTAAAAACTCCTTTGTATGGATTCCCAGTCTACAAAGTTTTTATTGTTTTTAATTTCCGTTTTCAGGGCTTATCTGCGGTATTTTTAACAGTTATAAGTTTAATAAAATCAAATAACATTGTAACTATAGAAATAAAAAAATAAAAAACTATTTTCATTAATAAAAACAGTAAAGAAATCTTAACCGGTAAAATTATGGTCTTTATTTTTTTCATGCGGCAATATTTACACCAAATATGATTCAGATATGAATTGAATTGAGATATGATTCAGCTATTTATGTGTCACCATTTTACGAAAATTAGAGGAATTGCTAATGAATTGCTGGGAATTCAGGAAATGAATTGCTTTTAGCAATATTGCTAAAGTGACCGTTTTAGGCCCCCTGGTGTTATGATTTATATTTGTTAATTTTTATTTTTTATTACTGTTTTTTATTTCCTGTGCGTGTCCCAAATAAAATATTTTTCTTTTCTTTCTTTCTAAAAAGTGAAAAATAATTTTTATTTCGGAAAAAACTAAAATACTGATCCAAGACACCGACTTCCGAAATTAAAGCTATTTTTCACTTTGTAGTTTGGAAGTCGGTTGTATTTTTTGTAAAAAAGTTTTTTTTAGTTACGTTCAGGGGTGGATCTGAGATCTGATCAATAAAGAAATCGTTGAATGATTGAGCTATTTCATTAGAGTCAGTTAATATTATAGTTTTTGTACTATTTATTATTGCCAGGATGTTTTAGATTTATTTTTGGATTTTTTTATTAGAAAGTTGTTTGCGCTTTCTGGGTCAGTTAAATATTTTTTTTTTTTTTTTGAGTACTCTTTAGATGTCGTTTTATTTCCACTAGTAGCATTAAGTCTTTGTTTCCAGAGTAATTGACGTTGATTTTGCTGCAGATTCTAATACCTCTAGATACCCATTTGATCTTTTTCAGATCTAAATATGACTGTTTTGAAGGGTTCATACAGGAGTTGAAATATTTCTAAAAAGTTATCATAGGCTTCATTTGGATCCTCTGTGCTATATACAGGGTGACTGGATCTGGACCCGCCATAGCAAATTTGCAAACATAGGAGGTAATTTACGAATTATTGAACCATACTTTCCCTAAAGTTTTATAGTTAGAGATATATGTTAAATGTTTATACTTTAATGAGATTTTTTTTATTTTTGTTGGTAGTCATAAACATTTGTGATTAAAATACGTCGGAACTTTCCTCAAAATAGGGTTAAAAAATAAGATATTTCGCTCAAAAAATACTTTAAAAAAAGTTTACGATCAAATTCGACCGGAAATTAAAAAAAAAACTACGTTGTTTCAATAATTAATTTTAATCTAAGTCAGTTCTCTAGTTCGTCACCTTTCCAACGGTACTAAATTGGTATTTAAAAAGTTGCTAACTTAAAAAAAAAAACAGTATAATAACGGTACAACGGTGGAAATTAAATGCTTAGTATACTTACATTATTTATTATTCAAAAAAATCCTTTTACAATGTAAAACAGGAACAACTAGTCTTACCAAGGGGTATCCTGTTCCCTAGTAACTAGGATGTGTAGGTCAGATAGGCAGTCGCTCCATGTAAAATACTGGTATTTAGCTGCATCCGATTAGACTGAAAGCCGATCTCAACATCGTTGGGAAAAGTCTAGGCAGATGAATGTAAAACAGGCAATCAGGAAAAGATATTGGGCATCAAAAGCAAAAATTAAAATTGAGTTGAAATTAAAGATTCTGCTCGAATTGCTGCCCGCGATTTCTGATACATGCCCGATATCTTTGCCTAATTTCCGTGGTGGTAAGACTACGCCTTTTTTTGGGTGTTAAATTATCAAATAACTTCTCCCGCTCTGGGCGGAGCGAAAGGGCATGTCAGACTCTTACTGACTAAAACCCACCCATGTTCCTTCGGTTGCCCTGTTGCCGGGGGCCACGATCTCCCTGTCGGTTTTCTTCGCACCCCCGGCAGGTATTGGCCCTAGCGGACTCCGTCAATTCTGCTGACATCTCTTTGCTGCTCTCTCTCCTGCGTCAGGCGGAAGGTGAGGACGCCATGGCGCCTCTCTAGCCACTCCTCAAAGAGGTCTATTATCGCCGCAATTGTGGTGTGCCCAGCGCTGGATTGCGACAATCGCACTCTCCATGACGCCATGAGATCCCGCCGGAGCTCTGTCCGCTGTGCTGCGATTTCTTGCGGCAGCGGAGTTAAGCCCCGGCGTTTTGCCTCCTCGTTCCAGTCCCAAATGTGCGCGAGGACCTTTGCCTCCAGATCCCATGGCGGTAATCCGGCAAGGAGGCTCGCCGCCTCACAGGAAACCGTGCGGTATCCTCGAGCCAGCCGAATGATTTCTACCGTTGTACCGTTGTTATACTGCTTTTTTTTAAGTTAACAATTTTTTTAATACAAAGGAGGACGGGCAAAAATGTATGGAAGCCAGCCTAGGAACCAATAACAACATGCGATATATCATTGGAAAGGTTTTTTTTATGTACTTCAACTATTGTTATGGCGGGAAGTCCTAAATCGCTGTGTGGATGAAGTTATGGTGCAGTAAAGCTAGCTAATTGTGTTGGTTGTTGGTACCTCAAAATACCCTAATACCTTATCTATTGTTTAATTAACATTTGAATATACCGCGTGGAGTATTGTTTAACAGATAGCTCAGTTTTTGTCATACTCTATTAGTTGCACGTGTTTTATAGGAGTGCCTAATGCTTTTGGCCAAGGCTGTATCTCGCTCTCACTCATCTCATTATCTCTGAGAAAATAAGTAAGGTCTGGGGGTCCTAAGTTCTTGCTCTACAAAATAAAACAAACACGTGAAAAAAAACATTGATTATATATAACAATGAATTTAAACGTTTTACAATATTATATATTGCTAACGAAACATTTGAGATGGTCATCAGTGACAATATACGTAGATACAAGTTAAAGGATGTAAAACAAAAAAAAAAGTATGAATACTCTAGCGCGCCCTAACACTTGCCTTATAAAATACAATACAATAATAAATCAAATACATATTATTTAAGTTAGATAATACCAAACTTTAGTATTATCTAACTATAATAAGATAGTTAGATAATACTAAAGTTTTACAGTAAGGTAACAAAACTCCTTTTCAATCTTCATCAATAATTCAATTCAATTCAATTCAATTAGCCTTTATCAAGTAATTCCAATTAAATCCCCGGCTGGAGAATTAAACGGCTCATGCCTTCGTACACCTAGATACCAGACAAAAGAGGTTATATGGGCACAACTCCCTATTGTCCGGCGCCCTGTTAAGCAAGTGCAATAATATTGTACTATCGCACTAATACCTATTACGTCCCTAATAACCAAAAGGTAACATAGATATATTTTTGCCCTTACATGGCCAGACTGTATACGGCTTCTTAACAACCAGACATTTTGAGTCATATTGTACCGTTGCAAACCCCCAATTAAATCATCTCTTTTCACTTCAAGTATATATAAGCCACTATGCAAATGCTCTGCACAATATGATTTGGCTAGTTTAAGCCCCGTTCAAGCCCCGGTGTCAAACATTGTTGGACACCGGGATTTTACTTTTTCTAATATAAAATAATGTCTAATGTCCTCTGTGGCTTTTTTATTCTATGGTCGGATAGATATGCTAGTCAACAAAACCATTTTATTTTAAAATACCTGGAACGCAATATTTAAAAAAAATATTGAAAGTGACGTTCGGGGACGAAAAAATGTCAGTCTACGATTCGCTCCGGCCTTGAAGGTTATTACCGTAATATTTCATTTTTATTGTGGTTTTTGTGTGTAAATCGACGGGAAGTGGTGTTATTTTAATTTTTAAGTAAATATTACGTCGTTGTAGATAATATTTGCAGTAAATAACATCATGTTATACCTATTTTGACCCAAACTAAAAGTGTAAACAAACATGTGAATGAAAAAGTGACCGTGCTGTGATTTTGTGGTATTTTGGTGTGTAATCGTTGGTATTTGATGGGTAAGTCGCCTTTTTAATCAACATATTTGATTTTTAATAATGTTAGACACTTTTTTGTACAAATACAAAAAAATATTTTTTTGTAACGAAGAAAGAAATTCTAGGTCTTAAAAATTCTAGATTTTAGTATTTTTTATTTTCAACGTTTGTCTCTAAAAACGCTTTTGTTAGACAACATAACTATCCATAATGTAACCTGCAAAATTTCGTGTGAATTGGTTAGCTAGTTTTATCAGAAATCGTTAAATTAGTGGACAATAGACTCGCCAACAAAAACGCGTAATAAATCTTAGTGAACATTTCTCACGAAAGTTATAAATATTTATGTTGGGTTCCTTATCTATCTGAGAACCGAAAACAATTGACGATAACATTCAAGCCCTTCCAAGAAACTTTAGTGTTTTGTTTATCTGAAGGTAGGTCATAAATCTTTTGCGTCGTGGGTGGTCGCGGGGCTTGACAGATGAGTCATCATCTGTCAAATAGGGCCTTAAAGGTTAAGCTGATATGACCCCAGGGTGAAAACTATTAACTAACATTTCTTATTGGCTTTAAAATAAGGGCCCATACCAATCTAAGTCTTTATTGCTATTTATGTATTACCAGAAGATGAACGAACACAAGATAACCCTAGTATAATATATCCACTGTAATAAACAAATAAACAAACCTCCAATAGTGCATGTTCCTGTAAATAATCTGCAAGCTCAGGTTGATCTTGTGGAATATTTTCACCAAAATGTGACGCTGATACCTTCTGTTGTGTAGCCCACGCTGGCACATAACACAATTGTTGTGGTGTTCATCCATGACTAAAGCAGGTCGTTTTTAAGAGCTTAGTTCTGAGTCCGATTAACAAAGCCAAAGGTCGAAGTCGAATGATAATGATGACGAATGTAAATAGTAATAGTAAAACGTACTTGGTAAATTCAAATCAAAATAACGACTAACGAAATTGCGCACGCGCGTCTAATGTGCCAGCCTGGCTCACTTTCCCGTCTCCTCCGCAAACACCTCTTGCCACTTGCTCTTATTGGCTGTCTCATCGGACGCGATAAGGAAAAACATAAGAAACTAGTGGACAGTCAAGTAAAGGCTTCTACAAACAGGCGCGACACGCGACGCGACACAAAGAGACCGCTCGTTGCGCGGCACTTGGTGTCTTTGTGTCGCATCGCGTGTCGCGCCTGTTTGTAGAAGCGTTAAGTCGTCGTTCTAATATAAAGCAATCGTTGTGCGAATACGCGATTGTCGCGTTCATATGTAATTTTTTGTTCACAAAAACCGGTTGCCGCCCTCTGTTGACAAGACCACGCGTTCTGGTTCATCGAACAAAAGGACGACACCTTACGGTTATTATGTACATTTATAAAATGCTGAAAACAATAATTGATTTGCTTAAGTCTGGCTTTATTGTGCAATAACTTTTTCCACACAGCGATTTGGAACTTCTCGCCATAACAATAGTTGAAGTACATAAAAAAAACCTTTCCAATGATACATCGTATGTTGTTATTGGTTCTTAGGCTAGAGTTTTTTTGAATTTCTGGTTGAATTTGATCGTAAAGTTTTTTTAAAGTATTTTTTTATCGTAATAGGCGGGTCCAGATCCAGATCCAGTCACCCTTTTTTTTTTTTTTTGAGTTTGAAATTATCAAATAACTTCTCCCGCTCTCAGACTCTTACTGACTAAAACACACCCGTGGCAACAGGGCAACCGAAGGACGGTTGCCCTGTTGCCGGGGGCCACGATTTCCCTATCGGTTTTCTTCGAACCCTGGCATTGGCCCTGGCGGACCCCGTCAATTCTGCTGACATCTCTTTGAGGCGCGCGTGGAACACAACGCGCCGTCGACCCGGGCTTGGTCCTTATCGGACGGCGAGCTACCCATTGCTCACCGTCCGCAAGCCCGCGCCTACGGTGACCGGAAATCGGCTCGCGATTCCCGCCCCGGGCGTCTCCTCCTGCGGCGGTTAGGGGCGTGAGGGCGCGAAATTTGCCTTTCCCTCACGCGTTCCGCCTCCTCCTTCGTGAGTATTACCGCTTCGCAGAAGGAGATGACGGCCTGCCATTTACTCTCGCTCCGTACCATGGCCTGAACCAGGGCCGGACGCGAGAGATCACCGCCACCGATCGCCTCAACGAGGACACGGCGTTGCTCCGCCCAAACCGGGCAGACCTCTACCGTATGCTCCACCGTATCCTCAGGCCGATCCACACAATGGTGACACCCGGGTGTTTCCTCCCGCCTTATCCTAAACAGGAACCTCCCGAAGCAGCCGTGTCCGGTGAGGACCTGCGTCAGGCGGAAGGTGAGGACGCCGTGGCGTCTCTCAAGCCACTCCTCAAAGAGGGGTCTTATCGCCGCAATTGTGGCGTGCCCAGCGCGGGGTTGCAACAATCGCACTCTCCATGACGCCATGAGATCCCGCCGGAGCTCAGTCCGCTGTGCCGCAATTTCTTGCGGCATCGGAGTTAAGCCCCCGCGTTTTGCCTCCTCGCGCCACTCCCAGATGTGCGCGAGGACCTTTGCCTCCAGATCCCATGGCGGTAATCCGGCAAGGAGGCTCGCCGCCTCGCAGGAAACCGTGCGGTATCCTCGGGCCAGCCGGATGGCCATGACCCTCTGGGACGCGTTCAACCGGCGGGCTGGCCGCAGCCTCAATGAACGCGCCCACACCGGTGCCCCGTAAAGGGCCATGGACCGCACGATCCCCGCATAGAGCCTCCGGCAGGAGGCGTGTGGATCCCCTTGATTGGGCAGGAGCCGCTTCAATGCAGCTCCGGCCCGCTCCAGTCTGGGAGCCAAACGTTGGAAGTGTTCTACGAAATTCCACCGGCTGTCGAGGACGAGTCCCAGATACTTCATCGTCGACTCGACACCGATGTGAACCCCTCCCGCCATTACCTGGGAGCCCGACGGTGGCGCATTCCGAGGACCATGAAAACCCATGGCCTCAGACTTGTGCAGGGCCACCTCGAGTCCCAGCTGCCGGATCCTGTCAACGATTGTCGCAACCCCGCGTGTCGCTAAATCGGCCGCCGCCTGTTACGACCTCCCCTGCGCCAGGACCAGCGTGTCGTCAGCGTAACAAACGACGCTGACGCCGCTAGGGAGGTCAGCGCGCAGCACCCAGTCGTATCCGATGTCCCACAGATGCGGCCCCAGGACCGAACCCTGTGGGACACTGCACGACACCTCTTGCCGGTTCCACTCTCCTTGGTGACCGGGGTAGATGACGGCCCTGTCCGTCAGATAGGCCTCGACCACACGACAGAGGTAGATCGGCATCCGGTGATAACGGAGTGCCTCCCTGATGCAACTCCAGGGCAGGGTGTTGAAGGCATTGGCGATGTCTAGAGACACCGCCAAGACGACCCCTCTCCCCCGGGCCACAGCATCCCCCGTCGTGAGGGCCCGCACGCGCATGATGGCGTCCACTGTAGAGCGCCCCCTGCGGAAACCGACCTGGCTCTCCGCCAGATCCGGCCCCACTTGCACCAGCTGCCCGACGAGGCGGTTTGCAATGACTCTTTCAAAGAGCTTGCTCACCTCATCGAGCAGCACAATGGGCCAATAAGCGGACGGAGAGTCTGCTGGGCGCCCCGGCTTCTTGATGAGGACCAGTTTCCCCGTCTTCCAACGAAGTGGGAACTGGCCCCTCTCCATGCATGCGCTTAGGAGCCCCCTTAGTCGAGGCCCGAGAGCCCCCATGGCCAGGACCCAGGCTTTTCCGGGTATGCCGTCGGGTCCTGGGGCAGTATTCTTCGCACTCATTTTGCGTACCGCCACTCTTATCTCTACCTCAGTCACCTCTGGAGCATCGTCGTCGTCGGTGTGGTCCGCATCGGGCACCGCAGTAGGCGGAGCCATGGGCGGAGGGGTATGATCCCCTCTAGAAGGGAACAGAGCGCTCACCACGTCCCCCACAAGCTGGGGCCGGAGACTCTGCGTCAGCGGGGGGGCCCATGGGCGGAGTTTTTCCCGCACCATCTTGTATGGCCGCCCCCACGGATCCCTGTTGAGAGTCTCCAGCAACTCCTCGCGGGCCAGCGCCCTAGCCCGCAAGATCTCCGCTTGGAGGGCGGTCTTCGCCGCTCTGTACCCCTCGTACAGCTCCGCCTGAATGGCTTCCGTATCCGGAGGGCGGATACGGAGCCTGCGGTGCCTGGCGTACCGGCGTCGTGCAGCTACACACGCCCTGCGCAGAGCCTCCAGCTCTTGCGACCACCAGTACAGCCGGCGCGAAGCACATCTAGGATGGACCCGGGGCATTGCCATGTCACACACATTGGACATGGCCTCCCGGAACCACTCCGCTTCGTCGTTGATGTCGGCAGGCCTGTCCGGTGATGACACCCAGGCCTGCACGATCGAGGCTTCCAGGAGAAGCTCCTGGTCCAGCTGCTTCAGCGCCCACCGCGGACCACTCGGGGCCTGTCGGACCGGCGCACTCGAGGTCTGGGCGGAGACGTCAAACCGGATATACCGGTGATCGGAATAGGTCTCCACCCCCTCCATGACGCGCCAGTCAATAACACGCGGCGACAGAGCGGGGCTGGCGAACGAGATGTCCACCGCCGATTCACCCCGCATCCGCACGCACGTGGGGACAGAACCCCGGTTTAGGACGACCAGGCCTGTCTCCAGAGCCCAGTCCTTCACCATCCTGCCCCATGTGTCCGTATACCGGGAACCCCAAGCCAGATTCTTGGCATTGAAGTCCCCGAGCACGAGCACGGGGAGGGAACCAAACCCGACGACGACGACTCTTAACTCCGCAAGGGAGTTGTGGAATTCGGCAAGAGTTCGGTTCGGGAGAAGTAAACACCCACCACGACAATCTCCCCGAACCGTGCTGCAACGCAACCGCGTCCTCTCTTGACCGACTCAAGGGACGGAGTACCGGCGGCGGCCGACGAAATAAGGGTCACTGAGCCGCTCAGGTCCTCCACCCAGTCATCCCTGGGCGGGACAAAGTACGGCTCAGCGACCACGGCGATATTAATCGACCACTGCGCCATGCTCTGGAGCAACAGATCCTGAGCGGCAGCGCAGTGGTTGATGTTCGCCTGGAGGAGGCGTAATGGGGCCGTTACTGGCATTCCATGTCAACCAGTCACCCTGTATATCTAAAAACGATAAGTTTTGGAGATGATTTCTGAAGATAATTAAATTTTCTTCAGATTTATGTTCTTTTAATTTGACTAAACTTACTAACTTTCATTGTAAATATTTGAGCCGTATGATCGGATAATCCGAATTCCATTGTTTTGAATTACTTATGCGCAAAATTATTTAAGCAAGTTTTACTGTGAAATCTGGTTGGTTTATCTATTTCTAGCTTCAAATCGTAGTTCATCAGAAACTTTTAAAAATCCATGCTAATTCTGTTCTTTTTCAGAATATCCGCACATAATTAGTTTTTGTTTGGTTTGGAAATCTTTATAAGTACTAATAATATCTAATTTTTCAAAGAATTGGTTTAGATTAGTGATTTTTGGTAGTCTATACACACATAGAATTGTAAGTTTTGTGAAGGTAATTCAATTGCGCAACATTCTATAATCAGCTATAGTTACCGACAGATTATAAAACACATTTCGCATACAACGATCGTTTATTTTCCTACTGAACTTAGAGAACATTGCAAAATCGTAATACAAGTCTAAATTAGAGTCAAACGCGGTTGCATAGTTGTACTTCTGCAAGTCTAAATGAAGTAGATTATTAAAGGTCTCTATGCGCCAGTTAAACAATGTTGAATGATCACTTAATTTGAAAGTAGGAACACGTATTATAACATTTGTGTGCTGTATTTTCTGCATTTTTTTTTTCTCAGTTTTATAATAGGCTATTTGACTAATTTTGGAAAACCTTTTTAAATTATTCCTTATTACTTATTAAGAACATCAAATTGATATTTCGGAAAAATCTATAGAAATAAGCATCACCTTTGTACATATTTTTCTGTTCCTTTCTTCTTATCTGTTTATATGTGTGTACATAAATTGTTAAATAAATAAATAAATAAATAATGTATTTCATAAAAAAAACAATGATAAAGTTAATTGTCAAAACCGCACTAGAAACGCTGTTGCTCTAATGGCGTTGGTCACGTGATCCGGGTGACGTCACACGCTAGTAAACATTTTGTAATGCCGGGGCCACCACACCAACGGGAAACGCCGTTAATAATCGCGATGATAGACTTTATTCCGACGAGTTAAGGTCCATCATCGTGATAATTAACGGCGTTTCCCGTTGATGTGGCCCGAGCATAATAACCATATTAAAGCAGTGAACCCAAAGTAAAATTCATAATTTTTGTTCAGTTTTAGTGGTTAAAATGGTGTATAAATGGTGTGTAGTGCCACAGTGTACAAATACGTCTTTAAATAACCCACATAAATTGTTTGTTTCTGTTCCAACAAATCCCAAAAGAAAAAATGTGGCTAAAGTTAGCTCGAAGAGACCCAAACATTGTTTCATCTCATTCAAATGTGTTTATGTGTGAAGATCACTTTGATGTAAGTAAGTAATATTTTACTTTAGTGAGAATCATGTTATCCTGAGATATACAGCTGATCCATCTGTTCTATAACCTTCAAAATATTGTACATAGGGTGTTGTAGGTACGATTCATTTTTGATAAATCAAATAAAATTTATGTTTATTAGACTACTCCAAATAGTAACTAAAATATCGGTTTTTATAAAACGAAATAACATCTTTAGTACCTGATTTCCTATATGCTTGCAGCTTAAGTTGAGGCTGGTGAACCAAACACCATGAGTACCTTGACAAAGAGAATTTACATGAATATTTCAAACATTTAACAACCTAACCTAAAATAAATATTTTATGATGATCACACATAAAGGTTTGTAAATAAATAAGTCTTACTTACATTACTGTTTTAACATTTTTATGTTCTGCAGCACAGTAATCAGCGTTGTTCTTAAAGAAAAGTGCAACCATAAATGCGTTTATTTGAGGCAAGTTGCTGTTGTCAGCTCGTACATTATTTGTTTCCATTTTTAGATTAGAAACAAATATTGTGAAAATAGTTATAACATTAATCAAAATTTATCAGAAAAATCTTCAAAAATAGCCCAAAGAACGATTAAAACACCTAATAAACGAAACGCGCGTACTATATTCAGTGATCGAAGCCGTGTTTACTTGCGTGTGACGTCACCAGGGTTGTATCCAATCACAAGGCGTTCTCGTTACAGATAAAATTTAAAAAATTATAACATGTTTATCGGTGAAATTTAAAAAAAATTGACGTTTTTAGTTTAAATTATAGTTTAATATGTTTTTTTATGCTATTATCTGATAGGATGACCACAATTTGTAGTATATTTTCAATGTTGTCAAATAGCCTATTATATCCACATACTTTTCAGTTTTATCCAGCCCGTCCCATCCTTGATGTCCTCTCTCCAGTAAACGCCCTAAGCCGAGGTTCGTACCCCACAGGGGGTGCCCTTAGCGAGCGTTCACCTAGTTTTAATTAGCTTAGTTGAATAACCCCTGGCTGGAGGTTTTAAGTGTAGCAGCTTAAGGCAACCACAGGATTGACCGGTTAAATAGTCATGACCTCAGAGGTCAGCTATGAGATGCCCTACAGAAAAAAAAACAGTTTTATGGAAGTCTTTTTCCCTAATTAAAATGGCTTATTTCAGAAATCCCTACCGACAAATCCCTACCAGTGGAGATTGTTATTTTTTTTTCCAGAAATTCCCTCTTGTTAAAAAGTTAGGTTAGAACTGTGACCCCCTACGCACGAGCCGAGCGAGTGAAGCGAGCGGTGCCGCGGCAGCTTTCGGCGAGTGCCAAAAACGACTAGAATATTAGAAAAAAAGGCCGAGTTTATTTAACTAGTGGGGATTTCTGGAAAAAAAATAACAATCCCCACAGGTGGGGATTTGTCGGTGTGGATTTCTGGAATAAATCATTAAAATAATACAGAAATCATTAATTGTATATTCTATTAATTTCTTCTCCAAGTTGTTGATAAGCATAATGTAAAACATAATGACAAACACAGTTTTGAAACGTATTCTCGGCCACAGACAAAATCTTGTTATTTTTATTTACACTCACAATACATAGCTTATGTTTGGTGTTTTTAGGATTAATAGACAGTTCTGTTTCTTGGGATTGAAGTATCTCAATGTGTCTATTTTGTACAGAGAGCTTTTCCTTGGTTTCTGGTGACTGTGAAGGATTGTTAATTTCTGGAGGAGTGGTAGGAATATTTGCACATGATTTTGCCAGTATGTTCTTGCTTTTTATTTGGGGTTATCTCAGATGTTAATTTACTTGTAACTTGTTTCATTGTTGCTTTGCATCTAAATTTTTTATTTCTTGCTTTAACTTCATGTTTGCTAATGATAATTTATTGATTTCCTCTTTATTGTGAGCTGCGGTTAGTTGTAAATTAACTTTTTGTAGTTATTTTTAAGCTGCAAGACTTTCGTCATCGGATATATTAGGAGGTAGGCTATAAAATATGCCATCTAGCGGTGAGTTCGCAGAATTATTAAGCGTACTTTCGTTTATTATGTCGTTTGACAGTGATGTGGCACATTTGCTCAACCGAATCGTAGTTTTCTAATATTTCAATTATTGTTGCTGATAAAGGTCGAATGAATATTAGAAAAAAGAACTTTGCTTCGGCTGGGTTTGAACTCGGGCGTCGAGCTTGCACCACGACTCTTAGGCCTCTGCCTCGAATCTTGCGGGCAGCGGGGCGGCGGCGGCGGCGGCGCGGGAGTGGCGCGTTCAAATGCATAGATTCATATGTAACTGTTCTCGAAAACAGCGGTGCGGGGAGCGAGCGGTTCCATATAAAACTATGCGTTGCCGCGCCGCCCAGCTGCTGCCCCGCTGCCCGCAAGATTCGATGCAGAGGCCTTAAAAAGAGACAAACCTTTTGGCAGCTTAGCCAAACGATAAATAATCTATGACTAAAATAGTGATCTGTCTTAATTTTGATATATTTGAATTTGAATTTGACCGTTATTTTTCTTGTTGTTTTTGGTACTATGACCGCAATTTGAAAAAAGTAATTTTGGTTACTTTTTTAAGTGTTTTAAATGTAAAACGATTAAATAGTCACCCAGTTTTAGCACTGTTTGTTTTAAATCCTTATTTATACAAAGATTATTGTTTTATTATGTTTTACTTTTGTTTTCACTATGTTTACACTGTTTTATAGTTTTACTTATATCACTGTTATTCACTGACAGGGTTGTTTGCGAACACTGCCACTTATTTATTGGAATACACTGATGCTATTTCACTACTTATTATCACTTGAAAACGATTTAGATGATTTAAAAATAATTTAAATTACGGAGCCGAAGGTATGGCACTAGCGCGCTCGCACCCGCGGGTATTAGTTTTATTAAACGTAACGCAATGACAATCCAATTGAACGTAGTTCTGTGGTTTTAAATAACGGAGCTGTTTTGTAAAATAGCTAGCGGTTATGTAAAACAGCAAATTCTACAATCCATCTGCAACATACCTATATACCTATTTATAATTTTAAAATAAACAGATAAGCTGTTAATTTTTTTTTATGAACATTTACCATTCCCTTATCTCCGTAACTACTGAACCTAAAACTTAGAAAAGAATACAGAAAATAGTTTTATACTAAAATAGATTACCTGGGTAGGTACAGGAAAACCTATAAGAAGTCTATGATCTTAAAATAACATGGTAAATCTCTCAATATTGTACGTACGAACTTACATTTGCGGTTGGAATGTATGGGAGAACATGTTTTTCAACTACAATATTAAGTTTGTTCTTGGGATAAATTCATCCTAACTACGGAATCCTTCATTGTGCGTGGTCCGAAATACACTTGTTAAATCTGTGGCGACATCTATCCCGCCACGAACGAACTGCGAAGTCAGCCAGCGCTGTATACGTTGCAGATGAGGCAAACAAGTCACGCGATACGTCAGGTCATCAGTAGGCTGATACACTTCACGTAAGTAACAAACAAGTTCAGTTGCAGTTCAGTTTGGACCAAGACAACGCTTTTCGTATTCTCTACCGCTGTCACCCCGCCTACTCCCTAAGTTCGTCAACGAAGATACGGGGCCGTCGGAAAGTAGTTCGAAACTTACGTGAAAAGAAAGAAAGGTAGAAAATGCAACCAAAAATCCACAAAAAACACATCGGGAACAGCGACAACTGTCAAATTGTGGAGTCATTCATTCTTAGGTCGGGCCCCAAACTAATCTTATGTTCATAGGTGATAAGGAGTAGGAATCGCCCGTAATACAGATTTCGTGCTTAGGGAGTAGACCTCCTGATACGACCAACTGAAGTCGGTTTCTGCGCATTGAGAGTTCGAAGCTCTATTATTCATGTTAATCGAATACAAACTTCAACCCCAAACTTAGTATGAGTTTTGAATTACTTCTAACTACAATTATTTTTATTTTTTTATATTATTTATTGACAATTCAAAAGTACTGTAAATGGTTTAACTGAAATAAATGGTTTGAGTTTGAGTTTATTCGTACCAAGTTTGAAGTTAATTGAATCGCGTATTAAGATGTTTCATACTTTGTCACCCTATCTATAGCTATCTATAGCTTTAATCCCCCATGGCTTTGGGGTCTACAGATTATTCTTATCGATTCTGGGTTTTTATTTATATTTTATAAAAATAAGCAAAGAAATTATTACGGTAGGTACTTATAACAAGAAACACATTTTAAAATTTTAGTCTGTTTGTCTGTTTGTTCCGGCTAATCTCCGAAATGACTGGACGGCTACTTTTTTTTAAAATAATATTGCCCACGCGGGCGAAGCCGTGGGCAGCGGCTAGTACCTAATATTAATGAATAAAAATAATTTTCCAGAGACCAACGGCTCAGTAAGCCCAAAGCTGCCGAACGGCGGCGCGTCGTCCCGCGAGAGCATCGCGGAGGCCGTGCGAGCGCGCGTGCGACGCAGGCTGGAGCGCCCGTTGTCGCTAGCCGACCAGACCGGCATGCCTACGCTCTCATCGCTCGTCAACTCCAAGGCGTACTCCACCGACTTCGACCAGACCTTCCACATCGGCGAGACGAAAAAGAACTTCTCGCTGAGCGACGTCAAGCACGGCGTGGTCGAGTCGCGCAGCAGCGGCGAGATCGAGGCTCTGTTAGAGGGTACCGGCCCGCGCCGCGCCGCCAGTCTTGCGGACTTCCTCTTTCGCCGCAAACAGACCAAGCTCAGCTCGGCAGTGGTCAACGTCATCGAGAACCCGATGACTGCGATGTACGACTACAGCCCGAACACCTCGGCCGCGCAAGAAGAGTCGCATGCTGGCTAAACCCCTGACGAGCCTAACGGACGTGACCCCCTTGACCGAGAGGCCACTCGGCGCCGCGCGGAGACCTGCCGGTGCTGGGTCGGTGATCGCCGTCACCTGTACTTACGTGCTGGTTTTGTAATGCTTTTATATTTATCGACTGCAAATAAGTACAGCGTCATGACTTCATTTGTAAATATAGATGGACACAGTGCCGGCAGAAATCTCTTATCGACAACGAGTTGGTCTCATTGTCAACATAATGGTATTTGAGCAGGCTGTGTTGTCCCTATGGCCAGTCCTAATTGCTAACAAGCAACATACTTTAATTTCGATGGGTTTGTTTTTAAATCAATGTTGTGGTTATGATGAAGCAGTATCAAAATTATTTGAAACATCCAATTGAACTGCGGTTGGGTTCCAAGATATTTCGACGCTAGTCCGACTTTACAAAGACTGCCAGCTTGTGACGTTTAATGTTAGTAAGTTACCACTTTAAAGTCACAAGAATTTTGTAAAATAATAATTAAAATATAACAAGTCTCTAGTAATTTCTCTATAAAAAAGGACTCTCCGACGGGTATACGGGTAGACGGCCTCCAATAATTTCCTTTTTCTGTATTTTGCTTTCATCAGTCATGATCCTCCTTCCAGCTCTTCTCTCTCGTCCAGCCAGCGTTTCGTTGCTCTGCTTCTTCTTCATTCCATCTTTATATTCGATATACTCCGCTGACGAATACTTCTGCATTGTTGAAACGAGTACTTATCTAAATATAGATTACTGGTGATGACTTTTTCATTATAACACACATTCGACGATGACAAACCATCGATGAAAAGAGATAACCTCACAGTGAAACATCTCGCTTGAGCGGCCTTGTTGTGAACAGTGGCAGAGCGCCTCAACGACCATTGTGATGACCATGCTCCCTATGACAACGTGTTCCCGGAACAGAACCCCACCATAAGACTGAAGGGCAGACCCGGCCCTCTTCATAATACACGTCACCACTGACATGGCCGACACCGACACTTCGGTATTAACACAATAAAGGATAATCTGACATGCTCTCTCGGACGCACGTCTGAGAGGTACCAGACATTACTCGTAAACATCCACAGCACTCGAGGACCGTCGCCGGGCACGAGCCGAACTTGCGCTTACGAATTTATTGATATTATTGTATGAATGCGGCGCACCGGACGCGGTTCCCAAGGTTGTGACCCTGCTCACCGCTCTGTGTGCCCTACGCAGAGTGAGGTAGACTTAAGTATTTACGTAGTTAAGGATTGCGGTTGTGTATACACAGTTATAGGCGTGTTGGGATATATGAAAGGTATTTGTCAAGTTTTCTTACGGCTTTATCGTTGTTAACATTAATCTTTCTGAAATAGTCAATCTGATTCTGTAGAAGTAAAACTTGTGTCAATACAAATTTTGTCAATGGAACTGTCATCTAATTTAAATGTTGATAATAATAATATAATAATAATAACGACCTACATAGATCAACAACACTACAATGTATTCCACTGTTTTCATAGATCCTGCATAATGTGACACCCCACACTTACCACTACGATATAACCTTAATTAAATAACGAGCTTATAGTAACTCATAGTGAGGTAAGACATGATAGTATTGTGTGAGAGCGAGCAATCCGCCTGGCGCCGCCCGGTGCCGCTTGGCACCGTCTGGTGCAGTCCGATGCCGCCCGATATCTTGGACACTTGAAGCTTTAATACACTGTGTTCCTTTCGGCGGAAGGAGAGCTACAGTAAAACGTGTCGTTCGGTTAGATGAATACATTTTCCAATCAAACATTTGGTGCTTTTTGGAGGTTAAGACTTAAAGTTTGTAACCTCATGGGGTTTAACCTTTAAAATTTTCATATATAAACATGGTGTAATAAAGGCTCGGAAGTCCCAAGCCATTGTGTCAGCAGACCCAGCCGTAGGAACTATTAATCTCAATGTATTTGAACTGACTAAGTATTTATATATAATTATGTATGTTAGGTTTTAATGTGTGTTTTTACTAGCGTAATACAAGTACTTATTATGTATTACTTGTTTACGTTCTGGATACAGGACTGGTATTTTAGATGAAACACTTACCGTGAGGTTTAGTCAGGGACAGCTACACTTTCGTCACCTCGCCTCCAGTGGTGTAATGTGCCTGCTCGGGTATTCTCGAGCGTGCTCGGGTGTGCTCGGATTAGCTCGTGTTGCATGTTCGTCTGCTCGGCGTCTGAGTCTAACTCAGCGTCGACAGTGTGAGTGCTTGGTTGATTGGCCGCGAGTGTCAGCTGTTTGTGTGTGAGGGGCGAAGTGACTCTGTGTTACGGGTATTGTCGCATCACAACCAAAAATAGTAGCCAAATAATTATTAATGTATACGATTTCTATTTTACCATATATTCGACTAATATTTATAGAACAGTTTGAGGCACAAGTATATTGTAATAGTCAGCTCGTAAGCGGTGCACCGTCGACAGAGATGGTAGTAATCAGTTCAGCCAATTCATTTGGGGTCGAAGCAACATGTCCCCTTCCTGCATCTCTCTTAGTCATCATCTCGGTAATTACCTCCTTACTTCTCTCCCCTACTCCCTTGCTCCTTTACTCTCTTTCTAGCCATATCATCTTTCATAAAGTCCACCCATCGTTTATTTGGTCTTCCCCTGCTCTTATAGCCATCCACATTCATACTCAAAACTTTCCGCACAACTTTTCAGTCACCGGTGCCACTTTTAGACTTCCTCTTATGTACTCATTTCTTATTCTATCCATTCGTGTAACACCGCACATCCCTCTTAGCATTCTCGTCTCAGCTGCATGCAATTGCCTTTCACTCATCCCTTTTGTGGCCCAACATTCTGATCCATACAAGACAGCAGGACTAACCATTGTTTTATATATAATCTTCCTCTTAACTTTAAGGGTAATGCGGGAGTCGCAGATTGTTCCCGTGACCTGCCGCCATTTCATCCATCCAGTGTTAATTCTATGCTTAATCGCCCGATCTACTTCGCTATCGCTTTGCACAAGTGAACCGAGATACCGAAAGTTGGAGCAGACTGGGAAAAGCGCGCTATCAAGCGCTATGGCTCCAGAATGGGAGAAACCGCCAAAATCGCAGAACATATGTTCAGTTTTGGTTCTGCTAATTTTCAAGCCAACATTCTCCAGCTTCTGTTGCCATTTCTCGAATCCGCCCTGGATCTCAGGTTCATCTTCACCGACAAGAACAATGTCATCGTCAAACGGCATGAACCAGGGTGCCTCTTCCTATATGTCCGACGTCAGAGCGTCCATAATCAACAGGAAGAGGTGAGGACTTAAAGCCAACCCTTGGTGCAAACCTACAGCCACACTGAAATCGTCGGTATTGCCTGCAGCCCATCGGACGTAGGTACAAGATTGACTATACATAGCACGAATTAACTCTACATACTTCCCAGGCCAGGCAAACCTTTCTCTTTCAAGGCCCACCACAACACATCCCAAGGTACCCCATCATACACTTTTTCCACATCAATAAACACCATGTGCAAGTTCTTGTGTGCACATCTGTACTTCTCTCACAGTTGGCGGAGTGCAAAAGTGGCGTCCATTGTTTCTCGACCTGACATAAATCCAAACTGGTTTGAAGTAAATCTCACTCTCCTCTCAGTCTTTTCTCTATTACTTTATCCCATTTCTTCATACTATATGACATGAGCTTTATCCCTCGATAGTTGTTGCAGTCCTGTACATCACCTTTATTCTTGAAGATGGGCACTTGTGAACTATTGCATCATTCTTGTGGGATCATGAAACAACTTATGAAAGAATTAAATCTGCCACATACATCCATCTTCTTTTAAACACTTCCTTATTTCTACTGGTATATCATCTGGGCCAATTATCATAATTTGAACTGCCTTTCTTAATTCATCCATGCTAATTTCCCTCACCAAACCCATTTTAACTTGTACCTCTTTGAGCACACCATTTCATTTATTCTCTTCGTTCATTAACTTTTCAAAATAAATCTTCCATCGTTCTTTTATTTCGTTATCTTTAGACAGAACCTTACTGGCGTCGTCTTTCATATATTTGATGTGAGTTATATCTCTCGTTCTCCTTTCTCTTGCTTTTGAAATCCGGTAGAGCTCCTTCTGACCTCTAGAGCTGTCTAGTGAGACATATAACTTCTCCTGTGCCTTAGCCCTCGAAACTGCTACCGCCTTTTTGCCTTTCTCTTCCATTCTTTATAAACCTACTTCTTATCATCTTTCAAACTATCATTCCCGTTTTCTACACGCTGCCATTCTTTAAACGCAATTTTCTTTTCTTTAAGCATCTTTTGCACGTCTTCATTCCACCACCATGTATCCCTTTCTATGGTACCTTTTTCTTTCGATTCTCCAAACACATTTTTAGCTACTCTCCTTATACAATCCGCCATTTATTTCCAACATTCATTCACAGATTTTCCTTCCACATCCTTCATTTCAATAATTTTGTCTACCACTTGACTCTTAAACATACTGGTGCATTCCTCTTTTTCTATAATACGCCATCTGGTTTTGGGTGGGGGCCATTCCTTGTTCCTAGTGGACGAGACACTGACTTTTACTTCCATTATAATGAGTCTATGTTGTGAGACTAAGTCTTCACCCGGGAGCACTTGACACTTTTAAGGCTGTTCCGTCTTACCAGTCAATTTGTGCCAGGTCGAAGGCCGAAGCAGCTTGCAGCAGTGTCTCACCATCAATGTTACGGTATCCTCAACCGCCATGCACTCTCTAATAACCTTCTGTATTCTTACATGCCCGTTAAAATCACCCCCCATATATACTTCTTCACTATCTTGCACATCCATCATCACCCAATCGAAGTCCTTCCAAAACTTCTCTTTTACACTATTCTCACACCCTGACTGGGGTGCGTACACACTCATTATATTAACCACTAAACTCTCCATAATTACTTTAACAGCTATCACTCTATCACTCACTCTTTTAACATCCACAACACATTCTTTCAACTGACTGTCCAAAACTATACCCACACCATTTTGCTTGCCATCGCTTCCACAGTAATAAAACTTATGTCCTTCTCCTATCTCTCTAGCCTTCGCACCCTTCCACTTTGTCTCTTGCAGACACGTTATATACTGTTGTCGCCTTTTTAAAACATCTGCTAGTTCCCTTCCTCTTCCAGTCATCGTACCTACATACCAACTGGCACGTCTCGCTCTTATTTCTCTCACACTCCGAGCTTCCGTCTTACGTTGCACCCACCCGTTCTGATGCGACAACCCTTGTCCATTTCCGACAGAAGCCGGGTGCTGCCCCTGCGCGTCGCCTGTGGGGTACGCCCTAGCCCTATCGCGCATCATATCATTTCCATTCATGTTGCTTATGGTTTTGACAAACTTTTACAGTCGGCCGCCAGCCATTTACCCGCCACCGCGCGGGTAACTTAAGGTGCTACAATGGTATGCACTAGATATCCAGTTCCCTTAGTCGCCTCCTATACAACACCCATAGGATGAGATGGGGTAGCCACGTTCTTAATCCGGGACCACACAGACGTCGAACGCTTTGATAATGGCTGCGTATTGAATATCAGCTCCACCTGCTGTCAACAGCGATAGGTTCTCGTCAGTTGCTTCGTTAGTTCATAAGGATTATCACGGTAAAGGTTGCGTATCCGAGTGATTGTAAGTAATATGAAGCTAGCAACCCTTTCGTACAAGAGTTGGGATCTCGTCAGTTGCAAATTGTCGGCCCTTTCGAACGCATCGGTAAAGGCTGCGTACTGAGTGTTTCAAGATAGGATAAGCGAAATGACAGTTGTTTATTAGGACGGTGCACCGTAGTGTAGGAAAACGCGCATCCGTGTTTATTTGCTTACATGAATGTGTGTAGTTTGCTTTATCAGAGCGGCTCCGTCGCATTGCAGACAAGCCGCGGACACGCGCGACTGCTCCGCGCGACCCGCTCCCAAATTGCGTAACACACTTTCAATACCAGTTTCGCGGGTTGTTGATCCTTTGCTTAATAGGTTTGAAAAATTCGTCTGCTCCACAACGTAAATAAGGCAATAAACGTGGCTGAACTGAACTGTCAAAATGAAAGGCATTGCGATTAATTTCCATTTCATGTGTGTTACGCAATTACCTCGCCCGCTCCCTCCGTGTGCCCACTGACTCAACTCCGACCAAGCTCCCGGGTCCAAGCTTAAAACTACTATATTTTAATATAACTTATATAAACGTATATTTTAATTTAATTATAATGTCTAATGCATCTTCTTCGATAGCAATTACGTTGTCTGTACGTTTACGCGCAAGAAACACTAGGGCTCTCATTTATTTGTATACATATCAATATGAAGGTTTAGTTGCCTTTAAACATTATAGTATGCTAAGAACAAATGACTTAGCAGAAAGTATCACACGCAGCGCGTCTAGTGTTACGTTGCTGATTGTCTCCCCCCGCACGCCTCTCCTGTACACATAGGTCTCGCGAGTCCCGCGCACACTTCGCTGTAGGTACTAGGCGTACATACGCAATAGGTTCATAATACGAATACATGTATGTGCATGTTTACAGTAGATGTTAGCCCTAAGTACCAAATATATTGTCGCTAGATGATTTAATCTTACTTTACTGTGATGTTACGAAAAGAAATTATTTAATACAGTACCTAATTATTTTATTTAAGATTAGGCTTATTGCAAAATTTCCAAATGATAATTTGTTCCGAGTCTAATAAGACGCACTGTTTATTACTTACTTATACCTACTTACCTACATATTAGAGTACTTTATCACTTATAAAATATTTACCATAGATTTTTTCCTATTTACCCATTTGTGATCCAGTGTTTTGGGCTAATAATTCAAAACCCTAATAATCCATTTGGTGTTTTAAATTTGAGTAAGAGAAAATTATTGGTATTTTTGATGTCGTATACCTATTTAATGCTAATTATTAACTTTATTATTGATTAAATAAATGTGCCAATCGTGAACGACGTCTCAATCGTTTGCCAATAATGCCAACACTCGACCCGCACTCTGCTTCATGTGACCCGAAATCTATCACCTGCGATCCGTCAGATGCGACCTGCGATCTGTGATCTGTCACACTCGATACGTCTGATGCGACCTGCGATCCGTCACATGCAACCCGCGATCCGTCACATGCAACCCGCGATCCGTCACATGCAACCCGCGATCCATCACATGCGACCCGCACCCTAATTGCGTAAAACACGATTAATCACAATCAATAATTTTGAAAGAGATTTCTAATCAATTGCTTCAAAAGTTCGAAAAAGAATCTACTCAACAACGTAAATAACGCAAATAAATAAATGTTGTTGAACTGTCAAAATGAAACAGATTAGTCTTAATCATTTACGAAAATGTGTTACGCATTAGATAGCAGCTATCCGTCGCGAACAAGTACATTAACTAAGTAGGTAGGTACATTCTAACAAATTGTTGTATTAACTTGTAAGTATGTAGAATGCATGGATTAATTAATTATTTTCTAATAGGTAGTATATGTCGTCTATAATTTGATACAATTCTTAAAAAGCGTTGTAATGTAACGTTACCAAATATGTGACCAAACGCATAATATTTAGTCATAATTATGAAGTGTTGATTTTAGTCTTTTATTGTACTTACTTAATACGAAACGTGTGTACCCCTCGGTGGTGCCGCAGTGCCCGTCGTGTCATCGCGCAACATTGCGATCGTTCGCTCGCCCATGTACAATTGCCAAGCGCCGCGGTGGGCAGATGTTGCACTTCGTCAGGTCACTTGCTCGGCATCAGCTTCTCGTCCAACTCTATACAAATTAAGTATTAATGCGTGTGTAATCTTGCAGTATTAATTAGTATTATCAGAGTCTACGAGTACCTTTACTTGACAGTAGTAGCGAGTACTACGACTGTGCGGCGGTGCGCGTGCGAGACGACGCGCGACGTGGTTCACTTCTGAATAGAGATCCCATCGCTCGTGGCTTTCATTCTAACTCTTCAAATTCTTCAAAATGTTAATAATAATGTTGTTTACATTCTTCTCGAATACGTTTCTATTCGTGTTGATCGAGACAGCCGGTGTTGGCCTTATGAAACACTTCAATAAGTCACAACAGCCCACAGTCTCCTGAGTGTCAGGAAGCTTTAGGATGAGGCGTTACGTTTATCACCCTAGCGCAGCCGTACTCAAAATTTGCTCCGCGGAGCCCTTGGGCTCTGCAAAACCTCTATGGGGCTCTGCAAAAATACTGGTCGTGGTCACAATGAAATAACATACTAAAGGGTAGATAGATAGAAAAAAGAAAGTTGAAATCGCATGTCTGGTTCGGCATCCAGTCTATTGCGGTATTTTGTTTTTATTGCTGCATAGGTTGAGTTGAGAATCCTGTTTTGCTCAGTTTGTAACTCCGCTCTAAGTTCAAAATTAAATAGCCTTGTGAAAGTTTTACCCCGAGATGACGATTTCACGTCTCTATGGAGCAGTAGTATTTTATGTTTGCTGCTATAATCTTCACACAATATTGAAAACGGATTGCAGTGTTCAAGATTTGTCGAAATTCATTATTTTTACCGCTTCGTCAAGAAATAATTTTAGATTTGGCGGCTATAGTCCGAGTAGGAATTAATGACTTTCACCCGTGTTTCTCTACATTTCATTTCGAATATAAGGAAAGTAAAAAATAGTAGTTTTTCTTAAAAAGTTATTGATAATAATAACATGAGTAGTACCTATTTCAAATTAATTGAGAAGTTAGAACAATTTATGAAAAAAAAATTGTTTGGAATATTTACGCTGTTTGATGTATTATGACAAATTTGGCTGTGCTGGATGTCTGTAAAAGTAGGAGACTGGTATTTAATTAGACAGTGGAATTCATGTTGGAGACTCCCTAGAAGTAGTTGGTTGAGGCGAATTGGGGCGTAAATTTATAGTCTCAGTTAATTTGTTTGAAATTTTGGTTTTATTTTGGCCAGAATCCTCAATGTAGCCTTCCGCGACTGTGCTGGATTTCCATCCTCCATGTCTTTTTTTAACATTGTCAAGTTCGCCCCAGAATCGGCTAACAGTGTCGCTGACGTTCTTCTATAACAATGCCCGGTATACTGCTCATAGTTTGGTAAATTCAAATATGTTGCTATCTGCTTACCTGACATTTTATTTTTACCGATCACTTGTTTATAGCATTTTCACTTTTGGTAGTTAAGTAAAAAGCGATCCGTTTTTATAATCTAGCCACGCTAACTCTGCAATGAAATAAATGGGCAACTCCAAAAAGTTTTATATAATGGTACCTTTTACATACGCAATCTGGTCAGTGCCATTCTCTTTACTCTCAATATACGCAATCTGGTCAGTGCCATTCTCTTTTTGTGCAAACTTATCCATAATACATATCAGAGTAAAGATGTTGGGAACGACGTTCATTTTTAGAGTAAAAGACCTCTCCCTACCTAAATTAACGTAACGTTTATAACTTACCTTCACTGCCGAATATATCTCGTCAGGGGCTTCATTTAAAAATGTTTCCACCATGTAAGAGGTGAAAACCTTAGATTTTTTGCTCTTAAACCCCTGAGACTGTCTTTTCAAAAACAATGTTTTGTACTCTTGAGCACTGAATACTTGCTCCATAGCGTAGAATGCTGTATTTTGCTAGATAGTCCATTGAAGTATGAAAATAAGAGTACAAGATACACACTTTCGGAAATAGATTTTATTTTCTTGTCTGCTCGCCACTTCATAAAATCATTGTATGTATTTATGTATCCTTCTTTTGAAATTTCTAGCAATTTTTTTTTCTCATTTTTATCAAATAGTAGTCTACAAAACCGAGATTTTGAATTTCGGTACAGCTTACAGAGTCATTATCCCGCCAAATTATTTAGTCTTTAAAAAAATATATAAGGAACATACCACGTCACCGCCGCGGGCCGTCCCGCTTAATAGGTACTTTTTTTATTCACACTGGCTGTTTATATGTACACTCACAAGACCGCAGCATTTTTATTTTATTTTAATCCATAATTTTCACAATTATGTAAAAAAAATCTTACCCGGCTACCTAATCAAATTTTGTTCTATGTTTAAAATTAATTCCTGCCCTAGAGAGGGAAGCAATTACTATAAGTCTTTCCCGCCCGAAGATGGGGACCAGCGTCTTCCACCCGGTACTCGGATCAAAAAAACACTACGAAAAGAAAAATTTACTTTATACCCGTCATTAGATGTTAATTTCAAGTATTAGTTAGTAGTACTAATGTAAAATACACATAAAACCAGATTTTGATAATTTTAGGGCTCTGTCAAATAGTTCGTTTTCCAAAACGGATTCGTCGCCAAAAATGTTTTGAGAACCTCTGCCCTAGCGCATTATATTTAGTTCTCTATTCGTCGGAATCTTTCTCGAGCAGTGTGCGGCGCCAGACTCGCAGGGTGCACGCACTGGCTGCACGAGACGCGGCTGAGTCGTCACACGATCCGTGTGTTCTTCTCTTTGTATACTACCGTTTAGAACATTTTGACGTCGTTTCTATTAGTATATACGATATACATAAATACTATAATAAAATTATAATATTTCCGAAGATTTAGTTTCGCTTATTTGCATATGTTGTAGTCGGTAAGTCACCGACGAGCACCACGTCGGTTGCTGAAGGCCTAAGCTCAAGCGAACAAATGTCACGATATACAACAATCTGTTACTTACTTATACAGGGTGGGGCATAAGTAATCATACGACTCCCTAAAACTACAAGTTTACTGATTATGAAAAATGTTTGAACTGTTCAGTTCTTCCGTACGTTTTGTCAATTTATGTCACAAATTTATGGAACAACTTATTTTTTTGGATGGGTCCCTTATTCATCTTTTAAGCGTGTAGATGGCAATCTAAATTTAGTGGGCCCAGAATGTGGCAACGAGTTTGGCATTTTCAGCAGCGTCCATCAGCTCCTGTAAGGTGCAGAAAACTGTACACGCTGGACACGATATTAAAATTCAATCCCAATGTTTGTGGAACAGCACCACATTTACACTCCAGAATAGAGTCATCTGTGAATCTTTACCTGAGCAGGTTTTCTTTGCTTCGGCCAACCTGGATCCGGCCCTTATTACAAGTTGTTTCAAATGATGAGTTCAATGACCACTTTTCAGGTTTAATATAAATCTGTTACGCGGCCGCCGTCAAATTTGGTGCCACATTCGCACGTTAATGAGGAGAAATGATGAAAAAAATAAATAAATTGTCCGTCAGTTAGATTATTAAAAAATATTGGACACGTATTTTTTTCTTTTTTTACGTTATCAAAAGATTACGGCGATACATTAAGTTAAAATGTGCCATGACGTCACGATTATGTAGATTTTATACTTAGGGCTTGCTACACGGCTGCCAACCGCATCCCAACAGAGGTGACCTTGGTAGTTTACATCCGTGTAGTTGGTGATTTACGACCAAATTTCAAACAGTTCTGCCTGTCACCAACCAAGTTCACCTCTGTCGGGGACGCGGTTGGCAGCCGTGTAGCAAGCCCTTTACTTGTGACGTGGCGAAACCTTTTTTTTTTGGTAAATTATCAAATAACTTCTCCCGCTCTGGGTGGAGCGGGAGGGCGGGTCAGACTCTTACTGACTAAAACCCACCCGTGTTCTTTCAGTTGCCATGTTGCCAGGGGGCCAGGATTTCCCTTTCGGCACGTGGCGACCCCACTCCCCAACTTTACTATGTTTAATCTAAGTATTTAAAAAAAAAAAATCTTACAAATAAAAAACAACCGACTTCTAAAAAAACACTACAAAGTGAAAACCCTTTGTAGTGTTTTTTTAGAAATCGGTTATGAAATAAGAATCATGCTTACTCTAAAATAACTAATTTAATTCCGAGTACAATTAATTAACCTCAAAATAGATACTAATCCCCAAATTAATCTTAAAGTCGTTACCCCAATATCATAGTCTAAAATTGTTTAATAAAACATACTTATTTATAATATTTCAGGGATAAGGAAAATAATATGAAACACCAAGATATTTTGTCAGTCAATTATATTTCTTTGCCAACATCAAATTCAATATTCAAACAAAAAATTGCCTTTCCTGATGCAGGGACTTTAATTGTTGAGGAGTTCTCCTGGTACTTCACCCAGCTCTATTTTTCCATATCAATGCATATGCATAGACGAGCATACATTTCTTGCCATCCATATTAAGTAATCGAATCGCAATCGGTGAAATACTAATTATTGAGTAGCTCCGGTGGCCAATTTTGGTCTTCATCATCAGTTTCACTTCACCAAATGGTGTTTTCCGAGAGCAACTGCACGAGTTACTATAAACAAGGTAGCTACTGTAAAACGTTGAGGAGTTCACTTGACTGTCCTTCGTCTTCATCATCAGATCCCTAATGACAGTCACAACCCATCTAGGTGTAGTTCTCATCAATACAAATTAATCAAGCCCAAACACCAGGTAATTGCTGTAAATCGTTGAGGAGTTCCCTCGACTGTCTTTCGGCTCCATCATCAGATCGACTCCAGACCTTCATTAAATAATAGTGGTTTAAAATATTTAATGAAAAAATTAACAAATGCACTAGTCGCCACTACGATTTTCGAAGGTTCTCCTCGATTTCTCTAGGATGCCATCATCAGGTCCTGGTTTTCTTATCATGGTACTACCCTTGGAATATCTCCTTTCCAACAAAAAAAGAATCATCAAAATCAGTTCATAAACGACGAAGTTTTCCGCGAACACACATAAAATAAAATATATTTACGGTCGAATTGAGAAACCTCCTCCTTGTTTTGAAGTCGGTTAAAAAATACGTGTCTTAATTTTTGTTTTTTTATGTGACTGACGGACTAAATATAATTTAGTTTTTTTGACCCAGACATCAAACCTGTTTAGAGCATTTTGGATAACTTATTTCTGGCGTTACAAATATTCGATACTTTTTTGGTCTCTTTTAGGGCCGCCAAGGTCTTTAGCTTATTTACAATATATTCGTGTTTGCGAAAGATGCTATTAACAAAGTGTGTAGAGAACCAGCATTGCATTGGCAATTAACCAAATCAAGATAGGTGCTAAGCGGCCGAAAACCGCTATTACCATGTCCTTGTAAAGTATCGTGACAAGATCTAGTGGACTGTTTCTGCCGAGTGATTACTTGTGCGCCTCCCTAGCTTAGCGACACAGCTGCTGACAATTAAGCGTTGGACGGCGTGCTTACAAACTAACAACAAAACAATTTGAACCAATGTTACAGTTATTACCTTATTGTACAACCTACAACACATAAGTTATTACCTTATTGTACAACCTACAACACATAAGTTATTACCTTATTGTACAACCTACAACACATAAGTTATTACCTTATTGTACAACCTACAATACATAAGTTATTACCTTATTGTACAACCTACAACACATAAGTTATTACCTTATTGTACAACCTACAACACATAAGTTATTACCTTATTGTACAACCTACAACACATAAGTTATTACCTTATTGTACAACCTACAACACATAAGGCCAAAATACCGTCGCGTATTCGTATTGTTATTTATATTCGTAGAATTTCCGTCGCGTAATTTACAGCAGATAAATAAGTCGCTACGCGTATAATATGAATACATAAACTGATAAAGATTAGCCATTGTTCAATAGATTTAATAATTTTAATAAATGTTATGTTTACTATAATAATATTTTTTTATTATGATTAACAAAAGAATAATAATATATTCTAATTAAATAATGACTTTGTAGGTACCTAGGTACAGTGATATTATTTTCTCTTGTATGAAAATGTACCTAGGGATTGAAATTCTTTTGTTTTAAAGATCTGCAAGATTCTAATAAACCTTCAAATTGTCTTCAAAGAAAACGGCACTAGGTAGGTACATTTATGTACGTACAGACGCCAGCACATCAAGCTACTACAATCTGTCAAATTTATTCAATAGATTTTCAACTTTATCGCTGAAGCGTAAGGTTCAAAGTTGATTGGGAAAATTTGACAGTTTCGGGTAGCTTGATGTGCTGGCGTCTGTACATTATCAGTGTGCATGTATATTTTTTTGCGGAAGCAGGCAGGTACAGTCAACTACCACGTTCATGGTAATAATTACTTGACGATGACAACGCATTAAGTCGAAGCTTTAGGTTACCACGCACCGTCCCGAGCACCTGCCCGCCCCGAGCTCCTGCCTGCCTCGAACGCGCTGCAGTCGCAGCATTTTAATAGTTTGTATGTAGTTCTGTGCAAGTTAGCGCAGCCATTCGAGCCGCACTCGTCGCAGTAGCCGGGGGGCCTAGCATTTTTTTTTTGTTTGTCGTCTTGCGGGTCAACCTAGGAGGTTGTTGGCTGCTTAACTGGACTTTCTTGTGGCTGCCTTAATAAATTAAGGCCTCCAGCCAGGGCATAAAACTCAGAAACTAAGCGACTACACGCTAAAGGCAACCCCTGTGGGGTACGGACCTCGGTTTAGGGCGTCGCTGGTGGAGGACAGCAAGAGACAGGCTGGATCGGATTAATATTATTATTAGGGAAATTTAAATTACAGGCTCAGCGGGTTGGCTCGCGCAAGGGTCGGAGCGGGTCGGCCTAGCATCGGCATAAGATGCGCCTATAAAGCAATATGATGCAGTCGGGTCGTGCGGCGGTTGGACGCGCCGTGCGAGGCCATGACTGCGGCGCATACGGTGCGGACTAGTGAGCGTTTCACCTTATAGCGGTTTTTATAGTTGAAGTGTTACCACTGACGTGCGATTGACCGTACGTCCTTTTCGCTCGCCTCAACTACAGTATAAGTAAGTCGGGAACAGTATTATATCTTCATAGTAAACGACGCGCTTCGAAATCTCAATGTAGGTACGCAACAGTATCGAGTACGCGCGCGGCAATTACGCACAGGCGCGGAAGGTTTATCTACCGAGCGGCCGCAGGTAATTATTTCAAGGTCACTGCCGAGATACTTATAATACTGTTACTTATTTATACTGTGCCTTAACCGTGAACAGTCACCCCTGTCACGACTGTCACGACTGCTCGTTGACTAACAACCACTGTCATTTGATTATATCCAATATTATTTAGTGAATGTCACTAGTTGTTGTATATTGTGAACGCCTTGTTTTAGATACTTACCTACGCGACGTAATAGTTTTAATTGATCATTAAGATCCTACTTTTATTGTACACAGTTTGCTGTGTTCATACTGATGATAATTTAGCTATGTCATGAAGTCTTAACATCTAGGTACAGACGCCAGCACGTCAAGCTACTACAATCAGTCAATTCTTTTTAATAGATTTTCAACTTTATAATTGTAGAATAAGGTTCAAAGTTGATTGGGAAAATTTTACAGTTTCGGGTAGCTTAATATGCTGGCGTCTGTACATAGCTACCTATACGCAAAATTAACTCCTGTAGTTAATTTGGTGATGTGTATCCACATTTAAGTGAAAAAATTCTTCGGCACTGAACGACAAATAATCAACAAACTGTTCTTCATAACATGCAATTAAAGTAGGATGAGCACTGTTCTCTGTAAATAATGATATTTTGTAACGGCACTAAACTAGAGGACTCTCGGAATTTAGTGATAGGTGCAGTCATCGCACATCCATTGTAGCAACTTGACTTTGATTTACAGCCTCTTTAAGGTTTTCCTGTCACGCGGATTTGCGCCCGCATGCGTGCCTTAGCTAGCGCGTGTGTCGCATCCGCAAACCCCTGCGTGTCGCGTGTTTGTAGCATGCATGTCAGGAAAAGTATGTGCGAAACTATGAGACGCGGGAGGCATGCATACGGGTCAGACATGCACGTGGATTTAAATTCGCATAATTAGGAAAAGGGTCTTATCATTTAGTACGAGTAATTGCGTATTATCCTAATGCAAGTGTTACCACTGGCTTGCGGTTGACCGTACTAGCAGAAAAAATTAATGTGTCGTAAACCAACTCCGTGTGTAATGATTATCAGGGCTCTTACTTAACGTGGATCCGCAGTGGTACCCCGCGAAATTCAAATAAATTACAGGCAGTGTTTAAGGTGCCGCTAGCGGCATTCTATCACTATTGGATGAAGTGCCGCAAGTGGCCTTCTTCATTATTATTATTAATCAAATCTTTTTGGTGTACCTATATTTGAAAACCGCATAGTCCGAAAAACAATAAATAAGTGCCGAGAAAATCATCGTAAAACTTTCTTTCGACATTATTGTGGGATAGTGAGAGTATTAAGGTTGGGGGAGATCACGTAGCGGGTCTAAATTTGTTTCCAAGCAATAATATGGCGTAGTCGACGAAGCCATGCTGCTAAGCGGGGCTCCTATTTCTGAATGGTTAAAAAACAATAACCACGAAGGGGATGACGGGGTCTTTGTACACTCGCTACGCTCGCTCACTAGACCCCACCATTCCATTCGAACCTAACCTGTCCGAATCGTGGTGCCCCAAGTCCCGAGCTTACTTCGCTTGCTCTTGCATCCTAAGTTCTCCTAGTAACAGCAAAATTCAAAATATTTTATTTCACATAAACCTACATGGGCACTTAGGAAACGTCAGAAGCTAGGCGCACGGTTCCAATTGGTCGTTTCCTATGGAGAAGAGCCGGCAAGAAACTCCACGGTTACCCTTTTAAAAATAATTGACTTTTACAATACTGTGTTACTAGCTATGGGAGGACAGTGTAGGTCTTTTAATAAGTACCAAGTACTTAACAAATTAGAAAATGGTCAACAGGTCTACAATCCACTAAGCCTACAGCGTTCTCACATTCACAAAATAGAAAATAATCTATACAAAAGATAAATTAATAAAAGTAAAAACCTATTAATAAAACGCTATTATATGATTGCTATTACAACTGTAATCAATCTGAATAATTATCTTGTCCAAAAAAGTCACTAATAAAGAGTTGAAATTACATCGTATGTATATAATGTCAAATAATATAATAAATATGTCAAGGACGAATGTAAAAAAATTAAAGATTAAAATAAACATGGTAATTTGGGAGCAGTTAATAGACTCTTACTTATTTATGCCGTTAATGAGGTACCAGGGAAGCCACATGTGCAGAAGGAATTATTGCCAAACTTCCTTGTCTTCAACGTAGTCTTTAATTTTATAATATGCTTTCTTGATAAGGACACGTTTGATGTGGGTTTTGAACTTCCCGTCGCTAAGTTCTGTCACCGACTTTGGCAACTTGTTATAAAAGCGGATACTGTTTATAAGAAATGACTTGCTTGTTTTAGTTCTAATCTAAATTTAAGTATCACAGTTTCATGTCGACTACGTGTATTTATATTATGGAAATCACTTTTTATTTTGAAAACTCCCAAGTTTTTGCGAACATACACAATACTTTCTAAGATATAAAGTGAGGGCAAAGTCAGTATATCAATTTCTTTAAATTTGTCTTTAAAGAACTCGCGAGGACCTATTTTATAGATCGCAGTAGTAACATTGCTTTTTGTACATAGGTACACAAAATGTTCAATTTGTGACAATAAATCTTTTAACGTCGTATATTCACTAATTGTAGTGACTTTTAATAAATCACTAGAAAAACAAATACAAACCAAAAAGCAGCGAATTAACCTCAACACTGAACCAAAATAACAAGTGACAGTGACAATGCAAATTCTTACGGCACTTTAAACGGTTCAAGGTGCCTATCTAGAACCGACACTATTAGCCGCAAATTACGGCTCTATAACCGATAATGATAGAATGCCGCTAGCGGCACTCTATATATGCTTCCTGAACTATACATCTCTCTAAGTCTCGCTAAGTAAGATTTGTTAAATTGAATGAGTTTTTCATGTACCTAATCATGACATTTGAGAACAAACCTAGATGTAATGATTCTAATGATTATAATTCTGTAAATAGGTAGATACGTATTTGATAGGGTCGCAAATCATATTTTGATCAAGATGCAACCTGACACTGACCTGCAAATTGCAAAAAACGTAAGAAAATTTAAATTTCGCGGGCTATCACTGCGGATCCTCCTTAACTCTCAAGTTGGAATGTTCATGTCAACAGAAGAAATAATAATCAAGGAAGCCCATTACTGAGTAATATAATATGTACTTGTATGACAAGTTTAAGGACCGTATAGGTACCTACCTAAATAGTATTTGATTGTAAATATCACTTAATTTCCCCATTGTTCGTACGTGAGCTAGACCGCAACTAAAGCGTTCGCTTGGAACTCCTACGTCCACTTTACATATCCTCAGCATGCTACGTACACACGGCTATACATCAAGCTATACATGTCCAGTATAAACTGATCTCGCATTGTATAAGATTTCCGTACAATGCGAAGTCAGCGTAAACTGGAAATGTATAGCTTGATATGTAGCCATGTGTACATGTTGGCACCTTTATTATAAACCTCTTAAAGCGTTGAGCAGCCAATGAGCCCGGTCACCATGCAGGAGCCATACGTTGTGCAGCCAATGAGCCCGGTCACCCGGCAGGAGCCACACGTTGTGCAGCTGTCACGTGGATAGCCGTCACGAGCGCTTCAGTTGCAGTCGCACTCACTGTTCTATTTTTACTTGTTAAGGTACCTTTGATGTTTCAATTTTATATATCACGCTTTCCTATGTTGTAATCTGATAGTTGCATTAAATGGTGTCACGTGATCAAGACGCTTTTTATTATCTAATTCAAATCAACTGTTTTTTTTTTCACCCCTAATCACCTAACAATCCTTTACCTATCCATACCATTACCCACTTCTAATTGAACATTGAGCTAGCTAGACGTAATGAGATACCTACTCAATCAATACGTTTGGAAAACTTATTTGTGGTCACAAGAATAAAATAGCCCTGTGATTGTGGTCGCTAGAGTAAGTCCGACACAGTCCACAGATTTAGATCTGGCATTCTCAGTTTCTTTGCAGTAACAATTCACACTTAATACGATAAACAGGGTAGTCAAAGCAAACATTTAAACAAAACCTAAATTAAAACTCAAACTCAAAAGTAGGCAAATGCTACGCAATAAATTAATTGATCCTGTTTTACATGGTTCTATTTGTGATGGATTGTACACTTTAGATTGTACAGTAAAACCGCAAGGTTTTTCGGCTTATAATGTTCACACTTTATGCAATAATTACATAAAACAAATGAAATTCGAAAAAAAAAATCATTTTAAAAACTTTGTTTTTTTAATAGCATTTACTAATTAATGTTTGTGGCCAGTACACTTGGAATGCCGCAGGTCCCGAGTCCCGCAGTCGCGTCGTGTCGCGATTATTCGGGTAGTAATGAGGCTTAATACTAGTAATGCTTCGTTGGTATAGTGGTCGCGAGAGCTACTGCTGACCATGAGGTTTTGGGTTCGATTCCGCCCGGGTCGGGCAAAATGTTATGGAAGGATGGCTAATGCCATTTTTTGTTTGTTTTTCTTCGAGTTGGCGGGGCAAATGAAATGAAATTGCTTTATTCAGTCACACATCATATTATTAAAAATAAGCTAGATGAGATCGGCGTTTCCTATCTGACTACTCTGAGAAAAAAGGCCGAAACAAACTCTGAGGTCGCAGTCTCTTTTAAAGTCCAGACATAAATCTTGGTGAGCCCTTGAGGACCTTGAATGGACAAATTTGAACGGACCTACCAGTCAGTTCAAGCATTTTTCAGTAATTGTGGAACTCAACAACTCGACGAACTATACCAAAACAAAGGACATTTGGATAGGCCGCATAAAGTACTCAAACTGCTAGAAAAACATTTAAAAAAGTGAGAATAAAAGAAATCACGTGCTTTGTCCGCACATTCAAACTCGCCCTCGCCCTTTCGTTCAAACTCGCACCGAGAACAGACGTGTGTCTAATTACTCCACAATACAAAATATTTAAATAACAAGCTATATTAGTGCATATTTCTAAGTGTCCTACTTATCAAGTTTACGCAAGTACGCAAGTAATTTAACACCTACTTGGAGGTGCACCTCTGCTCACCCGCACCCCGCGAGGAAAAGAAACGGGCGCTATAATTGCCATCCTGCTCACGCGACGAAACGCCAGCCGATCACGCCGCGCGAAGCCGTCAGCGCATGCTACGTACACCGTGGGGGAAGGAGAGGGTTTTGACATAATTGCTGTCTCAGTCGCCCAACGCTGACGCGCACCGTAGCACTTGCTACGATACTGGTTTATGCTATGAAGCTGCTACGGGAACAACCAACACATACCACATCGGCTACGCGAGGTAATTAATACATACTTGTTACAAATCTCAGGGAACGGCTGCATAATTACAATTATAATAAACTTGGCATTTATTTAATTCTACATACCTACTCAGTAAACAAGTGCGACAACATGTCTGTATCACGTACTACAAAAACTACTAAATCAAATGTGGATGATCCTTTGCATGTTCTTCAGGATTCCGATAATGCATTCTATAGAATTGTCTCTGATAGCGATTCAGCACGAATTTTTAACGCCTCGCGAAAAAACAAGCGGGAACAAGGTGATTTGCATATAATAAATAAATTAAAATTAAAATAAAATGTATTCAAGTATAAAGTAAAATTATGATTTACATTAATTACAATCGAGGAAAATTTAGTTTTAACTGTAATGTAGACTAGCCTGATCTAGGTTTATGAAAACCTGTGTTTCAGGCCATCAATACATCAAACATTTAAAAAGAAGACAACAATACATATATTAGAAGCTAAATTAAAAAGAAGACATAATATTTTTAATGACTTTAACAGCAACTATTTGGGTATATTATTTTAAAACTAGATTATGTAAGATATATTATGTTTAAATAAATTAACGAATAATATTAATAGACAAAGTATTATGAATTTGGTAAAGGAAGAGACTTAATATAGAGTATAGACTTAAGATAGAGTACGTAGATATAAATTTTATTTTAAAATTTCTAGTACCTGTACCCTGTACTTGTGTGTTTCTGTTTCTGTAGTAACTGTTATTGTATTGTTACTGTTATTGTATTGTTGTACTGTTACTGTATTGTTTTCCTTGTTTTTGTTTAGTGTCTGTGCTTACTAACTTAGTCGTAAGTTTTACTAACAATCCTAATGAGTCTTGGTTACTCGAATAAAGAAAAATTCTATTCTATTCTATTCTAGTAGTTTTTCCGTGACTGCATAATTGAGTTTTGCCAAATATTCTTATTCAAGTAAGTTACACCTATTATAACTTAAACTATAAATCTTTAGCACTTTGTTAAACTGGTTATACAAGTAGGGTCCTAAAAATAAATAAAATCGATTAGTAAAAGCATGTTTAGTCTGAGAGTTAGCACAAACCAAATCTTTTCTTCTCCTATCTGAAGGTACTGGATTAAAATAAAGTTCAGTGTGTTGTAATAAAACTACATTCAAAACAAAACAATATTGACGTACTGTTAGCACTTGCCATATAAAGCTGGTGTGTAGGAAATCTAAATGGACGAAAAGTAGCAACCTTTAAAACTGCTCTTTGGGCGCGTTCTAGGTGCAGTAAAATTTATTTAGCGGCACCACCTCAGGACGTTATGCAGTAGGTAATAATAGATTGACACAAAACCAAATAAACCTGTCTAATTAATTTAAAGTCGGCAATGATACGCAAATTTTTCAAAATGTATATTAGTTTACGCAGTCTGGTGCATAATAAATCGATGTGTTTGCGGAAATTCAGGTTTGTGTCAATTGTGACGCCTAGATATTTGATATGGTCAGTTTTGGCTAAAGTAGGACAAGTGCATGCAATGTCAGCATAATGTAAATTACAATTGTTATGCGCTTGAATGTTTAGATTAGTAAGAGTTGGATTAGTGTTTCTCATTGTAAATAATAGGTACTTGGTTTTATTTATATTTAAAGTTTATGAAGCCAATTAGACACAGTATTAAACCCATTATGTGCTACTTCATAGACCTCATCCTTTGATTTACCTGCGAACAGTAGAGCTGTGTCATCCGCATATGACATAATTACACCCTTTTGAAGTGTCAAATTGCACAGGTCATTTATATAAATTAAAAACAAAGTAGGACCCAAAATACTGCCTTGTGGGATTCCATAACAGCTATTCTCAAGTTCAGAACTCATGTACTGACCTATTTTTACACACTGATGGCGATCGCTAAGGTAATCAGTTAATTTAATAGTTGCAATTGTACTCCCCGTATTCCCAGCATTTCCAGCTTGTACAAAAGTAAAGTAAAGTATGTGGTATACGGCTGCAATAAGTGAATTGTTTGAAGAATTCTCCAAGACACAAACTATAAAATGTGATGCTCTTACTGAAGCCATGGCATTGTTAAAGCAAGAGACTGCGGAGTTGAGAAAATCCGTTAACTTCATGTCAGAGAAGTATGATGAGGTACTGGAAAACTTTGGTAAAGTGCAGAAGGAAAATTCCACTTATAAAGTTTAGGTTGAATTACTTGAACAGAGAATCGATTTTTCAGAACGAAAAGCCAGGTCCACCACCATTGAGCTGAGAAATGCGCCGCAGTCACCAACTGAGACCAAGGAAAATATTACACAAATAATAACCAAAGTCAGCGATGTGCTGCGGCATACATACAGATTAAAAAACAAAAGTAATGTTATCTCTCCAATCATAGTTGAATTTGGAACAATATCCATAAAAGAAAATATAATTCAGAAGGCGAAGTTGTTTAATAAGAGCAACAAAGAAAATAAGCTACCTAATGATTAACGGTCCAACGCAACTTGTTTATATCTCTGAGTCCCTTACTCCATATGCTAAGAAGCTGTTCTACCTGACTCGTCAACATGCTAAAAAAAATTCATTGGGTGCTGGCATTCTTATGGCAAAATTTACATGAAAAAAAGTGATGATCAACCAACCATAAGTGTTGATAATGAGGAAGATATTTTGTTACACAAGCATGACTTTACCGCCTGAGCAGCAGTATCACTTATGATAAAATCTTATTCTAATATCAAGGCCTTCTGCCAGTTAAGTTATTTAAAATTTAAGCTCAATCTGATTGTTAAAATTGTTTTACAACTTCTTGTCACTGGCTTGACGATCACATAATTAAAACTCGCACACGTACACACATACGCCAACAAATGTACTCAACATCCGGTATATTTCTGTTTGCATACAAAATATTTTTTATGCAAACGTCTTTAGATATCCAGGTGTCTTAATCTTAAATTCGATAGCATAAATAGAGATATATCTACTTATGTTGACCTTATATCCGTGGCAAATGTATCTACCTGCAGCATTAATGAATGCTCATCTCTAATCTCATCTGCTGGTAAAACTTTTAAAGTTATTACACAAAATATTAGAAGCATTAATTGCAACATGGCTGGTATGCTTACTCTTTTGGGTAGGTCCCATGTTGACTGGGATTTAATAGTATAACGGAGTGCTGGTTGCGTGCTGTTCATAACCTTCCTATATTGGATGGATACGATTATTATTCAACTACTAATAACAAAACTCAAAATGAAGGGATAGTCGATTTTATTAAAAAACTGATTTCACCAAGTAACCCTCAGCGTTCCGTTGACGCTATAAATGCTTTCTTTGCAAGTGTCGGAAAAACACTTGCAGAGAAACATTTATTCCATGAATCTTCGCCAGTTCCTTCACTACCCCTTGAGCCTACCTGTCCTCATTCTTTCGTAATACTTTCTACAGATGAAAATGAGATAACCTAGTTCTTAATCTAAAACTAAATTGTGCTGCTGGACGTGACAATATTTCTGCAAATCTTCTTTCCCGTTATAGATCTATACTACTTTCCCCGCTAACTTTTATCTTTTATTTGTAACTTGGCATTTACATCTGGAACTCTCCCACAAGCCTTCAAAATCTCACAAATCCTACCTATATTTAAGACTCGTGACAATAATTATAGACCAATTTCAATATTACCTACTTTGACAAAAAAATAAAAATTGAAAAACTTATGAATAAAAGATTGATAAACTACGAGTACTCAGAGAAAAAAAGCTACTTTCTGCTTCTCAATACGGGTTTGGATGTAATAAAACTACTAGTGATGCAGTTCATGAAGTCACGGACTTTGTTGTCAATAATATTAAGTTCTGGCAATTTTTCTCGATCTGATAAAGGCTTTTGACAGTCTCTGTCCCCAGGTTGCTAGTCAAACTTGAGCGAATGGGCATTATGGGGCTACAGCTTAAACTCTTCACTGACTACGTTAGTAACTGATTTCAATGTGTCAGAATTGGTGATTGGATAAGTGACGACCTTCCCATTACCTATGGAGTTCCTCAAGGTAGCGTCCTTGGACCTACTCTATTTCTCATTTATATTAATGACCTTTGTGACCTTGAACTCCAATATGGGAAGATTTTTGCCTTTGCAGACGACACGCCCCTGGTTTTTGTAGGTAGCTCATGGGGCAGCACGTTTCAACACACTCAATGTGGTTTTATGTCGTTAACCAGTGGCTGAGATGTAACCTATTAACATAAACAAAATATTTAAAGTTCTCTCTCCGAAATGTCCCGCAATCGACTGATAGTAATTCAGAATTCATTTTTGCGCACTCCCATAATATGTGTAGTCGTCTAACATCCTGTAACTGTCCTTGCTAGATCAAACGAGCTCCATTAAATACCTTGGCGTCCTAATAGATAGCAGACTTAATTTTGCTCCTCAAACAGACCTGGTTTCTTCGAGAGTTTGGAAATTTATATATATATTTTTTTAAATCTCAGGCGTATAGCTAGTCCTAAAGTACTAAAAACAGTTTACTACGCCTTATGTCAATTTAGAAGCTAAAATTATAGAAGCCAACGCGAAGAAAACACCTAGATCCAAGCTAAATATAGCAACGCTTAATACAAGAACACTAAAGTCCAAGGAATCTCTATTAGAACTAGAATACGCCTTAGAAAATATAAACTGGGATATCATAGGATTAAGCGAGATACGGAGAGCAGATGAGAAAATTGAAGAACATGAAAATTACATATTTTATTTCAAAAATGAGACTGCGGGATTACATGGTGTAGGGTTCATCGTCAAGAAATATCTCAAAAATAACATAATAGAATTCAAAGGAGTATCAGACAGACTTGCCGTTATGACCATTAAGCTCCCCGGCCACAAACAAACAACTTCAATTGTCCAGGTATATGCTCCAACCGAAGACGCCAAAGAAGAAGCAAAGAACGAATTCTACAACCAACTTAATAATACGATAACATATTTGAATCTCAATAACACCGTAATCGTAATAGGTGACTTTAACAGTAAAATCGGAAAGAGGAAAACAAATGAAGACAAAATAATTGGACCTTATAGTACTGGAAAAAGGAATGATAATGGACAAAAACTGGTAAACTTTGTCATGGAAAATAATTTTCACATTATGAATACCTACTTCAAAAGAAAGAAAAGCAGAAAATGGACATGGATATCACCGGATGGGAAGACAAGAAACGAAATCGATTATATCATTACAAATAAACCAAAGCTATTCTCAAACGTGGATATTGTCAATCAACTGAACTTTAATACCGATCATAGAATGCTTAGAAGTCAATTATACTCAATAGAACCAAAACGATCAAGAAAAAATATTCATAAAACCGAAAACCGTATAATATTACCAATACCCGATAAGATCTTAGATTATCTAGAAGTCAACTTGGTAAAATTACAAAATGTCGAAAAAATTCAAGATAAATACGATGCTCTAGAGAAAGAACTAAAACAAATAGAAAACAACGTTATGCAAAATAAATCAACAAATGACAAAATAGGACCGAAGGCTAGACACTTAATCGGACAAAGAAAGATCTTGTTTCAAGATAGGAAGAACAACAGACAGGAAATAGCAAAGTTAAGCAAAGAAATAAACTTAGGAATAAGGAAACATAGACAGAATACAAGAACACAAACAATCAATCACAATATAGAAAAAACAGGTGGTGCGAAAAAGGCTTGGCAAGAATTAAGAGATAGTTTAGATTGGATCGAAAACGTTATACACCGAAAAACCAAAAGAAGCAACACAAATAGAATAGAAATATTAAAAATCGCAACAGACTATTACCGAGAGCTATACAGTGATAATGAAATGCTGTCTGAAGCAAAGCAACCAATGATCCAAAAAGGTGAAAAGGAGGAAGACACCCCAAGGATAATGCGAGAAGAAGTCGACAAAGCAATAAAATCACAGAAAAGAGGGAAAGCACCAGGAGAAGATGCCTTGTCTAACGAACTCCTTATAGGAACATCGGACAAAACACTAAACATCATCACAGACTTATTCAATGAAATTTTGAATTCTGAATACATACCCCGCCAGTGGAAATCGTCAACCATAATACTTATACACAAAAAAGGAAAGAAAAACGACATATCAAATTATAGACCTATTAGCCTCATGTCCAACGTGTATAAAATTTTCTCCAAAATCCTATTAAATCGCGTAACAAAGATACTGGACGAAAATCAACCAAGGGAACAGGCGGGATTTAGGAGTGACTTCTCAACGCTTGATCATATTCACACCATAAAACAGGTCATCCAAAAAAGTAACGAATACGGTATCGAATAGTCGATACCGTATTCGTTACTTTTTTGGATGACCATACATAGCTTTCGTAGATTACAACAAAGCGTTCGACTCACTTACACACGCAAAAATATGGGAGGCGTTAGAAACTCAGGGAGTAGACAAAAAATATATACGGCTCATTAGCAATATCTACCAGAACATGACAGCTAAAGTACGAACAGAAAGAATAGGTGAAGCTTTTCCTATACAAAGAGGTGTTAGACAAGGCGACCCGCTGTCACCCAAACTTTTCTCAGCAGTTCTGGAATTCGTATTTAGACGCCTCGAATGGGACAACTATGGACTAACTATTAACGGAATACAACTGAACCACCTAAGATTCGCAGACGATCTGATACTTATTACAGGCGATGCGGGAAGCCTTCAGGAAATGCTCGAACAACTTACATTCGAAAGTAGAAATGTGGGTCTGTCAATGAACACCTCAAAAACGAAATTGATGACAAATGTAGAAAAAGTTCCTATTAAAATTGGTAGTACGCAGATGGAATATGTAAATGAATACATGTATCTTGGACAAATTATATCCCCAAAAGACCTGACAAAGAAAGAAATAAACAACAGAGTTAATCTATCCTGGAAAAGATACTGGTCTTTGAAAGAAATCGTAAAAAACCCAGAGATACCACTGAAATATAAGAAAAAAGTATTCGATTCATGTATTCTGCCCGTTATGACGTATGGATGCCAAACATGGAGTCTAACAAAACAAAATATACACGCATTGGAGACCTGCCAACATGGAATGGAAAGAAGTATGCTCAATGTTAAACTAAGAAATAAAATGAAACTTGAAACAATCCGGAAGCAAACAAGAATTAAGGATGTGACATATTGTGTCAAGAAACTGAAGTGGAAGTGGACAGGCCACATGATGAGGAACAAAAAGGACAAGTGGGCTAAGGATGTGACCGAATGGTGTCCAAGACAACACAAAAGAAAGAGAGGGAGACAGCGTCGGAGATGGGAAGACGACATAAAAAGAATAGCAGGCGCCACATGGAGAATGAAGACACAAGACCGCACTTTATGGCAAGCTTTAGGGGAGGCCTATGCTAAGTAGCAAGACAATCTTCGCAAAACTAGTGTCTACGTTAAATATTTAATTTAATTTAATTTACTATAATTATAAGAAATATGTGTTTTTATAAGATTGTTTAATAAAGGCTAATAATAATAATAATGTCAATCACTATTGTCATATTGTGTAACTTGCTGGGGCGGAGCGTGTAAAACAATAATTTTCAAACTTGGGCGCGCTCAAAGAGCGTTGCTTAAAGTTAGTGCGTTCCTTCCATTCTTTCATCCCACTACTGATCTTTACAAAACCTGTGAAGTATTAACAGTAAAACAGCTTTTCATACTTCACACTATCCTCAAAACGCATAGTAAAGTTTACTGACGTATGACCATACAGCCTTTCAGCAGAAACGTAGAAAACATACAGTCTGCGTATATAAAGCTTGCCACACTCATTTTGCACAGAGATTTTTCAACTTCTTAGGTGGAAATTTGTACAGTAAAATCAATCACATTTAAAAAATATATCCTTTAGCTAATCAGCAATGTAAAATAGTGGTCACCAAATGGCTTCTAAGCCTTGATTATATCAATACGGAAAAAATACTGGATATTTTAAAACAAAATAGAATTAACATACCGAAAGCACACCTATACGTTCGCGTACACACCCTTGTTTGTACAGACACCCTTACGAGGACCTTGTTAGTTTTAGAACGAACCGAGGACCCTCCAAAAAACTGGTTTAAATACGTCGTTGGCCTTTTTGAATGAGATAGAAAGAGACAGGTGAGTTTTTCTATAGTGATGAGCTTATTGGAATAATGCTATCTCAACATTTTTCTGTATGAATTACGGCTATCATACCGAGGACTTGAAATACACAGCTAAATGTGACCAGCGATGCACATACGAGGACTTTGTGTAGGCCAACCGAGGACCCCTTATGTAAGCCCTGCGACGCCCTTCCGAGGACGTATTTTTACACAATATTTCTTATATCTTGTACAAAGTGCGGACGCTGTGTTAGACTTTATATTACTAAACCGAGGACAGTTTTTCGCGTAGAACTTGTACAAAGCGAGGACATGAAAATCTACCTACCTAAACTATTTTACGTGTAAGGTAACTTATTGTAGAACGTTCCGATTTATTTCTTACACACATTTTCTAAAATAAAGTACCAAGCGAGGACGAGTCTTTACGTTTGTCGGCGCTTTCTAAAAAAAACGGCTTAGTTACCATTTTATGCTGATGTGGTACCTAGGGTCGTTTCTTAATGAAGAAACTCTTCAACAGGAGAAAGAAACTATCATCACTTTTAAATTTGGCCAACGCGTTAGGTTTGCGTAGTATAACTGAGATAATAACCAGTTTGTGCCGATGCCGCAGCCAGGGTCGTTTCATCATGAGGACACTCCTCAAAAGCTGATAGTATCGTCTTCAAATTGGGCATACGCATTAGGTTTATCTAGTAACACTCAAATAATTACCAGTTTTTGCTGATGCTGCAGCCAGGGTCATTTCCTTATGACGGAACTCCTCAAAAGCTGATAGTATCGTCTTCAAATTTGGCATACTCATTAGGTTTATCTAGTAACACTCAAATAACTACCAGTTTTTGCTGTTGCTTCAGCCAGGGTCGTTTCCTTATGATGGAACTCCTCAAAAGCTGATAGTATCGTCTTCAAATTTGGCATACTCATTAGTTTTATCTAGTAACACTCAAATAATTACCAGTTTTTGCTGATACTGCAGCCAGGGTTGTTTCCTCATGATGGAACTCCTCAAAAGCTGATAGTATCGTCTTCAAATTTGGCATAAGCATTACGTTTATCTAGTAACACTCACATAATTACCAGTTTTTGCTGATGCTGCAGCCAGGGTCGTTTCCTTATGATGGAACTCCTCAAAAGCTGACAGTATCGTCTTCAAATTTGGCATACGCATTAGGTTTATCTATAAACACTAAAATAATTACCAGTTTTTGCTGATGCTGCAGCCAGGGTCGTTTCCTTATGACGGAACTCCTCGAAAGCTGATAGTATCGTCTTCAAATTTGGCATACGCATTAGGTTTATCTAGTAACACTCAAATAATTACCAGTTTTTGCTGATACTGCAGCCAGGGTCGTTTCCTTATGATGGAACTCCTCAAAAGCTGATAGTATCGTCTTCAAATTTGGCATATGCATTAGTTTTATCTATTAACACTAAAATAATTACCGGTTTTTGCTGATGCTGCAGCCAGGGTCGTTTCCTTATGACAGAACTCCTCAAAAGCTGATAGTATCGTCTTCAAATTTGGCATACTCATTAGTTTTATCTAGTAACACTCAAATAATTACCAGTTTTTGCTGATACTGCAGCCAGGGTTGTTTCCTCATGATGGAACTCCTCAAAAGCTGATAGTATCGTCTTCAAATTTGGCATACGCATTAGGTTTATCTAGTAACACTCAAATAATTACCAGTTTTTGCTGATACTGCAGCCAGGGTTGTTTCCTCATGATGGAACTCCTCAAAAGCTGATAGTATCGTCTTCAAATTTGGCATAAGCATTACGTTTATCTAGTAACACTCAAATAATTACCAGTTTTAGCTGATGCTGCAGCCAGGGTCGTTTCCTTATGACGGAACTCCTCAAAAGCTGATAGCATCGTCTTCAAATTTGGCATACGCATTAGGTGTATCTAGAAACACTCAAATAATTACCAGTTTTTGCTGATGCTGCAGCCAGGGTCGTTTCCTTATGACGGAACTCCTCGAAAGCTGATAGTATCGTCTTTAAATTTGGCATACGCATTAGGTTTATCTAGTAACACTCAAATATTTACCGGTTTTTGCTGATGCTGCAGCCAGGGTCGTTTCCTTATGACAGAACTCCTCAAAAGCTGATAGTATCGTCTTCAAATTTGGCATACTCATTAGTTTTATCTAGTAACACTCAAATAATTACTAGTTTTTGCTGATACTGCAGCCAGGGTTGTTTCCTCATGATGGAACTCCTCAAAGCTGATAGTATCGTCTTCAAATTTGGGATACGCATTAGGTTTATCTATTAACACTAAAATAATTACCAGTTTTTGCTGATGCTGCAGCCAGGGTCGTTTCCTTATGACGGAACTCCTCGAAAGCTGATAATATCGTCTTCAAATTTGGCATACGCATTAGGTTTATCTAGTAACACTCAAATATTTACCGGTTTTTGCTGATGCTGCAGCCAGGGTCGTTTCCTTATGACGGAACTCCTCGAAAGCTGATAGTATCGTCTTCAAATTTGGCATACGCATTAGGTGTATCTAGAAACACTTTAATAATTACCAGTTTTTGCTGATGCTGCAGCCAGGGTCGTTTCCTTATGACGGAACTCCTCAAAAGCTGATAGCATTGTCTTCAAATTTAGCATACGCATTAGGTTTATCTAGTAACACTCAAGTAGTTACCAGTTTTTGCTGATGCTGCAGCCAGGGTCGTTTCCTTATGACGGAACTCCTCGAAAGCTGATAGTATCGCCTTCAAATTTGGCATGCTCATTAGTTTTATCTAGTAACACTCAAATAATTACCAGTTTTTGCTGATGCTGCAGCCAGGGTCGTTTCCTTATGATGGAACTCCTCAAAAGCTGACAGTATTGTCTTCAAATTTGGCATACGCATTAGGTTTATCTATAAACACTAAAATAATTACCAGTTTTTGCTGATGCTGCAGCCAGGGTCGTTTCCTTATGACGGAACTCCTCGAAAGCTGATAGTATCGTCTTCAAATTTGGCATACGCATTAGGTTTATCTAGTAACACTCAAATAATTACCAGTTTTTGCTGATACTGCAGCCAGGGTCGTTTCCTTATGATGGAACTCCTCAAAAGCTGATAGTATCGTCTTCAAATTTGGCATATGCATTAGGTTTATCTATTAACACTAAAATAATTACCAGTTTTTGCTGATGCTGCAGCCAGGGTCGTTTTTTTATGACGGAACTCCTCGAAAGCTGATAGTATCGTCTTCAAATTTGGCATACTAATTAGTTTTATCTAGTAACACTCAAATAATTACCAGTTTTTGCTGATGCTGCAGCCAGGGTCGTTTCTTCTTGATGAAAGTCCATAAAAGTCGATAGAGTCGTCTTTAAATTTAACATACGCGTTAAGTTTACATAGTTTAACTAAGATAATAACCAGTTTGTACTGATGCTGCAGCCAGGGTCGTTTTCTTATGACGGAACTCCTCAAAAGTTAATAGCATCGTCTTGGAATTTAGCATACGCATTAGGTTGTAAAACTAAAATAATTACCAGTTTGTGCTAATTCTGGAGCCAGTGTCGTTTCTTCATGAGGGAACTCTTCAACAGTTCATAGCATTGTCTTCAAATTTGGCATATGCGTTAGGTTTATCTAGTAATAATAAAATAACTACCAGTTTTTGCTGATGCTGCAGCCAGGGTCGTTTCTTCATGAGGAAACTCCTCAAGTCGATAGCATCGTCTTTCAGTTTGGCAAATGCGTTAGGTTTATCTAGTAACACTAAAATAATGACCAGTTTTTGCTGATGCTACAACCAGTGTCGTTTCTTCATGAGGCAACTCTTCAGCAGTCGATAGCATCGTCTTTAAATTTGGCATACGCGTTAGGTTTATATAGTTTAACTAAAATAATAACCAGCCAAGGTCGTTCTTTCATGAGGGAACTCCTTTTTTTTGAGTGGATAATTATCAAATACTTCTACTTCTCCCGCTCTGGGCGGAGTGGGAGGGCGTGTCAGACTCTTACTGACTAAAACCCACCCGTGTTTCTTCAGTTGCCATATTGCCAGAGGCCACGGTATCCCTTTCGGACTTCTCCGCAACCCCGGCAGGCATTGACCCTATCGAACCCCTTCAATTGTGCTGACATCTCTTGGAGGCGTGCGTGGAACACAACGCGTCGTTGTCGACCCGGGCCTGGACCTTATCGGACGGTGAGCTACCCATTGCTCACCGTCCGCAAGCCGCCCGGACTTGCGGACGGTAAGCAATGGGTGGCTACGGTGGCTGGAAATCAGCCTGCGATTCCTGACGCCCAGGTCGTCTCCTGCGGCGGTTAGACGCGTGAGGGCATGACATTTGCCTCTCCCTCACGCGCTCCGCCTCCTCCTTCGCGAGCATTACTGCTTTGCAGAAGGAGGTGACGGCTTCCCATGCCCTCTCGCTCCGTACCATGGCCTGGACCAGGGCCAGACGCGAGAGATCACCGCCGCCGATCGCCTCCACGAGGACACGGCGATGCTCCGCCCAAGCCGGGCAGTGCTCCACCATGTCCTCTGGGCGATCCACACTGGTGACACTCGGACGTTTCCTCCCGCCTTATCCGGAACAGGAACCTCCCGAAACACCCGTGTGCGGTGAGAACTTGCGTCAGGCGGAAGGTGAGGACGGCGTGGCGCCTCTCTAGCCACTCCTTAAAGAGGGGACTTACTGCCGCAATTGTGGCGTGCCCATGAGGGAACTCCACAATTGTTGATAGTATCGACTTCAAAGCAAACGCGTTTGGTTTATATAGTAAAACTAAAATAATTATCAGTTTGTCCTGATGCTGCAGCCAAGGTCGTTTCTTCATGAGGGAACTCCTCAACAGTTGATAGTATCGTCATCAAATTTGGCATACGCGTTAGATGTATCTAGTGAAATAAAAATAATTACCTTGTTTGAATCGTTTTATAAACTGTTAAGTAAGTTTTCTGCTCATGTTTATCAAAGATGTCGCTGCAACTTGATTATTATTTCAATGAGTATAGCGTTGGTAAAAGTTAGTTAAATAATTCGATTCAATTTAGAATAAACCTACTTCTATTTCAGTAAAGTTTATGTTGTCTTCTTTACTACGTTCACTTTCTTTATTTTTTTATACTCTTTGTTTGCTTCAAATCTTGGTGCCGACATTTCACGTAGGAAGGCATTTCTACTTTAAATTCTTCATGAAGAGCACATGCATTCATCTCCCATGACAATACAATATTTTATGGTTCAAATCATAATGTTGTGTAATCTAAGTAGGCACATACTGCAGAAGAAGCCTCCTTATTCCTTGTGCACCTAGTCGCTACTAACGATTTGCTTAAGGATTCAGTGTACCTTCAATTTTCTCTTCCATAATTGTATTTAAATGATAGCACATAATTCGTCTTGTACACACGAGGAAAACTGTCTAAGCGAGGACTAGAATACACACTGTTCGGAAAATCTAGCAAACCGAGGTCTTAAATACACATTGTTTGGAAAAGCTACCTTACCGAGGTCTTTTGTGTTAAAGTTAACACAAAAGTCCTCGGATAATACAACCAACGTGAAATGAATGTAAAAAAGCTGTGTATGAGGCGACAGTGGTGCCACCTGGTGGATACACAATGCGTGTGTAAGATTATGAAAAATCTTGACCAAACCGAGGTTCAGACCACTTTTTCTTATTAAGTATACAGAAAGGCTCAAAATCGCTTGCAGAATACGAATCTTTGGTCAAGTCAAACCGAGGACCCTCGAAAAGGTCCTCGCTTTGAAAAGGTCCTCGGTCGTGCCTTGTGTATTCATACGCACGTCCTCGGATGGTACTTAAAACAAACACACTCACACGCTATACCTATACTACACACACCATACACATTCACACCCTATACCTATACTACACAAATTCACGCCCTATACCTACACTACACAAATTCACACCCTACACCCACACTTCACCCACCACACACATTCACACCCTATACTTACACTATACAATACACTCACATCACTCACCCGTCAAGTTTTAGATTTAGATTTATGTAGTTTCTAACATAGTCTATAATTTTGGAATTTTGATGTATGTGTTTTGTAAGTTTTTACACCTAATTTAGCACGAAAGAGCACTGATTTCCAAGATACAGATTTTACCTAGTTTGGAATTCAGAGTTCATTTAGTTTTAGTCGTCTACTCACCTACATTATTTGTAACCTAGTTCTTTGGAATATAACTGTATTAGGCTATATTTTATTGAGTCCAAATGAACGTTTATTATTATTATTATTCACAATGAATCTTGAATATTTGTACGCCTTCTGGTATAACATAGCGCGCTTGTAATTTTTTTTTTATAACAACTATTTTATTGTACCTATGTGCAGCCAGTACTATCGGTCAGTAGCAACATCGCCCGCAAATTAATGTCGCATTCCAACTGTATTTACCTCAAATGTATTATTTAACGATGAGTTACCTTGGTGTTGTAAATTTAGTTATGAGCGGGACCAATAGATGGCACTGTTGGGTCACTAGGATAACGTAAATGAAACTCCTGATATTGTAGTGAATAATTGCTCAATTTATTAGAAAAAGATCCTTCCTTATATTTTAATACATACAGTCAAGTAGCTAGGCTCACCTAAATTACAATATTTAATTGACCAATGGGAGAACTTTGATTTTCTCTAAAACTAATCTGCGACAATGATCCACGATGAACGGGCACCCATCTCGCTCTGGCGCGTGCGCGACGTATAGCGTCGTCTGTCCACACCGTATAAATATTATTGAAACCGGCGAGCGCATCTCCTCAGTAGACCGTGCGCCGTTGCGCGGGCACGTTGTATGCTATTCTCATGATTCCCATATCACTCCCCCTCAAGAGAAGCGTACGTTTTTCTTGACCAATCTTCCGCTTCTCGTGATATAGGGTTGATTTGCAGGTGCAGTAGTAGTGGTCGAGTCCTGGTGAGCTGCCGTTGTATGGGACTGTGCCGCCGACGTCTGGGTGCTCGCAAAACTTCTTTCAGTTTGGTTCACGATGTAGGCAGGTTTAAGTCGATCCAGTGACACAACTGTAGTACGCAATGGTAACTGAATTTTGCAGTACTTGCCATTGCGCTTCAGTACTTCATAGGGGCCATCGTACGGTGGTGTGAGTGGCGCTCTGACTGTATCGTTGCGAACGAATACATGCGTACACGTCGATAAGTCCTTGTAAACAAAAGCCTTGTCAGCTGATTTTGAGCGGTGCGGGGCCGGCGTGAGTGATGTCATCGTGCGATTGAGACGGCGTACTAGCTCGGCGTCGTCGATTCTTGAATTTTGTGGCTCAAAGAAATCAGATGGTATGCGAAGGGTGGTACCATACGTCATTAGAGCTGGGCTCAGGTTGTTGTCTTGTCGCTGGGCAGTGCGTAATCCCAATAATACGGTTGGAAGCTCCTCTGTCCATGTCGTTGTTGCCCCGCGAGCCATAAGCGCCGCTTTCATTGTTCGGTACCACCGCTCAACTTGTCCATTCGACTGTGGGTGGTACGCCGTAATACGAATTCTGCTGATTTCCATTTTCTTCATGAGCGCGTTGAACAGTGTAGACTCAAACTGGCGTCCTTGATCTGTCGTGATGCGTAGCGGGCAGCCGAATCTCACTATCCATGTTTCGTATAGTACTTGCGCGACGACCTCCGCTGTGATGTCACGGACCGGAATTGCCTCGGGCCATTTTGTGCACCGGTCAATTATAGTGACGCAGTAGCGATATTCATTAGAAAGACGCAGCGGGCCAACGATATCCATGTGGATGTGTTCGAAGCGTTGTGACGGTGGGAATTGTACTAACGGCGTTGTTACGTGCCGATGTACTTTCGCTCGCTGGCAGCTTATGCAGGCTCGTGTCAACTGTGCTACTTCTTTATTCATTGACGGCCAAAATAATTTTCTTGTCATCAGTTCCCTTGTACTGCGTACGCCCGGGTGACATAACTCATGTAGCGCTTTGAAAGCTGCGTAACGGTGTCTTTCGGGTAGGTACGGTCGTGGTATTGAAGTTGAAAGCTCACATGTGATTGGTCGGTTGCATCCGGGTATAGTTATTTCTTTGAATATCAAGTTTTCTTGATTTTTGAGTTTTTTGAGTTCTTGGTCTTGTTGCTGATCGATGCTTAGTTGATTATAATCGATAGTTGACAGACAAATAATCTCTTCGAGTCTTGATAAAGCGTCGGCGACTGTATTTTGTTTCCCTTTTACGTACTTTATGCTCGTACAAAACTGACTTATGAAATGCAGTTGTCTCTCGCGTCTCGGTGTGTCGGTGGTACTCGCTGTTCTTGTAAGAGCGTAAGTAAGCGGTTTGTGGTCTGTATATATTTCGACGTCGCAACCTTCTATTAATCGGCGAAAGTGTTTAACAGCTGTATACATGGCTAATAGTTCGCGATCGTATACACTGTATCGGCGTTGTGTTGCGCTCATTGCTTTTGAATAAAATGCTAGTGGTTTCCAAACTTTATTCACTTTTTGTTGGAGAACAGCACCAAGGCTGTGATCTGAAGCGTCTGTCATGATGGCGAGGGTACTTCCTTGAACTGGATGTGAGAGTATGGTGGCCTCTGTGATGCTTTGGCGGCATTTCTCAAAGGCTTGCTCTGCGTCCGTTGTCCACTCGATCGGCGTGTTGTCATTACGCTTTCTATTATGTAGGTACCTGTTTAGTTCGTTCTGTAGTTCCGCTTGTCGAGATAAGATAAGATAAGATAAGATAATTTTTTATTTGTCAAAAACATGTGTAGGTTTACAGTTGGTATGTTAAAAAAAAATAAAGTTTCAACATGTTTTGCCTGGAAAGGCGTACAAATACAATAATAATAGCTTGAAACAATGAAATCATGCAGTTACATTAAATTAATAGAACATTTCAAATTAATACAGTAATTAATAAAATAAAATAAAAGATGTCAAAAGTAAGATAACAATTCAAATTAATATTCTAATTAATAAAATAAAAGATGTCAAAAGTAAAATAACAAAATAAAAAATGTCCATAGTGCATCATTGAAAATTTATACAACAATAATAAAAACTGTCTAAGTAACGTCATTTTAATAGTCGGTAACATTATAGTAGCATTTATTTACTAGAAAATTCTTCATAGTTTTATGAAAATTGTCAATATTTAAATTTTTGTATGCCTTTGGTACCTTGTTGTATAGGTTTGGAGCCATGCAGAATACACTCTTACCCATGAGAGCTGTTTTAGCACTATGAGAGCGAAGTCTTTGGTTATCGCGTTGACTTCTTACGGAACCATCGGAATACTTCGGAAACAGTTGGGGATTCTTCTTAACAAATAACAATGTTTCCAATATATACAAAGAAGGAAGTGAGAGAATTTGATGTTTAATAAAATATGGTTTGCAACTGTCTGTTATATGAAGACCAAACATAGCTCTTATGCATCGTTTTTGGATTTTAAATATAATATCTTTATGTGTGGAATTTCCCCAGAAAATAATTCCGTATCTAAGGATCGATGCAACAAGTCCGTGATAGGCAGTAAGCAATGTGTCCGTATTTACTATTGGGGCGAGTTTATACAGTGCGAAGGAAGAACTGCTAATTCTCTTACTAGTTACGTCAATGTGATCTTTCCAATCAAAGTTTTTTGTCAATGGTTAGTCCTAGGAATTTGGCATTTACAACTCTGCTTATTATGTGTTTTTTATAACTTAAATTAATGTCATTTTTTATTGGCATTCTTTGACTGAAATGCATGATTTGTGTCTTATTTAAATTAATTTTTAGATTATTGTTGTCCAACCAGTGAATTATAGAAGCCAAAGTATTATTGATGTCAAGTTCATAAGTGTCAGTTTTCTTACATGCTATTGTCACCGTGCTATCGTCTGCAAAAAGAGTCATTGGATGCTCAGTAGAGTTTGGAAAGTCATTTATATATATAATAAATAATAATGGTCCCAGAACGCTTCCCTGGGGTACACCGAATTTCACTATTCGTTCTTGAGACAAATAAGTGGTTTCTTTTTTGTGCGATCTATTCTCGAGATGGCTGTTATTTGTCGTCTATTAGATATATAGGATTCAATTAATTTAAGAACATTGCCTCTAACTCCATACATGTCAAGTTTATTAATTAAAATAGTGTGGTCAACATAATCGAATGCTTGTGTCATATCGCATAGCACAGCGCAAGTGGGAGTCCTTTCATCCATTCGTAGCATAACAGTGTGTAAAAAATCATAGATCGCCATATTGATGGTCTTTTTTTTGTCTAAAACCTTTTTGCTCATTACAAAGAATATTATTTTTTTCCAAATAAGTGTTTAACTGTTTATAAATGTATTTTTCAAAAATCTTTGACATAATTGGTATCAGCGCTATTGGTCTATAATTTTCGATTAGGTCTCTATTTCCTTTTTTAAATAATGGTTTTACTATCGATGTTTTCATACCATCAGGATAGGTACCCGTACTGATACACAGATTCATGATGTGACTTAAGTGGTTGCAAATTATATCACCGACAAATTTAATTATTTTGGTAGAAACACCGTCATAACCTACGCTGTTAGTATTTTTGAGTTGGTTTATAATTTACAAGATATCATAAGGTAAGCTTGGGGCCATGAACTTTGATTTTTGTCTGTTTAAAATACCTGCTGTGACGTTTTTTCCCGACTCTTGTATAGGGACAACTCTGTCAATAAAATAATTATTGAAATGATTTGCTATTGATTCTGGATTTGTAATTGTATTATTATTAACATTAATTTTAAGTAAAGAGTCCCGTGGTACATTTAATTTCTTATTGTTTATTATTTGCCATGTCGTTTTGGTTTTATTTTCAGACGTTTTGATTTTATAGTTATTTTGGGCCCTTTGGGTAAGTCGTATAATTTTTTTAAATAATTTATTGTATTTAATAAAGTGCAATTTATTGGTTTCAGACGGTTTCAGTCTGTATTTCCATAACAGCTGCCTCTTCTTCTTACTACAGATTTTAACACCACGTGAGATCCATTTTGCTTTTCTGCGTATGTTAATAGTAATAAGTTTACATGGGAAGCACAGTTTGTAAAACAATGTAAACTCCTCCATAAACGAATTATATGCAATGTTAGCGTCATCTATATTATAAACATCAGCAAATGTGAGACTTTCTAAGCATAATCTGAACTTCAACATATTTTCTTTTGAATAATCTCGCTGTTTTTTTCCAATATTTACTATTGTATGTATTTTTTACAGGACATTTTAGTAGCTGTGCCGTGTGGTCAGATAATGCAAATTCTATCACTTCCGGGAGACAGCCTCGGTAAAAATTTATCATCCCCAGGAAACGTCGAAGTTCGAGAATGGTTTTCGGTTTTGGGTAGGTAGATATAGCTTTAACTCGTTCTGTTGTTGGTTTTATACCGGTCGCCGATACTTCATAGCCGAGAAAATCTATTGTTTCTTTACCAAACTCGCATTTTTCTATGTTCCGTGTCAGACAATATTTGTCCAAACGCTGTAGAATTTGATGAAGAAGCTGCTTGTGTTTTGTTTCGTTTTCTTCGCAGAGGAGAATATCGTCGATGAAGCAGAAACAGCCGTCTATGCCTCTCAGTACTTCGTGCATGAATCTTTGAAATGTTTGACTACCGTTGCGTAGTCCTAAGGTCATACAATCCTCCTCGGCGATCGGTATCCAATAATAAGCCATTTTTAAATCAAGTTTCGAAAATATTTTCTTGTTATGTAGTTGGTACGTGAAATCTTGAATGTGAGGTACGGGATAGCGATCTGGTTGAGTGACTGCATTTAGACGTCTGTAGTCGCCACATACGCGTAGTCTTCCGTCTTTTTTCTTTACTACATGAAGAGGGCTGGCCCATGGGCTTTTTGATGGCTTGCAGATTCCCATTTCTAACATACGGTCGAACTCTTCTTTGGCTGCCTTGTACTTGTCCGGGGGCAACGGGCGAGGGCGAGCGTAGAGTGGGGGGCCGGTCGTTTCGATGTGATGGACAACGTCATGTTTCGGTGGTTGTTTCAGCGACATGGGACGTAAGATATCAGGATATTGCTTTAAAATGTCGTAGTATACTTGATTGTTGCATATGATGTGAACTGATTCGGTGTTTGAAGAAACTTCTAATGCGTCGATGGATAGTTCGGTAATCTTGTCCACTAACTTTTTCTTGTGTAGGTCCACCATCAGTTTAAAGTGACGAAGAAAATCAGCTCCAAGTATTGAGGTTTTGACGTCTGCAAGACGAATGACCAAACAAAGTCTCTTCGTAATCCAAAATTTAGCCTGAAAGTTCTCTGTCCGTACGTCTTGATTGGAGTATTGTTTGCCGCGTATAAATTGTAGGCGCTTGCAGTTTTATTATTTTTGTGATTAGCAGCCAAAACGGAGATGTCTGCGCCTGTGTCCACGAGGAAACGTTCGTGAGTGTTACGATCATGTACACAAAGGCGATTACTGGTGTACGGGACACCGACGTCCGCCACGGTCGGTGTCAGCTCTAGTTTTCCGACGGCTTCTTTCTTCTACAACATGGCGATTCACAACGCTTAGCTTTGTCACCGAAACGGTAATGGTAGCGGCATTCCCAGTTGGTATCTCCAGGCTTCGGTGCCAGTCCACGTTGCGTTGACTGCGAGCGGGAACGGGATCGAAAACGAGGATTGTACGAGCGGCGACGGTGTCCGTGTGGTTGCCGCCCTCGACGTAGTTCGGCGATCTCTAGCGTGAGCTTCTCCATTTGCTTTGCCAGTGTTTCTAGTTGTGTCATGGATGTTGTAGATGAAGAGGATGGTGCTGGTGCTGTAATTGCGGCAACGCTGGGACTTTCTGCGTACTCCACCATCTTGTCTGCCATCGCAGCTAAGGTGTCTAAAGATGACTCCTTGTTTACGGACAAGACGACTCGAACTTGTGCGGGTAAGTGATTTAGCCATTCTATTTTGAGACCTTCTTCGGTAATCATGCCGCTTGCGAGTTCTCGCATTTTCCTTAACAGCTGCGAGGGCTTCTGATCTCCCAGCTCAAGTCCGCTGATAAGTTTTTGGAAATTCTTGACGTCTGATTTGTCATAGGCTTCGAGTAGGCGTTGTTTTACTTTTTCGTATTTCTCAGTTGCTGGCGGATTGTAGAGGATATCGGTCAAATGTTGTAAGTCGACCGCTTGCAGCTGTTGCAGTAGATACCGGAACTTCTGGTCATCTGAGGTCTTCAATGGGTCTATCACGGCTTCAAATTGGATAAACCAGGCACGGGGTATTTCTCTCCAAAAAGGTAAGAGCCGCGACTGCACGGATACTGCACTCACGTCGTAATTCATTTCGGTCTGAATTTTCGCTTGTTGGCCTTCAGACATGGTAGCTTGCTCCACACAAAAAAGGTCTTCATGAAAGTGTTCCGATTTAAAATTCGGGGTCACCAATTGTTGGGTCACTAGGATAACGTAAATGAAACTCCTGATATTGTAGTGAATAATTGCTCAATTTATTAGAAAAAGATCCTTCCTTATATTTTAATACATACAGTCAAGTAGCTAGGCTCACCTAAATTACAATATTTAATTGACCAATGGGAGAAATTTGATTTTCTCTAAAACTAATCTGCGACAATGATCCACGATGAACGGGCACCCATCTCGCTCTGCGACGTGCGCGACGTATAGCGTCGTCTGTCCACACCGTATAAATAATATTGACACCGGCGAGCGCATCTCCTCAGTAGACCGTGCGCCGTTGCGCGGGCACGTTGTATGCTATTCTCATGATTCCCATAGCACTTTTTATTTGAGTCCTGTACGAGCCAATAATGCTCATACAGCAAAAGTACGTTTACGCGTACCGAACTAATATTCACTCAATTCAGTCATAACTAAAACACCGTCACGCGCTAATGTGCGGGTCTATCAATAGCAACAAAACATTAAGTGCGGCTCAGATAACTAAACAAACATAACTTAGTTTCCATAAATAAACTATTCAACTTAACAGTGGTTTGGTGTAACTTAACTAACTACCTACAACAACTACCGGGGTATCCGTCAACGACGAGAAAACCCCAGCATCTTTTGGTCCTTCGAGCCGGAGGTCACAACAAATCATCTTGTGAGTCGTCGTGTCTCCTCATCAGCAGATAGCTTAGCGTGCTATATCCCAGTTACGTTAGCATATCGGTGCTGTTGGCTTCCCACAAGTGGGTCTAACCAGTAGTATTGAGACGTTGCACATAACGTAAGGAGGGTGAGCTACACTGAGTGCCTGCCACTAACGAACCAGCAGAGATCACGCCTACTGCTACATTACTTATCAAGAAATAATCGGCGAGGATAACGTCCACGATGGTTACAACAGCGGAGATAACGTCTACCGCTACAAACAAGAAATAATCAGCGGGGATAACGTCCACTGGGATTACTTCAGCTCCGAAATCTTCGTGAGTTCACACTATCTACACGCCAACCATTAGCAGCCACAAAGCATAAACAATGTCGACAGAAGACTACCCTGAATTTGTGGAACTTATAACTAAGCAGCAAAGCAGCTACGAGAGAATCAAAACTCTTCAAACTAACTATAAAAAAGATGCTGTGAGTAGAAAAACCATAGACTACCTTAACAAGCGCATCGAAGCTTTACAATCCCTATGGGATGAGTTTCGGTCGAACCATGAAATCTTAAAGAAGTACGAGTCTAAACAAAGAGAACATGACTACTTCAAGCAAGACATTTTCATCATAACGAGAAGCATGTTTGATGAAACAATGCAAGCTATGAATAAAACACGAAACAAGTTGATAAACGAACCTGGATTTTCGGGTAGGTACATTAAAACCGAAAATACTAAAAACTCCTGGAACATCGCAATTTGATACAACTGGAGTACACCAACAAATCGGAGATGAAACGGACAAGCACCTATCAACGCTGTTACGTAATCAAATGTGTAACTTCAACGCCTTGAAGCGAGCGGTCTCCAAAACTGATCTGGATGGCATGAAAGAGAAGTGGCAACTCCAAGATCAAGTCAACATACTACGATCTAAATGGGAATCCGTCGACAAGATTCACTGGGAACTAAGCTACTTACTGCAAGGAAACGACAAACACTATGAAGCAAAATTCGACCATTGGGAGCAAGTCTACGAAAACCTAACGGAAGAGCTAAATAGAAAAATCTTTGAAACATCCCACTACGAAAAAACAACACCGCGTATGGAATTACCGGAGTTCAATGGAGCTTTCAACAATTGGATCTCCTTCAAGGATTTATTCTTTGAGATGATTCATAACAATCCAACGCTGAACAAAACGCAAAAAATGAAGTTCCTAAAATCTAAATTGAAAGGTGAAGCGGAAAAGTTAATCAAGCGCCTTCTAGTGAGTGCTGAGAATTATGACTCGTGTCTGGACATTATTCAGCATCGTTACGACAACAAGCGATTACTTTTCACCTCATACATAGACACACTTCTCAATCAATCATCCATCGAAAAACCGAACTCAACTAACATGAAGAAGCTGTATGACAGAACGAAAGAGTGTTTAAACGGCCTAGAAAACATTGACATCAATATTCCAGTATGGGGTCCACTTATCATGTACTTACTATCCTCAAAACTGGATGACGTCACGTACGGTGACTACATCAAAGCAATGAAACATGCAAGAGAGCTCCCAGACTTAGAGGAGTTTATGGAATTCCAAGAACTGCAGTTTATTACGCTGGAAACATCCCGTAACAAAAAGAACGGCGGGAAACAAAATTATTCAACGAATAACAACATAAAAATTATAACAACAACAAGTCAACGAACTTTAAACAGTCAGAAAAGTGGACAAAAACCTTCCATGCAACGCTGAGGAAATGTCCGCTCTGCAAAAACGAACACACGCTGAGGCAGTGTTCTACATTTTTGAACCTGGATGTCGCAACGCGAAACCAAACAATAAGTAACCTAAACTTGTGCAAAACTTGTTTGTTTAGTCACGGCGGAAATTAATGCAATTCAACGAAAAAATGCCGCACGTGTAACTTCAAACATCACTCCCTTCTCCATGATGATAATCTGAAAGGGCAACAATCAAAGCCGGCTACATCAACGGTGGCTGAGCGAACATCTAATCATATTAATGGTGAACAAGAGATACTCTTAACGACTCTTCAACTAAGGGTCAAGAACAAGGAAGGAGATTACGTCATCCTTCGGGCGTTACTGGATCAAGGTTCTCAAGTATCATTGGTCACAGAAAATGCTGCTCAACGGTTGAACTTACCCCGAAACAAAATGAACGCTGCGGTCACTAGCGTTGGCACTATAATGGGCAAGAGTAAAGGGATGATAAAATTAGAGTGCAAGTCTATACACTCTGACCATACATTCCAAACCAATGCGTTAGTGATGAGTAAACTTATCAACAATCTGCCAAAATCAACGATTAACACAGAAAACTGGACGCACATTCATAAAATCAAGTTGGCTGATCCAGACTACAACATCTCTGGACCCATTGATTTACTGCTTGGAGCAGATGTTTACTCCGATGTGATATTAGGAGGAATAATCAAACATAATAATGACTCGCCAGTAGCGCAACAGACAAAGTTGGGCTGGATACTGTGCGGTGCTACAAAGCAGTTTAACTGTCTAGTAACTCTAATAGAGCTATACAACCTAACAAAATTTCGGGAGATAGAAGACATCCCTTCGGAACCCGAAATTACAACGACAAACGAATTCTGTGAAAAATATTACACAGAAACAACAGAACGATTAAGCAGCGGGCGTTATGTGGTGAAGATGCCGTTGAACGTTAACTATGAACAAAATCTTGGTAACTCGAAACCTCAAGATACAGCACAATATCTTCATTTAGAAAAGAAAATGGCGAGACAAGAACACTTCGCTAAACTATACAAAGAATTCATCCGTGAATACATCAAATTAGGTCACATGAAACCAGTGACAGAATCCGATAGTCGAGTACAAGCCTATCTACCACACCACGGAGTAGTAAGGGAAGGCTCAACAACAACCAAACTACGAGCTGTTTTTAACGCATCAATGAAAACAAACGGGCACAGCTTAAACGATTTGATGGAAAAAGGACCTAATCTTCAAAAGAACATTTTATCCCTGATCATTAAATGGCGGAGGTATAAATAATAGGTTGGGGAAAAAGTTGCTTCCCATTTTTTAAGAAAATTCAAAACATTTTTCATATAGTTGATTTACATTTAACTAAAGTATGTAGGTACCATTTTGTTCGATAACTTTTTGCCATCTTGTAGCTAGGGACAGGATCCCATTGCTATAGAAATTTTGGGACTTTTGATCAAAAATACCGCGACTAGTGGTTTTGACAGTCCTCTCGTGATGTTAACCTGACACTGCCTAAAGAATTCTGAAGAGACCGAAACAGTTGGAAATCTGAAGGTGCAAGGTCAGGACTATATGGCGGATGCATTAACACCTCCCAGCCAAACTCTCTTAATTTTTGCTGAGTGGCTAAAGATGTGTGAGGTCTAGCGTTATCATGATGAAAAACCACACCCCTTCTGTTGATTAATTCCGGCCGCTTTCTCTCAACTTCTTGCTTTAATCTCATCAGTTGTTCGCAGTAGAGTTCAGAATCGATGGTCCTGCCTGGTGGTAACAGCTCATAATGAATAATGCCCTTCCAATCCCACCACACACACAGCATAACCTTGTAGCGAGTTAACCCGGGTTTCGCCACAGTCTGTGAATCCTGACCGGCCTTTGACCACGACCTTATTCGCACGTTCTTGTCGTACGTGATCCACTTTTCATCACCAGTTATCAGCTTCTTCAAAAATGGTTCGGTTTCATTACGTCGTAATAAAGAATCACAAATGAGTACACGGTTCATTAGGTTTCTTTCAGTGAGCTTGTGAGGTACCCAAATATCGAGCTTTTTTGTGTACCCAGTTTTTTTCAAATGCGCCAAAACTATTTTGTGGTCAATTCCCAGTTCTTCAGCTACGTCGTAACTACTGATATGCCAATCTTGCTCCACTTTTTCAAAAATGGCATCCATTTTATCCGTAATAGGGCGACCAGAGCGACGTGCATCTTTGACATCAAAATTTCCGGATTGAAAACGCTTAAACCAAATTTGTGCTACCCTCACAGACACTGCACTAGGTCCATAAAGATCGCAATTTTTTTTCGCGGCTTGCGTTGCATTTTTACCTTTTTTGTAGTAAAATTTTAAAATGTATCGAATTTCTTCATTAGATTCACTCATATTGACGGTACAAAAAATAAATGAAAATCACACATTTTCCTTATTTGAATTTGGAATTATGTTCTTTAAAATTTAAACTCTCAATGATACCAAAACCAGCCAGATACAAATAGTAAAACCAAAGAGATTTTATTACAAGTTCATACATACTATAATGCGAAAAGACTTTTTCCCCAACCTAATATGTTCTAACAGCGGACATTGAGAAAATGTACCGTCAAATCCTTATTCATCAAGATCAACAATGTCTTCAAAAAATTATTTGGAGAGACTCCAAGAGAGATGCAGCTATGTACCCTAACATATGGAATCAAAGTCGCACCAGTCATAGCAATGCGCACTCTCCAACAGCTGGCCAAAGATGAAGGCAACGCTTTTCTTCTGGCCCAAAAGGCGCTACTTTACGAATTCTATATGGATGACGCCATAACGGGCCACCATACCATAGAATCAACAAAGCTACTACAAAAAGAGCTAAGCGAACTACTAAAGAAAGGTGGTTTTGTTTTACGGAAATGGTCCATGAACGAACCATTTATTCTCAAAGAACTACAGACGAAACAGAAAAGTAACAATAACGAGTTTTACTTCAAGCAACAAGAGTTCAGCAAAACACTTGGACTCGCATGAAATGACGCAAGCGACACATTCCATTTTATTAGCGAAGCGCCGAGTAACAACAAAAATGTACCATACACTAAACGCAGACTATTGTCAGAAATAAGCAAGATCTATGATCCGCTCGGATGGTTAGCTCCAAATCGAGGGTATTCTGGCAGAACAGAATAAGTGCAAAATTAAAAAAAAAATTGTTATATACATAGGCATACTTAGTTTTTTCTGCTTTTTTTATCTAGCAAAACCGTATAACTGCGGAAGCTTTTATTGCAGTTTTTTTTTCTGTGTAAAGCAGTTATCTAACATTTTTTTCTTCAAACTTAAAAGAAAAAACTTATATAATCTCTTATTAAACAACATGAATAATAAAATACAGTGATAACAAAATAAAAGCATTTACTCTCTTTATTCATAAAAGCCACTATTAATCTTTTTATTTTATATTTACATGCAAATCAATACATTGGATTTTATTTGGTTCTCACTGTTAACATAAAAGTACTTATTTCGTTTTATTAAAAGGCAAAACAGAATAAGTGAGTTTGTTATGTTTTGCATGTTACATGTAATGACATTTTGATGCTCCACTTCAATAACAAATGCAGATAAGGCTCACTTAGTCGGTTCTGCTTACTAATGTTTTTAGTCTCAGTCCAACATCATCGCGTGCGCACAGTTACATTTCATCGAGATTTTTATTTAAATACTCTGATAAACTGTGAGCTTGTGTTAAACAAAAGTGTAACCTCACTATTTATGAAGCAGGTCTACCCAATAATGCATACTGTTTCCTATGGTCCGAACTGAACGATAAAAAGGTAGCTGCGAAATCGGAACCATTTTATTGCATTATTTATCTGAATGTGTTCCATCAAATGTAACCGAAATCAGTCTTTTTTCTGATACTTGCTAGGGCAAAATAGAAATCAATATGTGGCTGCTATGCTTTTATGGGCTGTTCACAATATCGAAAATCTACAGATGATTGAGCAAAAGTTTTTGGAATCCGGTCATACATACATGGAGGCTACTTCAACTGAATGAGATGAAATTCAAATCTTGTATAAAACGCACACTATGCAGGCAGGCATATTATACGTTGGGGGATTACATCGCTGATAAAAATGCTTGGCTCAATGCTGGTCCTGCTCCACAACTAATTGATTAACATTTGCAAATACTGTTGGAGCTGCTGAAGATTGTAAGACCATCTTTGCATTGTATAAACTCAATCTCCTTTGTATTATAGGTATAATTGCATAGCACAGGTGTGAGCACTATGTACTAAAGACTTACCATTTACCGGGTAATATGTCTTGCATTGACTTGAATGTGCCCTGGCGGCTGTGAGTATGTCATGCTCACTCAAATGTTTCGCTGATGGTGGCGCGTGTGTTGGATCATTTAGCTCCCTTCAAAATGGTTGAGCTGAATGGTGCTAATCCATGCGTCATGTTCGTGAACGGGCGCCGTCAGTTGGGACTGGTCATAACTTAGCTGCCAGGGCTTATTTTTAATTTATTTTAATTTTTTGAATTGTTCTTTATTTTATCTTTTTATTACGGACGCTTCTAACGTACACGTCTTTCTACATTGTTCTCACATGTATAACTTCAACATGAATGATGTAACCAATTTTTTGTAACAATTTTTTATTTAAAAGAGTGTCCGTGGAGTTTCTTGCCCGTTCTTCTCCATAGGTACCTACTACGCTTTGGAATGGGCAACTAGCTTCATACCTATTTCTGATTGACCGATTCCTTGACAATTCAAAAGTGCCTGTAAATGGTTTAATTGCAATAAATGCTTTGAGTTTGAGTTTGAGGCTAATTCTATGCACAGCGCTATTGAATCACAAAATAAAGGAACTTCCGTATATTCCATGCAAGACTGGATTGCAATAAGCCAACGTGTAAGGCGTAGAAGAGTGCATGTTATTAAAAAGAAGAAGATAGTCAAAGAGTCATACAAAACAAAAGAGTTTAAATATCATGAGTTTTATGACTTGAAAGATCTGGCTTCTTAGATAATTCATAACAAAGAAAAGGACAATGGAAGAAATAGAGTGCAGTAGCTTAAAATTATACGACTGAGATTCGTAAAGGGGAAAAAAAGAATTTATTTTAACTACGACATGAGTGAGAATTTTAATTACATAGACGTTACTGGCAAAGAAGGAAAGACTAGAGCTACACGAACAAAAAGAAAGGAACGTCATGAATTTCCAAGTGAGTTTAAAAAAAAATATGAAGAATCATTACCTAAGTATATCGGAGGCCATAAAAAAGGATTAATTGTATTTGATTAAAAAGAATATAATACCGGAGGAAGTGTTCCTGAAGATGTTGAAGAGGAGAATGTACTGTCTTGCGAGGAAGATGTGTAATTTTAGGTATTCTTGGATTCTTTTGATATTTTTCTATTTTAATTACCTACGCGATAAAGCTGTTTAAACTAATTAAAGCATAATAATTTAAAAAAATATATTACTTATTTGTTTTAAAAATACAGCAATTTTCAAAACATTTACAGGTAAAAACGGATAACTTTGACCAATTCTGTATATTGCCGTCGTAAATGCAAGATTATTTCAGTTATTTCATCATGAACTAAGTCACTGTCGTACAATGATCCCTTATTAGTATATCAGGTATTAATACTTTGTGTTATTAGTGATTTACAGCTCATTTACAAATTTCTGGTAAAACGAAATAACTGCAGTACCTTGACGCGAAGTTATCCTTTTTTCTTCATATTTAATGACAATTACTATATAATTTTTCTATAAAAAACTTCTTTGATAATATATCTAACTACAAGTATTGATAGCATGTTCTTAATATGCTTCAACATTAAACTATGATCACTCAAAACTTAAATTGCTTTTTTCTCATTATTATATATTGTGCACTTATCCGGTTTTGCCAGAATACCCTCGCAATCACCCTACAAGCAAAACTGCTTTTTCAAAAACTATGGAGTGATAACTATCAAAACATTGGCTGGGACGAAAATGTACCGGATTCCATAGAAAAAGAATGGATCCAAATTAAATCCGATCTGCCAAACATAAAATACATAAGTTTACCAAGATGGATAAAAAACGAAAACAACAAGGCGATCGAATTGCAAACCTTCTGTGACGCGAGCGAGAAAGCCTACGCATGCGTTATCTACAGCCGAACTACGTCATCCACCGGCGCGTACGAAACTACACTACTCGCGGCAAAAACTAAGGTAGCACCAATCAAAAGGAAAACTACGATACCGAAGTTGGAACTATGCGCCGCAGTTTTGCTTTCAAAACTCCTACAAACGATAACTAAGATCCTTGAAGATTACGATTTAAGGATTACCTGCTGGACCGATTCTAAAGTCGTTCTAGCATGGCTTCAAGGAAGTCAAACTAAATACGAAAAGTATGTAACCAATAGAACCACACAAATATTAAACATCGTGCCTGCGATAAATTGGGGTTACGTGAAAACGAACGAAAACCCTGCCGACTGTGCAACAAGAGAACTCCCACCGCAAAAGCTGGTCAACTTTACCTTATGGTGGGAAGGGCCTAAATGGCTTAAGGAGCAAGAAAAACAAGCCCTTATCCCAAAAGAAACTTATACCACAGACGAGGGCTTCCTAACAAACTGTTACACGACTAATAGTACGGAACCCACGACCATTAAAAATGAATTAATCGATTCATTACTTGCACGACATAGCAACATAGATCGTATTACAAGAATACTCGCCTTAGTGATACGTTTCGCTGATGCATTACGGAAACAAAAGGTCAACTGGGTGCCATGAACTGAACTTGAATGAAATAAACAACGCACTATTTATAATTATCAAATCAGTGCAATGGTATTATTTCCAGAATGAAATAAATTCTCTCAACAAAGGTGGGAAACTCCTCAACAGAAGCACCATTTAGAAACTTAATCCATTTTTGGACTCTTACGGAGTTTTACGTGTTGGAGGACGTCTAAACCACTCAAACTTGCCAGTGGAAACGAAACACCCCATCCTCATGCCAGGAGAGGGAAGACTAACTCAACTTATTATTGAAAAGGCGCATCAACGAACCTTACACGGTGGGGCAAGATTAACGCTAGCTGACACTAGAAACAATTAAGTACCGGATTATCAGCGGCAATCGAACCGTCAAGAAAATACTGCGGCAATGCATTCGATGCCGTCGATACGCAACAAACCAACCTGAACAGTTGATGGGCAACCTTTCTAAAGAAAGGATCACTCCATCGAGGCCGTTTTCACACACCGGCATCGACTTTACAGGCCATGTGGATGTAAAGATAAACAAAGGTCGCGGGATAAAAACCTGCAAAGGCTACATAGATGGCTATGTAGCCTTTGCAGGTTTTTATCTCGCGACTATGGATTCATACATATCTGTACAAAAGCCGTACATATCGAACTTGTTTCGGACCTATCAACGCAAACCTTCATTGCAGCACTAAAAAGAATGTGCGCCAGAAAAGGCACCCCAAAACATTTCTATTCCGATAACGGAACCAACTTCGTCGGAGCCGCAAGAGCTTTAAAAGAAGAGTTCCAACTATTGAAAACAATGCTATCTTCAGAGTTCTTTAAAGAGATCAACGACCTTCAAATCGAATGGCGCTTCACCGCACCATCCTGGCCATCAGCAGGAGGCTTATGGGAAGCTGCTGTACGTTCCATGAAAGCACACCTGAAACGGGTAATAGGACAACAGAAGCTTACCTACGAACAATTTGCAACGCTTCTTATACCTACAAATCGAAGCGTGTATGAACAGCAGACCGCTATGTCCATTATCGGAGGATGTTAAAGATCTGGAATACATCACCCCTGGTCACTTTCTCACGGGGAGTCCAACACTAACACTACCACTCAATGAACCTGAAGAAACGAAAGTTATAGACATCAGAAACAACTGGAAACTCATTGAGCTCATGCGTCGACACTATCGCTGGTCGAAAGAATACCTTCATTCGTTACAAAACCGAAACAAATGGCAACAAATTAAAGAAAACATACAGAAGGGGCAACTAGTTCTCGTCAGGGACAGTAATCTACCACCAAGCAGATGGGCTATGGGACGCGTAGTAGAACTGCACCCAGGCAGCGATAACTTAGTACGAGTAGTCACGCTCAAGACACAAAATGGGGTACTAAAAAGACCCATAACTAAACTAGCCCCGCTACCTATAAACGAGGCATGCGGAAGCACTGAGTCTCATGAAGTGAGTCCAGAAACCGAGCACGGCAAGCAAAAAGAAAGGGCTAATAAAACCCAAAAAAGGGTAAACAGCTTGCTTATGGTGTTACTGGTAGCATTTACAACGCTATCATGTGGACTAGCAACACCCCTGCAACATTTTAAAATGACTCAATTAGCTGAAAACCAACCAGTTTACTTTGACCTCGTCGGGAATATCCAACTTATTCACGATGAATGGAAACTTCTGGTATACTATAACCAGTGGCGTAGCGAGGGGGGGGCGGAGGGGCGGACCGCCCCGGGCGCCACCATTAGAAGGGCGGCAAAAAAATATATTTTGTGCGGTCACTGGCGGTCAGTCAGACAATTAATTTTTCAAGAAGTTAGCTTTTACCCACTTGCACATATTAAATGTCCCTCCCGCCCAAAACAATTGTTGCAAATCACAAGTGCGGTCGGCCCTTGTTTGTGTTTAGACGTGTACATGCATGGTGCTAATGAGAGCGCGCGGGGCGTATGCGGGCACGCACACTGTCACACCATGCATCTACACGTCTAAACACAAACAAGGGCCGACCGCGCTCGTGATTTGCAAGAACTATAGGTACCATCGAAGAAACCCATACCTATACACCGTAAGGACTAATTTTCTGCTTGCAGCGCTCGGCCACTATAGTAACGGTTACCTGTGAAAAAAAAAGGGTCGTGTGCACGGGATTTTGTTTTCAAATTGCTTAGTTATAGGTTTCTTCGATGGTACGTCCCTTCAAGGAAGTACGTGAAGGTTTGACAATTCAAAGAAAGTTTTTTATTTGTTTTTTTAATGCAAAATAATTATGACTGTTCTTGCTGAAAAGTTCTCTAGAATTAATGTATAGTATGTATATGTTACCGTTAGAATACGGAATACGTTATTAAACGCATTAACTAGATAATCTGCAAATTACCGGGAACGATCCGTTAAAGTTTAAAATTTTACTTAAAGTAGTAGATATATGCATTCTATCTAGTTGATTAACTGCATATTAACGAATGCTACACCGTTAAATCGCGGAAGACAATGAGCGAAACACTTCTTTCTCGTTTTTTGCTAACGTAATATTTTTCAAACATGCAAACAAGCATACACCATGCATTCAGCATGCAAGCAAGCACGCAACATGCAGCACGCATGGTTTCTGTCACGGCTCCGGCGGCGGCGGTCCCACGCGAGCTTATCGTCGCTCGCCGCCCGCGGCTGAGGGTGAAGCTGCGGTGGTGATAAAACCACCTGCTCCTCAGCTCGCGAGCCGCCGCGCCCGTCCGCGCCTACGTGGGCTTAAATTACACTCTAGGGGTAGGGCAGACTGTGCACGCCACAATTGCGGCGATAAGACCCCTCTTTGAGGAGTGGCTTGAGAGGCGTCACGGCGTCCTCACGGACGCAGGTCCTCACCGGACATGGCTGTTTCGGGAGGTTCCTGTTCAGGATAAGGCAGGAGGAAACGCCCGGGTGTCACCATTGTGTGGATCGCCCGGAGGACACGGTGGAGCATAGGGTGGAGGTCTGCCCGGCTTGGGCGGAACATCGCCGTGTCCTCGTGGAGGCGATCGGCGGCGGTGATCTCTCACGTCCGGCCCTGGTTCAGGCCATGGTATGGAGCGAGAGGAAATGGCAGGCCGTTACCTCCTTCTGCGAAGCGGTAATGCTCGCGAAGGAGGCGGCGGAACGCGTGAGCAAGAGGCAAATTTCGCGCCCTCACGCCCCTAACCGCCGCAGGAGGAGACGCCCTGGGCGGGAATCGCGAGCCGATTTCCGGCCACCGTAGGCGCGGGCTTGCGGACGGTGAGCAATGGGTAGCTCGCCGTCCGATAAGGACTAGGCCCGGGTCGACGGCGCGTTGTGTTCCACGCGTGCCTCAAAGAGATGTCAGCAGAATTGACGGGGTCCGCTAGGGCCAATGCCTGCCGGGGCTGCAAATAAGGGCCGAAAGGGACATCGTGGCCCCCAGCAACAGGGCAACCGAAGGAACACAGGTGGGTTTTAGTCAGTAAGAGTCTGACACGCCCTCCCGCTCCACCCAGAGTGGAATAAGTTATTTGATAATTACTCACCCAAAAAAAAATATGGGTAGGGCAGACAAGACTACGTGGAGTCGGTTTTGCAGCGATTCGTTTCTGTCACTAACTTTTGATTTTTGGAGCTAACCGTGTGCTTGGTCGTTAGTCTGCAGATTACCTAAGAAGTCTACAGATTATCTGTTAATCTAAGAACTAAAACAATCTTTTCCACTTTATCGGACTCGACCAGTTAATCTATACTCTAACAGATTTACGCACATTACCGGTAACATATACATTAAATTGAAATACCTAAATAAGAGGGCGGCAAAATTGTCTTCCGCCCCGGGCGGCCGACACCCACGCTACGCCGCTGACTATAACCTAACAACATTCTGGTAAAGTACGACAAATGTAGAGAAATTCGTGAATCGTATAGCTCAACTATGCGACACGATGCCTAACAAGCTATGTCACTCCACGACACAACAACTCAAGTTCGAAATGAACCAGCTGAACGAGTACAACATATTACTCGTATTACGGGCTCAAAATCAACAAAGAAGGCGACGTGGCTACGTCAACGGCGTAGGAAATCTTGCACGAGCCCTATTTGGTGTCCTTGATAGCGATTTCGCCGAAAAATACGCTCAGGACATACAAAAAAACCGGCCAAGTGCGTGTCGGACTACGCACAATGAAGGGTTCCGTAGTTGAGATGAATTTATTTATCCCAAGAACAAACTTAACATTGTAGTTGAAAAACATGTTCTCCCATACATTCCAACTGCAAATCGTCGCTCGGCATCCAATACCGCGAATGTGACATTTTTACGTTTTTCTTTTTTAAATTGCGGATTTTGCGGAATCACTTATTTGAACGTATAGAATGAAATAAAACAAAAATCTGATTTTCGTTAAAAATTTCACATTATAATAATAATATAAATCTTTAGGTATATGAAGCTTTAGGTATCAACGCTGCTGACATGAAGCAATCGCTGAAGGAGCGCTTCTTTAGCCGCCTGAATAAAGTATTAAATAGTCTTTTATCAGGCGGAAACAAGGTGCGCGCCTTCAACGGTTGGGTCATACCAGTTTTGATGTACTCTTTCGGCATACTCAAATGGACTCAGACGGAACTTGACACCCTGGATAGGAGGGTCCGCACACTGCTGACCGCAAATCGGATGCATCACCCACGTTCATCGGTGATGAGACTGTATATGCGGAAGTGCGGAGGTCGAGGTTTCTTAAATGCTAAGACCCTGCACAACCGTGAGGTATGCAGTCTCAGGGAATACTTCCTAGAAACCGACGTGGGGATGCACCGAGATGTAGTCTCAGTGGACAAGGGCCTCACCCCGCTATCCTTGGCTAACGAGAACTGGCGCAAACCTATAGTATTAGATACTAATGACCGCAGGGAGGTATGGCAGAGCAAAGAGCTTCACGGGCGCTTTTACCGGGCCTTACATGGGCCCGATGTAGACCTGTTAGCGTCCGTATCCTGGTTGCGATTCGGTGACCTCTTTGGGGAAACCGAAGGTTTTGTCTTTGCAATTATGGACGAAGTTATGATGACGAACAACTACCGGAAATATATTGTGAAGGATGGCACGGTTGACATCTGTCGGGCATGCCACCGTCCCGGAGAATCAATCCGACACATTATTTCTGGCTGTTCTCGTCTGGCTAACGGAGAATACTTGCATAGGCACAACCTTGTAGCCAGGATTATCCACCAGCAACTTGCTCTGAAATACAGTCTTGTGGAATCGGAAGTACCGTACTATAGATATGTGCCCGACCCAGTCCTCGAAAATGGCAATATCACGTTGTATTGGGATCGATCTATCATCACTGACAGGACTATTGTTGCCAATAAGCCCGACATAGTGGTGATAGATCGATTAGAGCGTCGCACAATGATTATTGATATAGCGGTCCCGCATGACGAGAACCTCGTGAAAGCTGAAAAAGATAAACAGATTAAGTATCTTGACCTGGCTCACGAGGTTGTCGACTTGTGGGATGTGGATACAGCAATCATTGTGCCGATAGTCGTGACGGCCAATGGCATAATAGCCAAGAGCCTCGACCAACACCTGAGGAGGCTCTCGTTAGGCAGCTGGATCAAGGGCTTGATCCAGAAAGCGGTACTCCTGGACACGGCGCGTATTGTTAGGAGGTTCCTCTCTCAGGAGCCCTGACCACCGGTGGCTTGGACCCTGTTCCCGACACCGGTGGGCTACTATTTTTTATATTTTTAAATGTTTTTTTTAATCATTTTATAAGAATATTTAAAAATGTAAATCATATGTTTATAAATGAAATAAAGGAAATATAAATCTAATATGTACCTTTAAACGAGCAATTCTTGTATAGATGCCGAGCGACGGCGATATATAATCTGAATCTCGGAAACAGCTCCAAGAATTTTTATCAAATTTAGTATGCAGAGGGTTTCGGGAGTGATAAATCGATCTAGCTAGGTTTCATTATTAGAAAACGTCGTTAAAAAAAAATGGTCATCCAGATATTTTTCTGTATTCAAGTAAAAAGGACTCATTCTGTTAGTAAACTTATGAACTATGTTAGCTTATTTTACCAGGTCACTCAGAAAGTTTTGCGACTAACAATTTTTGTCTATACGATACTGGCTGGCTTTGATGTCAATTAAAACTATGACTATTTATTACAAAAAAACGTAACATTCCAAATTCGAAATTCTCTCCACATTTTTTTACGAGCAAAATCAAAATACTCTGTCTTACTGAAAACTGGATTTACAACGAGAACATTTTCGCGCGATGATTTTGAACGATTTCAAATGTCGACTAAAACCAGAAGAATCGTTTGAAAGACTTCGAATGGTGTTCATAGAAAAAAGCTCTGCTAAAGCGACTGTTTTCCGCTGGTTCAACGAATTTATGGGTGGTCGAGTAATTTTGGCGGACAAAGAAAAAAGTATGACGGTTGTTACATAACAAAACGTGCTGGCTGTGAAAATTTTAATTCAAGAGAATAGGCGACATATGAAGAGGTTCAGCATATACTGCTGATTGGATCGGGAAGTGTGCATGAAATTCTACACAGGCATCTTCGGTTATGGAAGATAGTTTTACGCTGGTACCTTAAAATCTAACGCAGGCTCAGAAGGAGGTTCGGGTAGAATGGTGCCGAGACATGATAGCAAAATTTGTAGCAGGCTCGTCTCGGCGCGTTTAAGATATCATTACGGGTGATGAATCTTGGATTTATCAATATGATCCAGAAATAAAGCGTCAGTCGACCGTGTGGCTGTTTCAAAATGAACCAACGCCTACGAAAGTGAAACGAGCCAGAAGTGCAGGCAAAATTTTGACGTAAGTTTTTTTTCGGGTTATTTGGTGGCAGTACCCTGACGAGATCAAAAGAGCATCAATACTGAATGGTATGTTAACAAATTTTTGCCAGAAGTTTTTACTATTGCAAGCAGCAAGCGACCGAACACTGGCCTCCGTGGGCTACTGCTTCACCAGGACAACGCGCTGGCTCACTCGGCGCTCAAAACAAGGGACTTTCTGGACAGCACACCGGTAAAATTTATAGGTCATCCTCCTTACAGTCCCGATTTGGCTCCGTGCGACTTTTTCTTGTTCCCCAAAATAAAAATCAACTCAAAGGAAAACAGTTTTCATCACCTGAAGATGCACTGGCTGCATTTGAGAAGGAGATTGGAGAGGTGTCTAATGCGGACTGGAAAATGTGTTATGAAAATTTGTTTAGACGTATAAAACTCTGTATAGACGCCAATGGAGAGTTCTTTGAAAAGATATAATAAATAAATTATAACCTGTATTATATTTTTTTCTAGTATCACAAAACTTTCTGAGTGCCCCACGTAATCTAGTTTAAATTTATTTCACCCCATGGGAGATGGCACTGCAGTGATTGATGTACATGCAATCCAGCCTGCTAGCGATCTTTTTTAGGATATTGTTGGAGCTGGCCCGCACTCTGCACACCAGGGATGCACACCTCATTCGCATCGTTGCGTAAAAGCAATTAATATGTGAAAGAAAGAAAGAAAGAAAAATAAGTCTAATTGTCACAGAAACAAGTGCATAAAAGAAAACAATAATAAAAAAATAAAAAGAATAAAAATTTAAATATAATCACGAGCACAAAACAGAAATATGCGGCAGCTGCTGGCACGTCATGACTGTGACAAGAAGGCTTCCACTCAGCATGATGCTGTGCTATGGGTACCCACAGCACAGCGCTGATTTTCAGTGGTCACCCATGTGCGTCCGCGAGCATTCCCGATGCGCTACAAAAACGGGGCAGCCCCACCTATACCCTGAAAGCGTTGTTGTATTGGACACGAAGGGCGTTGCACGACCTTTGGGTATATCTAGCCCAAATCCTGCCTCACCCCGCATTTCAACCTGTATGGCCTGGAAAAAGTTCCAGCCCATCGTATACTATTGATCTGGTTACCATACCACTATTTAAAGATGTTTATAAGCTCCATTGGCAACCTATCCTTCTCCATCTTTCTCCACAATACGTCATAAGCAACCAGATCAGAAGCCTTGATAAGTCGAGGAAGCTAGCATAAATCGGCGTCCCACGCTGTGTATAGTAAGTATGTGATAGTATGCTTAAGACTTGTGTCTTAAGCATACCATCACATACTTACTATACACTGCATTTTCTGTTGACAAACCACGCCGAAACCCAAATTGGTTGTTATGAACATTTACAGTTTTATTTATTTGTGTATTAAGCAGACGGTCAAACACTTTTGATATTTTGGTATTATATTAGCTAGAGAGATGGGCCTATTGGATGCCGAGCGACGAAATGTAAGTTTGTACGCACAATATTGATAGATTCACCATGTTATTTTAAGACCATAGACTTCTTATAGGTTTTCCTGTAATCTATGAGTAAAGAGCCATACTATGTATTTTTTTAAAAAATTTTGGTCCTGTAGTTTCAGAGATAAGGGGGGGGAATGGTAAATTTTCATTGAATTTATTAAATATCTTTAAAAGTATTTATTTTAAAATTATATAAAAAATATATTTAAGATCCTCGCAACAAGTCCTTTCATATGATATGTCACACGGTACTGTTAGCAAAACTTTTTTTTAAAATTTTCTTGTTTGCGCCCCAAAAGTGACCCCTATATTCAAAATTAATTTATTTACGTTACACATTCGTGTTTGGGTCACAGAAATACATATGTGCACCAAATTTCAACTTAATCGGTCCATTAGATTCGGAGTAAATTGGCTGTGACAGACGGACAGACAGACAGACAGACAGACACACGAGTGATCCTATAAGGGTTCCGTTTTTTCCTTTTGAGGTACGGAACCCTAAAACTACACATATTACTCGTACCTTTACCCTGCATGTACATCAAAGAACTATGTATGCTAGTGAAACAATATCCGCACTATTTTCGTATGCAATCAGCAGTCAGTCACAAAAAAGCTACTGCTAGAAAAAAGTACAAACACGAGCTAAATGTACCTCAATGTAGATTACAAATGTTTAGGAGGAATGTATATGTAAATGCCATTCAGGTGTATAACAAGTTACCTAATTCATTTAAGGAACTTCCCATCCCCATGTTCAAGAAAAAGCTTACAAGTTGGCTATTAGATAATTTTTTGCTTTTATGACATTGGCGAATTTATGGAATATTGTAAAAATCCAAGATGACGTGTACTTAATTTTGACATTTTAAAGTAATGATTACCTAATTATAATAATACAAATTCTTAATGGACCTATTGTAAATTACAAATCTTAAAATTAATATTGTACCTACTTAGTTTAAGATTGACAATTGAATATTTGTACACCATATACTTTGTGGTAGAATGTATAGAACTAACAAAAATACTAACACCATACTATGTAAAACTACATTCTTACAAATAAATAAATTCTAATTCTAATAAGAACCATTCTTACTCTAAAATAACTTATTTAATTCCGAATATAATTATTTTACCTCAAAATAGATACTAATACCCAAATGAATCTTGAAGTCGCTACCCCAATATCATAATCTAAAACTAGTTAATAAAACTACTTATTTACAATATTTCAGGGATAAGGAAAATAATATGAAACACCAAGATAATTTGTCAGTCATTTATATTTCTTTGCCAACATCAAATTCAATATTCAGCACCATACCATCACATCTCCTATTCCCCATATAATATCACAATTCAATCAGTATTCTAATATTTACCATAAAACTAACAGGTTACCTCAATTTACAGTAGATCTCCAACCAATCCTATGCCAATCTATCTTTTTACCGACACACACCGTCATGAGCGCCTGACCCAGAAGAGCGTTCTCGCGCTACTTTTTTGACACATCGAATCTTTGGGTGTTGCCAGTACAATATCCAACAATTACGTAATAATAAATTGAAACCTAACATATGCAATTTTCACGAGTTGTTTCTATCACATAATTATAGCATGCGGTTATAATTTTATAATTTCTTTTATTTAATTATTTCTATATAAATTATATTTTTAAATATTAGAGTAAAATAATATTTAAAAAAAAATATATAAAAAAGTAGCCCACCGGTAACGGAAACAGGGTCCAAGCTACCGGCGGTCAGGGCTCTGGAGAACCTCCTAACAATGCGAGCCGTGTCCAGGAGTACAGCTTTCTGGATCAAGCCCTTAATCCAGCTGCCCAACGAGAGCCTCCTTAGGTGTTGGTCGAGGCTCTTGGCAATTAAGCTATTGGCTGATACGACTATCGGCACAATGATTGCTGAGTCCACACCCCACATGTCAACAACCTCGCGAGCCAAGTCAAGATACTTGATTTGTTTATCTTTCTCGGCTTTACGGGTTTTAAATTATAATAATGGCTCAAAAAGCCCTTGAAGGTGTAGTGCGCGAGCTACAAAAGCTAGTGAGTGATCTCGTGATTAAATTCGGTGCTCTCGAGTGCAAAATAGATGAGCAAAATTCTATAATAACGAAACAAGTCCCATCGTTCAATTTATTAACATCAGCTGTTGAGGGTAAATCAAAATTGGTTCCTTCAAAACTAGTGGAGGCCGATGCTCAAGACCGGTCAGCGATTCCAGCGACGCAGCGGCCTGTGCGTCAAGCGCGAGTTAATTCGGCCGCTAAAAACCAGAATGGGTACGCAGGCGCTATACCGCCATGGGATCTGGAGGCAAAGGTCCTCGCGTACATTTGAGAGTGGCGCGAGGAGGCAAAACGCCCGGGCTTAACTCCGATGCCGCAAGAAGTCGCGGCACAGCGGACAGAGCTCCGGCGGGATCTCATGGCGGAATGGAGAGTGCGATTGTCGCAACCCAGCGCTGGGCACGCCACAATTGCGGCGATAAGACCCCTCTTTGAGGAGTGACTAGAGAGGCGCCACGGCGTCCTCACCTTCCGCCTGACGCAGGTCCTCACCGGACACGGCTGTTTCGGGAGGTACCTGTTCAGGATAAAGCGGGAGGAAACGCCCGGGTGTCGTCACTGTGTGGATCGCCCGGAGGACACGGTGGAGCATACGGTGGAGGTCTGCCCGGCTTAGGCAGGGCATCGCCGTGTCCTCGTGAATGCGATCGGCGGCGCGTCTTTCCATTCTATACAAGGCCAGAACGCAGCCATAGGAAACTGCTCGCGTATAGATTGGAAATCACTTTTTTACTAAGGTCTTCCAATCTATACAAGAGTAGTACGCAAATACTCGCGTATACTTCGTAGTGACCAAATTAACTACCTCATTCCATAGTATACAGTGCCAGTACGCATACGGACTAATCGAGTTTAGATTGCGAGAAATTGTGAACAGGTAACCAACTTGTTTGCGAGGTAATGCACCTTGCGCTAATATTAAATAGCCTACCTGGCTGCGAGCAACTTGGAAGTAGCGCTCGCCGGCCGCTGCCGCGGCACCGCTCGCTTCGCTTGCTCGGCTCGCGCGCGGTTGGTCACAGTTCTAACCTAACCTAACCTAAGTCATTTCACCCAGTTCACACCTTTGTCCTTTTCTTTTTTTTATAGACTATATCTTTGAAACTCTTATCAGGCGTAAGTGATGTAGTATAGTTTGGAACCAGGACGCGCTTGTCCACGTTACAAACTATACACCAGCAATACGCAAAATTCGTGTATACATTGTAATCACAGATTTAAAAACAGCATTACAATGTATACGCGAGCAGTTTCCTATGGCTGCGTTCTGGCCTTGTATAGATTGGAAATACGCATCGGCGGCGGTGATCTCTCGCGTCCGGCCCTGATTCGGGCCATGCTACGGAGCGAAAGGAAATGGGAGGCCGTCACCTCTTTCTGCGAAGCAGTAATGCTCGCGAAGGAGTAGACGGAGCGCATAAGGGAGAGGAAAATTTCGCGCCCTCGCGCCCCTAACCGCCGCAGGAGGAGACGCCCTGGGCGTCGGGAATCACAGGAAGATTTCCGGCCACCGTAGGCGCGGGCTTGCGGACGGTGAGCAATGGGTAGCTCGCCGTCCGATAAGGACCAAGCCCGGGTCGACGGCGCGTTGTGTTCCACGCGCGCCTCAAAGAGATGTCAGCAGAATTGACGGGTTCCGCTAGGGCCAATGCCTGCCGGGGCTGCGAATATGGGCCGATAGGGATATCGTGGCCCCCCGGCAACATGGCAACGGAAAAGTCAGCTGCTGTAAAAGCGAAAACCGATGGTGAAGTAAGTGAGACAAATAACTTGCCGAAGACACCCGAGCCAATGATTACGGTACAACTACGAGTACAAACCCCACGCCACCCACAAAAATAGCTTCAGCATCGCTAGAGTTCAAAACGTACCGGTAAAGGACCGTTGTTGCCAATACGCTACAAACTGTTCCAATACCGTAATGGACCGCTGTTGCCAATTGGCAACAAGTCACACACGCGGCTTACATCTCTATTTGTACGCTCAAATAAAGTCTAATGTCCTCTGTGGATTTTTTATTCTATGGTCGGATAGATAAGCTAATCAACAAAACCATTTAATTTCACAATACCTGGAACGCAACATTTAAAAAAAATATTGAAAGTCACGTTCCGGCGCAAAAAAACGTCAGTCTACAACATAGAGGAAAAATATATATCGGGAATAGAGAGCCCTCTCGCAGAATTTATTAAAAACGCTAATGTCAATTGATCGGATAAATAGTGCCATCTATTATCGCCATCCACAAACTTGTGCTAAGTATAGCTTTAGGTATTACCTACGCAATAGTGCCTATACTTAAGCTTCCTTACTAATTTGCTTGTTTTTAATTTGATAAAGTTTTACTTAATTAAAATTTTCTCTAATCGTAGTAAAACTTTATCAAATTAAAAACAAGCAAATTAGTAAGGAAGCATCAATTTCAAAAGGTACACAGTGGATACATAAAAAAACAACTTTTCTTTTACAATTACTTATTTATTTGTCTTGTTTTATTTTTATCTATCTTAATCGTTGTCATCAGAGTCAATACTATACAATCAATCTTTACAAATTGTTGTAAATCGTTCTCATGTTTTACTTTGGCAGCAGCATCAGCAGTCTTTGCTGGTTCTCCGGGCTTGATTATTTTTCCTTCCAAAATTTGTTCAGCTCCAGGAGTGGCTCTGCACACTGTTTCGATCCTATATCTCCAGTGCTTGAAGTTGTTCCCATTTAGGTGCACTATTTGTACCTTTGGAGGCTTCAACTATAGCCTTATCCATTTTCGATAGATTTGTCTGGGTACCTACACTTTCTCGCAACTTTAAATCTCTGCACAACTTCTATCCTAACCACGCTCTGCTACCATGTTAAAGTTAGGTGGTGAATATAGAAAAACAGTTCAGAATAATACGAATGACATTCATCAACAGTAAGTATTGCTAGGCAACACAACCATAGAGTATTAAATAAGGAGTATGTATTCCTCAACAATTATTATCTACACAAATATAAGCAAATAATTATAACCCGTGTTAAATAAAATAATTAGGTAATGAAATTAATATTTAATTAATTAATTTTTTGTTATAAATTATATTAGTATCGAGGGTGTCGCCATCTGCAGCGACCCAAAGTCACTAACCACTTTGGATGGGGGTAACAGATGGCGCATTTTGAAAAAATTACCCCAAATCTGTCAATGTATGGAATTGTCCCCCCCCCTGGTCTACAAAGCGCTCGGTCCCTGACTGTTGTGCGTGTAATATTTCGTTTTGTTTTAGTTTTTGTGTGTAAATCGACGGGAAGTGGTGTTATTTTCATTTTTAAGTATATATTACGTTATTTTAGATAATATTTGCAGTAAATAACATCATGTTATACCTATTTTGACCCAACCAAAAAGTGTAAACAAACACGTCAGTGAACAAAGTGAATGTGCTGTGATTTTGTGGTATTTTGGTGTGTAATCGTCAGTATTTGATGGGTAAGTCCCCTTTTTTACACAAATGATTAGTTTTCATTTTAGACAGTATTTTCACCTAAATACTGCAAAAAAATATTTTTTTGGAACGAATAAAGTTACGTAAAGAAAAGAAAGAAAGAAAGAAAGAAAAAGTATTTATTGAGACTCGCACAAGGAATAAAAAATTAAACTAGACACCTTCACCTTAAAACATTAATAAAAAAATAAAAGAGAAAATAAAAAACAAGGTAAAAAACCAAAAACAGAAAGTCCTGTACGAGGCCAAAAGGCTCCTATCTCAGCATATGCTGCGACATTTAAAAAATAAATGTCTCAGCGCTGGTATTCTGATAGGGCCCACAGTGATGTCACGGATAGATAGATACAGAAATAAACATTAAATAAAATAAAATAAAAATAGTTAAGTGAAATATTAAAAATAAAATATAAGTAGTCCGCGTGTCTGCACCCGACGTAACAACAGTTACTTGTCTATGCCTTTAGTATCTGTGGTAGTCTAGGCATCGTTGAGACAAGTAATAAAGAGACGCAGACGCCGACACCGGCAAAAATGTATACAATAACATTAACATTACGGCTGTTTAAGCTACGTACTTTGTGAATTGTGTGAATACTACAATAGTACAGTGTTTATTATAATGAAAAGTGTTTTGTGGTAGTCAGTTAACGGCAATTGGAGAAATACATATAAACTAATGTTATGAGTGATTGAGTGGTTTACGAATTTCAAATTTCACCTACGACAAACAATGATAAGAAAACAAAACAAAATGCGAAACAACTGCTGTTTCTCAGTGAACCACAGAGCCATTGATGTAAATCAATCGATGCACAGAGCATAATCGCTGCCAAACGCTCGTCACCATCGACAGACGCGTGCATATCAAGGGTAAGTTAATGTGTGGTATCCTTCACTAAGTTGAATGTGTGGCATCCTTTTGAAGTTGAAGTAAGTGCTGTTTAAACTTGAATCTGAAAGTACCAACTGTCTTTATAGCACGAAAAGGAGGTGGCAGGTCGTTCCAACAACGAGAGGCAGCGAATTTGAAACTACCACGGAAAGCAGCAGTTCTATGCGATGAGGCCAACATGAGGTACGAAGATGCTCTGGTTTTAATTTTGTTAACATCGCGCGACCAAGAGAGTTTCCTGTATAAATAGTCTGGTTTCTTTGTGAGAATTGTGCCAAAGAGTAGAGTAGCCAGGTGAAGCTTTCTGCGTGCTGACATTTTCATCAAATTACCCTTATTTAAAAAGGGAGTGATGTGGGATCGTGGTGGGACATTGTAGCAGAATCTTGCACAAGCATTCTGCACCCGCTGGATAAGTTTTTCGCTTCTACCGAGAATGCACGCCCCATACACAGTGTCAGCATAGTTCAGCTTGGATAGAACAAGTGTCTCACACAGCATGACACGCATATCCACACTTATGTAGGGACGGACACGATACAAGAGCTTGAGTCGGTAGAAGCAGTTACGCATGGCCTCCAATATGTGAGTTTCGAAATGCAGCTGCCCATCAAATACTACCCCAAGGTTACGAGCTTCCAGAACCCTCTCCACATCACAACCATCAATCCTGAGGTCCAGGTTGCAAGCAAGCATTTTGTTCAGGAAATCCCTAGATCCCATCACAATGTACTTGGACTTACTTGGGTTGAGGACCAAAGAGTTTCTTCTGGACCAGGCCGAGATTCTGTCCAGATCTTCATTAACTCTGTTTACAGTTTCAGCTGCATCCTGGGAGCGGAAAGAGAGGTACAACTGCAGATCGTCGGCATATAGGTGGAACTTGGTGTTGATCAGACAATTGGTGATGTCAGCACTGTACAGAATGAAGAGAAGCGGGCCCAAGATCGATCCCTGCGGTACGCCTCTGTCCACGCGCCTCGGACCAGAGGACATGGTGTCTCCACTATCGTCTGTCACCTGGACAAACTGATAACGATTACTGAGGTAACTTTCAAACCATTTAACTGTTTCTACGTCACACCCATAGTAAGATAGCTTGGAGAGAAGAAGTGACGTATTAATGGAGTCGAAAGCACGTGAAAAATCCAGTAGGACAAGCAGAGTTCCCATACCCTGGTCTCTGGCTTCCAGAATATTACCGACTACATCCAGGAGAGCTGTCGCTGTGCTGTGGGCCCTGCGAAATCCGGATTGAGCTAGCGGCAAAATGCTATGGTGCTCAAGATATGCCCTGAATTGTTCAGAGACAACCCTTTCAAGAATCTTGGATAGACATGGCAGTAGACTTATCGGACGGAGGTCTTTCACGCTAGTGGGGTTAGGTACTTTTGGGATTGGTCTAACTATTGCCATTTTCCACAGATCAGGGAAAGAAGAGGTGACTATGGATCTGTTGATGATAGCTGTTATAACTGCAAGTGTTCGAGGAAGTGTCAACATCAGCATCTCCAGAGAAATATGGTCAGAGCCCTGCGCATTGGACTTAAGACTGCGCAAGATCCTCAGTACCACATCCTGCTGGACCGGCTCAAGCCGGAAGTGACCGTTACCGTGTCTATGGTGCTCAAAATAACTTAGATCTGCAGTAGTGACGTAAACACTAGAGAGTCTAGGTCATCAAAATTCTAGATTTATTGTGTACAATGTTTGTTTCTAAAAACGCTTTTGTTGGATAACTTATCTATCCATAATGTACCCTGCAAAATTTCGTGTGAATTGGTAAGTACAATAGTTTTATCAGAAATCGTTAAAATTGTGGAGCCGGGTCTTCCCAAGAAAAACCCATAATTAACAATAGCTAAGTTTGCTTAAGGAGATCGTAAACATTTAAAATGTAATCCTTATCTATTTGAGAACCCAGTTCCTCTTACAATAGTAGCTTACGGCTTCAAAGAAACAAATGGAGTGTTGCAATAAAAATTGCAACAAAAGCTACGGTCTAGATTGTCTTGGAATAACTATAGATCAAGTCAATGAAGAAGAAAAAAGACAGTGGATATGTCCCGAGTGCCGATCTTCTACACATAAAGCTGTGCGCAACGAGAATACACCTACTCGAAGGCTGGGGGACACCGTTACTACCAGCAACAATGTCAATACACAGCGCGGCAGTCGTCAGAAAATATCTGAAGGAACGGTGCCGAAGACTGCTCAGGAGCCTAATATGTTGGAAGAACTGAGAGCATTCCGCTTGGAAGTTTTATCACACTTAGATATTCAAGGAAACAACATTAAGGCCGCTTTCACATTAGGACGTTAGCAGCGCGACAGTAGCGCGGCAGAAGCACATGCCTTCACATTTTAAGAATAGCCGCGCGTTAGCAGCGCGGCTGCCGCGCCGCAGTTTAGATCAGTGTGGCGCACATAGAGTATAGTAATAGATTGGGAATAGAGAACCCACTCTGGATTTTTCCTGCAACCTTGAAACCTGTCATTTGAAGCGCCATCTGGTATCGTCCTCCTAAATTAATCTGCATGTATAGGTATATACATACCTACATATACCTATATTCTATTTATACATAAAGGCTGTTTGTTCATGTCTACAAAGTACTTTACAAAATATACACTTGTTATTGATCTGTAGCAAATAGTATTATTACAAAATTGGAAATAAAGACGGACATGCTACGGAACAGTAATATGTACATTTTGGAAAGTACTTGATAGGCCTGGAATGAAATAAAAATCATACTTATTTGTGTTTATGTTTATTGAAATATATTTGTGCTGACAGTTTAATTTCATCATCCTCACCACGGTATTGGATTTTACCAGATAAAATCCGATTAATTGATCGGCACCAACTATAAACCAAGACATTTATTGTTGTGTTTTCAAAAACATTTTTCAATTCTTTCTTGTGGGTCTCACATGTGAAAGGATAATCTACAAATATATCCAAAAACATTTTAATTTTTTCTTTTAGCTTCGTTTTTGGCACATTCTTTTTCAAAATGTCCAGTGCAATATTTTGGATTTCTTTAAAAGCCTTTTCCGCCTCTTGAGTGGGATACAACAGACAATGTCCACCTTTATGATATTCTTTTGCCCTTATATATTCATTTGATCTTAATTGACTATCGCCATTTATTTCATTTTTGCAGTGTCTGCATGATTTTGAAACATTTAGTCAGCACCCACCCACATACATAATTAGCCTGGCCAGCATCAGCTGTCTCGGTGTTTAAATTAATAAAAGGCACCACAATTTCATCATTTTCTTCATGCTGAAATGGTAGTGCCTCATTTCTGGGAACATCAGAAGTTTTTTCTTTTGTGTCTTCCAAAAAGAAGCTCAATGTTTGTAGACAGTCATTGTCATCATTTTCACAGTTAGCTTTTAGAGAATGGGGTGAGTTATAATTGTTTAAAAGAAGTGATTTATAGGCACCTTCAAAGCTAATAGTGTTAGGTGCCGTATTCCTCACCCCGAAACTTCTAATGTTCCCAAAGAAATTTTCCAGTGGGTCCTGGTTAAAGTTTCTAGTCAACATTGAATCAAATAAATATTTTTGGGATAATATTTTCCACAATTGTTGCATGCCCTCAATAGTTCGGATGAAATTTTTTATTGATGGTATGGAGCTCGTTTCAATTAATCTGATTTTGTTATCTTTTTCTTTTTTAATTTTAATAAATTTTACTGATCTTAAAACTTTTTTCGCATTTATCCATAATTCGTGGTGTGGTGAATTATTTCTTACACCACATTTGTACATATTTCCATGAATCATACTAAATGTGCTTGCATTTAAGGAATCAAATAAATTATTCATCATTTTAGTAAATTGTATTATTTGACGGCACTCATTTGGAACATCACCTCTACCTGTTAAATGTTCTGCAGCTACAGCAACACTATGACTAAAAATTTGGGCTGCATCTTTTACTTTCATTTTTTTTTATTTTTTCTACATAAACATGTTCGTCAGTTAAATTGCGACATATTTTTAACTCCCCATAAAATTTATCTGCTTCATAAACTTTTTGGTAATATTCCCATTTAACTGTCTTTTCCACCTTTTCTTCAAAGTCGAAATATTTCATATTTTTGGTTAATAAATTGTTCCTTACCCCTTTTAGCAAATGAGGGACATCAAATAATGGAATAATTTTAGATTTCCCTACTTCCATACTTTCATATCTCCATTCCCTTTTTTCTTTTAAATATTTTTGTCGAGTATCTTCGACGATTTCATTTATTACACTCACATTTACAGTGCTTTGATCACATACTGTGCATAAAATGTTAAGCCCTGTACCCTTTACATATTTGATGACCTTTAAAGTAAAGGCTTTTAAATGAACTTTGTTTAGTGAATTTGTAAAATAGTATGCCACAGGCTGCTTAAATTTTCTTTTAATTCCTTTGACCATGTAAACTAAAACATGGTCAGCAATTTTTTTATCATGCCAAGCAAATCCTTTTAATTTGTCTTTAGATCCATCATAATGGATCTGCGGCGATATTGACATCTCGTCAAAAATTAAGCAACAGAGGCGATCTTCTGGACTTAATTCTTTTACAGACTCCCTCATTTTTATAAATATTGACTTATTTAACCCTGACTCTATTTCAACTTTCGCCAGAAGCCTTTTTAATGATTTTACAGAGGGCAAAGTAAAATATTTATATAAAAGAGTATATCCCTTAGGACTCCTCTTGTACATAGAAAGAGACAAAACTTTATCCTTTAAAGTAAACCTCCGCCCACGCGCTCTCTTATGCGTTTGGGTGTACTGCATATTCGTAAAGATCTTTGCAGCTGTCGTCATATTTTTTGTAATTCGATTGAAATATATTTTTTTACTTAATTTATCAGCACTGGCTAATCTTGCTTTAAAACTTCCACACCTCTTACGTAATCGTATAATTTCAGTTTTCAAATATTTCATCTGTAATCTTGATATTTTTAATTTATTCTCCATATGCGATGACGCAGCTGAAGTAGATTTCAGCTTTTCTGAAAAAAATATTACATCATAAATAAATTTATGGTAACTTACATCTTATATCTTTTACTTTGCACGGGTGCAATTTACATGTGAAGAGACGGCATTCTGTTCACGACACGTTGTACACAAGTTCTGACCAGCAACCTAGTAAAAAGCACTAGATAGGCTTTCATGTATTCAAGATAGTATTTCATTAGTATTATTAGATACTTCTTTTTATACGTATATTTTTACATAACATATAGCCTATGTCCATCTGGAATAATGTACCTTTCAAATTGTGAAATAATTTTTCAAATAAAAGCTGTGGTTCCTGTATTATGAAGGGTTAGTATGTTATACTTAGTGCATATTCAAAAAAACAGCCTCAAAAATACATTTAAAAACTTTTTTATGAAATATCAAGCATATCTATGATGAGTTTTGTATTTCCCTGTGTACACACATATTTTTTTTATAGCTTATGAAAGAAACTACATTGGTACTCACTTTTGTTTCCTTTAAGTTTCGGTTTCTGTCTTTGTTCCCTGCCATTTTTTCTGCAATAATTATGGTCTGCCGCTATAAAACCAGCAATGGGAGGCAGAGCTGAAACAAAATAAATAAAAATTAACTTTGTGTCAGTGATGTAAGCTGTAAACTTTATAAGTGTGAGTCACAATGAGGGTTATTAAGTAAATTATTAAACACTAGTTTTCGCCCGCGGCTTCGCCTGTGTGGAGGTCGGAAATTATCCCAATGTATTACCGGAATGAAAAGTATCCTTTGTGTTAATCCAGGGTTTACACTATCTGTGTGATAAATTTAATCTAAATCCGTTCAGCCGATTTGGCGTGATTGAGTAACAGACATCCAAACATACAAACTTTCATATTTATAATATTATAAGTAGGACAATTCGAAAATGTAGGTAGCCAAGTATGTACGCACCAGTGACTATTTGCTTTGATGTAGAAGGCTGATTCCATATATGTTCAAGCGTGGGAAGTTCAGTAGGTGTTATAGGAGGTATATGAGCAGCTTGTGTTGGAAAGCCTGGAAACAGTAAAAACAAAGTATTTAATTTATTATAAGTCTATTTCGGACATTAGGTATAAATCCATAGATTTAATAAAATAACTTCAATAATTTTTAGGTGTATTATGGCACTAGCTGCGCCTCGCGGTTTCACCCGCATAAGTCTCGATCCCGTGGGAATATCGGGATAAAAAGTTTCACATGTCAAATAATAACCCAGATCATGGTCTACCCATGTGCCAAATTTCATCCAAATCCGTTCAACCATAGTAGCGTGAAAGCATAACAAACAAATAAACAACCAAACTCACTTTCTCATTTATAATTTTAGTTAGGATTTGCCCATGGTTATGGTAGTGTATTAGATGAACATAAACAAACATAATTCGAAATGTAGGTAGCCAAGCATGTACTTACGAGTGTATATTTGCTTGGATGTAGATGGCCGATTCCATATATGTTCAGGTGTGGCAAGTTCAGGAGCTATTATAGGAGGCACTGGAGCAGCTTGCGTAGAAAAGCCTGGAAATTGTAAAAACAAATTACTTAATAATTATGTGAAAATTATGCGCACAAGTGCTACTGGTGATCATGAGTTCCAAGGTTCGATTCTCAGGTCTCCCAAAGTGTAATTGGGTTTTTCCATCAGGAATTTCCCAGTAGTAGCCACAGAGTCTGGATTTGTGCCCGGTTGATGGTAATAGGCTCGGCCTCTATTACATGGGACTTAACATGTAAGATGTGGGTGTATTGGGTAAACTCTGCCTAACCATTCGGAGATTACAGTTGTGATGTTATGTTATGTAAAATTATGGGTTTTACTTGTTAATGGCATGATATAAGGTCTTTTCAGTATATAATAGATAATCAATTAGCCATTACTCGATGGATGAATGATGGTATAATAGTCTAAATAAACAGCAAATCTTACCACGAAGGTGTAGAGTAGGAACAGCTAATGCATTTAAACGGTTATTGCGATTCTTAAACTGGTTGTCAAAATGTATGTCACAAATGACTTTCTTTCTGTAAACCTTGATGTCGTCTGCAGTCTCCAGTTTCTTACCAACAATATTAACCCAGGATTTGAATCCCTCAGGATTTTTTTTTGGGTGTGGAAATTGATGGAATGTAACGCCTGAAAAACAAATTAAAACACATGAAGTTTGCATGTTGATATTGACTAAGTTGCTATGATATTTAAAAAAAAAAGGGAGACAAGGCATCATTAGGAATGATATGAAAAGTCACTACTTATGTTGCTTAGGTCAGAGTGTTGTCTGAGTGGACAACCACCACTACTAACAATGAAGTTACTATCTGGCCCTAACATCAACCAATATATTAAAATTGACAAACTTCTACCGCTTGAGTACGAGGTTTTTGGCTCTATGTGAGTATTTTAGATTAATTTTGTTTTTTGCAGAACTTGTGCAGAATAAACAATTTTTCTTTCTTTCTTTTCTATTTGAAAGTGCAAGTTTGTATCCAACATGTTTGGATAGTCAGTCAAGATTTTTGAAAGAAATAATGTTTAATTGACCCAGATGAGGACACAATATTAGCAATGAAACAGAAAATAAAAGAATAGTAGAACAATCTACTATTCTTTTATTTTCTGTTTATACAAGGAGCTAAAATAACCCATACTAGCAAGGTCGTTTTATAGTAAATAGAAACCGAGTTATAATGGGTTTTTGCGCCGACACTCTACTTTTCATTACGATTGCGAGAAAATCAAAACTATTTAATATTGTAAAACTATTTAATATTGTAAATTTCAATATTAAATAGTTTATTTTATTAAAAAAAAAATATGCAATTTGTTCAATCTGAATTTTTAAGGAAACTTTTTATCCCAGTATGCGGTAGTAAAAAGCTAGTTTTACATAAGAATAAAGACTTTTTCGTTTTTGTAAGCTCGTTGGTTACAGACAAAAATTACTTTTTCTCCTAGAGCAAGATATGCCATTTTTTTCCCGCTTTGGTACTCTACAATGACAGACTTTATGAGCAAGAGGAGTGAAAAATATATTTTAGTGTGCCCTACATTTGCGCCACATAGACCCAGTTTATCAAAAATGCCAGGCCACTAGTGTCTGACGCTAGTTTCCGACTGAAGATGTGAAGTGTTCGTAAATCGATAATGCGATGTTTTTTCGAAAGCTTGTCTTTTTTATTGAATATATGGTCAGTGGGTCGTCTTAGGGGTATAATAATAATTATCAGTGTATCTTAGCAGCAAGATTTATGGTGGGAAGGAAATAGATGCTCTCGATGAAAGATGACTCAAACTTAAGTAGGTACTTTCTCCCAACTAGAAATAGTGACACAATTTAAACTTACTGACTAGCCAAGCTTTCAAATCACAGCATGTTAACATGAGCAATGAAGAGAAACTTGAAGCTATTAATATGTAGGTACTATGAACTTGATGACGAAAAAACTTACCCGGGTTGTATGAACAACCCAATTCGCACCGCCTTGGCATGATGTTAACCACACACACAAGCGTTTATAATCGCAAATAACACAATAATAGCGTCTATATCGCAAATAACACAAAAATAGAGCGTCTTTATCGCAAATAATACTAAATAATAGCGTCTTTTCGCAAGTTAGGTGAACACATGAAACGGAGGAGCTAAGCTCAACTCACGCACTAATTCACCGAATTCACTGCACCGCGGATGACTAAAAACTCAAATCAACGCAGGTCAACAGCTTAATTTAAATAGAAAATATCCAAAATGAACGAAAACTACAAAACAGCGCACACGCAAATTGTAGGTAGTCGCCATATTGTCTTATTCAAACTTCTCTTGTAATTTGATGTTACATCAATATTGCCATACGAAAAAATGAATAAGAACAAAATGAAAAATCACTGATCATTTATTATTTATTTGACTACTTGTTGATACTCATCATCATATTTATAACGAATTGAAATATTTTCTTCTAAAACTAATTAAATATTCCCATTAAGTAATGTTATTTGTTTGAAATATTTTTTTGACGAAAGCACCATCTATGGCAAATTATATGTACTAAATATTTTGCGCAGATGATTACAGATGGCGCTTTTCTACAAATTTTACTGAAATCTTGTCTAGTATGGTAGTGTCCCACCCCTGGTGGCGCACTTCATTTCAAAAATGGACTATACCTAATCACGTGCGCTTGCTGTTGGGGCTAGTAATAATAATAACTTGGTTTACTTGTATGGCTATATTTATATTTCATATTTTTTTCTTCAATTAATAGTAATCTTTATTTCTCTGTCCACAAAGGTTCATATAGTTGTAAACATAGAGACAAGAAATATAGTGTTTTGACAAAAATGCGTAAAATATGATCCTTTGCGAGAGGCTGGCGTCTATACTAGGAACCCTGTGTCACGGATCACCAGGCTCTCGCCCCGAATTTAATCGAATTAACATTACGATGGTCAATTTTCAAACTCAAATGATTTATTGACGTAGGGAAAAAAATAGACATGTTTAAATTAATTAACCAAAAATGACAAGTATTAATAAAAATAACATCGACAATGTCAATAGACAATAGTCGCATAGACAATCAAATCAAATTGAGTTTGTATTCCGACACTTGCAACACTGGCTCATCGCCGATTAAGCGAAAGCGATGGCCGCGCCGGCTGCGCGCTGCCGCCGCGCTTCTGTTTATGATATGAAATTCTGACTGCGCGACGGTCGCGCGTCTTTCGCGCGACTGTCGCGCTGCTAAAGTCGCCTTAATGTGAAAGCGGTCTAAAAGGATCGAAGAAGTCTGTAATAGCATAAAAAATGAACTGCAGGAACTTCGTGATGCAAACATGAAGGTATTTGAAGATAAAGTTGTAAAAATGGAAACTTTACACAGTAAATTAAATATGATGAAAGCTCACAATCAACAGTTAGAGAAGCTGGTTGACACATATAAATCTAATGACACATCAACACTGCAACAAGTGTCTATTGAAACAATATGTGATTCCGAGAAGGTGCAGTGCCTACCTACTCGCAAAATAATAAATCCCGTTGTGGCCACGAAAAAAGTGTTGACGCCAAGACCGGAAAAATATAGCGAAGTATTGCAGCCAAAGGAGCAAACAATATCTGCACCATATACGGATATAAAAACCAATGCAGAAAGTAAGGATGAAACTGTGCCGGGAGCTTCAGAATGGACCACGGTACAAAGAAAAAGATCTAAGCTGAAACCCAAAAATGTAAATAGAGGTCAAAATGCGAGTATCCTTGATCTGCAAGCTATGGAGCGAAAAAGACATCTTCATGTATGGAGGTTGCATCCAGAAGCGATAGGAGCAGATTTATTTGCAATTACCGAAACGGGTTGCAATGATTCTATACATAACGCGGAGTTGGTACCACAAAACTATAGTATTCTGCGATGTGACCGGGCGGATGGGCGTAAGCAAGGCGGCGCGCTTCTCGTGGCCGCACACTGGCTCGAGCTGCGCCGAGTTACGCTACCTGCGAATAATGTCGTAATCGATAGATGTACCTTCGAATTGGTTTGTGCAACCATACATAAAGGTAACAAGTATTTGTTTTTATGCTGTGTTCTTTACATACCTCCAAATAGTAATGAGAATGAATATATGTTATTGCTGAGGCTATTAGAACAATTATGTGTCCAATATAAGGAGGTTGTTATAATAGGTGATTTCAACTTATACTCTTGTGATGTAAACATAAATAATTATTAGGAATATTTTATATCTTTTTGTGAACTTACGCAGAAAAATAAGGTACCAAATTGTAATAATAGGCAGTTAGATTTAGTGCTATGTTCGTTGAGTATGGGTGAGTCAGGGAGTCACACTGTGTGTCAGGGAGGCAGATGAAGCGATAGTGCCAATAGACACGTATCATCCGCCGCTAGACATTACGGTACCGCGTATAAGCAAACGCTCAGCTGTTAGTGGTTGTACTTTTAAAGATATACCTGTAAATATGCAAGAAAACGATTCTTGGCCACAGTGGAATTTTTATAAAGCGGATTACAGTAAGTTGTATAATATGATAATGAATCAGGACTGGTCGCCTATGTATAACATAAGCGAGCCAGAGGAGTGTGTGAGTTATTTCTATGATATTTTGAATGGTATTATTGATGATTGCGTTCCCAGGAAAATGCGACGTAGCCGTGTTAGTTCAAGGTACCATTACCCTGAGTGGTACACGGCAGATATTATTCGCGACATAAAATTAAAAGTACTGCTTCATAAGAAGTACAAAATTGGATTAACGAGTGATTACGAAATGTTTTCTCAGTATAGAGCTAAGGTTAAAATGTTAATAGAATTGGCACACGGCAAACACCTTGAGAATGTGCAATACAATCTCGCAAAGGATCCTAAATCCTTCTGGAATTATGTAAGGAGCAAAAAGGGTATGGTGAACCGTAAAAAAATTACAAAAAATGGTCAAATTTTATCGGACACCGAATGTGTTCACGAATTTGCAAACTTTTTCAAGTCCGTGTACAGTCCCCTGAAAGCAAAACTAGACGTGCAAGCCGCCGTGGCCGAGAGTAACACAAGTAGTTCCTGAGTACATATAGAGAGTATTGATAGCAGCCAGGTAAGGGAGGCGCTAACTAAACTTAAACCTAAGCGTTCAGCAGGACCAGATGGCATCCCACCATTTATTTATAGAGACTGCAGGGATTATTTAACACAACCGCTGGTATACGTATATGATGTATGTTTTGAGCAGCATACTTTCCGGAACGCTGGAAAACTACGCGAGTAATACCAGTACCTAAGGGCGAAGCAGGGAGTGAAGTTAGTGAATATAGGCCGGTGGCGGTGTTGTCGGTACCAGCAAAGGTATTTGAGTCAGTTATCCATCATTGTGTCTTGAACCAGGTTTCAGTCACGTTGTCTGACTCACAGCATGGGTTCAGGCCGGGTCTTAGCACGACTACAAATCTGCTGAATTTTATGGCATATGTGGTTCCTAGCGTTGATTTGGGAGTGCAGGTCGATGCTGCATACTTTGATTTTAAAAAAGCCTTTGATTTAGTCGATAATGACATTTTATTGACAAAGCTTGCGGCAGTCGGATGCACTCCTAAATTGCTGAAATTCTTCGCTGATCATATGAGTAACAGAAAGCAGTATGTAGAATATGCTGGGTACAGATCTGAGCCCTATTTTACGAGGTCAGGCGTAAGTCAGGGCAGTAATTTGGGACCATTCCAATTTATAGTGATGGTAAATGACTTGCCCGAGGTCGTCAAGAGTGCCAAGTGCCTGTTGTTTGCTGACGATTTAAAATTGCTACTCTCTGTGAAAGAACAAAAGAACTTTGTGCGCTTACAGGAAGACATAGACAGGGTTGTGGAATGGAGAGAGAAGAATAAGTTGGTGTTTAATACGTCAAAGTGTTCGGCAATAACTTTTAGTAGGATGAAAATGCCCAAGAAATATGATTATAGAGTGGGCAACACGTTATTGAAAAGAACGGAAACGGTGCGTGATTTAGGAGTACGCCTTGACTCGGACCTGGCATTTCGTAATCACATCGTAAATGTTTGTAAAAAAGCCTACAGGAGCCTAGGGTTCGTCCTAAGAAGAGCTGAGGGTTTTACAAGCATCGCTGCGCTAACTTCTTTGTATAATGCATTGGTAAGAAGTCAGCTCGAATGTAACGCAATCATATGGGCTCCACATGAAGCTAAATATAGTCTCATGCTGGAGCGTATACAAAATAAAATTACTAGGTTTCTGTATTTAAGGTTATATGGTGTATATCCATTTTATCCATTGATGTATCCAACCTTGTTTGTTATAGGCATGGTGGGATACAATAAATTGGAAACAAGGAGGGACATAGCTCTTGCTACCTATATTTTTAAATTATTGCGTGGCAAGACTTCAAACCCGGGTATATTAAAAGAAATAAACCTGTGTGTGCCCGACAATTATGTATTGCGAAGGCGACGGCCACGTCTATTGGCGGTTCCCAGTAGTAGGACCAATCTACTGAGTAAAGCCCCTATAACACGTACAGTAAGCGCTCAAAAGTGCATGAGCACGCTAAGAGTCGTATTGCTGTGAACACGCGGTATAGTCCGTACATTTGTATGTGTAAACAGTCAGACGTCTGTGGTGTGAGTGCCGTACACACACCACAGAGAACGCAGTTTTGAACTACACACTATCGTATCGTCACGGTTCGCGGGCGCCGCACTTATATTTCCATAACTTTTGTTAGCACGCATCATACTCGTACGCGTGACCTTGGCCAGTGTATCGCATTGCTAAAATTCGAAAGTAAATTATATGTGCAGATAGCAGAAGGCGTTAAGCGTTGGTCTTAGATTCAAGATGGCTAAGGTTCTAATCTCGTAAATCACAGCGCTGTTTTTGCAAATATTATTATTTTTGTTTGCAATAATAATATTTTTAAATATCCTGCCTATTTATTAATGTTGTTATTGCAATAAAGGGTTTAGAATAAAAAATGCGTGATATGTTATAATAAAAAATAAATAATATTTATTCGTTATGTTTATTTTACTTAAGTATAGTTATCAAACTGCTACAATTATTTATCATTACTTCACCTGAATAATATGTGAAATAGATGTCTAGAAACTTAGAAGCAATTTGTATTATTTTGACATATTTAAATTTTGAAATGTTTTAAATTTTAAATGGATTTTTTTGCACCATAAATATAAAGCTTTGATCATGGTCTAAGTAATTAAGCAATAAATAAGAATATTAGACTACTTAAAATGTAAAAAAATCTACTGACAAAATTGTTGATTTTAAGGTTAAAGGCAGTTGTTCATATTAATTATTTTAAACTTTATTTGGCTTTAGTAAATATTGGTTGGTATTGAGGTTATAGCTTAAGTATTCATTTTCTTTACGAAAAGAAGATTGAAACTAAACCTCAAATTTTAATCCTAAAATAATACTATTACTAAAATAATATTAAACAATTTCGGTATATCTGCAAGAAATACGACAAACACCTTATTGAAACGTGCTTAAAAAATTCGTTACCATAAATTCATGCAATAACGAATCTGTTGTTTATTAAGTTGGTACGGTCAATATTTTAAGGTCAAAAACGGTTTTCTAGCTGGTCTTCAGTGATGCAAGCCTTCAGAGTGCACGGCGAACGGTTCATAATGACGTGTTTTTAATAATTCAGCAAAATATCTCGTTGGTATGAAACCATTTGTTTCATTCACCATTTGACGTCGCTGCTACTCGATAATAAGCCCCTTCCTCATATCTCTTAACCGTCACAGTATTTCTCTAGAACAAAGAAAAACATTGTTTTTATTACACATAATACCTAATTATTTATTATTCACTAATCGAATTAAACCTCACAATGAATTTAAAACTTTAAAGGCATCTTCTGTCTCAACAATACCTCTGTTCTATCAACAATACCCTTGATTAGGATTTATGTTTAGTAAAATATGAAATATATAAATGATAACACTCACACTTAGTCCGGTTTTATTAGATATTCACTTCACTTTTACGCAGCGCAATAATATTCTCTGATCTGATCTGATCTCTTCAATATATTTTATGCCTGCTTTTTGATAATAATAACCACAACACTGCGCTAAATGCTCGTCACCAATATTATCACGGCACGAACCAACAAAGTTCTATTAATTGAATACTTGTAACAAACTGCATCTACCCCACAGAAATCGAAATAATTTACTTAGTTTTTTGTGGTCTACCTGCTAAACTTTAATATTTATGTGAACAAGACGAATGAAACTAAAAACGAATGATGATTATCAAACTAGTCATTGGTTGCAGAAAAAGTGAGTGTGTGTGTGTAACGTGCGTGTCTACAGTATTGTAACAACTTATAGAAGAAGGTCGTAAGTCAAACCGAAGCGTCAGTCTATTGCTTTGTGAGATTGCTTATGGACTTTTGGTCGGTACTGTACCTTGCGTATACTTAATGACGTAGCAGACAGCATAGATCTTTTTACTTGTTCTCTGGGTGAGTTCACAAAACTCACTATGTACAGAATATGTTATGAATATGATAAATAATAAAACTGTAATTGTAGCCACACTATTGAATTAGGACAATCCTGTAATGATAGTGATGATGACTTGATAAATAAATAAATAAATAAATGCCTTTTGTTTATCTTATCGCACGGTCATAAATCACTGCCGCGTGGGTGGTCTCGGTCCCAAATAGATATGACTCATTCGGCGCTTCTGCCCTTGAGCGGTAGATCATTTTATAATAATATGTTAGGGTCTATGTTCGATTTAGTAGCCATAACTGAAACTGGAATCAATGAGTCGATACATGATGGTGAACTGGCTCCAAGCGGATACACAATACTAAGATGTGACTGCGCGGATGGCCGTAAACATGGAGGGGTCATGCTGGCTGCTACCCCGCATGGTGCTCTTGAGTTACGCAGTACCGCGTACCGTTGCCTGATAATGTGAACTTGAACCACCACCCCTTCGAAATCGTTTGTGCGACAGTTTATCGGAAAAGTAGTATTTTATTTTTGTGTTGTGTTGTGTACAGTACCGACCAAAAGTCCATAAGCAATCTCACAAAGCAATAGACTGACGCTTCGGTTTGACTTACGACCTTCTTCTATAAGTTGTTACAATACTGTAGACACGCACATTACACACACACACTCACTTTGTCTGCAACCAATGACTAGTTCGATAATCATCATTCGTTTTTTGTTTCATTCGTCTTGTTCACATAAATATTAAAGTTTAGCAGGTAGACCACAAAAAACTAAGTAAATTTTTTCGATTTCTGTGGGGTAGATGCAGTTTGTTACGAGTATTCAATTAATAGAACTTTGTTGGTTCGTGGATAATATTGGTGACGAGTATTTAGCGCAGTGTTGTGGTTATTATTATCAAAAAGCAGGCATAAAATATATTGAAGAGATCAGATCAGATCAGAGAATATTATTGCGCTGCGTAAAAGTGAAGTGAATATCTAATGAAACCGGACTAAGTGTGAGTGTTATCATTTATATATTTCATATTTTACTAAACATAAATCTTAATCAAGGGTATTGTTGATAGAACAGAGGTATTGTTGAGACAGAAGATGCCTTTAAAGTTTTAAATTCATTGTGAGGTTTAATTCGATTAGTGAATAATAAATAATTAGGTATTATGTGTAATAAAAATAATGTTTTTCTTTGTTCTAGAGAAATACTGTGAGGGTTAAGAGATATGAGGAAGGGGCTTATTATCGAGTAGCAGCGACGTCAAATGGTGAATGAAACAAATGGTTTCATACCAACGAGATATTTTGAATTATTAAAAACACGTCATTATGAACCGTTCGCCATGCACTCTGAAGGCTTGCATCACTGAAGACCAGCTAGAAAACCGTTTTTGACTTTAAAATATTGATCATACCAACTTAATAAACAACAGATTCGTTATTGCATGAATTTATGGTAACGATTTTTTTAAGCACGTTTCAAAATGGTGTTTGTCGTATTTCAATGTTTAATATTATTTTAGTAATATTATTATTTTAGGATTAAAATTTGAGGTTTAGTTTCAATCTTCTTTTCGTAAAGAAAATGAATACTTAAGCTATAACCTCAATACCAACCAATATTTACTAAAGCCAAATAAAATTTAAAATAATTAATGTAAACGAAACTGCTTATACTTAACCTTAAAATCAAATATTTTGTCAGTAGTTTTTTTTTTACATTTTAAGTAGTCTAATATTCTTATTTATTGCTTAATTACTTCGACCATGATCAAAGCTTTATGTTTATGGTGAAAAAAATCCATTTAAAATTTAAAACTTTTCAAAATTAAAATATGTCAAAACAATACAAATTGCTTCTAAGTTTCTAGACATCTATTTCACATCTTATTCAGCTGAAGTAATGATAAATAATTGTAGCAGTTTGTTAACTATACTTAAGTAAAATAAATATAACGAATAAATATTTTTTTATTTTATTATCACATATCATATCACGCATTTTTTATTTTAAACCCTTTATTGTAATAAACAAAAATAATAATATTTTCAAAAACAGCATTGTGATTTACAAGATTAGAACCTTAGCCATCTAGAACCTAAGACCAACGCTTAACGCCTTCTGCTATCTGCACTTATAAATTTACTTTCGAATTTTAGCAATACGATACACTGGCCAAGGTCACGCGTATGATGTGAAAGTGATGGAAATATAAGTGCGGCGCCCGCGAACCGTGACGATACGACAGTGTGTAATGCAAAACTGCGTTCTCTGTGGTGTGTGTAAGGCACTCACACCACAGACGTCCGACTGTTTACACATGCAAATGTACGGACTACACTGCGTGTTCACAGCAATACGACTCTTAGCGTGCTTATGCACTTTTGAGCGCTTACTGTACATTCCACCTAAAACCATTGAAAGAGAATATACGGGGTGGCAGGGACATCGACGCGAAAACTGAAACCATGGATTCAGTACATGATTCTGAACCCCCCTGCGTTGAAATTTTTCGTCGGTTATTAAAAAAAAATCAGCTGTTCCATACATTTTGACCGCGTAGGTATTGCACTTTTCTATGAAACAGCAGATTTTTTTTTAATAACCGATGGACAATTTCAACTCAGGGAGGTTCAGAATCATGTACTGAATCCATGGTTTCAATTTTCGCGTCGATGTCCCTGCCACCTTGTATGTATATGTTTTACTTACTAGAACAGTTATGTATTCATTATGACGAAGTTATACTAGTGGCTGATTTAAATATGTACTCAACTAACCAGGATGTTTGTCAATTGCAACAATCGCACGCTTGATGTAGTCCTTACTACTTTGCCCGAAGACGATATCGTCGTTAGTGAGGAGCGCGATGAATGTTTGTCTTGCATCGACCCGCAGCATCCGCCGCTACGAGTTTACTTAAGCGGTGCGCGAACGACTACCGGCCCTAGTGGCCCTATGCCGCAAGCGTCTACCTACTTACCGCGGTGGAATTTTAGCAAGGCAGATTTTAATTTATTGTAAGTGTCACTTGCGGCTGTAAACTGGAGCCCTGTATGAAGCGAGCAATGCCGAGGAAGCATACAGTATATTTTATGATATATTCTACGAGATTTTAGATGATAGCACTCCAAGAAAAAATACGAAAGGGGACTGCTCTCGCTATCACTACCCAGATTGGTACACAGCTGATATAATAGGTCATATTAAACAAAAGGCTTTTTGGCACAGAACTTTTAAGAGAACTGGTTCGAACAACGACTATAGAAACATTTCTTACTATCGTTCTGTGGTCAAAGATAAAATCAAGGCCGCTTATAGTAACTATCAGCATCATTTTGAGCAACAGCTTGTAAAGGAACCGAGGTCTTTTTGGGATTTTATTGGAAACAAACGTTCGAAACGTAATAAAACTAAAACAGTTAAAACTGGTGAGCCGTTCAAATTCAAATTCAAATTCTTTATTGCGAACTAAGTGTACAACATTTTGAAGATGTTAACAATAGGTAGGTACCTGAGCATGAGTGCGCCCAGGCGTTCGCAGACTACTTCCATTCGGTTTATGGAGAGGTGGCACTGCGGTTGGATGCGACTGCTGCGGGGCAGGCTGCGCCTGAGCGCGGCGCGCGCATTCACGTGGGTCAGCTGTCTCTTGGTGAGGTGAGCGCAACGCTCGCGCGTCTCAAGCCCAAGCGTTCCGTTGGGCCGGACGGGGTGCCACCCTACATAGTTAAAGATTGTAGGACTGTACTGGCCAGACCTCTCTTGCATTTATTGAATAGCTTTCTACGAGAATGCTCGTATCCGGATGGCTGGAAGCTGACTAGGGTTACTCCGGTACCAAAGGGTGCTCCTGCCTCTGAAGTTAGTGGGGATATAGACCTGTTGCAGTACTGTCAACATTTGCAAAGGTCTTCGAGTCTGCGTTATGCTCTTGTATCCATTCGCAAGTAGTAACTCAGCTTAACGATGCGCAGCACAAATTCCAACCTAATGTGTTTTAGGAACCAGGCCGCCCCAGTGCTGGACTCAGAGGCAGGGGCTCAACTGGACGTCGCTTACTTCGACTTTAAGAAGGCATTCGATAGCGTAGATACTCGTAATGACATTCTGTTAAGTAAATTTGCAAAGGCTGGTTTCACTCCAGCCTTTCTAAAGTTCTTTTCCAGCTACTTAGGCAATCGGAAACAAATTGTAGAATACGCTGGCTTCACTTCAGACTCGTATTGCTCCCTTACAGGGGTAAGCCAGGGTACTAATTTAGGACCGTTCGAATTTATTATAATGGTAAATGACCTTCCTGAAATTGTGAAAGATGCCGGTTGCTTACTATTTGCCGACGATCTGAAGTTGTTCATGCAAATTACCAATCCATCGCACTGTGAACTGCTGCAGCGGGACATTGATCGTATAGTAGGGTCGAGTATTGAAAACAAACTATTCTTTAATGTGGCAAAATGTAGTGTGATGTCTTTTACACGGGCCGTGGCCCCCCGACATCACGAATATAGCATGGACGGGCACGCCATATCGCGGGTAGTGACGATGCGAGATCTTGGAGCCACTTTCTCCGAAAATTTGTCGTTTCGCACACATATCGTACAGGTGTGTAAGAAAGCCTTCAAAAATCTTGGATTTGTAATGCGTGAAACCCGGGAGTTTACTAACACAACAGCTGTGACTTTATAATGCTCTAGTAAGAAGTAACTTGGAAACGAGTGCTATTATCTGGAATCCATTTGAAACAAAGTATTGTCTGATGGTAGAAAAATGCAAAATAAATTTACCCGATTCCTTTATATGAAGCAATTTGGCGTCTACCCAATCTATCCACTTATGTATCCAACCCTCTTTGTAATAGGGATGGTTGGCTACTATAAGTTGGAGGTAAGGCGCAATTTCGCACTAGTTAAATATGTTTTTATGGTTTTTCGTGGTATGCTGAATAATCCTCAAATACTAGAATCTTTGGGATTGCTCGTTCCAAACAGTAGGCTGCGACGAGCATGAGCCATGTATGTGGCACCGAGTCATAGGCCTTCTTATAATCTATCCAGCATGTCGACAGATCCTTTCGGGAACTGTGAACTTGTTGGCTAATGGCCAAATCAATGAGGAGTTGCTCCTTAGTACCGCGGGACCCATTCCTACATTCATTTTGAGAGGTAGACATGATGGAGTTGGTGTCTATATGTTTGTTGATTTTAGCTCTCAAAATGGATGTAAGTACTTTATAGACCGTCGGTAAACACGTGATCGACCTATAATTTTTGGGTTCCGCGGTGCTACCAGATTTATGGAGCAGGTGGGTAACTCCTGTCGTTAGAAACTGGGGTAGCGAACCAGACTCCAAAGCAGTCTGGTACTGAGCCGCCAAGCGAGCGTGCAATCTCACAAACCATTTAATCCAGAAGTTGTGCAGCCCGTCTGGCCCTGGAGACTTCCAGTTAGGCAACGGACGGACTGCACGAGCTACATCTTGGGGGCAGATGGTAATAGCCCCCATTTCTGGTATTGGATCGCAGGCTCGCTCGACTTCCCGAGTCCAATCGCCTTCGGTGTGACTGACAAACACCGACCAGATGCTGCACCAGAAAGAACACATGGCATCATCAATGGTCTAAGTTCGGGCGACATGAACTAATATTCCTGAATCGCACCCTCCAAAGCACTTTTCAATTCCTCATTGCACTGGGTACTTACGTTTGTAGCCCTGTCATCTGTAGCGTTGTGAGCAGTCTCACTACAATTAGTCGAGTGATTCTCAATTAGTAAGTAACTAACCACATCACTAATAACGTGGCACAACACTAATTCACTAAGGAAACTCTAGCATTTCGATTGCCGCTTGCCTCCCTGAAGGGAGTGACCCTCAGGACTGTGTGCCCCGACCTAGGGGCTCTCTGTACGGGCTCAGGCTGCACGCTGACGAAGGCCTGCCTACCTGCGGCCTACCACCGCCGCACGCCTGTGCTGACAGGCGACCTTCCACGTGTGGCCAATGCCTGCCTACCTGCGGCCTACCGCCGCGCGCCTGTGCTGACAGGCGATCTCCACGGCTACTGACGTGTACTACCACGTGCTAGGGCCGTCCGGCCTACTGCGGAGCCTATACTGAACAGGCCTCCCACATCTACCATGTGCTACCAAGGACGGTACCCTTCCTATCTATCCTAAGTGTACTAACCCACGACCTAGCCGTGTTACCTACTACTACCTATCTTAAATATAACGATTAACTTATCCATCTGTTTTATTCTACCTCTACTTCCTACCTAACCGTTAACGGCCTGCGCAGCCTGCCCTGCGCAGCCCTAGCCAGCTTGACTTGTAATGTACTGTGATGATGCTATAACACTCGCGACGGGGGGGGCGATGACATGGCTACTTCGCATTTCATTTCGCAGGCTATCAAGTACAGTGTCATCCAACATATGATTACGCTGGATGACCCGCACCTGATCCGATAGTCGTTATGCCGAAACGTTGACAGCTGGCTCAAGCGCCTGAAAAAGAGAGAGCATCCGGACACGGTACGCGGTAAATGATAAATGATTTTATTTCTGTAAGTAGGTTTGTACAAACACTTTTACGCGTCAATCATATTTTAAAACTAGAAGAGGTCTGCGTTTCCTATCTGACTACTCTGAGAAGAAAGGCCGAAACAAACTCAGAGGTCTCAGTCTCTTTTAAAATCCACACATAATCTTGGTCAGATCATGTGAAGGTCATTTGGATTGGTGTCTGAAGTGGTCTTTTGAGGAAAGCACCACACAGATTGAGAGGGCCTGTCCAGTCAGTGCACGCATTTGTCAGTTATCGTGCAGCTCAACTCAGAACTTAAAAGGAGCTCAACGATTCGACGAACAATACCAAAGAAGGGACATTTGGGTAGGCCGCATAAAGTACTTTACGTACGGTCAGATTATTTCCCCCCTCTGTAGCCCCATAGTATGAGCACATGACGTTTTCGTTAATGGATCGTGTCCATCTCATGCGCTGCACACTTCCGCCGGGAGCTGGGACATTATCAGAGGCTGGTGGGCCTCGAGGTTCTAAACCGACCGGCGGCCGGCGTCCTCCCCGTCGACGAGCAGGTGGTGGTGTCGTGGGTGGAGAGAAATACTCGTCGCTCGAGCTCAACGCAACTATCGTAGCCGGTGTCGTCACAGCGCTCACAGTGCGGCTGGGTACCGGCGGCGGCGAGGCGGAGCTGAGCGGCGAGTCCGGAGGTGGTGGGCGTGCTAGGCGTGCGGCTGATCTTGTCAACATTTCATCTTCCTTTTCTTATTTTCTGTTTATTGTTGTTTTATCGGAGATGACATCTGTCATGTCACCTCCGATTCGGCAGTTTTTAATAGTATTCTATTACATTTTGGATGTCCGTGATTACCGCAGGACCACCAACGCCAATCGCTTCCATATTTAGTAACTAATTGGTACTAATTAGTGCTCGAACGACAAAATTGGTACCTTAGTAGTTTTTGAGAAACTCGACTTTGAAGGTGGTCCGGCCGTAGTCACGCTCCCTTCAGCAGGACCACCATGAGCGCCGTAAAAGGGGGCATGCTGCAGCTATTCTAAGTATACAAATAATTAGTACCCTTATATGTGATTCATTGCGTTAAAAAAACAGAACTGAAACATTTATGTTTACCGAGAAATCAACGATGATAACTTTCGTGCGCTCGTTCAGCAGGACCACGACTTTGAATATTGATTCCAAGATTGAAGAGCTTGTCGCTTTCCTCAAATCTACCTAGAAAATTAGTACCTTGCAAGATAAAATTAGTGCCCAAAATTCAAAATTAGTTCTTCAGTAGTTTACGAGATATACCATGCCATTGGGTGGGGTGGCGGTAGTCACGGTGTTAAATTTTAATTTCAAGATTTCCCTATTAAAACTCTGTGATTTCTTCCCAAATTTATACAAAAATTAGTGCTCTTAAAGAAGTTATAGCGACCAAAAATTCAGATTCCTAAGTGTTGTATTTTAAGAGAAATTAGCTTTCATTACTTTTCCATACTAAATCTCCGCGTATAACCCGACCAAATTAAGTTGTCAATGGTATTAAGTTCAATATCTATAATTTTTAGACAAACTATGTACAGTAAGCGCTCAAAAGTGCATAAGCACGCTAAGAGTCGTATTGCTGTGAACACGCAGTGTAATCCGTACATTTGCATGTGTAAACAGTCGGACGTCTGTGGTGTGAGTGCCTTACACACACCACAGAGCACGCAGTTTGCACTACACACTGTCGTATCGTCACGGTTCGCGGGCGCCGCACTTATATTTCCATCACTTTCACATCATACGCGTGACCTTGGCCAGTGTAATGCATCGCTAAAATTCGAAAGTAAAACATATGTGCAGATAGCAGAAGGCGTTAAGCGTTGGTCTTAGATTCTAGATGGCTAAGGTTCTAATCTTGTAAATCACAATGCTGTTTTTGCAAATATTATTATTTTTGGTTTAAAATAATAATATTTTTTTAATATTGCTGCCTTTTTATTAATGTTGTTATTGCAATAAAGGGTTTAGAATAAAAATGCGTGATATGATATGTGATAATAAAATAAAAAAATATTTATTCGTTATATTTATTTTACTTAAGTATAGTTACAATTATTTATCATTACTTCAGCTGAATAAGATGTGAAATTGATGTCTAGAAACTTAGAAGCAATTTGTATTTGACATATTTAAATTTTGAAAAGTTTTAAATTTTAAATGGATTTTTTTCACCAGAAACATAAAGCTTTGATCATGGTCGAAGTAATTAAGCAATAAATAATAATATTAGACTACTTAAAATGTAAAAAAACTACTGACAAAATATTTGATTTTAAGGTTAAGTATAAGCAGTTTCGTTTACATTAATTATTTTAAATTTTATTTGGCTTCAGTAAATATTGGTTGGTATTGAGGTTATAGTTTAAGTATTCATTTTCTTTACGAAAAGAAGATTGAAACTAAACCTCAAATTTTAATCCTAAAATAATAATATTACTAAAATAATATTAAACATTGAAATATGACAAACACCATTTTGAAACGTGCTTAAAAAAATCGTTACCATAAATTCATGCAATAACGAATCTGTTGTTTATTAAGTTGGTATGATCAATATTTTAAAGTCAAAAACGGTTTTCTAGCTGGTCTTCAGTGATGCAAGCCTTCAGAGTGCATGGCGAACGGTTCATAATGACGTGTTTTTAATAATTCAGCAAAATATCTCGTTGGTATGAAACCATTTGTTTCATATTCATTCACCATTTGACGTCGCTTCTACTCGTTAATAAGCCCCTTCCTCATATCTCTTAACCCTCACAGTATTTCTCTAGAACAAAGAAAAACATTGTTTTTATTACACATAATACCTAATTATTTATTATTCACTAATCGAATTAAACCTCACAATTAATTTAAAACTTTAAAGGCATCTTCTGTCTCAACAATACCTCTGTTCTATCAACAATACCCTTGATTAAGATTTATGTTTAGTAAAATATGAAATATATAAATGATAACACTCACACTTAGTCCGGTTTCATTCGAAATTCACTTCACTTTTACGCAGCGCAATAATATTCTCTAATCTGATCTGATCTCTTCAATATATTTTATGCCTGCTTTTTGAAAATAATAACCACAACACTGCGCTAAATACTCGTCACCAATATTATCCACGAACCAACAAAGTTCTATTAATTGAATACTCATAACGAACTGCATCTACCCCACAGAAATCGAAATAATTTACTTAGTTTTCTGTGGTCTACCTGCTAAACTTTAATATTTATGTGAACAAGACGAATGAAACAAAAAACGAATGATGATTATCGAACTAGTCATTGGTTGCAGACAAAGTGAGTGTGTGTGTGTAATGTGCGTGTCTACAGTACTGTAACAACTTATAGAAGAAGGTCGTAAGTCAAACCGAAGCGTCAGTCTATTGCTTTTTGAGATTGCTTATGGACTTTTGGTCGGTACTGTACCTAGGTACATATTAAGAAAAAAATTTAGTATGTATGGAAGGTTTGGAATAACTCTTGTAAAAATGCTTCAAAATTATTATAGTTGATAAAATTACGTAAACAAGAAGTCTTGTTGCCAACCAGGCCCGAAAATGAAAATTCTTTTCGTTACGGGCTATCAACACTACACGCCTGGATACGTTACATGGAGATGATCTTGCATATTTCTTACAGTATTTCTTTCGAAAAATGGTCAGCTACGATTGAAGAAAATAAACTGATGAAACAAGAGAAGAAAACAATGGTTCAAAGTTGCTTACGAGAAGAGATAGGCTTAATCATCAATAAACATCAAGAAACACTAATGATGGTAACACAGCTAGAAGGTGTTTTTATAATGCAAGCTCTGCCGAAATTACAGGAGTCGATGAAGTGTTGATTGGGCGACTTATATAATCCTTTAAGCTTTATCATTTGGTGTTAGATAGATGCACAAAAATTTGGTCAATATGCTTTGGAAACTGCAAGAATTTACGTCAGACTGGTATTAGATGCCATCTTCTGTGCATAAAATATTGATTCAAGGGGAAAGTGTCATAAATCATTTCTGTATTACCTATTGGATAACATTGTCAGAGGACGCACAAGAATCTCGTAACGAAGATTACAAAAAATTTAGATTACATCATACAAAAAAGTGCTCAAGGTCTTCCACAAACGAAGATGTATTTCACACATTACTTTACACCTCAGATCCAAACATTACTAGCATCCGAAAACCATATGTTAAAAAAGTAAAAGAACTTGATCAAGACACCCTACATCTTTTGAAAATTTACCAATTTAACACTGATTCTGAAGATCAGGAATGATGAGAATATATCTACTATACAGGGTGACTGGTAATTTGACGTATTCCTTCCAGGACGTGATAGTGTGACCCATTTGCAACTATTAAGCATCCCATAAAGCCTAGGCGAAAATTCATGAGAATCGAGAAAACCCAATATTTATGTAATTTTGAATTTTTTCCAGAATTCGTCACAAAATATCACTTTTCTCTAAACTCTCAAATTGAATGGCCTTTATTGCTTTTCCATGGGATACCTAATACTTTAATAAACCTTTCAATGTAACCAAATTTTCTAAAACATCAAACAGGTAAAAGTTAAAGGAAGAAGTTTTCTAACCATTTTCAAAAATCATTTAAGTACATGAACTTTGACACCAGTTATCTCGAAATTTTACTATGGCATTAAGCGTACAAATTACGGAAAAGACATCTTCATTTAATCAGCTACCTAACGAGGTACAAATGTTAAAAAAATATTTAGAGGTGCCGATGAAACAGTCGATAGTGCTGGCAAAGGTCAAATTTGCCAATTGTAGAAATATTTAAAAAATTGTGAGATAATCGAAGTAATTAACTGGTTTATGTCATACCACTACTTCCTAACCTTCCAGCAATCCAACACACGGCAGGCAATCAGGTCGTCATGACCAGATAACAAGTCGCGGAGCGGTTTTTGGGTTAAAAACCCAAAAACCGCTCCGCGACTTGATGACTCGCGGTCTACACGCTGGTCACGATACACTTGTCGCTTAGTTTGCATGTACACATAAACAAAACTATTCATAATTTTCGTTTAAACATCCGCACGTACAGTAAGCGTTCAAAAGTGCATAGGCACGCTACGAGTCGTATTGCTGTGAACACGCGTTATAGTCCGTACATGTGTATGTGTAAACAGTCAGACGTCTGTGGTGTGTGTACCGTACACACACCACAGAGAACGCAGTTTTGCAGTACACACTGTCGCGTCGTATCGTCACGGTTCGCGGGCGCCGCACTATATGATACAAAAATATATTTCCTAGACACGGTAACACATACCCGTGACCTTGGCCAGTTTATGGCATTGCTAAAATTCGAAAGTAAATTATATGTGCAGATAGCCAAAAGCGTTGGACTTAGATTCAAGATGGCTATGGTTCTAATCTCGTAAATCACAGCGCTGTTTTTGCAAATATTATTATTTTTGTTTGCAATAATATTATTTTTTAAATATTGCTATATTGTTATTAATTTGTATTATTTTGAAATATTTAAATTATGAAATGTTTTAAATTTTAAATTGATTTTTTCACCATAAATATAAAGCTTTGATCATGGTCGAAGTAATTAAGCAATGAATAAGAATATTAGACTACTTAAAATTAAAAAAAAAAAATCTAGAATTTTTAAGACCTACAATTTCTAGTGCTTACGTAATTTTCTCCGTTTCAAAAAAATATTTTTGTGCCGTATTTAGGCGAAAAAACATGCTAAAATTATTAGAAATCTAATAATTTGTATAAAAAATGGGACTTACACATAAAATATCGACGATCACACACCAAAATACCACAAAATCACAGCACGGTCACTTTTTCATTCAAATGTTTGTTTACACTTTTTGTTTGGGTCAAAATAGGTATGAAGGGGCAGGATGGCCTTCATCAGTACTCATCTTGTGCGATGTATGTGGGTAGGTAGGTAGGCAGGTGGGCGTTAGCAAAAATATCATAAGTCCTTGTTACAATCACAGTTGTTTAATCAGCACAGGGTTTAGTAATCGAAATACACAGTCAAATGAACAATGTACAGTCTAAGCAACACAACACCAACTTAATTAAAACACTAGATTAAATTATCACTCAGGTGCAAAGCGATTCGTCACAAGCGTGGTGTGCGGACGCCGTCTCGAACAACCGTGTGTCAAGATGGCCGCTCTCACAACCATCGACAATGACGCTTCGCTAGGCTGACTTTGACAGCTAAAAGTCAACCTGATGTCTGACATTGACGGATGCGCCGTCACGGCCGGACTGACACTCGACCGTCCTCGGGCGATTTTCTGAAACAATGAGTTGCAATCGTACATAGTCCGTTCGGCATCCTGACGGATGACTAATCACAATTACCACAATGCGCTATGATACTTAAGACTTAAGGCAAGTGTCTCGCAACAATTAAGCCGGATGACACAGCCTCGTCACTAAACAGCATGTAGGTTAACTGTTCACAATTGGTACTATTAGACAAGTCAATCCTTTGGTGGATGTGACCCGGACGACAATATTCGTCTTACCATAATCTGCAAAACATCCAGAACAAGTCAGTCAACTTAAAGGGCTCTGACTCGGACGACATATTTCGTCTCATAGAACAAAAGCACAGAGACAAGTCAATCTGATACTGACTCGGACGACATATTTCGTCTGACTATTTGGCAGGAAAGAGATTCTTACAGGTCGCTCCACTTACCTACGACTATGAATCGTCCTGTTCTGTATGAATTTCAGTTTCGTGCAATATTTCCCAAGTCTCAGGATCTGAGTATGTACTGAGAGTGTCTGAGCCTGCTGTGAGCGTCCTCGAATCGGCGGAAACAGTGTTTGAGCATACGGTCAAGGTGTCAGAGTTGTCATTGTCATGATTTGAATTAGTAATACTTTCTTCATCTTCCGACGCCGTCTCGGCCTCTTCACAATTTAAAAGACTAGTAGCTATTTCGATCAAACCAAAATGTCCCTGGGGTACTGCGCGTAAATTTTCGTGAGAGTATTTATAAGTTCTCTGAGAACCACCTAAACTTTTGAGTTCGTAGCGATCGTTTTCAAGTACTTCTACTATAACATATGGACCTCGAAACTTCCTATCCAATTTTGTTTTATTCCGTTCGCAATTTTTAATAAATACAAAGTCTCCTTTAGAGAAAGGTCTTATTGTGGCCCGACCACGATTAAACCGAAGGGTATCAGATTCAGCAGCTTTGCAAATGTTAGCTGATGCATCAGTTCTTATCGAATCTAAATCTAAGCGAACCTCATGATCTATATTATCGGCGTTCAATTTAGACATTCCTAAAGAATTAGAACGAATTCCAAACATTAGTTCTGACGGTGAGTATTTGGTAACGGAAGATTTAGAACTATTGAGAGCAAGTTGGATGTTACTTAACTCGTCACGCCACGCTTTATTAGGGTCGTTTTCAATGATAGTAAGGAGGCTCTTTAGAGTACGCATCACTCGTTCAACTTGGCCGTTTGCCCTACTCGTACCAGTCGCGATGAAATGGAGGTCTATTTTATGCTCTTGACAAAAGCTCTTAAAATCTGAGCTAATGTAGCAGCGGCCCTGATCTGCGATGATTCTTTTCGGGGCTCCAAAAAGACACACCGCTTTTTGTACGGCATATATTGCACTCTTGGAATCGACTGACAAAGTATGTTCGAGTAAAACGTATTTGGTAAAGGCATCGATTATTACCGAGCAATACTCCTTTCACTCTTCCCGCTCAGCTTCCCCGAAAAATCTATGTGAATCGTGTGCCAAGGCACGGATACTTTTGGAATCGAATGAAGCTGAACAGGCTGAGCACCCGATGGACCTTTCGAAGCCTTACAAATGATACACGAATCTATAAATTTTCGTACACATTTAGACATATCGGGAAACCAATACTTTTCATACAGCATGTCTAGAGTTTTGTCCCTGCCTAAATGTTGCAATTCGTTGTGGACATGATTAATTAGTGTCCAAATAAGAGACCGTGGAACTACGGGTAGCCATGAAACCGCTTTATTACGAGTAATCTTCCTGTAGAGTATGCCATCTCTAACGTCATATGTTTGACCCACTGTTTCAGGAAAGCTATTATTATTATGTTTTGCGATAAGATCCTGAATTTCTGCGTCACGTTTCTGTTCAACTGACAGCCAGCCCTGATGTAGTTCAACATAATTGACAGCTTTAGGCTTAGGCTTTACAGGAGTGATAGGAACAGCAGAATCTGACAGTGGATTTCGGGACAGGTAGTCAGCATGCTCCATTTTACTTCCTTCGCGGTATATAATATCGAAATCGTAAGCTTGTAAATAAGCCCACCATCGGTAAACGCGGGGTGTTAGGTCTTTCTTCGATTTCGACGCCTTGAGTGAATTGCAGTCGGTAACTACAACAAATCGCCTACCATATAAATAATGGCGAAAATGCTCTACAGCTCTGACGACCGCTAAAGTTTCTAACTCGTATGAATGATAACGAGATTCCGCGTCTGCTGTACGGCGGCTATAATACTCTACAACGTGCGGAAGATTGTTTTTCTTTTGCAGAAGGATTGCTCCATATCCTTCTGAGCTAGCATCGGTATGTAGCTCCACCGGAAGTTCTGGGTCGAATATAGTTAGCACCGGTTCGGACGTGAGAATGCCTATAATTTTGCGCCGTATCTTTTCATGTTCGTTAGTCCAAGTTATTCGTCCTTTAAGTTTTGTAAGAGGGTATAGGGGACCGACTATTCGTGTGAACTCAGGAATAAATTTCCGAAAGTAGGAGGCTAGACCGAGAAATTGGCGAACATTAGTAGCTGATTTAGGTTCTGGGGCATCTGCCAATGCTTGAATCTTCCGTGAATTGGGCCTAATCTCACCGGATTGTACAGAATATCCTAGGTAGTCAATTCGTTGTTTCATAAATTTACATTTCTTTGTATTGAATGTAAACCCGGCTTCTGATAACGCACCTAAAACAAAGTCAAGGCGCTTCAGTCCTTCGGAGATGTTAGTAGAATGACATAACACGTCATCCATATAGATAAGTGGTTTATCTTGTAAATGACTAAGAGCCTTTGTGATACATCTCTGAAAGACTGAAGGAGCATTTCGCAAACCAAACGGCATGGCGAGATACTCGTATTGCCCTTCGTTTGTTACGAAAGCTGTCTTCTCCACTGAATCAGGGTGGATAGGGATCTGGTGGAAGCCAGAAGCCATATCCAATGAAGAGAAGAAATTAGCACCCGTAAGCTGGTCGATTTGTTCCTCGATTCGAGGTAAGGGATAATGTTCAGGTATGGTATTTGAATTTAACTCCCTAAAATCTACACAAAGTCTATCGGAATTATCCTTCTTTTTCACAAGAACGATAGGACTAGCAAATGGGGACGTACTCTCTCGAATCACCCCTGCGTCTAATAGTTTTTGAACCTGTTCCCTAATTATTTGTTTCTCTATGGGTGCTCTTTTATGGGGACATCGCTGCACAACTTCATGTGGATCTGCTAATTTAATTTCACATACTCCCGTCTTCACACGCTTGGTAGGTATACCCTCGATAAAGTTATTCGCATATTTGCTCAATATGGAAATCAACATGTCTTTATCCCTTTCCTGCAAATCCGTGTCAATTTTTGAAAAATCTGGGAGATCTGATGTCACGACACAAAGATTATCATTATCAATTTCTACACTTAACCCCTGATCAAAGATATCTCTACCAATAATTATAGGCTCAGATATATTATTGTCGGAAACCACGTGAAAGAGTAAACTAATCAAGCGATCACCGATTTGAACATCGGCCCGAATTTGAGTCGTACACTGTATATCATCGCCTCCAATGCCGCTCAGATAGACGAGACTTTTACACACAGTACCCAAGAGTTTACTACGATAACTTTCCTTCACAAGAGAACAAGACGATCCGCTGTCAAATAGAAAAGGTACAGACTCACCGGAAGATGTTGTCAAAATACCCCTTGAAGGACGGTGTTCACAATGTTGGACTTCCTTGGCCGCAGCTTTACCACCGTTCCTTTTATCGGAACAGTTAGTTGTCACATGACCTTTTTGGCCACAAGTGTAGCACGTTACATCGGTCATCCTTTCCAACGGACGGGAAGCACTTGGAGTGTCTCGAGGCTCGACTGATCCCAGCGCGTCACGACGTTTTCAGCATTCCGCAAAACGATGTCCCGATATTCCGCAAAAGTTACATCTGCCAGTGAACCTTTCGGTAGCACGAAAACGCTTCGCCTCAGGTTCGTTAGCTTCGACACCGTCCGAACGCCGCTTAAGAGATACGCCTCCCAGGATTCGGAACAATTGAGTGCGAGTTGTGATATTGTGCGCAATCAATTCGCGTCTTATCAGGCTGTCCTTCTGACAAAGCACAGAAATAACGAATCCAGTTACCACTTCTTCAGGCATCACAGTCTTAGGTATTCGTTCGATTAAGTTCCATAAACGAAGAGTAGCTTCTGAAGCTGTCTCCTTAGCTCCTATTTGGAATCGCAATATTTCGTCAAAATAGTCCTGAAGAAGCTTTGGTTTTGAAAATTTAGTTAACAGTGTCTGTTTGACAATGCTCCAGGACATTTCATCTAAGTTTAGCTTAGTGATACAGGCAGCCGCTCGTCCTTTTAAAGAGGTAGTAAGAGCCATGAGCAAGTCTATTCCTTCTAAGCGCTTATTATGAACGATCGCTTCGGTAATATTGCACCAACCATCTATGTCACAGTCTGGTTCGTCTGGATTAAATGGTAAGAAATGTGTTGCCTGGTTAGTACTCACAGTTGGCGTTGGCTGGGCTACGAGAACACGAGATAAAAGCATTTCCATGTTATTCAGCAATTTTTCTGCATCCGATTTTGGTGTTTCTTGCTCAATTCTAGCCCCATCCAATCCCACTTCTGATGAAGGGGCAGGATGGCCTTCATCAGTACTCATCTTGTGCGATGTATGTGGGTAGGTAGGTAGGCAGGTGGGCGTTAGCAAAAATATCATAAGTCCTTGTTACAATCACAGTTGTTTAATCAGCACAGGGTTTAGTAATCGAAATACACAGTCAAATGAACAATGTACAGTCTAAGCAACACAACACCAACTTAATTAAAACACTAGATTAAATTATCACTCAGGTGCAAAGCGATTCGTCACAAGCGTGGTGTGCGGACGCCGTCTCGAACAACCGTGTGTCAAGATGGCCGCTCTCACAACCATCGACAATGACGCTTCGCTAGGCTGACTTTGACAGCTAAAAGTCAACCTGATGTCTGACATTGACGGATGCGCCGTCAGGTATAACATGATGTTATTTAGTGCGAATATTATCTAAAACGATGTAATATTTACTTCAAAATGAAAATATCACCACTTTCCGACGATTTACACACAAAAACCATTAAAAAACGAATTATTACAGCGAACGCGCGCGTCCCGGGAGTGACGTTTGACTGACATTTTACCGCGCGGGAATGTGATTTTCAACATTAAAAAAAAAAAAAAAATTCAAAAGTCATTTATTCAAATTAGGCTGAGAATCAGCACTTTTCCAACGTCAAAATTACATAAGACAGTCCCCCAAAAACGCCCACCCTTCACCACTTCCTAGTGCCTTTCGCTGGGAAGAAGAAGTGGCGCAACAAACTCCCCAGCAGCACAGCTGTCTGTTCAAGTTAGAAAAAAAATAATTCTATACAATAGTATGCAAAATAATTTACATTACGCAACACAAAACATAATTTAAATGATAAATTATTGGCCATATGTCAGCTAGCACACGCCAATATACCAACCAAAAACATCGAGAACTATACTCAAGCAGAAATAAAAACTAAACGTAAACAGAACTACATATCTAAATAAAAGCCTCCAGGCGTAAAGTGCGTGCCCGCTTACATAAAGCTGTAATTGGCAGTTATAAATGATAAACTAGGACCATCGAGGTAAAAAATAAATAAACAGTTAATTACTAGTTACAATTACAAAACCATGATCAGAAAGACGACCAGTCACCACAAGCAGCACCCGTTCACGAGCATAACGCAAAGATCAGCCATTACCCCCCTCGCCATATTTGAGGGAAGGAGGCAACCCGACCCCCGACGCTACCGCAAGCAGTGACATCTAAGGGAGCATGACGAACTTGCTGCCGGTTGCTCAGGCAAAAAACTGTCGAGGTCGCTAGCTAACCACAAATTGCAATACAACTCATAACAAAATATTGTAATGAGTAGATTAAGTCAACAATAAAATAAAATAAAAATAAATTGAATTATAAAAAAATAAAAATTGACTTATAAATTCAAATAAAATAAACAATTATGTAACTGTCCGTAGGTAAACTAATTCTGGAGAAAGAACATAAGTATTGTCTTGAGTTAATCACAGCGACCAACTATTCTTATCATTTATGTAGTCGTTGATACAATAGTATGACTTTGAACAAAGGTTAGATTTTACTTTAGATTTTAAAATGTTGCCTATTAATATTTTTGCTTTTAGTCGATTTATTTGACAGGAATATTTATCCGACCATAGACTGAAAAATTCACAGACAATAATAGCCATTACAGCGAGTACAAATAGAGTTGTAAGCTGTGTGGATACTTGGACGCACCGGTGCGTCGGCGGTCCTTTAGCGGTATTTCAGAAAAAATCCCAGAATGTCACATAAATTATAAATTCTTGAAAATATGAAATTGAAAGCCTTCATTGCTAATTTATTTGAAACAACATCGAAAACGCTTAAAAGGTAAACAAAAAAAAAATGTTGGCCTCATAGTCGATAATGCGGAAAAAGATAGAATTGGCAATTATTGAAATAATTTCAAACCTGAACCTGATTGCTGTTTGTTATTCAAAAGACCGTGAGTTATGTTAAAAACTCAAAAGTCGTTCCGCGACTTGTAATCTGGTCATGACGACCTGATTGCCTGCCGTCTATTGGAATGCTGGGAGGTTAGGAAGAAGTGGGATAGCATAAATAAGTTAATTAATTCGATTACGAGTATCTCACAATTTTTAAGTATTTCAACAATGAGAAAATTCGACCTTTGCCTGGCTATGGACTGTTTCATCGGCACCTCTAAATATGTTTTTAACATTTGTACTTTGTTAGGTAGCTGATTAAATTAAAATGTCTTCTCCATAATTTGTACGCTTAATGCCATAGTAAAATTTCGAGATAACTGGTGTCAAAGTTCATGTACTTAAATGATTTTTGAAAATTGTTAGTAAACTCCTTCCTTTTACCTGTTTGATGTTTTAGAAAATTTGGTTACATTGAAAGTTTTATTAAAGTATTAGGTACCCCATGGAAAAGCAATGAAGGCCATTCAATTTGAGAGTTTAGAGAAAAGTGATATTTAGTGACGAATTCTAGAAATTTTCAAAATAACATAAAAATTGGGTTTCTCGATTCCCATGAATTTTCGCCTAGGCATTATGGGGGGTACTTAATTGTTGCAAATGGGTTACACTATCACGTCCTGGAAGGAATACTTCAAATTACCAGTCACTCTGTATACTAAGCGTATTTATTTGTATTTGAAAAAATGTTTTTAATACAACTTCCGTAATAGAAAAATAATCCAAGTAGTAATATTTTAATTTTGTGTTTCAAGGCACATACAATTTCATTCACGTCATTTAATTTAGAAAATTGTTGTTTTTAACTGTGTTTATATTTAATTTTATTAATAAATCATTGTTTAAACACATCGCTTATACTCATTTCTTATAAATATTGAATGTGCTTGTAGGAATAAACATTTTTTGATAATTTTTTTAAATATTTTATTCTGACTCTTTGTTGTACAACGACTTCAAATGTGTTATACTTACTTAAAGGCTTATTTAAAGGATTATATAAATTTAAAAAAATAATGTATCACAAGAAACAAAAAATTACAGATTTTTGATCCGAAGATGACCAAAATTTTTCATAGTGCGGCGGGCCCCTCATTGTTTTGCCTCATTGTTTAGGTCGCACTCGTGTGTTTGGTTGCATTGAATAAGTTCCGTAGTAGCGCCGCGACGCTTATAGTGGCGTCGCTTTTTTCACGACAACTATCCCTGCCAAGTGAGACCCCCAGTTTCCTGAGGGAGGCCCAGCAGAAGACGACCAGCGACGAGGGTGCCTAGTCGGCGCGCCTATGGGGAGGTATGTAGCTCCCCCACGTCCCGCTCACAGATCTAGCCGTTTACGGATTGGGGGGGACTGTCGCGTGTGGACACCTATGAAATATTCAAGCTTATTCCATTTCCTGCGGAGAAACCCAACAACACAATGTTATCAATTAAACCAGTGTTCGACTTATGGGGGATTTCCGTTAAGGTTCTTGAAGATATCAATGACACAATTGCCCCTGTCCTAACAGGCATATTTAATCAATGTTTAGATAGCGGTACGTTTCCTGATTTAATGAAACATAAATCATAATAATAATCATTTACTCAAAAATGCATGTAATATGGTCATTATTTTGACAACCTTGTTTGAGCAAAGTCGACCTTGCCGTTCTGTTTCAAGGAGCGGCCGGCAAAGTTTTGCTGGTCGCTCTAACAGGCCGGCAAAACATTGCCGGCCGCTATTTTGACGTTTCAACGTTTTAAAAAATCAAATGCAGTCATTTTATTTAAAACACAGCTGTTTTTATTTATAGAGATAGGTACAAAAAGATTTTATTCCGTATTTGGCTGTATAGTTCCAAATACAATTGTTAAAAAAAAAACAAAGAAGTAACAAAAGCGCGGTTCAGCGAAAATTTTATTTTTATTTAGTGACTTTTTGCGTAATAAATGAAGAAATAATACAGCAGTCAAACACCGCATTAAAATTATCGCAAACTATTAGTAAACCGGGAAAGTCGGTGTTGAATTTTAGTAACTGTACCTACTTTTCATAATTGTCATTTTAATTAAATTTCTAGTTAATTAATATATACATAACATAACATAACATAACATCACGCCTTATTTCCCCGAAGGGTTGGGCAAAGGTACACCTTTGCTTTGTGGGTGTACCCACTACAGGTACACCTGTAGTGGGTACACCCACATTTCGCCAGTTATGTTTAAGTCCCATGTAATAGGGGGCGAGCCTATTGCCATCAACCGGGCACAAATCCAGACTCCGGGCTGCTACTGAGAAATTCTAGATAGAAAACCCAATAACACTTTGCCCGACCCGGGAATCGAACCCAGGACCTCATGCTCAGCAGTAGCAATTGCGACCACTAGACCAACGAGGCAGTAATTAATATATATTTTATTGAAATTACTTGCTGGTTTTATTTAGATTAGGTACTTGCATTTTTGAGTAAAGCACTATACAAGCCTTGGCCCACTATGACTACTTCGCTGGTCACGCTATGATTGTCTCGAGCTAGCCTAGCTACGCTCTAGGCCTTCCAGCTTGGCCATCATTGCAGCCCTTGCTGCACGCTGATCGCGCTGTATCGGCCTGGAGCTGCGCTACGCTGCACTGTCGGCCATCATCAGCGCGACCAGCAAAGTAGTCATTATAGACCGCGGCAGTAATGTACTAATAAATGAGGATTAAATCGACCATGCTAGATGTCTGTTATCGTATCCACTAAGGCGTTCTGTAAATCTTTCAAGTCGCGTAATAGATTGCTCGCGACTATAACTCCCATAGAAACTTCATTTGCCCTCGATATGTTTAGAGTTTCAGCCTTAAATACTTCTAAAGTATTGCCGATGTTTGCAAACTGTTGACGAATCATTTTATGCTGTTTGTGCATTGTAGCCTCCGTCCTCTTTAAGAGACTGAATTCTGCTTCAATGACCGAAGTTTGATTTTGCCAAAATGAAACAATATGCTTTTGATTTTTACGAAGAAGTGTGATATCTTTTTCGTATTGTTCCGCGAATCGAGCGTCCAATACGCCAAAGAGGCCGTTTGCTATGTAACCGACACCGTCGATAAGACCTCACCGCCACCTGTTCGCTTGCTTTGCAAAACTAAATCATAGTATATGATAAGTTTCCAGTCGTCCCGTATGATCTGCATGTTTTTTAGTTTGTCGAAGTAAATATGTTGATTATTTCTGAATTGTGTGACATTAAGTGTGCATTGGGAAGTTGTTATGATACTAAAAAATAGCATGATTGCTGTAACCATTGACGCTACATTGTAACGAGTGCCTACTTTCCTTGTTTCAGACTGCTTATGTGTGTTAGAATCTCCCGAACCCGCAGTATTTGCTTGTTTGATTTTCGACGATTCATTGTTAACTGAGTTTGTGATAGGACGTTTCAGTGTTCCGTTTTTGGTTTTTACTGTAACCACGCGAACATGACCGTCGGAACCGGGATGTAGTTCGATGACTCTGCCCATCAGCCATTTTCCCGGCGGAAGATTGTCATTATGAATCATGACAATATCATTTATATTGAGATTTCTTTTAGCTTGTCTCCACTTACTTCTTTCTGTAATTTGTATTAGGTACTCATTCCTCCATCTTTTCCAGAGATCCTGTACAATTTTTTGTGTCAACTGCCATCGGGTTCTTAAATCCGTTTCAGTCTCGTGTATGGTAACCTTTGATCCACCTGTTAGGAAGTGAGCAGGCGTTAAAAAATCCACTTTGTCTGGTACAAAGCACATAATGGTCCATTTTATCTTCTGATAAAGCACATAATGGTCTCGTGTTGAGACATGCCTCTGTGTAAGCACTGTATATAGTTCCTCAAATGTAAGGTCACTAATAACCCTCTTGAAATGATATTTGAAGCTTCTATCTGCCGCCTCCCATAGGCCTCCTGCTGATGGCCATGAGAGCGCATTAAAACTCCACTCGATTTCCATATCTAATGTTTCTGCTTTTAGATCTTCGTTTTGCATGATATTCATTAGTGTTTGATATTCCTGCTGTAGTACCCTGTTAGCACCAACAAAATTGCGACCATTATGGCTATAAATGTGACTAGGCGTCCCTCTGCGAGCTGCCATTCTTCTTAATGCTGCGATGAATGAAGTTGTGCTTAAATCACCAACTAGTTCTAAGTGTACTGCCTTCGTGACCATACACACAAAGACAGCCACATATCCTTTTGTGCTCTTGATACCTCGTCCTTTGCTTGCTTTGACGTAAATATCACCTGTAAAATCTACGCCTGTGTGTGTAAACGGAAGCGATGGATTACTTCTGGCCTCCGGCAAGTGCCCCATAATTTTCTGTTGGCAGTCTGGATTTTGTTTTTTACATGTTACGCAACGACGAAGGTGCCTCTTCGTAGCAACGTTCCCTCCTAGAATCCAATATTTTTGTCTGATGTAACCCAATGTCAGCCGGGCTCCGGCGTGTAACATGGTTTGATGTGCGTCCTCTATTATTAATTCTGTCAGACGTCCACTGTGTGGCAGAATAATAGAGTGCTGCATGTCATGGCTGAGATGTGCCTTTTTAAGTCTCCCTCCGACTCTTAAGATATCATTTTCATCCTGGTAAGGGTTTAATTTTAATCATTTGTTTTTTGAATTTAGCTTTCCTTCTTGCTTTAAATTTCTTATTTCTTTCGCGAACTCTTTCTGCTGTACTTGCTTGATAATTTTTTGCTTCGCTTGACTGATTTCTGATAAATTGATAATGATAAATAATGCTTTTTTGCTTTTCTTTTGTAGGTATCTTAATCACTAATGCTAGAATACGTGCAATTTTGCTGATTGATTGATATTTTCATAACAGGTATGTATTGATGCTTGATTCATACTTTGTAACAACGTGAACGTCTTCTTGCTTCTTTATTTCCTCGTTTGTTGAATAGATTGCTTGATTTTCTTTTGTTGCTTCAATAGATTGTAACCATGTTGGTCCTTGTCACCACAAACGATAATCATTTAGTTGAGCCACTCTGAGTCCCCCCTGCTTCCACAGTCAGCGGGATTTTCAGTTGATTTTACGTATCGCCAAGATTGTGGTTGAATGCTATCAGTTATTTGAATTGTTCTATTTGCTACGAACGTTTTCCATCGATTTGGGTTTTCTTGAAGCCATCCCAATACGGCAGTAGAGTCACTCCAACCAAATGTATGTAGGTCATGACCTGCTAGACACTGCTTGACTTTGGTCATGAGTTTGGCTAGCAACAGTGCTCCACATAATTCTATTTGAGGGAATGATATTTGTTTTTTCGTAGGTACTCATTTTGATTTAGCTGCTACTAATATTGTTGACTGATTGCTATTTATAACTCTGCAGTAAATGACGCATGCATATGCTTTTGTTGATGCGTCACAAAAGCCGTGTAACTCTAAACTGCTTGCTGTTTCCGTACCGTACCATCTTGGTATTTTAATTGATTGATACTTTCTAATTCTTCTTTGATTTTGATCCATTCCTTGCTGATTTTATCTGGTACTTGTTCATCCCATTGAAAATTAGTTATCCATGTTTCTTGAAATAAAATCTTCAACTTTGTTGTTACAGGTACGATCCATCCCAATGAGTCGAATATTTTAGACATGTCTTATAGTATGATTCTTTTAGTAATATTAGTGCTTGATAGTTCAATTTTTGAAACAAATGTGAAGTTATCATGTGCAGGGTTCCAACGAAGTCCTAATGTCTTAGTTAATCCTGCTTGATTAAAACTCTTGCTTTCTTGTTTATATTAGTCTTGATCTTCTATTTGCAGCAGACGACTAACGTTTGATGTCCACTTTCTCAAGTTGAAGCCTCCTCACTTCAATAGATTCATCAAATCATGTGTGTCAATCAACTGTTGTGCTGTTGATAGGGAGCAGGCTCCATGGACCAAATCATCCATATAGAACGATTCTTCGACGACCTTGGCAGCTTCTGGGAATTTATCCCGATCACCAGTCGCTAACTGTCTTAATGTCATCATTGCAAGAAATGGAGCAGCTTTGTGCCGTATGTTACGGTTGTCATTTGATATTCTTGAATTTTTTGAGACGGATTATCTCTCCACACAATTTTTTGTAAAGGTCGATCTTCTGGGTGTACCCAAATCTGCCTAAACATTTTTTCTATATCAGCCGTGAATGCGTACTGATATTGTCTCCATTTAATGATAAGAGACTGAAAGTTTTGCTGTAAATTGGGCCCCGTGTACATTAGGTCATTTAAACTTTTATTTGTAGATGTTTTTGCCGAAGCATTGTAAACAACTCTTAAATGCAGTTTTTGCACTATCTTCGCGCAATACGTAATGATGTGGCAGGAAACATTGTCTTATTGCAAGGTGAAGGGTTCATATGGCCTAAGTTTTTGTATTCGGTAATGAATGACTTATATGCATTGAGTAAAGAATTGTTTTTTATTGACCGAGCGAGCATAGCGAGCGAAGCGTCTCTGGATCAAGTCTGGCAACAAAATTTTTAGTCATCGGGGATTTTTGATTGGAGGGCTACTTCCTCCAAAATGGGGCAAAAAAGGGGGCTTCTGGATATCTCCGCCTTATGAGATCCGATTTCGATGGTTCTTTTTTTATGTGAAAGGTAGTACGTTGTTCTCAAAAAAAATTGGTGAAAATCTGATGAGAATCTTCGGCATGATGAACAGAATAGCTTCTCAAAATACAGTAAATTGCTCACTATTTATTAAAACTTATTAGTTCCATTTTCTAACTGGCCTACAAATTTTTACTCATAATTTTTCTGGTTTTTAGGGTTCTGTAGTCAACGATGAACCGATGTAGTTTCGCTATGTCCATGTCTGACTGTCTGTCTGTCTATCCGCGACTTAACTAGGAGATTCTTTGTACTAGAAAGCTGTAATTTGACACGGGTTCCTATACATTAAACACGCCGACAAAGTGGTAAAATAAAATCAAAAATTTTTTTTTTCGTCTGTCCCATTTTAGTTGTGTGGTGGGTGTGTGATAATATTTTTTTTATTCATGCACGTTTTTCAACTACATTGTTATAGTTTGTTCTTGGAATAAATTGATCCCAACTACGGAACTCTTCATTGTGCGTGGTTCACGCACTTGGCCGGTTTTTTTATTTGAATTTGACGTATTGAATGATATCGTGTGGATGTCATGTTTTATGATAGGAAAAAAAGTAGTCATCGGTCATCGCCGTCAAATATAAATATTTTCGAAAACTACAAGCATAGATAATACGCTTAAATACGACTACAAGCTATCGTTTATGATTTCTTCCTGCAGGTCTACTCCCTAATAACGAAATCCAAAGATTCGGCCAAAGAAACATGATAGTATCATTGTGTTAAGGAGTCATTGGATATGTGTTGATAAGTGCTTTTACACTAGGTGGTGTTCAGGGTCTGATAATGGAGCCGGAAGGCGGCCATAGGAACTCCTCAACCAAACAAGTTAAAACCATTGTTTTTAGACTCCGGACTATGTATTGACAAGTGCTTTTAGACTAGGTACTGTCCAGGTCCATATGAACTCCTCAACTAAACAAGATAGTCCTATTGTGTTTGCGGTCGTTGGTTTCGTCTTGTCAAGTACTGTCGCCCACGGTGTAGTCCAGAGCCTCACGATGGATCTGGAAGGGGACACTATAGCAACTCCTTAACTAGACAAGATAGCCCCGTTGTGTTTAGGTAAATTTGATGTTTTGATAAGTAGGTAAGTTAGCCCAAGGTTTATATAGTCTAAGGTCTGATGATAGAGCCGGAAGGTGGCCACAGGAACACCTCAACTTTACACGGTGGCCCTGTTGTATTGGACTCGTTGGATTTGTTTTGACAATTAGGAACCTTACAAGTGAAGGTGATAACCTTATAAGTGAACAGATATTTTATCAAATTCTAATGCTAGAATAAAATGTAAAATACTTTTTTAAACAAGCCTATAGTGAACTAAAAAGTAAATACTAAATAAAACTGACGTAAACATAGAACTTTACTTGTCTTGACTGGCGAAGGCAGGTCACTACTGTTAGTAAAAAAGTCACCGGAACGTTGCGGTCACTGTATCAGTTGAAAAACCTTCTCCCGTGACACACATAGGCAATGCTTGTACAGTCCCTAATATTTCCCATAATTGACTATGGTGATGTGTGTTACTACGACCTGAATGCAGATCTCAATAAACTAGACCGCCTTCTCAATAACTGTATTCGATTCGTTTTCAATCTTCGTAAGTATGACCTTGTACCCGCGCATCGATTGCTTTTAAAATGGTTACCCATTCGTCAGCGCAGAGAATTAAGGGGTCCGTCTATGTTGTTTTCTATACTCGACAAACCCACTTCTCCTTCTTATCTTACCTCCCATGTTCAATACTTATGCTCTGCTCATAGTAAAAATCTTCGTTCCACCAACAATCGTCTTCTACGATGTCCTTCTCACTGCTCTGGTTTCATTCACTCTTCTTTCTTCGTCCAGGCTGTCTTTCTTTGGAATGCGCTCCCTCTGAACATCAGGATGGCAACCAGTCGGTTATCTTTTAAAGTGAAGGCACGTGAACATATTCATAAGAAGTTGGCAGAATCATCGCTGATTTGCTGGATTCGTTTTCTCCTCTACCTATCGTTATTTCTCCTGATTAAGTTTTTTTGTTTATATGTACGAGTATGTATGTATCTATGTATTAGTATTTATTATTTTTCGAGTTATCTATCAATTATGTTGCACCTGCTATGTTTTGTCTCTGCATCACCCTAAGGTTGACTGATAGAAAATGCCTCAGGCATTAAGTTCGCCTTTGTACAGTTTTTTTTTACTTGTGCCTAAAGATTTTAAATAAAAAAAAAATAATCTTAAAAGCTTGAGCCGTGAACGTCGTTCTTTGAATTGAATTTCTTTATTTTGCATAAAATATGGTACATTAAAGGTCTTAAATATAAGAAGTTCCACATATTTTGCTTACTTACATATTTCAGCATGCAAAAAATATCTTATAAACTATTTGATGATGTAAAAACTAAAAATCCTTAAAATTATGTTATTTAATTAAATTACTAGTGAGATCATATTTCGCACTTTGCTTATAATTTAAGAACTCACTTATTGTATAGAACATATTATTATAAAGCCATTTCTTAAGTTTCTTTTTAAAGTGGTTTAGTGGTAGCTCTCTGATCTGTTTGGGTATTTGGTTGTAGATTTTGACAGACATATTGTAACAATTGTTCTGAAATAGTGTGCTTTTACTTCTTGTGACAGCCAGTCGGGTTGGATCTCTTGAAAGGAATTTTTTATTTTCTATGGCTTTACTATATCGCTCAGAGTGCTTTTTAACAAATAATCCTACTTCTAATATATACAGACTAGGTAGAGTTAGTAATCCTAATTTCTTAAATAAAGGTCTACAAGATTGAAATGGTCCAACCCCACAAACTGCTCTGACACATTTTTTTTGTGTAATAAATACATTTTTAGCCTGAGGAGAATTACCCCATATAAGAAGACCGTATCTAAGTACTGACCCGACGTAGCCATGGTACGCAGCCATAGCAGTTTTTTGACTTGCTATCTTTTTTAGCTTTTTTAGAGCAAAGACAAATTTGTTTAGATTAGAGCATATGCGAGTTGTGTGTGCTTTCCAATTGCAATGTCTGTCTAAGATAATACCTAAAAAATTTGTATCAAGTACTTCTTCAATTTTAGTGTTTTTATAATATAAGTCTAAAGGTTTTATTTGAGAATTGTTATAATTAGAGAATTGTAAAATTTTAGTTTTAGAAATATTTGCTGTTAGATTATTGTCCTTTAACCAGTTCATTATTGATTCTATAGTGTTGTTTAATGAATTTTCGTAATTGCTTTCAGAGTTTTCTGGTACTATAACCGAAATATCGTCCGCAAATAGAATGCACTGATGTGATGTTACTTTAGGAATATCATTTATGTAAATAAGGAAGAGGAGAGGGCCTAGTACACTTCCTTGGGGAACACCGAACTTATTTGTTTTAAAAGTAGATCTGAATGGGGTAGACACAAGTTGATCATTTAATTGGTTTATTTCGACACATTGTTTTCTGTTGCTTAGGTAGCTTTTAATCCAATCGAGTGCTTTGCCTCTGATTCCATATAGCTCGCATTTATTGAGTAAGATTTTGTTATCTACGAAATCGAATGCTTTGCTCATGTCAAAGAAAATGGCAGCAACTCTGTTACGTTTATCGATACTTTCTGTTATTTTTTGTATTAGTGAGAATGCAGCAAGTGTTGTAGATTTATCTTTTTGAAAACCGTTTTGGTTATTTACTATTAAATTAAATTTATTTAAGAAATTCATTATTCGTGAGTGTACAATTTTTTCAAAAATTTTAGATAAAATCGGGATTAACGTGATGGGCCTATAGTTGTTCATATCTTGTTTGCAGTTTTTTTTGTGAAATGGTTTAACTATTGATGATTTTAATTTTTCTGGAAAGGTTCCTTGCGTAAACGATAGATTTATAAGGTGACTTAAAATGTCTGCTAATTCTTTATTGCAGTTTTTTAATACGGCTGTAGAGATGCAATCATAACCAACAGCTCGTGTGTTATTAAGTGAATTTATGGTTCTTGAAACTTCTTCACAAGAGGTGGGTCTCAGATAAATAGTCGAATTTGATGAATCTAATAACTTGTAATTTGGACGAGAGTTATTCTCCTTATTTGTTATAGATATGAAGAAATCGTTGAAGGCAGTCGCAATTTTCATTGGGCATTCAACGCTTTTTTTATTACAATCTATTGATTTTATTGTTTCAAATGTTTTTGTATCATCTGTTTTATTTTTTATGATATCCCAAGTGGCTTTACATTTACTTTTTGCATTTTTTAAATATGTATCATTGTTTTGTTTTTTAGAGTTAGATATACATTTTTTTAATAATTTATCATATTTTGTGTACTTTTTTTTGTTTTCGTCACTGGAATTTTTGTAGTAACGGTATCTTATTGTTCTTTTGTGACAGGCTGATATTTTTAATCCTTTAGTGATCCATTTGGGAGCGTTGACATTGGAATGTACTTTAACTTTATTTATTGGGAAGCAAAGATTGTAATATAATTGTAAAGTTTCGTGAAATATATCAAAAGCTTGATTAAAATTTTCTTGCTCTTGGACTTCGGACCAGGTTAATTTAGATAAGACATCTTTAAACTTTAGGGTGTTTTCTAAGCTGAAATCCGTTTTCATTTCATACCAGAAAGGTAATCTTTGTTCTTGGTTTGACGAAAAAGATAGGGTTTGACCGGTGTTGTGATCTGAAAGGAATAATGAATGAACCTCACCTTTTGCATATTTGATATTACTAAATATATGATCGATGCATGAATCTTTACGCGTTGGTTTTTTAATATGTATTTGTAAATTATTATTTAGTAGGATGCTTTTTAAGTCCTGTGAAGATACACTTGACTTAAGAGTGTCGATATTTATATCCCCCGCTATGATAATATTTTTATTCCTGTGTGAAGTTAGTTTATGTAGTAGAATTTCTAGTTTGTTAAGGAAAGTTTTTGTACTGGAATTTGGAATTCTATACAAACATACAATTATGCATTTCATGGTAGGTATTTCTATTCCACAACATTCAAACTGTTTTTCAGTTGACATACTTTCGCAAATTTTTATTTGTTTAAACTCTATAGATTTTCTAGTTAGTATGCAAACCCCACCGCGTTTTTCATTTTTTCTTGAAAAGTTACATGCTACATTATAATCTTTTATGAAGATGTTGTGCTCATCGCCTGATTTGATAAAGGTCTCAGTAAGACAAATAATATCCATTGAAGTACCGCTTTCTTGAAATTGATTTAAACATAGTTCTAATTGTTCTTGTTTGTTTAACAAACCTGCAATGTTTTGGTGAAATAGCGTAGTGTTACATGCTGAAGTGGTCTCGAAAAAACGTTTTAATGGGGGTGTTATCTATTTTTATTATTTTAGGATAATAATATGGAATTGTTCCTTTAATTGGAATAACAGCTTCTGTATTTTTTGTGACAGTGTTTACAGCGACTGGTTCCTTGTTCATGTTAGAAACGGTGTTCACAACAACTGAATCTTTGAACGAGTTAGTGGCGGTGTTAACAACGATTGGCTCTTTGTACGATAGAAAAGTGTGGTTTGTATCTATTAAGAAGTTAATGTTTTTGCAAGTATCAAATATATAACGTTTTTTACTAAAATAATGTCTGCCAATATCTAGAAAGGTACAATTTTCAAAGTTTTGTGACATATTTTTTAACAAGCTGTTTAACAACATTTCATTTAAATGACTGTTATGCAAAACACTTAAAATTATAACATTCGTTTTTTTTATAAATTTTAATGTAGACGCTAATTCTATTATTATTTTGTTCGGATTGGTGTCGTTTTCACCGACACATAAAATTAAGAAGTTGTTTTTACAGTCATTTAGTTCATAGTTTGTTGACAATAGTTCCTCCGTCGTCGCGTAAGGCTTTCACTTTAAGATAAGCCTCATCAAGCTTTAGCTTTTTAGAAAATATTAAACTATGTTTACGTAAGTTTTACAGTGGTACAAAAAAAGTCTCGTGAAGTCCATATTTTAGCCAATATTATACATACGCGACTTTTAATATATTATTTTTATATATAGTATATTTTTTTTATTGTTTTTCTAGAAAACAATATAAAAAACAGTACTTTATATAAACCTCACATTTTTAATAAGTTAAGATGTTTTACTTAAAGTTCCTTTATAAATAAATATTTGCACTGTAGGGGTTCGAGGAATTTAAAATGTCCGCACACTCGTTAAAAACAGTTTAATGTTAGTAAAATACACAGTTTAGACAATACTTTAGCAATTATTAGGTAACAGGAAGATAAAATAATGGCGTTGGGACGCAGACGGGCGCGTGTGTGCATCCTTTGATTTTCACCCGGGAAAAAGAACGAGAGGGGGTATGAGGCGCGGGCGTAAGGACGCGGTTATTCGGTTGGCGTCCTGGAGAGCGCGCTCGCTGCCAACATAACGACGCTGTGAATAAGTTTGTTTTGAGACGTTCGGAAACGTGTGCGCTACATTCTCCTCCTCCAAGTCACGACATCGGCCCGAGAGTGATTTGGCATAAAACTAAGAGCGCGCTTTCTTTTGGGCTTTAGGCGGTCGTCCTCGTAAACGGCGAGGTTGGACCGGCTCTATAGTGTCAGTCTGGTTACTAATGAGGGATACAAGGTCCGAAACATGAAAACGACCTAACAACTGACCCTGACTATCGATCAACTCGTAGGTCGTGGGGCTAATAGCCTTATTGACAGTGTACGGTCCATCTCTCTGAGGCATAAACTTTCGGGTTAAACCCTTTGATGCATTGCTTAGAGAATGAGTGGTTAGCAACACTTGGTCACCAACCTGGAAAACTGGAGATTGACGTCGGGAAGCGTCAGCATACTCTTTTCGAAGGTCTTGGCGTCTTTCGACTCGATCTCGTATTTCCTTCAAAGAGTCAATAAATTTTGACAAGTACGGCGTAGCCTGAGGTACATAAGTTTCCTTATCCAGGATTGCACGCATATCGTGCTGTGCATCGAATGGTGTCCGCATTTCGCGGCCATACGTCATGTATGCTGGTGTTAATCCTGTGGTCGAACAAGTAGCAGTGTTGAGAGAGAAACGTACCTGTGATAAGAATTGGGGCCAAATGCGATGCTCATTCTTGACCAGCATTGCCAGTTGGATCTTCAAGTCCCGATTCTTCCTTTCGGCCGGGTTGGCCTCAGGATGATAGAGCGGTATCAGGTTCTGCTTGACACCGAATAGAAACATGCATTGTTGCATCACTGCAGATATGAACTGCACTCCATTGTCAGAAATGACACGCCTGGGAAAACCGTATCGAAGGAAATACTCTTCAATCATAATTTTGGCACATACCTCAGCTGTAGCCTCCTTAAGGGCGTATAACTCCACCCATCGAGTGGCAGTATCCTCGACAAGAAATACCCACTTTTCTCCGGTTTCGGCTTCCGGTAAGGGGCCGAACAGGTCAACAGCCAGTACTTCACCCCTTTGATGTAGAATAGGTGTCTGCAAAAGACCGGTGGGCTTTTGATTGGAGAACTTATACCTTTGACAGTCGACACAATTCTTTAAATAGTCTGTAACGTATTTACGCATACCTGTGAAGTAGTATCGCTGTCTGATGCGATCAATTGTACGATCCACACCCTGGTGACCAGCAGTAGGGGCGTTATGGAATTCATCCATAACGTCATTAAGCATGGATATGGGAATGACTAATTGCGGCTCCTCGGATTCCGAGTCAGGAGCGAGACGATAGAGGACACCCTGGTCCATAAGGTAGCCGCGCTCTAACCAGCGAGTAGAAGACAGAAGGTCAGTGGTGTTTTCTATATCTTTGATGATCTTACTCACCTCAGGATCATCTAGCTGAGCAGATCGCAGATCAGCTGGACTCTTACGTGGTACATCTATAATCACCGAACAGACCCCGCAGCTTTCTTGTGAGGACTCATTGCAGTTAGGTCGGCTAAGCGCATCCGCAATGACATTTACCTTACCAGGAGTATACTCGTATTTGATGTCGAAAGCTTGCAATTTCAGGGCCCAGCGCATCAACCTGCCACTGGGAGACTTTAAGGTTAATAACCACCTCAGTGGTTGATGGTCACTACGTAAAATTACTGGATGACCCTCAATATATGGGCGATATTTCTCTACGGCCCAGACTACGGCAAGGGCTTCTCGCTCTGTAGTTGAGTACTTACGTTCTGCAGAAGTCAGCAAACGACTAGAGTATTCGATGGGGTGCACGTCTTTACCTTCACCTTGCAAGAGGACGGCACCCAGTGCGTAATTACTGGCATCTGTATGAATAATAAAAGGCTTACTGTGGTCCGCCTGTACGAGGACTGGTGCTGTAATGAGCCTCTGCTTCAGCTCATTGAAGGCTCGCCGCTGGTCTTCGGTCCAAGCCCATGGTTCATTTTTCTTAGTAAGCTTTGTGAGCGGTTGAGCTATTTCGGAAAACCCTGGCACAAACTTCCTAAACCACGAACAGGTCTGTAGGAAGGATTTCAGGTGTTTGAGGTTGGTTGGCTCATTCATCTGCTGAATAGCTTGCACCTTGGACTCGTCGGGCATTATACCCGTGGGAGTAATAAGATGGCCTAAGTACTTAACTTGGTTACAGGCAAAGTTGCACTTGTCCCTGTTGGCACGCAATCCAAAAACACGGAGGCGGTTGAACACAGCGTCCAGGTCTTCCAGGTGTTTCTGAAACGGCCCCTCGGACAGGACCAGCAGATCATCTAAATAGACTAATAACGTAACGTCCTTCAAGGCACTTCCAGATCGAAATCGGTCCATTAACCTCTGGAAAGTGGCGGGAGCGTTCTTGAGGCCGAACGGCATGCGAATAAAACGGTACGTACCAAAAGGCGACACGAATGCTGTCTTGTCCCGGTCTGCAGCTGATACAGTCACTTGCCAGTAGCCTGACCGGAGATCTATGGTACTCATATACCCTTCCCTCTTGGTAGCGTGAAGAAGGTCCTCGATGACCGGCAAAGGGTAAGTGTCGCTTTTAGTGACGGCATTCAGTCGACGATAGTCGACGCAAAACCTAGTCGAGCCATCCTTTTTAGGGACGAGGAGAGCGGGTGCGGCCCACGCTGACTCGCACTCCTCAATAATACCATCGTCCAGCATTTTGTTGATCTCAGCTTCCATTGCGGCCCTTTTCGCGGGCGTGAGGCGGTAAGGAGGCACTGCAATAGGCGCATGACCTTCCGTATCAATATGATGCTCGGCGAAACGAGTAGCCTCTCCTCCTAGACGGAAGGCGTCTTCATGGTGCTGAAGTAAATCAGTGAGCTGCTGGCGTTGATCAGCGGTAAGCAACAAACCTTCGTCAGCCCTCAACGACATAGAAGACACAGAGATTGGGTTGGGCTGTGGCATTGGTTCACCCTCATACTCGAGCGGGTAAGTCTGCGTGCACCCAGAGAAGTGCCAGGAAGAAGCAGAAAAATCAAGAACCATACCTGCAGCGTTAAGGAAGTCGATACCAAGAAGAGTATCGTTGTTATCAGCTTCCGGAAAAATCACGAAGTCCATACGAACACTTTTGTCCACGGAGATGACGACGTCAACGCTCGCCACCAGAACTTCGCGTGAACGGACGACACCGTCAGCCAGCTTCACGTTAACCTGCTTGGAAGCAAAGGTAAGTCCCTTTTCCTTAAATATTTTATAAAGTGTATGTCCCGCTATGGAGCACCTAGCGGCTGTATCAATGAGAGCCATGCCCCGTAAACCAAGAACCTGGATACTGAGCACTGGCCTCTGCTGCTTTGAACGTGCGGTCGTCGCCGGCAGAACGTGTGACGCAGAGAGAGAGACCGTAGACGTAACACCACCCCAGGTAGTAGTCGCTGTAGTGTCAGCGCAAAATGCAGAAACTACTGAAGGCGTGTCAGATTGGTCGACGTTTAAGCAGCACAACCCACGAGTCGAGACGATAACAGGTGAGTTTACCCTAACAGGTGAGTGACTATGATTATTAACGATAACAGGCATATCTACCCTATCAGGTGAGTAACTATCATAATTATCGAAAATAGGAACATCTACCCTATCAGGTGAGTAACAAACATAATTATCGAAAATAGGAACATCTACCCTATCAGGTGAGTAACTATTATTACTACCGATAACAGGCACATTTACCCTATCAGGTGAGTCACTATCATAATTATCGAAAATAGGAACATCTACCCTATGAGATAAGTCGATAAGAGTAGGTACCTACCTGAGATCGGTTCGTTAGTTAATACCGGAACTTTCGAACGTACATTATCACAAAAACACGGATAACATTCACCTGACTTACACGAAATATTACGAGTTCGACAATCGCAACAGAAATTATTATTATTAATGCGTTCGCATGGTTGCGATTGTAAACACGGCGATCTACGATAACTATTAGAATGCACATCGCGGTTTTGTTTATTTAGATAAACGCTATTACTACGACTACGGGCAATGTTATGACTTGGAGTGTTATCTGAGAATGTAGGAGGAATAATATCTTTGTATTCACTTACCAAATCTGACGAATAAGTTTCGATTTTAACCGATGAAAATGACAAGTTATCGTTACATTTAGCACATTGCGACCTCATTACTCCTTTCGCTCCGCAACCATAACAATTTAGAGACTTATCATTACCACGGCTCTTATTAATTAATTTATTACACTCGTCACGCACGTGTCCATATTGTTTACAATAAACACATCTAGGTTTCACATGTTGATTCGACGCGTTATCGTTAACATCCGTATTCGACGACGCTGTCGCTGCTGCGCTGCCCGCGCTCGGCGTTGTTGGCGCGGTGGAGCGGCGCGGCTGCGGCGCGAGCGCCCGCGCTGTGCTGCCGTTGCGGTTGGCGGGGCCGGCGCTGGCGCTTGTCGACTTTGTGGAGCGGCCGCTGGATGTCGGGCCAGGCTGCGGCTGCGTCTGAGTACATGTTTCGATATCAATGGAACGGGCGAGGCGAAGCATACCCGAGAAATTCGTAAAATCCTCCCTCCTCAGGTGTTTTCGTATCCGTGCGTCGAGTAGGCCGTATACCATGTCTACTTGCGCTTTATCTGATATTTCGTTGGCGGGAATTTTTGAAAGTAACGCACGGCATTTAGCGACGAACACGTCCGTATTTTGATTGCCTTGTCGTTGTTCAAACAATTCAATATATATACGGTGCGGGGGTCTTTTATCACCGTAGGTGTTGATTAACAATTCTATGGCATCATTCCATGTTTGAATCTCCTTCTTCACTCCCTGGTACCAAATTGCGGCGTTGTTCGTGAGCACCATAGAAAGGCCCCTGAGGGCATTTTCCTCCGAGACATTTGCGCAGTCCTTGTAGCTCTGGATGGCGTCTATGAAGGCGTCCACGGACTCGTCGGCGTCACCGCCGAACCGGGCGGTGCAGTGCGTGAAGGTGCCGCTGCCGACGGCCGGTGATGCAGACGCAGAGTTTGGAACTGGGGATGGCGGTTGGCGGTTGATAACTTTTTCCAACAGGCGCTCGAACGCTTCCGTTTGGGATTGCTGCATGGCGGCCATCATGGCGGCCACTTGTCCTGATGAAAAACTTGCGTTTTCATTGTCGCCGTCGATCTCAGCTTCGTCACCTGAGAGCGCTGCCGCCCGATCTCCGCGCGTCCGCGGCATGGTGATGGCGAATACACGCGAATAACGCATTAATACGAAAATATTAAAGTTCGAACGAGCACTTATTAACACTCGCGGCACGTTGGGCAGCCACTTGTAGGGGTTCGAGGAATTTAAAATGTCCGCACACTCGTTAAAAACAGTTTAAGTAAAATACACAGTTTAGACAATACTTTAGCAATTATTAGGTAACAGGAAGATAAAATAATGGCGTTGGGACGCAGACGGGCGCGTGTGTGCATCCTTTGATTTTCACCCGGGAAAAAGAACGAGAGGGGGTATGAGGCGCGGGCGTAAGGTTGGACGCGGTTATTCGGTTGGCGTCCTGGAGAGCGCGCTCGCTGCCAACATAACGACGCTGTGAATAAGTTTGTTTTGAGACGTTCGGAAACGTGTGCGCTACAGCACTTATTTTATGTTTCTTTTTCACAATAAACTCTGTGATTATTTTGGCGCGACTAGCTAAAGATTAATCGATGCAAAAAAGTTTGTGCTCGCGAGGTCTACTGTTCGCAGAACTACTAGTGTAATTTCTTTTCTAAATGAATGAATTGAGCAATAGCCTTATTTTTGGACTGCTCCAATTTCCTCTCAAATTGTGGTACCTGGTCTACGAGTGGAAGTCTCACTTCGTATTTTCCGTCATCCAAACGATTTGTTGTTGCTTTGTAGTATTGGATGCACTCTTGATCTTCTGATGATAATGATTTTTCTTCTGTAACATCTTCCGTCTCCCAGAATTGCTGAACGCTGTCTAAACCAAATTGTACGATGTTGCACATTAATTTAGTTTTCATATTTCCACACAGTATCCAACCAAGATGAGTCTCTTGAACAAGCGGAAGTGATTCGCTTAATCTGCACATGCCCGCTAAAAGAATATTTGAATATACGTCCGCACCCAACAAAATGTCTATGGGTCGGCTGATGTTGTACTCAAGATCTGCTAGTTCTAAATTTTCCAAAAATGGGCATGCTATTTAGGGAATAAGTATGATGGTAAACATTTTGTTAGGTTATTCATGATGAAGACATTGAGTTTGATTCTTGAGCTTGACATACAGTTTAGGTTCATCATTCCTTTGCAACTGTTTTCTGTTTGGCCTATGCCCGTGATTATGCCGTCACACCTGGATCGCTGCAATCCTAATTGCTGAGCAGCGTTCTCTGTGATAAGAGACATTTGTGACCCCTGATCAATAAGAGCCCGTATGGTCAGGTATGGCCCATCTGCTTTCTGAACCTTTAGCAGTGCAGTTGAAAGCAAAGTTTTTTGCATCATATTTTGTTGTGTCACGTGCGTGTTGCCTTGATTTGCACGTTCTTGATTAGAACAGATGTTGTTTTGCTGTGTAGTAGGCGTCGAATTACCTCCGTGTTTTGTTAATTCTTTTGAATACGATTCATAAAGCAATGAGTTGTGAAATTGGTTGCATTCGAGGCAACGCTTCTTCGATAAGCATTCTTTGCCCTTATGATCATTTAAGGAGTTTTGACAATAATTCAAGTTAGCAACACATTGTTTTTCTTCATTGGGGAAAAATCAGCAAATTTTTTGCAAAAAAATATAGCATGTGCGTCATTGCAGACTGGACAGTTTAGCCAATTGTTTTGCAATTTCCTGTAACTTGCTGATTGCGAAACAGCCTTATTGCTTGAATATGATTGCTTGAAATGATAATGTTTGGATTCTGATAGTTTATTGGTGTTTGAAGAAAAGGATTTTTGATTATTGGTCTCCTGTTTTCTTCTACTTGCTTCCATGCTCGTGAACGTGAACAGGCTTTCCCCTCTAGAAAGGCTAGAAATTCATTCAACTCTAGTAGTTCTTGAGGTTGTTTGATAGCTGCGTTATATTCACTGAATGTGTCCGAATCCAATTTTTGACACAGGATGTGCACGATCAACGGATCCCACGACGTCACGTCTACGCCGAAGTTCTGTATGGCGTTCATCGTTTCAAGGGCAGTATCATGGATTCGTTTGATATGACTAATTGATGCTTGCTGTGAAATTGGCATATTTAATAAAATGTTAATATGCGATGTGAATATCACCCTTTTGTTGTCATAACGATGGCTCAATATATCCCAACAAATGATATAGTTGTCTGAGCTGATCGGAAGATGCTGCTCAGACAACTATATCATTTATCAACTAGTCGAAAGTGAAAGGTGAAGCAGAGCTGCTTCAGCTTTCACTTTCGACTTGAGGAACTGCATCTTTTGAGTCCCGGATAATGACGGGTTGTTATGAACTGCTTCTGTGAAGAGGTCTTTAAAAGATGTCCACTGATGGTAACTACCAATGAATGTAGGTATTTCTATTTTTGGTGTAGTATGCTCTCTATGTGAAATGAACGACATCTTCTTATTGATTGCTTTGATAGCATCGTTGTACGTGCTTTCGTATTTGAGATACATACGATGATACTCTTGATTTCGGTCTCCCAGCTCACTGTCTAAGTCCCAATGCAAAGTGTCCAATCTTAGCCCAGCGAGACCTTACCATACTTAACAGATGATCGAATTCCCATTTCTCCGTTACAGCATCCATGTTGATACTAGAAACGGTATGTTCAAAGGCCTTGAAGTTGCTCATCTGTTTCCTCATCATCTCATCCTTCTTACTGTTTGATCCCTGAGACTTTAAAGATTGACCTGAAGGTTGCTGTACGGTGCTTGAGGTAGCTAGAGGAGTTGCAGGCTTTAGAACCGGTGTTGATGGTTTTTCCTCTGTGGGTTGATGATTCTGAATAACTGCTCTAATTTTTTCATATCTCTTCTTCACAGTGTCAAATTCCTTCAAAGTGAAGTAAGTATGCGATCTGGCATATTCGATGCTACACAATCCTATATGATTCGATTGATACTCTTGCCAGCATGCATACAAATTTTCTAACCTTCGGCGTATGTAGTCCGAGGTTTTGCGATCGGAGCCATCCTTTTTAAAGTTTGTGTAAATTTGCTCTATCTGATGGAGTAGTTGCTGTTGTCAGGCGAGGACGTCCTCCATTGAAGACATGTTGTTGATAGAAATGATAATACTTAAATGGAACGATCTTACTTGATTGTCCGAGCGGGAGCTTTGCTGCTCACCAAATGCGGATCCCTGCTGATCGCTGCTGCTGCTATGTATTGCACTATTGCTGGCAGTACAAACACCTTACTGCTAGTTCGCTTGATGTCACTAGTGAAACGCTTTACAGTACTTGATTGCTACACTGTAATGTACACACGCGACATCCGGCTTGAAGGACCAAAAATGTACGGGTAAGGTACCTTTAAATGATAAACTGATTTGAGTTCAATTTGTGTATTTGATAGTTATAAAGAAAGCACAGACGCCCAAAACTGATAAATAATCGACCCGCGGCGAATGAGTCTTTTAGTGCCCAACCGATGCTATGCGACTACTAATTGCTTACTCAAACACGTAGATAGATAGATGGATAGAATATTCTTTATTATGTACACCAAAAAAATTACAGACACTAATTTAGAAATACGTACGTACATTTACGTATTTTGTACGTATATTTTAAGGCTCGTGCAGACCAGCGCGACACGCGACGCGACACAAAGGCACCGCACGTCGCGCGACGAGCGGTGCCTTTGTGTCGCGTCGCGTGTCGCGCTGGTCTGCACGAGCCTTTATTCATTCATTGCGCATCGATGTCAGCATAAAATTGATACAATTGATATTGTACGGGTTTGCTCGTACACAGTTGAAATTTAAAACGTCTATCGATATCATTTATTACGAATACTTCATGTTCTTCTTTATGTTTCATCGCGTTGGTGAGTTTCGAGGAATTAAAAAAAAATTCAATTCAAAATTCAAAAGTCATTTATTCAAACTAGGCTGAGAATCAGCACTTTTCGAACGTCAAAATTACATAAGACAGTCCCCCAAAAACGCCCACCCTTCACCACTTCCTAGTGCCTTACGAATACTTTTAGTGCGCTTCATTCGATGCGTTTCAAAGTTGGTGCGCTTCGAGGAATAGCCCTAAACAACAAAGTTAAAAAAAATTGCCTCCCCATGTTTCCGCCCCGTCCATTTGGGGTTCATTCGGACTGTACAGAGGGGGATTCGGTATCACTTCAAGACCCCGATTACCACTCGCCATCCGGTTGCCTCTCCGATAAAATTTTACGTGCCATTGCTTTAACTAAATATAATTGCTGCTATTTATAAAAACCGGCCAAGTGCGTGTCGGACCACGCACAATGTGAAGGGTTCCGTAGTTGGGATGAATTTATCTAAAGAACAAACTTAACATTGTAGTTGAAAAACAATTATGTTCTCCCATACGCAATGTAAGGGAGAACATGTTTTTGGAACTGCAGACGTAAATTGGTCGATTATTATTACTCGTTAACTTGTAGAGCCTACTTAGCGGTGATAGTTTCCTTTTTTCCGTTTGAATTTTTTCACACATTCAAAACCATCAACCATTTTGCGGCATGGCTAATTGGCAGTGCTAATTTTTGTTAAAAAAAAAATTAGCACTTTAAAGCTTAATATTTCGCAAACGGATCCCTGAATCCAAAAACTGTTTTCGCACACTCAAAATATTTTTGAACGAACTTTCCAACACATGGGAAAGAAAAAAAAACTTCCTCACTTTACGGGAAGTACCTACCCTAAAAGTTCACGACTTATTTTACCGCTTTGGGTGGGCGTTTTGGGGGACTGTCTGTAATTTTAACGTTCTAAAAGTGCTGATTCTCAGCCTAGTTTGAATAAATGACTTTTTAATTTTGAATTTTTGAATTTGTCGGCGTGATTATTATGTATAGACAAGACAGAGTCAGATAAGACTTGACCACGCCTCCCGCCGCCGCCGCTCGTTCCACCGCTTCATGACGCCCGCGGCGGCGCCGACCTCACACCGCTAAAGAGACCCACAAATCGTCTACTGTGCAAGTCAAACCACGTGGTGCGTCGAGTCACAACTTTAATGGCACGACCTGTAGGTACCTATGTCAAATTACAGCTTTCTAGTACCTACTAACGAGTCTCTGAGCTAAGCCGCGGACAGACAGACAGATGAAACTATAAGGGAAGAGTAAGAAGTGGAAGTTTCTTGCCTTTTTGGCAGGATTGTCCTGTTATTTTAGTCTCTGGTATGTTTGGTTAACGTTTTATAAAATTAGCATTTCAAAGGACATGTCCTAAAATGGTTTTTTATTATTCAATCATTCTAACCAGAATAAATTAAATATATTTGGATAGTGTGAAGATTGTACCTGCAAACTTCATAGACTATATATTACCATAGTAACAAATTAGTACTCCGTGGTGACAATCTTTGACATAAGTTGTAAATTAAAACGATTGGTATTCAATAAACTATACTTATAAAACAAATATAAAATATTATTAATTTAAATCTTCACATGGTAGCAGAGCGTAATGGATACATAATCGAAAAAAAAAAGCAAAGAAGATGTCGAACAGAATCGAAACCTTACATAAAGAAAATTATGACACATGGGCAATACAGGCCAAAGCCGTTCTGGTAAAATCAAAACTGTGGAAATATGCAGAAAAACAAATTGACTTGATAAAAGCAAGTGAGCCGGAGATTGAAGGAAACCTGCTGGCCATCAGCGAGTTAGTTCTTATAATATCGCCGTCCAAATTAAAACAAATAAAAAACTGCAAAACAGCTCATGAAATTTGGAAAAAGCTAAACGAAATTCACGCTAGCAAAGGTCCTGCGAGAAAAGCAACGCTACTGAAGCAACTTATTTTGGCAAAATATGAGAAAGGAAACGACATCAGGGAACATCTAAACAACTTTATGAACGTTGTAGACAAACTGGAAGAAATGAATGTTTCGGTTCATGAAGATTTACTAAGTATTATGATGCTGTACAGTCTTTCCTCAGAATTTGAAACCTTTAGAGTTGCAATTGAATCCCGTGATAACCTTCCGAAACCGGAAGAACTAAAAATAAAAATCATAGAGGAATTTCAAGCACGGAAAAGCACTCAAGGAACCCAGCCGAGTACAAGCTCAAGCGAACAAGAATCGTTCTATGCAAAAACAAATGTGTACTGCAAAATATGCAACAAAAAGGGTCATATGACTAAGAACTGCTGGAAAAATTATAAAAATAAGAAGAAGAATAATCCCAATAATAAAGGGAATAGAGATAACCAAACGGAATTCAATACCTTAGCATTATTAACAAAAGATGTATCATTCCAGAAACAATGGGTTTTGGACAGTGGATGCACATCCCATATGTGCTATAGCAAAGAATATTTCTGTGAAATAGAACAAACAAATAAAACACTGAAATTAGCTTCTAAAGATCATAATACAAACATACTGGGAAAAGGAAGAGTTGATCTCTTACTAAATACAAATAAAGAAATAAATCTACATAATACGCTGTTCATTCCAGACCTCTGTACTAATCTTCTATCTATTGGGAAGATAACAGATGCTGGTAATACAGTACTCTTCAAAAAGGATGGAGCTACAATAAAAAATCCAAAATATGGCATTGTGATGAAAGCGAAGAGAACTGAAGATGGTCTCTATGCGATTTTTCCCAAGACTGTGATAAAAACAAAACATGAAAGAGTTAATTTTGTTAAAAATAATAATATGTCTGAATGGCATTCAAAGCTGGGACATATGAACTATAAGGATATGAAACTAGCACTTAAGAATGAAAGTTTGATTGGACTTGATTTCAAAATAGATGAACAGCCGGAAGAATGTGAAGTTTGTATTAAAGCCAAAATGAAAGCTACGATTGGGAAACCAAGAACTGAACCTCGCACTTCTGAACCATTGCAGATTGTACACAGTGATGTGTGTGGTCCGATACCAAAAGCTTCGTGTGCCGGAAACAAATATTTTGTCACATTTATTGATGACTTCACCAGATACAGTCGAGTATATTGCATAAAGACTAAAAATGAAGTCATAGATATGTTCAAGGTCTATAAAGCTGAAGTAGAGAACTTCATAGAAAAGAAAATTAAATGCCTACAATCCGATAACGGCACGGAATATTGTAACAATGATTTCAACAATTTCTTAAAAGAAAATGGGATAACCAGAAGATTATCTGCACCTTATACACCGCATCAAAACGGAATTGCGGAAAGGAAAAACAGAACTTTACTGGACAAAGCAAGGAGCCTAATGATTGAGTCTAATGCACCAATGTATCTATGGGGCGAAGCCATCTACACAGCAAACTACCTGTCAAACAGAAGTCCAAACAACATAATTGGGAATGCAACACCATTTGAAAAATGGGTTGGCAGAAAACCATGTGTTGCGCACCTTAAAAGATTCGGAGCAAAGGCATTTGTTCTCTTAAAAGGAAGACAAAAACTAAATAAGTTTGATGCCAAAGCAATACCTGGAGTTTTCATTGGATACTCTGAAATATCCAAGGCTTTCCGGATTTGGGTACCATCAACGCAAAAAGTAATTGTAACTAAAAATGTAAACATAATGCAGAAACTCTACTACGACATAAAGGAAGGAGAGAATCTTTGTAAAAATAACAAAGATGAAACAAGAAAGGAAAAAGAATATGTTGAGATTGAATTCCAATTTCCAGAAGAAAATATAAATACAGAAATACAAGAATATCAAGAAAGAGAAGAAGACATTTGGGCTGAAGCAGAAATGCAAACAGGAACTAATAATAATTCAATTTCTGAAGAAAATGAAATTTATTCCGAAGAAGAACTACCAATGCCACCTCAGAATGAAATCACCGAAGAGCAAACAGAAACCAGAGCTTTGCGTGATCGTTCATCAATACACAAGCCCATACGTTTTGATAATTTTGTTATGAACGCTGTGGCAGAGTTAGAAGACAATTATACTGAGCCCAAAACATACAAGGAAGCAATGTTATCGGAAAACAGAGAAAAATGGGAAGAAGCTATGCAAAGCGAGATGAATTCACTTCAGAAAAATAATACCTGGGAACTTGCCGCATTACCAAAAGGTAGAAAAGCTTTACCAAGCAAATGGATATACAAAATAAAGAGAAACCCTGATGGAATCATAGAACGTTACAAGGCGAGACTAGTCATCGAAGGTTTCTCTCAACGTGAAGGTATTGACTATGATAAAACCTTTAGTCCAGTTGCACGACTTACAACCATCAGAGCAATACTGGGAATTGCAGCTAACGAAAATCTAAATTTACAACAATTCGATGTCACAACGGCATTCCTGAATGGTACAGTGGAAGAAGAAATTTATATAGCACCACCGAATGGACTTGATGTACCTAAAGGAAAAGTATGTCGACTTTTGAGGAGCCTCTACGGCTTAAAACAGGCACCTCGATGCTGGAATGAGTGCATACATAAATTTCTGTTAGACGCCAAATTTCAGAGAAGTGAGGCAGATCCTTGCTTGTATGTAAGAATCAAGGGAAACTCAAAAGTTATTGTAGGACTTTATGTCGATGACGGTTTGGTAGCTTCCACTGACAGCGCTGGTCAAGAGTTTTTAAAAGAACTTGAAAGCAACTTCACAATAACTACGAAGCCAGCATCTTATTTCCTTGGTATGGAAATAAATAAAAACAAAGACGGATCAATAAACTTGAGCCAAACAGCCTACGCTAAAAAGGTCCTAAAACGATTCGGCATGGAAAACTGCAAGCCAGTTACATCTCCGACAATTAAGATGCCAAAAATGGAAGAGACAAATGAAAATGAAGACGTGAAATTTCCATATCGAAATTGTGTCGGAGCATTGGCTTACCTGATGGTCGCAACAAGACCCGACATCTGTTATGCAGTGTCTGTAGCATCAAGGCATTTAGAAAAACCTAGTAAGGAGGACATTGTGGCTGTAAAGCGAATTCTTCGCTTTCTTAAAGGAACTCTCGATAAAGGTCTAGCATTTTATCCAATGAGTAAATCCAAAGCAGGTGACTTATGTGCTACTCAGATGCCGATCATGGAGGAGATCCAGAAACTGGGCACTCGACCACGGGCATGGTGTGCCTTTATGCCGGCACTGCTATTGCCTGGATGAGTCGGAAACAAACTTCAGTTGCTCTGTCAACAACAGAGGCTGAACTTGTAGCAGCAAGCGAAACCACACAAGAAATAGTGTGGTTGAAGAAGCTCTTGGCAGATCTATCTAACACAGAATTTTCTAAAGTTACACTATGTATAGATAATGAGTCTGCTGTGAAATTATCATATAATCCGCCTTATGAGTTTCACCGTCGAACAAAGCATATTAGTTTGAGACACTTCTATATTAGAGAATGTGTATCAAAAGGAGAACTAATTGTTAAGCAAGTTGCAGCACAAGTGCAACTAGCAGACATGTTTACAAAACCTCTATACGGACCAAGATTTAACGACCTGTCTCGTGGAATTGGTCTTCGAGCAAATTCTTAAAAGAAGTGTGGGTGTGAAGATTGTACCTGCAAACTTCATAGACTATACAGGGTTACTGGTAACTCGACGTATTCCTTGCAGGACGTCGTAGCAGAGTTAAAATGCAACAAATTAAGCCACCAAATGTTCTACCGAAATTCAGTAGTTTTTTATTTAGAGTAGAACATTAGCTATGAAATAATGACAAAAATTACGAAAAATAAAATGTTTAAATAGTCATCTTTGCCAAAGTTTTAGGCATTTTTGAACTTTTCATTAATAACAAAGATCTGCTACGTCATCAGCTAAATTATAGTATAGTCGCGCTGTAAGTAGTTTTTAAATTGGCTTTAAATGATTTTATCTGGGCATTATCATAAAAAAACTAAAAATCGAACTAATTTAAAAACTACTGAACTTCGGTAGAACATTTGGTGGCATAATTTGTTGCATTTTAACTCTGCTATGACGTCCTGTAAGGAATACGTCGAGTTACCAGTAACCCTGTATATTACCATAGTAACAAATTAGTACTCTGTGGTGACAATCTTTGACATAAGTTGTAAATTAAAACGATTGGTATTCAATAAACTATACTTATAAAACAAATATAAAATATTATTAATTTAAATCTTCACAGATAGACATCCCAAAAACTAGTGGTTCTAACTATATCATACATTTTTAAAGACTTCCAATTTTGAGAAAAATCGTTTTTTATTTTAGTAAGAATTTACTCCTAAAACGAACAAACCTTTCTAATTATATAGGATAATAGTGAACACCATTGAAATAGATTACTTGATATGTCTATGGTGAACACACCTCATAAAATAGTAAACTTGTCAATATTGACACATGTTACTGTCATCACTGTCAATTGATTGACAGTAATGACAGTAACATGTGTCAATTTATATCATATTTGTCATAGTTGCCATCAACAAATAAAATATTTGTACTTTTATAATTTTTCTCTTATATGTAGGGGTCTAAAAATATTATTTCAGTGGTTCCTAGTTCCATATTTTGTCGTTTTTATTTAGATGTAGTTTGATGCTGGTTAGATTTTTCTCGGAATAAAAAACCAATGTCCATACAAAAAGCAGACATTTCCTTTCCTTAACGGTATCTCAAAATGTCGAAAATGGCAGCCCGAAAAACAGACTGTAGGGGATTCCCCTGTACTTCTCGTGTTATCCCTTCAACTGACAGCTATCAAACGCATTAAAAAAATGTCTGCAAGTGACCTTAGCCCCGCCCCTTTTGGACCTGCTTGCGTTTAAATCCCGATTTCTCGCTATTTTACTATGAAACCCATATAAAACATTGTTTCGTAATCTGTACATTATTTCCTACTGGAGAATTTGGTTTACAATAAAACGAGCATGTTTACACTAAAAACAAATTTTTTGTTTCGTTAGTTTTTTCATTCAAGAACATAAATATCAAAATTCTGCATATCTTTACATTAGAAAATATTTTTTCTACGAAGCTTTTAACCTACTAATAAGAATAACAATATAATAACCTAAAACCATTATAAAATTGAACGAATTGAAACGCGTCATAGAATTTCGCGGCGCCAACCAGACTCACTCAACGCTCTGTAATTATTGTAAACATGTCAAAGTTGTTTATGTTGAGAGATAAGTTGCAAGTTTATGGGATTATCTAAGTGTTACAAACGCTTAAATGTTAAACAAGTTAAATATTACCACTTGACACCACAAACAAATACCACTTGACCACGATAGTTCCGACCACCGGTTTCGACCATTGAAATAGAAATAACAGTTTCGACTCACAATATTTTTTTTATAAAAAAGAAACTCTTTGTTTCATAATTATTTATTAATTATAATACAAACTACATAATTACCTCTATATTAAAAGCCGTTCTATTTTTATGATTTGAGAAATAAAATATAAACTATTAATTCGCAACATTTGCGAATTTCCGCCATTTTTTTTCCAACATCCGGAAGTAACTTCCGATTGCCATGCATTCGTTTTGATGTATAAAATGTTGATAGCATAGCGTGTTTTATTATTAGTTCTGTCTTTAATGCTCACAATACCACAATAACGATGGAGATAGGGCGCTTAGTTTCATAGATAATCGCAATAAAGTTTTAGTAGACTATCAATTTACTTGAGTCTTTGGCAAGATTTGGCAGGTTTCAAACCAAACTAAGGCAGAATCGGTAATTTTAAGATGTTCACACTGGAGAGGTATGATAATAGAATGTAATATAAACAGAACCAGAGCAACAAAAACCAATAAATTCTAACCACGGCTTTTTGTTTACATCCAATATGCTTGGCTTAAAAACCCAGTATTCAAACTAATTTAAAAGTCAATTTATTGAGCTGCTGCCTCCGCCCCGCGCCGGCTGCCGCTTTATTTCGCGCATGGCAATACAGGTTTTACTTTCATTATAAGCAAGTCAGTCATGCTTTGAATCGTCCGTGCTGTGCTTCAATCACAGTGTACATTACATCGCATTTTGGTGACGGTCGCTAAATTTCCGGGTCCGTGTTACCGATTTTCAAGTAGGCCACTTTAAAATCAGTGATTTAAAGGTCATAATTTGTTTCGTGAAATTATTCGTTCACCATGGAGTGGTCCATACCTGTCAATGACATATTCGACGAACGGGTGACGAAGATAACGGCTACGATGCTGCCGAAAAATTTTTCTGGCGATGTACGCACCACCAGGTAAGAATAACCTAGTACTTAATTACTTTTAAACAGATTAACATCATCTTAGTCAGCTGAACATGACTGTATAAACAAAGTCCGAATAAGGTGATCAATATTGTGACACGCCTTGTCAAGGTTTGTGTCCATATACGTACGCATAGACCATCCGTGAGCGGCTGGCGGCAGAGAGCGCAGTCGTGCGAATCGTGAGATGCATCATTTAGAGAACATTGATTACAGGTAATAAGTTGCAATGGCGAGGTGCAAGGCGGGCGCAGTGCGCCGCCGCGGACGAGCTCAGGCCGGGCGGGGGTGCGGTATTGATTGCACCAGCAGTGCTCTTCAATTATATGTAATATTGTACATCTTATGGAGACACCCCGGGGCCAGATGAAACAATAACAAAATGGGATTAATTTTTAAATGAACAATGACAAATAGCTTTTGTCATTGCTTGATCATTGGGAATATTACTGTTTAGCTAAACCCCTAAGACAACCCACTGACCAACTCTTTTTGTAACAAATAGCAATTTTAAAAAGAAAAAAACTGGTAGGTATTGTTTCTAATTTAACAAAGTAACCGTTTGTTAAAGATGAAGTCACAAAACAATAAGTTGTTAATTGTTTGTCCAAGAATCTTCATAATTGTTTAGAATAGGTTCTCTCAATTAAACATGACTCATCAGCTACTGACATAATACTTTTCAAGGTTACAACTGTCCACCTTTTTTTTTTTTGCTTGGGAAATTATCAAATAACTTCTCCCGCTCTGGGTGGAGCAGGAGGGCGTGTCAGACTCTTACTGACTAAAATCCACCCGTGTTCCTTAAAGCTTATAATATGAAGTAGATGTTCAGTGCTCTAGCTCACACATAAAAAAAAGTCATCATTTATTTCAAATAGGCCCTTGTATGGCACTTTTGAATGTCAAAATTTACAAAATGATAGAATTGATTCTAGTCGCCCCTTCCAAAAAGTAGTTTTCGTATGGAGAAGAATGGGCAAGAAACTCCACTGTTACTCTTAAAATGTTTTACAATATTTTGTGAGCTCAACTGTCATTAATGAGACATAATAGAATTTTAATTGTTATCGAATTCCAGGAGAGCTTGTGACAGTCAAGGGGTTATGTACCTACATTAGTTAAATAATTATATGTGAAGACGATGCACCTAGAATAAAAATAAGCAACAACAGATAAATTAATTATTTGAAAGATACATGGTGCTCACATATTTACAAACATTGTAAAAGTAGACCATTTTCCTAAAATTTTACAATTCATTAGTCAGTGTAGTGTAATCACAGAATATGAAATCAATGTCATAAAACAAAAAATTGTAAATTATACAATTAAATTAGCAATCAGTTTGATTTTGTCTAGATACTTCCTTCAATTTCTGTATTTGCTATTATTGTCATCATCATCATCATGTTGCAGCCTTTTTCATTATTGCCCAAATTATTTTTTCACACCTCATAACTATAACAAGTAACTCACTAGGAAATCCAGAAAGTGAAGATGTTACCATAAGTTTTATCTCAGGTAGGCACGTTCTAAATTGTGTGTCTGACGCACACATTTTTTATATGTAGGTATGTGCGCAAGCTTGGGAGCAATCAACCAAGCCACCACCGTGCATCACAAAATCTTGACGACGTGAATAACTCTATTCTTCAGGTCCAAGATTGGTTTACGGTAAATAATTTGGTACTAAATGAAAAAAAAAAACCAAATGCATTCGATTTAAATTACCGAATGTTAGAAGTAGCGAATGTGACATCATATTGAATGGAGAAAAACTGTAATTTATTAATCAACAGTTTTCCTAGGAATCACGCTAGACGAGAAATTACAATGGGCACCTCATATAACAATCTCTTGCGGTGCGGCTAAGCTCGGCCGCTTATGCTGTTCTTCTGATCTGATCTGATCGGTTCTTAAAGATAAGACAGTTAACAGATGTAGAAACCACGCGTTTGGTATTACTTTAGCTACTTTCACAGCATTATGTTGTATGGCATTTTACTGTGGGGTCGGGCTGCTGACATTGAATACATCTTTATTTTACAAAAGAGAGCTGTCAGAGCCATTTATAATCTATGTCGTCGCAAATCTCTCAGGGAACTATTTAAAAGATTAATATTATGACTGTACCTTGCCAATTCATCTATGAAAATATTATGTATGTAAGAAAAATCTACATCTTTTAATAAAATAAGTGATAGACACAATTTTAATACTAGAAATAAAGGTAAAACCATGGGGTACTGTGTTAAATGTTACAACAAAATACCTTGTGATATATTACAATTAACTGAAAAAAAATTAAAACTCATTTAAAAGTACTCTTTGTGAACAAGCATATTACAAATTAGAGGATTATATCCTAGATAAGAATGCTTAGAAGCATGCTGGTCTAGCTCCATAGGACAATTTAGAGTCTGGATAAAATCAAACTGGTTGTTAATTTCATTGTATAATTAATTTTGTAACATTTACTTTACATTCTGTGATTACTTGAACTCACACACTGACTTATTAGTATTACTTGTAATTTTTTAGGAATATGGTATAGGTACCTACTTTTACAGTACTTGTAAATGTGTGAACACCATGTATTCATTGCACAATTATTTTTTCTGTCATTGCTTCATTTTTAATTATTTTTACCTATTGTGATATAGTAATCTTATTCCAAGGTGCATCGTCTTCACACATAATTATATAATTAATGTATACAAAATATTGTAAAACATTTTAAAAGAGTAACGGTGGAGTTTCTTACCCATTCTTCTCCATACGAAAACTACCTTTTGGAAGGGGCGACTAGAATCAATTAATTTTTTTGTAAATTTTGACGTTCAAAAGTGCCTTTTTGTGCCTAATTGAAATAAATTATTTGACTTTTGACTTTGACTTTGCAAACACCGAGACAATGTGCATCTCATTCACAATCCTACAAACAATGAGACCAACTCACCTTATGAAGTAAAACATCTACATATGTATACGTCACTTCATTATTTCATGGATAATTGTTTAAGAGCAAATTAATTTTTAAGTTATGTAGGTACGGTTAAGAAATAAAAGCCTAGAATGTTTTTGTATATTTGTTTCGTATTTTTATCACAATCAACATTAAAATGTAGCATTTTAATTTATTATGTTCAATAAAACACTGATTAGGTAATTTACTGTTTTATGAATAGCATAAGGTGACTAGGGATTTAACATTTTGGTGTATGTTTTTTGATTATACGACCTAGTATCCTCAAAAAGGAAAACACGATACAATTAAATTTTCTCGATACAAAAAAAATGCAAAATGTTATCATTTTTTATCGTTTTTAGGGTTCTGTACCCAAAGGGTAAAACGGGACCCTATTACTAAGGCCCGTATTACAGAACGTCACTTAATACTCAAGCATTACTTAAAACTAGATTCAAGTCATTTAATTGGTTGAAACTAGTTTTAAGTAATGCTTGAGTATTGAGTGACATTCTGTAATACGGGCCTAAGACTGCTGTCCATCCGTCTGTCTGTCTGTCACCAGGCTGTATCTCATGAACTGTGATAGTTAGACAGTTGAAATTTTCACAGATGATGTATTTCTGTTGCTGCTATAACAACAAATACTAAAAAACAGAATAAAATGAATGTTTAAGGGGGCTCCCATACAACAGACATGATTTTTTTGGCGTTTTTATAGATAATGGTACGGAACTCTTCGTGTGCGAGTTCGACTCGGTTATTCAATGGAATTTACTTTAAAACATAGAGAGTAATCGTACCAAATTTTAAGAAAAGCAGTTTTAGTTTTAATAATACTTTTCATTTACAAAAGACATAATTTCGTTTTGGCACATACGTTGTTTTACATTATCGTCATCTCTTCTTTCGCCTTTCAAAACGGGGTGACGTCCTCGGGGTGTTTAGTTAAGATGGGCGTGCCTCAGGGATCAATTCTTGGCCCTTTCCTATTTCTAGTTTATATTAATGACCTTCCTTACATGATGGCTAATATATCGGATATAATTCTATTCGCTGATGATACTTCTCTTATTTTTAAAATTGATAGAAAAGATACGGATGTCTTACATGTCAACGATAGTCTGGCAATTCTTTCGAAATGGTTCAGCTAATAATAATCTTTTACTTAATGCGAACAAAACTAAATGCTTCAGGTGCAGCGCAGACGACACACTTTTTGTGCGATCGAGTCTGTGGCGCACAAAATGTCTTATTTGTCCCCGATGTTTTTCCGAATGCAGGTTATTCTTCGAGGGTCGATCAAAAAGTTCTTAGAAGTGCACATATATAAAACCTTTTTTGGGGGAAGTTCGATATTCAAATTAAAGAGTGTCAATCACACAACGTTTTTGCAAAGTGTCACTCGTTTTTCTCAGTTCGTTCGTACGTAATAAATTGTTTTGTGCAACGAGTTGCGTAAAAACCCATAATTATGGATAAAAGTGAGCTACGTGCGGTTATAAAATATCTCAATTTGAAAAAAATGTCCGCGAAGGAAACTTTTTCGGACATTCAGCAGGCATTAGGTGATGATGCTATACCCTATTCTACGGTTGCGTACTGGGTGGCTAAATGTAAAAGAAGTAGATCAAGCTGTAAAGATGACCCGCGTTCTGGGCGGCCTTCAGCGGAAGCAAATGTCAAAAAGGTTGAGAATCTGGTTTTGGAAGACAGAAGAATAACTATAAAATATATAGCTGAGATCCTAAAGATATCTTTTGGTAGCGTTCAATCCATTTTAATTGATTCACTACGGTTCAAAAAAGTGTTAGCCGACGAAAACAAAAAGCGACGTTCGGAAATTTCTAAGCGTAATTTCGAAATGTTCCAGCGTGATTCGGATAATTTTTGCCGTCGCCTTGTCACCATGGATGAAACGTGGGTCCACCATTTCGATCCTGAAAAAAGCATGTCTTGGAAACGACCATCCTCTCCTCTAAGAAATTTCGAGTTGCTCCTACCGCTGGCAAAGTTCTGGCTTCAGTGTTTAGAATTAAACAAACAAGTTTTTGTATGTAAAAACTGGTGATAATTATTAAAACTTTTACAGTATTTGGTTGCACGTTGCACTGCACTTTATTGTTACGAGAGTTTTTAGACACGGTCGTCGTACGTTTAAAATGATGTTTCGCGGATTTAACGCCCGCCTCCCATATACCTCCAAAGTGAGGTGAGTATGCAGTACTAAACACGAACTTAATGCCTTCATTATTGGCGTAATTAATAGCTGACTCACGATTGGACCTGAGTATTCTACTTATCTCATTGTCTGCGCCCCTGAAATTGGTACCATTATCGCAATATATGACGTTAGGTTTACCTCTCCTAGAGACGAACCTTCGCAAAGACAAAATGAAAGCATCAGTGCTCATATCGCTGACTAACTCTAAATGAATTGCTTTGAAAGAGAGGCATACAAACAAACATAGGTAGCATTTTGAAATAAACTACTCAAAACAAAATAGGGTCCACCCTAAGTTAATTTAGAATTTTGTCTAAGAATCAATAATTAGGTAAGCATTTGTGGAGTAAAGCACTAAACTTTATTATTAACATGTTTATGGATCCTTAACAATGTTTCGAGCATCAATTCTAGCGTTGAATTCAAGTGGGTAGACAGAAAAAGTGTGAAGTGCTTGATAAAAACACTTGTTGCACAAACTCTGTGACTTGTGTTCTCAATCCGATTCTAAGCGTTGACGTTATCCGTCACTTTCTGTCACAGCTTTTTTTAATTTCGGTATTAATCTTGATTACTATGCCTGGTTTTCGTCTTCATATATATATATATATTTTTTTTGTCTTTTATTCAAAATTACAATTAGGAGGTATCGTTGGTCCCAAACTAGGCACAGCCTGTATCTTGGGCACCGTTAAATATGTACAACATTTTGATAATTTTTAAATAAATAAAATTTGAAATTGGCTAAAGTTAAGCAAATTAGCCTCATCGAGACTAAAACTAAATATACAAACAAATTAATTATAAGTGATTTATGAAAAACTAAAATTAAATCTTAAATCTTATACTAAAATTATAATACAAAATTTGGTATAATTTCGGTTTATGCTGCTGTTCTGTATTATGCGAGTGTGTTTGTTTTAAGTACCATCCGAGGACGTGCGTATGAATACACAAGGCACGACCGAGGACCTTTTCAAAGCGGGGACCTTTTCGTGGGTCCTCGGTTTGACTTGACTAAAGATTCGTATTCTGCAAGCGATTTTGAGCCTTTCTGTATACTTAATACGAAAAAGTGGTCTGAACCTCGGTTTGATCAAGATTTTTCATAATCTTACACACGCATTGTGTATCCACCAGGTGGCGCCACTGTCGCCTCATACACAGCTTTTTTACATTCATTTCACGTTGGTTGTATTATCCGAGGACTTTTGTGTTAACTTTAACACAAAAGACCTCGGTAAGGTAGCTTTTCCAAAAAATGTGTATTTAAGACCTCGGTTTGCTAGATTTTCCGAACAGTGTATTCTAGTCCTCGTTTAGACAGTTTTCCTCGGGTGTAGAAGACGAGTTATGTGCTATCTATCATTTAAATAAAATTATGGAAGAGAAAATTGCAGGTATACTGAATCCTTAAGCAAATCGTTAGTAGCGACTAGGTGCACGAGGAATAAGGAGGCTTCTTCTGCAGTATGTGCTAAATACCTAGGCTTGCTTAGATTACATAACATTATAATTTGCACCATAAAATATTGTATTATCATGGGAGCTGAATACGTGTGCTCTTCATGAAGAATCTAAAGTAGAAATGCCTTCCTAGGTGAAATGTCGGCAGCAAGATTTAAAGTAAACAAAAAGTACAAAGAAATAAATAAATTGAACGTAGTTAAGAAGACAACATACACTGTACTGAAAAAGAAGTAGGTTTATTACAAGCTTTATATTAACTTGCCTTGTTAGTGTGTTAGTTAGTTAGCAAATCTTGCAAGCTGAATTAAAACCACTTCCTTTTATCCTACGGAGTTGAAATTTTACAATTTGTTCAGTTTCCAAGACAATGCATTTTTTTATAATGCATGACCTCATTTGACAGCCAGGATTGTCTCCAGACGAAGGAACTCCACAACAGTTTACGGAACAGACACGAAATTTAATATACGCATTTAATTATGACAGTCTATTCTAAAGTCTACCATGACCTGGGTACAGCAGCTAGGATTGGCTCAAGACGAAGGAACTCTACAACAGTCAACGGTACAGACACGGAATTTAATATACGCATTTAATTATGACAGTCCATTCTAAACTCTACCATGACCTGGCTACAGCAGCTAGGATTGGCTCCAGACGAAGGAACTCCACAACAGTCAACGGTACAGACAAGGAATTTTATATGCGCATTCAATTATGATAGTCCGTTCTAAAGTCTACCATGACCTGGCTACAGCATCCAGGATTGGCTCCACACGAGGAAACTCCTCAGCGATCAACAACTGAGATGCTCAATTTTATATAGGTACGCGAACTTTCGAACGGGCTATCGTAATTAAATTACGATAGCCCGTTCTAAAGTTCACCATGATTTGGCTGCTGCACCCAGGCTTGGCTCCAGAAGAGGAAACTTCTCAGCGGTCAATAGCACAGGCACAAAATTTTATATATGCATTAAATTATGATAGTCCGTTTTAAATTTCATCATGACCTGGCTGCTGCACCCAGGGTTGGCTCCAGAAGAGGGAACTCCTCAATAGTAAACAGTACATGCAAGAAATATAATATACGAATTGAATTATGATAGTCCGTGCTCCACCATGACCTGGCTGCTGCACCCAGGATTGGTTCCAGAAGAGGGAACTTCTCAGCGGTCAACAGCACAGACACTAAATTGAATATACGCATTTAATTAATATAGTCCGTTCTAAAGTCTACCATGACCTGGCTACAGCATCCAGGATTGGCTCCACACGGATAAACTTCTCAGCGATCAACAGCATAGACACAAAATTTTATATACGCATTCAATGATGATATCCCGTTCTAAAGTTCATCATAACCTGGCTGCTGTACCCAGATTTGGCTCCAGAAGAGGGAACTCCTCAATAGTCAACAGTTCATACAAGAAATTTTATACACGCATTTAATTATGATAGCCCGTTCTAAAGTTCATCATGACCTGGCTGCTGCAGCTAGGGTTGGTTCTAGAAGAAAGAAGTTTTCAGCGGTCAACAGCACAGGCACAAAATTTTATATACGCTTTAAATTATGATAGCCCGTGCTAAAGTTCACCATGATTTAGGTGCTGCACTCAGGATTGGGTCCAGATGAGGGCACACCTGAACTGTCAAGAGCATAGAGACAAAACTTAATATACGCATTTAATTATTATAGTCTGTTCTAAAGTCCACCATGACCTGGCTGCTGCACCCAAGTTTGGCTCCAGACGAGGAAACTGCTAAATTCAGAAAATAATTTTATGGAAGAAAATAAACTTGTTTTTTAGTTTGGTGTTCAGTAAGTTGTAGGTAAAAAGTATTTATGACGGTTCTAAGCCCGTAAGAGTATGAAAGGAAAATTTGAATAACTTTAAGGTAAAGGAGTTATCAGCTGTAGCGGGAGGGTCAAAGACCGCGCGTCGACAGTGCGTCCCTCACGCCTGTCTTGTAGGTACAGTCAGTCGATCGCGCTGTAGAGATACTATGGGTTCTAGGTTGCTTTCAAGTTTTGTTTTTCACAATTCTAAATACGCCATTTTTGAATATTTAAAAAAATATTTTTATAAATCTATTTTACTACCAAGACAAAATCATTTTGCTGCGGAAAAACGATCATTAAAATTTCAGCTTGTATATTAATTTATAATATAATAGTATATAGACTTTATGTATTAGTATAGATAATGAAAAGATTATGTCATTGAAGTATGTAAAAAAAGTAAAACAAAATAATCTTCGTAATTTGGGAGCAGTTAATAGACATTTACATGGTTACGCCGTTAATGAGGTACCAGGGAGCCAGAAATAAAAGCGGATACTGTTTATAAGAAATGACTTACTAGTTTTAGTAAACCTAAATTTGGGTGTCACAATTCCATGTTTACCCCTGAACTTTGTCTTCTGTTTGGGCCGGCTCAAACCGGTTTGGCCTCTAGAGGGCGCCGGTGCACCCCCGCGCGTCTTGTCTTTGACACTGCACGCACACATAGCTGTGCGTGTAGTAGTTAGTGTTCTCGCGCAAAGCGTTAGTATGAAGCTTGCAGTATAGTCTGCTCCTTTTTAGGGTTCCGAAGCCAAATGGCAAAAAACGGAACCCTTATGGATTCGTCATGTCTGTCTGTCCGTCCGTATGTCACAGCCACTTTCACACAAAAATGGAAAAAAAAAAACAATAAATTTTGGGGGTTCCCCATACTTAGAACTGAAGTTCAAATTTTTTTTTCATCAAACCCATACGTTTGGGGTATCTATGGATAGGTCTTCAAAAATGATATTGAGGTTTCCAATATCATTTTTTTCTAAACTGAATAGTTTGCGCGAGAGACACTTCCAAAATGGTAAAATGTGCGTGTAACTTCTAAAAAGAATGATAAAACTAAAAAAAATATATGATGTACATTACCATGTAGTACCACCTAGTAAACTTCCACCGAAAATTGGTTTGAACGAGATCTAGTAAGTAGTTTTTTTTTAATACGTCATAAATCGTAAACCGTAATTTACCTTTCATTCAATCAACTCAAATATAAAAATAAAAAAAAACATTTAATTTCACAAACATAAGCGCTTTCAATTTGACGTTTCGTGTCGGACCGCTGCCGCACGTTTACCGTGCCGCTGGTTATAGCCCGCTGCCGGACCGCTGCAGTACGGTAGCAGTCCGACACCAAACGCCTAAATTGAAAGCGTATCTGACTGCCGTGCGTTTGTATGCTAGTGATGTTTTTAATATATTTGACAACAGTTAAGCCATGGACTCTGACGAAGAAACATTACTGTTAGTGCTCTTGTTGAAAAACATCAAACAGAAACAAAAACGACGCCCTCGTAAAAGAACATCACCGATGTTTTCGTTAACATGTAATTTTGGTGATTTCCATAATCTTTACCCGAAGTTAAAACAAGATCCAAGCAAATTTTTTAATTACTTAAGAATGTCTAGAGAATGTTTCTACGAATTACTTGAATTAGTTAAAAGTAAAATTCAGCGGCAAGAAACTATTTTCAAACATACTATATCAGCTGAAGGAAGACTTCTGATAACATTAAGGTAAGTAAAGTAAACAAATTATATTTTATATTTGTTATATTATTTATTTCTTACTATAAATATTTTCATTGTTTTTTTTTTAAATAAAATCAAAAAAAAAAAAAAAAAAAAAAAAAAAAAAAAAAAAAAAAAAAAAAAATATAAGTTGTTTACTTTACTTACCTTAATGTTATCAGAAGTCTTTCTTCAGCTGATATAGTATGTTTGAAAATAGTTTCTTGCCGCTGAATTTTACTTTTATCTAATTCAAGTAATTCGTAGAAACATTCTCTAGACATTCTTAAGTAATTAAAAAAATTGCTTGGATCTTGTTTTAACTTCGGGTAAAGGTTATGGAAATCACCAAAATTACATGTTAACGAAAACATCGGTGATGGTCTTTTACGAGGGCGTCGTTTTTGTTTCTGTTTGATGTTTTTCAACAAGAGCACTAACAGTAATGTTTCTTCGTCAGAGTCCATGGCTTAACTGTTGTTAAATATATTAAAAACATCACTAGCATACAAACGCACGGCAGTCAGATACGCTTTCAATTTAGGCGTTTGGTGTCGGACTGCTACCGTACTGCAGCGGTCCGGCAGCGGGCTATAACCAGCGGCACGGTAAACGTGCGGCAGCGGTCCGACACGAAACGTCTAAATTGAAAGCGCTTATGTTTGTGAAATTAAAGGTTTTTTTTTATTTTTATATTTGAGTTGATTGAATGAAAGGTAAATTGCGGTTTACGATTTATGACGTATTAAAAAAAAACTACTTACTAGATCTCATTCAAACCAATTTTCGGTGGAAGTTTACTAGGTGGTACTACATGGTAATGTACATCATATATTTTTTTTAGTTTTATCATTCTCTTATTTTAGAAGTTACAGTAGAAGTTACACGCACATTTTACCATTTTGGAAGAGTCTCTCGCGCAAACTATTCAGTTTAGAAAAAAATGATATTGGAAACCTCAATATCATTTTTGAAGACCTATCCATAGATACCCCAAACGAAGGGGTTTGATGAAAAAAAAATTTGAACTTCAGTTCTAAGTATGGAGAACCCCCAAAATTTATTGTTTTTTTTTTCTATTTTTGTGTGAAAGTGGCTGTGACATACGGACGGACAGACAGACATGACGAATCCATAAGGGTTCCGTTTTGCCATTTGGCTTCGGAACCCTAAAAAGGAGCAGACTGCAAGCTTCATACTAACGCTTTGCGCGAGAACACTAACCACTACAAGCACAGCTATGTGTGCGTGCAGTGTCAAATACAAGGCGCGCGGGGGTGCACCGGCGCCCGCTAGAGGCCAAACCGGTTTGAGTCGGCTCAAATAGAAGACAAAGTTCAGGGGTAAACATGAAATTGTGACACCCAAATTTAGGTTTACTAAAACTAGTAAGTCATTTCTTATAAACAGTATCTGCTTTTATTTCTGGCTCCCTGGTACCTCATTAACGGCGTAACAATGTAAATGTCTATTAACTGCTCCCAAATTACGAAGATTATTTTGTTTTACTTTTTTTACATACTTCAATGACATAATCTTTTCATTATCTATACTAATACATAAAGTCTATATACTATTCTTAGGGATCAGAAGCCTAATTAATTTTTTAAAAAGAAAACACGAAGCGGCCAACAGCCATTCATTTAATTTTAGAAAAACCGTTACAAGAATATCGTCTTAGGGATCACTAGTACGCGTCCACATCCGAGCTCCGCAGTCAAAAAGTGATCGAGGCGAGTGAGTACACGGCTCATGGTGTGTCACCCCTTCCACTGACAGCGTCATCGCAGCGACGTGAAGTCACCGCCCTCTCAGCTGTCAAATCCTCTAAGAATCTTCTAAGACGGCCTCTCCTGACAGCTGAACGTCCTCGTCAGCTTGGCTTCCTGACTTCAGCTCCTTGTCCGCCTGGCCACCACTGGATGGGTGCTCCAATGGTAGGCTTCCTTGCGCCTGGTCATCTTCATTTGACTCGTCACCTAAAACATAACAACATAGGAAAATCAAAACAACATTCTGAAAGCTTAACTTGAAGCTACCCATTGCAATGAAACTGCCAGCGTTTTACCACAACTTCAAGCAATAACATCAAAATGGGTAACAGATAGGTTATCGTAACACCAATGAAAGAGTTCCGGACCTCAATCATTACTGAAACAATAACAAAATCACCTGGCAACCACTATCGGGGTTCCAGTAATCAAAATCACCTGGCAACCACTATCGGGGTTCCAGTTATCAAAATCACCTGGCAACCACTATCTGGGTTCCAGTGACCACTGCCACTTGGCCATGAGTAAAAGCTGCCACAATGCTGCTTTTACTTACCACCACCGAGATGATCGAATAATACTTCGCAAGCATCCGGGGTCCACTCACCACGCCACTGAACCATATGTTCTGCGACGGTCTAGGTTTTCTTGCCGTACGAACCAGCAAGCAGCTCGAGCTCGTACCGGTGATGTGGGAGCGCTCGTAATACCTTGCACGGGCCACGCATCCCGGAGTCCAGCTTCCCCGTGCTCTGCGAGCCCTTGCTCACGAACACGAAACTGCCGACGACAAATGTACGCGGCTGACGGCGACACTCGTTAACGTACGTGTCCTGCCGCTGCTGATTTTCAGCGAGCAACTCAGACACCCTCTGTCTTCTCAGCGTCAGAAGAGCTTCTCGGTTAGGATACGAGTCATTCAGCGCGACGTCTCGCACAAGAGACCTCAGCACTGGAGTAGTCCCTTCAACGCCAGTCAATAGCTGCAGAGGCGAGGTGCGGGTCGTGGCTTGCCTCGTTATGTTCAAGGTGAGCCGCACCTTGCACAACGTATCGGACCACTGCGCACCCTTGTTGTTCGCCTCTACCTATCCGCAACATGTTGAAACCCGTCCTGCAACAACGCTTGACCTGCCCGTTTTCACGGTGCATTTCGGGCGTGATAAAATGTATGTTACAGCCTAACTCAGTAACCCAGTCTTGAAAGGATGCACTTTCGAACATTCTGCCACGGTCACCCACAATTTTTGACGGAGTACCAAATAGTGAAATGGTTTTGGAAAATACGCGTTTTAACTCGGCGGTCTCTTATCTGTACAGGGCGTACAACAGACAGTACTTAGTAAAAGCATCTACCACGAGGAGTATGTATCGGAAACCGTTTGATTCCGTTAGGGGACCAAGGACGTCAGTGCGAACCACTGAAAAGGATATCTCAGGCTTCGTCTAAGATTCTATGGGTTGCCTAGGAGACTTAACTAAAGCTTCAATCTTACTAGGGCTCGGCCGTACCTGACCATGACCAATGAGCCTACCTAGGTATTCTAACGCGGCGTGCATTCACGACTCGACATGATTATAACTATAGGCAACGTAAATTACCACTACGTGAACAACGAACTAGGCGCGAAATAAAATAATTAACACGTGGTAGTTTACTTCAAAAACACGCACGACATTATAATCGAATAGAAATAATACTACACTTGGCGAATCACGTTAAAATTCACAAAAACTAACGCAGACAAAATCAACAACACGTGGTGAAAAAAAAATTTTAACAGTCTCGAAAACACTATTTCCGGTTAAAAGATGGCGAACGATCTAAATCGCGTGTAATTTAAAACTATCCCACTTCTGATCTTAGGGATCAGAAGCCTAATTAATTTTTTAAAAAGAAAACACGAAGCGGCCAACAGCCATTCATTTAATTTTAGAAAAACCGTTACAAGAATATCGTCTTAGGGATCACTAGTACGCGTCCACATCCGAGCTCCGCAGTCAAAAAGTGATCGAGGCGAGTGAGTACACGGCTCATGGTGTGTCACCCCTTCCACTGACAGCGTCATCGCAGCGACGTGAAGTCACCGCCCTCTCAGCTGTCAAATCCTCTAAGAATCTTCTAAGACTATTATATTATAAATTAATATACAAGCTGAAATTTTAATGATCGTTTTTCCGCAGCAAAATGATTTTGTCTTGGTAGTAAAATAGATTTATAAAAATATTTTTTTAAATATTCAAAAATGGCGTATTTAGAATTGTGAAAAACAAAACTTGAAAGCAACCTAGAACCCATAGTATCTCTACAGCGCGATCGACTGACTGTACCTACAAGACAGGCGTGAGGGATGCACTGTCGACGCGCGGTCTTTGACCCTCCCGCTACAGCTGATAACTCCTTTACCTAAAAGTTATTCAAATTTTCCTTTCATACTCTTACGGGCTTAGAACCGTCATAAATACTTTTACCTACAACTTATTGAACACGAAACTAAAAAACAAGTTTATTTTCTTCCATAAAATTATTTTCTGAATTTATCAGTTTCCTCGTCTGGAGCCAAACTTGGGTGCAGCAGCCAGGTCATGGTGGACTTTAGAACAGACTATAATAATTAAATGCGTATATTAAGTTTTGTCTCTATGCTCTTGACAGTTCAGGTGTGCCCTCATCTGGACCCAATCCTGAGTGCAGCACCTAAATCATGGTGAACTTTAGCACGGGCTATCATAATTTAAAGCGTATATAAAATTTTGTGTCTGTGCTGTTGACCGCTGAAAACTTCTTTCTTCTAGAACCAACCCTAGCTGCAGCAGCCAGGTCATGATGAACTTTAGAACGGGCTAGCATAATTAAATGCGTGTATAAAATTTATTGTATGAACTGTTGACTATTGAGGAGTTCCCTCTTCTGGAGCCAAATCTGGGTACAGCAGTCAGGTCATGGTGGACTTTAGAACAGACTATAATAATTAAATGCGTATAATAAGTTTTGTCTCTATGCTCTTGACAGTTCAGGTGTGCCCTCATCTGGACCCAATCCTGAGTGCAGCACCTAAATCATGGTGAACTTTAGCACGGGCTATCATAATTTAAAGCGTATATAAAATTTTGTGTCTGTGCTGTTGACCGCTGAAAACTTCTTTCTTCTAGAACCAACCCTAGCTGCAGCAGCCAGGTCATGATGAACTTTATGGCGCATCCACACATGCCGGCGGCACGGCCGGCGGCCAACCCGGCGGCACGCGCAACTTTTTTTCTATTCAGCGACAAGGCAGCCTGAAAGCCGGCGGCAAACCCGGCGGCATAAGCCGGCGGCATGTGTGGATGCGCCATTAGAACGGGCTATCATAATTAAATGCGTGTATAAAATTTCTTGTATGAACTGTTGACTATTGAGGAGTTCCCTCTTCTGGAGCCAAATCTGGGTACAGCAGCCAGGTTATGATGAACTTTAGAACGGGATATCATCATTGAATGCGTATATAAAATTTTGTGTCTATGCTGTTGATCGCTGAGAAGTTTATCCGTGTGGAGCCAATCCTGGATGCTGTAGCCAGGTCATGGTAGACTTTAGAACGGACTGTATTAATTAAATGCGTATATTCAATTTTGTGTCTGTGCTGTTGACCGCTGAGAAGTTCCCTCTTCTGGAACCAATCCTGGGTGCAGCAGCCAGGTCATGGTGGAGCACGGACTATCATAATTCAATTCGTATATTATATTTCTTGCATGTACTGTTTACTATTGAGGAGTTCCCTCTTCTGGAGCCAACCCTGGGTGCAGCAGCCAGGTCATGATGAAATTTAAAACGGACTATCATAATTTAATGCATATATAAAATTTTGTGCCTGTGCTATTGACCGCTGAGAAGTTTCCTCTTCTGGAGCCAAGCCTGGGTGCAGCAGCCAAATCATGGTGAACTTTAGAACGGGCTATCGTAATTTAATTACGATAGCCCGTTCGAAAGTTCGCGTACCTATATAAAATTGAGCATCTCAGTTGTTGATCGCTGAGGAGTTTCCTCGTGTGGAGCCAATCCTGGATGCTGTAGCCAGGTCATGGTAGACTTTAGAACGGACTATCATAATTGAATGCGCATATAAAATTCCTTGTCTGTACCGTTGACTGTTGTGGAGTTCCTTCGTCTGGAGCCAATCCTAGCTGCTGTAGCCAGGTCATGGTAGAGTTTAGAATGGACTGTCATAATTAAATGCGTATATTAAATTCCGTGTCTGTACCGTTGACTGTTGTAGAGTTCCTTCGTCTTGAGCCAATCCTAGCTGCTGTACCCAGGTCATGGTAGACTTTAGAATAGACTGTCATAATTAAATGCGTATATTAAATTTCGTGTCTGTTCCGTAAACTGTTGTGGAGTTCCTTCGTCTGGAGACAATCCTGGCTGTCAAATGAGGTCATGCATTATAAAAAAATGCATTGTCTTGGAAACTGAACAAATTGTAAAATTTCAACTCCGTAGGATAAAAGGAAGTGGTTTTAATTCAGCTTGCAAGATTTGCTAACTAACTAACACACTAAAAAGGCAAGTTAATATAAAGCTTGTAATAAACCTACTTCTTTTTCAGTACAGTGTATGTTGTCTTCTTAAGGGCCTGGCCACAGCTTCTGGCGGTGCGGGGCGCGGTGCGGCGAGAGGCGCGTCGGGCGGCGCGATTTGCGGTGGTATGCCACAGCTAGACTAGTTGCGACCGCGGCGGCGTCAACGGTGGACGTATTTAGAGAACGGCTAAACTATTAAAATGCCCCTATCAAAAGTGGCACGGTATTGCCTTGAAACAAGTGCGTTCTTAACGCAAGATATCATACTTACCACTACTACCAGGAAATTGTTGTTTTATTTCGTCCCACAATTTTTTTTATAATATGCCTATATTTTTATGATGTGGATGTTTTGACATCCATATTGCTGAACTACTTAGTATTTCACTAATAAATTGATCCATATTCATTATTTTTATGAGCTCAACGCGCGACAAAAACAAAATGATTTGTTTCGGTCGCGCGATGCCTGAATGCGTCCACCGATGCCGCCGCGCGCGCCGCTCTGAGCTGTGGCCGCCTCGATACTCGCTAGTACATTTGTTTCAATCGCACACCGCGCAGCCCGCCGCCGCCGCGTGCCGCGCGACTCTCCCCGCGCCGCAGGTCGCACCGCAGTACGCGTCGCCGGTAGCTGTGGCATACTTCATAGGTTGTCTACCATTTGTTTTCGCCGCTCACCGCTTGCCGCGCCTCACGCCGCGCCGCAATCCGCGCCGCTCTTGGCTGTGGCCAGGGGGTAACTACGTTCAATTTATTTATTTCTTTGTACTTTTTGTTTACTTTAAATCTTGCTGCCGACATTTCACCTAGGAAGGCATTTCTACTTTAGATTCTTCATGAAGAGCACACGTATTCAGCTCCCATGATAATACAATATTTTATGGTGCAAATTATAATGTTATGTAATCTAAGCAAGCCTAGGTATTTAGCACATACTGCAGAAGAAGCCTCCTTATTCCTCGTGCACCTAGTCGCTACTAACGATTTGCTTAAGGATTCAGTATACCTGCAATTTTCTCTTCCATAATTTTATTTAAATGATAGATAGCACATAACTCGTCTTCTACACCCGAGGAAAACTGTCTAAACGAGGACTAGAATACACTGTTCGGAAAATCTAGCAAACCGAGGTCTTAAATACACATTTTTTGGAAAAGCTACCTTACCGAGGTCTTTTGTGTTAAAGTTAACACAAAAGTCCTCGGATAATACAACCAACGTGAAATGAATGTAAAAAAGCTGTGTATGAGGCGACAGTGGCGCCACCTGGTGGATACACAATGCGTGTGTAAGATTATGAAAAATCTTGATCAAACCGAGGTTCAGACCACTTTTTCGTATTAAGTATACAGAAAGGCTCAAAATCGCTTGCAGAATACGAATCTTTAGTCAAGTCAAACCGAGGACCCACGAAAAGGTCCCCGCTTTGAAAAGGTCCTCGGTCGTGCCTTGTGTATTCATACGCACGTCCTCGGATGGTACTTAAAACAAACACACTCGCATAATACAGAACAGCAGCATAAACCGAAATTATACCAAATTTTGTATTATAATTTTAGTATAAGATTTAAGATTTAATTTTAGTTTTTCATAAATCACTTATAATTAATTTGTTTGTATATTTAGTTTTAGTCTCGATGAGGCTAATTTGCTTAACTTTAGCCAATTTCAAATTTTATTTATTTAAAAATTATCAAAATGTTGTACATATTTAACGGTGCCCAAGATACAGGCTGTGCCTAGTTTGGGACCAACGATACCTCCTAATTGTAATTTTGAATAAAAGACAAAAAATATATGTAGGATCAGGAGTGCCGAGAGGTATTTCGTCAGGGTTTGGAGTTCCCATTTTATTGTTATAAACAAGACTGTATAAACAATTACAGGGTATTTATTATAGTAGGTACTAGTAACACTAAATAAGGTAAAACACAATACAAATGGTAATTCGTAACAAGATAAAGTAGGTGAATAGGTAGTAACAATCGAACAGACTTTTAAGGTCTTTCAGTTCGTATAGTGGCCAAGCCACCCAATGACAATGACAAAGTGTATTGCTCACAGCAAGCCAATACAGCTATGTGAATATACAGTAGCGCTGTACCAGGTAAACCGACAGTTTTGTCGGGAGCAGGGGCTCTTTATAGATACGAATCCGAAGATCGACTGACTCGCCTACAGAGTGCACGCTCTTTTATAAGACGATGCCCCCACCTTGCAATCCCACTACGACAACTCTGTCCGATGACGCACGGAAGTGCGTCACGTGTTTACTTGACACAAAACACTAAAATGTGGTAAATCTAATAAGACTTACATTATAAAGTAATCAAATAATACAAGAATAATTGTCGTAAATAAACAATAGTGAATTCACAACGTAAATCATTTTATAATTAAAGTAACATGTCATTAATTGTTTTGAACAAAACCATTGGTTACAATTATCGAAATAAGTTGCCAAAATCAATTAGTACATACACAGAGTACTTAATAAATTATATTCCGATTTATTAGACAATAATTGATAGTTAAAATCACATAAATGAATAATAATAAAAACAAATCATACCAAACTCTGTTGACTACCCACAATTATTGTAATTGACAACCGTCTCCGACATATATATATATATATATATATATGAAGACGAAAACCAGGCATAGTAATCAAGATTAATACCGAAATTAAAAAAAAGCTGTGACAGAAAGTGACGGATAACGTCAACGCTTAGAATCGGATTGAGAACACAAGTCACAGAGTTTGTGCAGTCAGCGTCAAATAGTTAGTGACACTCAGGGTATTCAAATAAATAGACGCAACCAAAAAGTCAATAATATCGGTACAAAGAAAGTTTCCTTATTGTTGTCAACAATGTATTTGCTCAAAAGGTCGAGACGTTTAAAATGTCATATAGATCGGTTCAGTCAAACCGCCATAAATATGGTTACAGTCATCCCACCAATGGTATCCAAGCATTATAAGTGTTCAAAAATATGGAACAAATTAGAAAAATAAACTAGCATGTAAGGGTGGCCGCACATGTCAGGTACCTGATCCGATTCACCAATTCGGAAACCCGATCGGACGAGTGCCGCATACAGGCGATTGATTGTATTCGGTTTCTACGCTCTCCAGTCGTGTGCCAGAGCTTGTGGCGATTGTATCGAAGAACGCTTATGAAATTAAAAATATTTAAAAAAAGAATGGAGATGACGAATTTCTATTAGCAATTCTTTTGTCAAAAGAATGAAAGAAAAGAAAGCGATGCTTTTGGGTATATGCAGAGATTGTACGAAGTCAATTCTATCGTTTATTAGCAATTCTTTTGTCAAAAGAATGAAAGAAAAGAAAGCGATGCTTTTGGGTATATGCAGAGATTGTACGAAGTCAATTCTATCGTTTAAGTCGTCATGACGTATGTTCCATAAACATACGGGATACTTTTCGACAATTAATCAGCACCACGTTCTTCCGCACCGCACGATGGCTAACTGGACTTCTGGAGACAAAACCGTACGAGCGAACTGAATGTGTGCACCGCTACATAGAAATTGCGTCATAGGCGTCATGCTTAAAATGAAAAGGACAGCAGAAGTTTCTATCCATTTGATTTTGTGAAATGTTGACGTGAGAAATAATATTTAATATATAAAGCCGTAAAGTTTATTTTTCTAATGTGTTCCATATTTTTGAATACTTATAATGCTTGGATACCATTGGCGGGATGACTGTAACCATATTTATGGCGGTTTGACTGAACCGATCTATATGACGTTTTAAACGTCTCGACCTTTTGAGCGACTATATTGTTGACAACAATAAGACAACTTAGTTTGTACCGATATTATTGACTTTTTGGTTGCGTCTATTTATTTGAATACCCTGAGTGTCACTAACTATTTGACGCTGACTGTGCAACAAGTGTTTTTATCAAGCACTTCACACTTTTACTGTCTACCCACTTGAATTCAACGCTAGAATTGATGCTCGAAACATTGTTAAGGATCCATAAACATGTTAATAATAAAGTTTAGTGCTTTACTTCACAAATACTTACCTAATTATTGATTCTTAGACAAAATTCTAAATTAACTTAGGGTGGGCCCTATTTTGTTTTGAGTAGTTTATTTCAAAATGCTACCTATGTTTGTTTGTATGCCTCTCTTTCAAAGCAATTCATTTAGAGTTAGTCAGCGATATGAGCACTGATGCTTTCATTTTGTCTTTGCGAAGGTTCGTCTCTAGGAGAGGTAAACCTAACGTCATATATTGCGATAATGGTACCAATTTCAGGGGCGCAGACAATGAGATAAGTAGAATACTCAGGTCCAATCGTGAGTCAGCTATTAATTACGCCAATAATGAAGGCATTAAGTTCGTGTTTAGTACTGCATACTCACCTCACTTTGGAGGTATATGGGAGGCGGGCGTTAAATCCGCGAAACATCATTTTAAACGTACGACGACCGTGTCTAAAAACTCTCGTAACAATAAAGTGCAGTGCAACGTGCAACCAAATACTGTAAAAGTTTTAATAATTATCACCAGTTTTTACATACAAAAACTTGTTTGTTTAATTCTAAACACTGAAGCCAGAACTTTGCCAGCGGTAGGAGCAACTCGAAATTTCTTAATGGGTAGTATTTAAACGCAAATCAAAAAATATCCTTTTTCTATGCAATAAGATTCCGAATTCCCATCAAAATTACTGATTGCACAGCAAAATATTCAACTCAAAATATCACTAAACGCACTACAATTTATTTTCGCAGCGTACAGCGATTTTTCCTAAAGCAAAAGCTTTTTCATCAATGCACAGCTAATAATGTTAATGCACATTATACATGTTAACTCTTTTTCTTTTAAATATAGCTTCTATTTTTATATTATGTACAGCAGTTTTCTAGTGAGACTGTTTGTTCCCAACCTTTGTTCCCACTAGTACTACCGAACTGAACCACCGGTGATACTAGCGATAGTAACTGCGATGTCCAACTGGTTGTACTACGGAGAAGTAAATTTACCCATGGTTCAACTGGTTGTTCTATGGGGAAATATCTTGGTAAACTGCACTCGAAAACACGGTGTTCGCACTGGCACTCGCCGGCCGCTGCCGCGGCACCGCTCGCTTCGCTCGCTCGGCTCGTGCGGTTTATTATGTGGTCACAGTTCTAACCTAACCTACCATTCAGCCATAGAACAACCAGTTTTGTTTTTTTATATTTTATATTATTAATTTGCTGTGCAGTCAGTATTTATTCATTAATGTCAATCCTATATAAAAACCCGGAAATAATCTTGGTCAGAGCATTTCATTTGAGGACCATGTAGATTTGTGTCTGAAATGGTCTTCTGAGGAAAGAACCATACAGATTTGAGTGGACCTGTCCAATCAGTGCAAGCATTTGTCAGTGATAGTGTAGCTCAACTCAGAACTTAAAAGGAGCTCAACTATTCGACGAACAATACCAAAGAAGGGACATTTGGGTAGGCCGCATAAAGTACTCAAAACTGCCAGATTATCATTAGAAGTAACTGAGAAAAAATAAATAAATAATATATGACCCACATAGTTCTCACATTCACAATAATTAAAATAATAATATTATACTTCACAAAGTAAATATTCATGTCATTGTGTATATAATTTTAAAGTTAGCAAAATAAACAAAGTTCCGAAAGTAAAAAATAAAAATTATAATTGGAGCAGCTCAATCCCAAGCCTTTTTGTCCTCAACGGAATCTTTAACGGTATAAAAAGCTTTCTGGCACAACTTACGTTTAATGAATGATTTAAAGGACATGTCTGGTGGGGCAATGGACGTTTGCCTAGGTAGTCAAAACCAATGTTCAGTACTGATTGTTATATTATTATAATTGTCGTATTTTATAGTTTATCAATTAATAAGTTTCAGGATTCAAAAACTTGCGAAAACTGGTCAAAATCAGGTTTATACGTTAGGGATTTTTCTTTATTATAACGCCATCTGTGAGTGAGCACATGTACTAATTGGTGTATTTAATATTTTGTTGATCTGAGATCAGATTCTGCAGTTGTTTTTGGATATTTTTAGTTGTGTAAGAAAAGTGTAAAGCACCTATTAAACAAGTGCTTTACTATTGTTTTATTAAATCCCAAATTATTATGGATATTGAATACATAAATACACATAAAATGATATTTTTATCTTCTTCAATTCCGTATTTTGGTGTCTATCCTCAATACCCATAATATTATTTATATTTACCTATTTGTTGGTATTGAATTGGGATTAAAATAAATAAAACTATGTTTTTATTGCCAAATAAATTATTTTATTGTAGGTATACAGAGACACTTAAATAAAAAATAGATGATGCGACAGAATGTCGCACTCATTACCCCAGAGCGCTGGGCTTATTTCTACATTGATACATATTTTTTTACAGCAGAGTTCTAACTACAGTTTGCATAAGTAGGTACGATAATCTTATCAAACCTTTCGTGATTTGTTCCTGCGATGGACATAAATAATTGATGTTTTAGGGCCATATGATGCTACACAAAGCGATGCTGACATAATATAAAGTTTATTCGAAATTGGAGATAGTCCGTTTCGTAACTTAGGCCAAACGATATTTGTATACTAGATAGAGGATCCCGGGATGCGATTCCATTTCTAGAAGGTTTCAATGACAAAGTATTTAAACCAGAGTCCTTTATATGTGAGGCAACAGCAATTAACTTACTCACAGGTCAATCAAAGTCAAAAGGTTACGTTATGCAGATGGATAGTTGAAATAATAAATGGTCGCTTCAAAAGAGATTTAAATATTTCGCCTAAGATATTTTAATGTTGCTTCTCGTAATCTCATGCTTGATTTAAGAATAGCAGGAGCCCTCCTATATAAATTCCACCCACTTGTTCAGGATAGTCCAAATGTTCAGCAAATAATAGAGCGTGTTGTTTGTAAAGAAAGTGGTGGCGACGGTGTTGATGATCTATGTTCCACGGATGGAACAACATCCTGTTGCAAGTCCTTTGATGCGTCATGAATCAGGCGTCGATTCGTTCGAACCCAACAGGCATGAATAATTGTTGCCATATCCTGAAAATATGATTAAAATACATTTTATTAAAAATGACATGACATAACTGGCAAAATGTGGGATGAGTTGACCTCGCCCAAATCCTTCGGAAATCGCTGGCGTGATGTTATATGTTTATGTTGAGTTTTACATGACAAACACTCCTTTAATGTTTCATGATCGTCGTTTCTATCGTTCGTTGTTCCAGATTTGAGAGATCTGTCCCATTCATTTAGCCATTTTCTTCCAGACTTTACCTACATATAATAAAAAAGTAGTTGGGGAAAAAAAATATTCACCTGATAATTATTATCATTGGAAATAAGGGGTACTAAGGGGCCGTCCACTGCAACAGTATAAAAACGTCGGTGTCTTGGATTTCCGAGTTCGACTGAAACACCATATCCACGGCAGACCATTGTATGGTCTAGTAATCTCCCACTGTCAGCAGCTTCGGTATTTAATCAATTAAAACAATCGTAACAAGCGTATCCATCTAATAGGAGCTGGAACAATAGCAAATATCATTGTATTTTTCAATTTATAACACAACAGCTCAAAATATTATCTTTACTGCGTGGTTTACGCGACTGCCGTAGTATAGAGGCGTACCTGATTTGCTAACTATCGAGCGAGTCTCACTTGCAAGGGTAACGCCAGCCTCGACACGATATATCTGCGAATACACTGCACAGCGATGCCACAATTAATGCACCTCATCATAATATCCAAATCAAGTAGCAAAACATAATCCTTTATGAACAGCAATAGTAATTGTGTCTAGATGATATCAGTCCGTGTAGAATAGCAATGATCGTTATAAGAAAATATCAATATCAGAAAATAATCGCACAGTAAGACGCAACTTGGAACTGCAAAGCGAGCAGAAACTGGTCAATTCAAAATAATATGTCAATGTCATGTCAAAGAAATAATAAATACTTACCTTCATTTTAAGAAGTGGGTAATTTAAAAAAAAAACACTTGATGTGTACACAAAAACATGTTAGTTATATTGTCGTATTTTATACGCAATTACATTACAATAATTACATAAATACCTTAGATCTAAAATAAGCGGCTTATAGTTATTGTTCACACACTTTAAAGGTAATTACGGGATAAAATGGAACGTCAAAAACATTTTTAGTACTTCCCGTTAAAAATGACGAGGCGGAAGTTATATTTGAGTACTGTTTTTTTGAGAATTATGTTGCGCAACCTCTACTGAATTTATAAATCCATAATAATTTAAATCTAAATTTTTAAATCTTACTGTAAAACCTTAGATCATGAACATTATCGTTTCAGACCACGACCAGAGGGCAGAAACTGGACATGTCATTTATTAAGGCTTAGATCTTGTACGTGGTTTGGAAGTTTATTTTAAAAGCGTATACATTGACATCTGAACGAGCCACCTATTTTCTTGAGCCTTGTTGTAGGTACAACAAATTTGTGTTTGTTTCTAGTATTTATGTTATGGATATCACTGTATTTTTTTAACAATTTTATATTTTTATGGGCATATAAAAGATTATCAGAAATATACTGAGAAGGCACAGTCATTACTTAAATCTCCTTTTTCAGCCTAAAAAATAATCATCAATACAACTCTTTAAAGTTCATATAACCTACCCTATTGAATGACTATTTGGAGTTGTATTGCTGGTTCTAATGATTATAATTCTGTAAAGCCATATTTGTTACGGTCGCGAATCATATTTTAAACAACATACAACCTGACACACCTGTAAATGCAAAAAAACGTAAGAAAATTTTCATTTTCATTTTATGTCTAGGCAAATCACTGTCCATTCCATGGTTGGCTGGAAGAGATCGCGGAAAGCGATAAGGCCGCCTATTGTATATTTTGTAGTGTTTGATTTATTTTTTGTTATGTATTTTTGTGGTGTACAATAAAGTATATATAATAAAAAAATAATTTTGCGGGCTACTTACCTTAGCGCATCCCCCTTAAGACCGTTGTTTGTTAATTACATTCGTGTTCTTACTCTGAAACAAAACAAATACACACACATGCTCACTCATCTATTGTTACTCCATGTGCTGACTCGACGACTCAACGCTGTTTGGCGGATGTTGGCAAGCACAGTGAAGTGTGGTCAGTGGTCATCAACTCATCAGCCACCACTTGTGTTGGCACACGAGGCACTTGCTTGTGTTGAGCAATGTACTTGCAACATAATCGACCTGTGCCGAAGTCTTGTCGCTTGTGGGCTGTCAATGTAACGTTTGGAGTTGCGAGTAGACTGCCAGGACCACTCAGGCGGATACTTCGTTTCTTCCTCTATAAACTAATACATAAATTATTAGGTAACCTTGCTAGATCGCGGTCGGCTGCTATACATATAGACTGCTGACAGTTGCACTAGGCACTTTCGAGCACTGCGGTACATGGCTGACATTTGCATCCTAGCTAGTATGCCTACAAAAGTACCACACAACCGTGTTTATCAGTTGTTTAGGATAAACAACTTCAACACAACATTTATAATATGGAATTTGACGAACGACTGACACTAGACGTTGTCATATGCTCCTTGATGTGACTAAATTTGCTACAGCTGTTCTATTAGGTAAATAAAAATACATGGCTAACGTAACATTGTTGTTGCTGACAGGTCTGTGCAAGAGCAGATCGCCAAGCTCATCGATCTGCTTGGCGAGGAGTCGGCATCGTCGCAAGGCCTCAACAAGGTCATCACGTCGGCCGACAAGCTGCGCAACAACCCCAACCACATCATCTACCTACTGAAAGACCAAAGGGGCAACGAGTAAGTATCCAACTTGTGCCCAATACAACTATATCTTTTACCTATTCATTTTAACAGAATACCTTGTACTACATACACAATTTTAATTGTATTTGCCAAAAACGTCAGAAGTTAGGTGCACGGTTCCAATTGGTCGTAAAGACGTGCACGTTAAAAGCGTCCGTAATAAAAATATAAAACAAAAACAATTTAAAATAAACCGTGGCAGCTAAGAGATGACCAGTCCCTACTGACGGCACCCGTTCACGAACATGACGCATGGATCAGCACCATTTTGCTCAACCATTTTGAAGGGAACTTAATGATCCAACACACACGCCACCATTAGCGAGACATTTGAGTGAGCATGACTGAAACTAGACGTTGTCCTGGTGGCTGAGAGTACTCAGCCGCCAGGGCATATTCAAGTCAATGAAAGACGTACCCAGTAAATGGTAGCTTTTGGTCACTGCTCACACATGTGATATGCAATTACACAATACAAAGAGATTGAATTTATACAAAGCAAAGATAGTTTTTACAATCTTCAGCAGCTGCAACAATACTTTCGAATGCTAATCAATTAGTTTAGGCGCCCTTGTGGAGCTGGACCAGCGCTGAGCCAAGCATTTTGTCAGCGATGTAATCCCCCAACTTATAATATGATTGGCAACATAGTGTGCGTTTTATACATGATTTAACCGCTCAAGCCCCGGTGGCATACAATGGTTCCGTTGGTTGGTGGTTTCGTTCAGTAGGAGTATGTGGGGAGGTATTTTATTATAACATTTTAAACAGCACCCCATGAAGGATGAGTCTACTTTAGCCAGTCTGAAACCCGGTTGAACTAATTGACAATTCAAACATGCAAACAAGCATACACCATGCATGCAGCATGCAAGCGAGAATGCAATATGCAGCAGGCATGGTTTCTGTCACGGCTCCGGTACTGCTTGGCTCCGGCGGTTCCACGCGAGCTTATCGTCGCAGATGGTTTTAACGCTCACCACCGCAGCTTCGGCTTGCTGCAGCCTCAGCCGCGGGCGGCGAGCGTTATAACACCTCCTGCTCCTCAGCTCGTGGGCCGCCTTGCCCCTCCTCGCCTACGCGAGCTTAAATTACACTAGAGGTAGGGCAGAAGCGGGCCGGGGCTGCCTGAAGTGGATCCTGCCCAATCTGGGGGGTCCAAACGCCTCCTGCCGGAGGCTCTACGCGTCGGGGTCGTGTGGTCCATGGCCCTTTACGGGGCACCGGTGTGGGCGCGTTCATTGAGGCTGCGGCCAGCCCGCCGGTTGAACGCGTCCCAGAGGGTCAAGGCCTTCCTGCTGGCCCGAGGATACTGCACGGTCTCCTTCGAAGCGGCGTGCCTCCTTGCCGGATTACCGCCATGGGATCTGGAGGCAAAGGTCCTCGCCCACATCTGGGAGTGGCGCGAGGAGGCGAAACGCCGGGACTTAACTCCGCTGCCGCGAGAAATTGCGGCACAACGGACAGAGTTCCGGCGGGGTCTTATGGCGTCGTGGAGAGTGCGATTGTCGCAACACAGCGCTGGGCATACCACAATTATTGCGGCGATAAGTCCCCTCAATGAGGAGTGGCTAGAGAGGCGCCACGGCGTCCTCACCTTCCGCCTGACGCAGAACCTCACTGGACACGGCTGTTTCGGGAGGTTCCTGTTCAGGATAAAGCGGGAAGAAACGACCGGGTGTCACCATTGTGTGGATCGCCCGGAGGACACGGTGGAGCATACGGTGGAGGTCTGCACGGCTTGGGCGGAGCATCGCCATGTCCTCGTGGAGGCGATCGGCGGCGGTGATCTCTCGCGGCCGGCCCTGGTTCAGGCCATGGTACGGAGCGAGAGGAAATGGGAAGCCGTCACCTCCTTCCGCAAAGTCAAAGTCAAATCATTTATTTTAAATATGCCCATGTATGGCACTTTTGAACGTCTAAATTTACACAATGATAAAATTGATTCTAGTCTGCGAATCAGTAATGCTCGTGAAGGAGGAGGCGGAACGCGTGAGGGAGAGGCAAATTTCGCGCCCTCGCGCCCCTATCCGCCGCAGGAGGAGACGCCCTGGGCGTCGGGAATCGCAGGCAGATTTCCGGCCACCGTAAACGCGGGCTTGCGGACACATTGTAGCGTCACAAATTCTGAAAATAAGGGTGTTTAGCCATCACATAATGTTTTGACCTAGTTAAATGCGAGCTATTTTGAAGATTTGTCCAGCCAGCTGAGTCATATAAATTTTTAGTTACATCATATAATAAAAATATTTTTAATTATTTTAAACTTACTACCCCCTTTCCTCATGAACGCGGTTTGTACGAAACCCTCGCTACGCGAGTCCGACTCGCACTTGGCCGGTTTTTTATTCTTTGATTCGACCACAAATTATAAATATAATAAATAAAATAAAAATATTTTATTCACAGACAATTAACTTTATACATTATTTTTAAAGATAAAAAAGTAGAACAAGTAGACAATTTAAAATGTCTGGGATTTAATGTTGTACGGGCAGTTTGTCCGTACACTGAGATGTTTTATGTAGCTTGTTGATGGGTACGAATCACACGGGATGTTACACGAAATAAAATCACTGTTTTGTGTCCGTTATTGATTGACCGATTTATTAGGAAAAACATTAAAATATATACACGTAAAGTAGGTGATTTGTGGTGGGCGCGATAGCTTATTCAGCGAATGTAGACATGTAATCGGCGAATAAGCAAATGCTTATTGCGGTAAAAACTAAAACAATACATTTCCTATGGCGATGCTCGTACAAATGTAGATACACATCTATATTGGAAAAGTCACATAGAGTCAATTTGTCTGAAACTTGATAGGTTTGTGTTTGCGTTAAAAAAAAAAGACAAAATGTTTCTGTAGAAGCTGCCCTATCGGCTTACCATGGTTATGTGTCATCTGTACTGAGCTATGGATTAATAATGTGGGGCAACTCGACCGATACCAACAGAGTTTTTAAAATTCAAAAACGATGCATCCGGGTTATCAACAAGGCTTGCTTCCTAGATAGTTGTAAACCTTTATTTCAGAAGTGTAAAATACTTCCAATACCTTGAATGTATATAAAATATATCTGCATCTTCACAAAAAAACACATGACTACTTTAAACAACGTAGTGAGGTCCTAACTAGACAAAAAAGGGTTAAGATTTAAAACCTACTGTATCAACCACCCTGTCATAAGGAAAAATGTGTTTAGTATGTGTAATTGTGGATTTTAATTTATAATAACTTACCAAATGATTTAAAATTATTACAGGGTAATGTGTTCAAGAAAAAATTGACAGAATGGCTTTTATCTACACCCATGCTATAAAACCTGTATAAAAGTTTCTGAAACAGTTAGCTTATTGCCAACATTAAAAAGCCAGTGTCATAGTAACCATAATATCATCCAAATGAGTGTTATAATGTTGTACTAAATTTCATTATGCAACTCGAATTTAAAAGAAGAACATCGTCATGCACGCGCGTTTCACTACCACAGCTCCGTAATTAAAAAGAAAACTTGTAGGTTATTCGAATTCACGTCGTATCCCGCCATTTTTGTTTGATAATAGTATTGCAAAATTTTATTACTTTGTTGTTTACAAAAATGAGTGATACAAGTTTTGATACACCACCAGATATTTCGCATGCAGCAAAAGACATTTCTAACCAATTATTAACAGAAAAGTCGAGAAAACAATATTGTGTCTTGACCCTAAGTATGGTTTCAGAACCTTTTATAAAGGATTCATATCATGGGTGTAGATAAAGTCTTGTATGCAACTATATATAATTAGGTTAATACCCCTTATTATACAATAGTTGCATAAATAACTATTAAAGTGTAGTTTTATAGTTTTAAGGAATATTATGGAACATAAAATTGAAAATGAGTACCTATAATTATAAGAATATTAACAATATAAATTAAATAGTGAATAAATGCATGGTATTAGTATATAATAATAATAGTAATAATTGTCATCATTGACAATCTTCATGAGCCTGGTGCAGACTTCCTAGCGTTCGTATCCTGGCTACGTTTTGGTGACCTTTTCGAGGAAACTGAAGGTTTCGTCTGTGCAATTATGGACGAAGTTATCTTGACGAATAACTACCGAAGACATATTATGAAGGATGGGACGGTTGACGTGTGTCGGGCATGCCACCGTCCGGGTGAGTCCATCAGACATATTATCTCTGGTGGTTCTCGTCTGGCTAACGGCGAGTACTTGCACAGGCATAAACAAGTGGCCAGGATTATCCACCAGCAGCTTGCTTTGAAATATAAACTTGTGGATTCTGAGGTACCGTATTATAAGTATGTGCCCGACCTAGTTCTCGAAAATGACCATGTCACGTTATACCTACTGGGATCGGTCTATCATTACTGACCCTTATTACTGTGACTGACACTTATTTCTGGAAAATTAACATTTGATTTGATATAATCAAGCAATACCCAGCTAGTCGTACCTACTTACTAATTGTTTACATTTTTGGCGAATTAGCAATACATTTTTTTAGGCCTTTGCTTTTGCCTAAGCTGTGCGAGCGCAACGTTTTTCCAATGACGCAAACAATAATAAGTCAAGTGTTAGTCTTATTGCTAATAAAGCTTAATTATCAACTACGAAATTATGTACAATTGAAAACTAGACTACGTAAAAAGTAACTGGAAGATTGCAACAAAATGTATGACAAAAAATAATGTCCTTATTATTAACTTTCAGTCAGACATGCTCGGAACTGTCCCAGTTCCGGCGTACAGCAATCCTTGCGTTGTCACTAGGGATACCAGCATCGGACACTGTTGTGTTCTTAAGGATTTTTTTGTGAAACGACGGCGACGAGAATTCAATTCAACCAAGCGAATAGAGCCGCGTGTGTGTCAGTTTGATCATGGCTTGATGAGCTCAAGTTTTGGTCAGGAAAACAGCAAACGTAGTATTTCTGCTCAGCGCACCTACAGTATGTTCTAGAGTCGCGGCTGAGAGCAGTGGGCGCTGATCTGCGCTGACCTGCCGCCTCTGCGATAGCTTGCGCCTCCTTACTCTTACGATAACCTAAGCATTTCCTTATTCTGTATTGTTTGCGATTTTATTAATCACTATTGTTTTGTTTCTTTTTGAATGCTTGCCTACGGTTTAAGATTAGTTTAACAAGGACGGACGGACATCAATCAAGCGCTGCATCTAGTGACAACTCTATAGTGTTATTTATTCGTTTTCTTCAAGTCTCAATGTGCTGCTCGTGAATTCACTAGAACTGTTGAACATTTGAATACTGTAAAGTGATTTCAACAGATCATAACGCTAAACTGCTGGTGCTCTCTGTCTGCGCGAGGACTATGCAAACAATTGCAATTTGCAGCAGTATTCCTATGTCCAGCAGTGGACAATGATGATGATATCACTGCCGATTTGCGAGAGTCTAAACCTTTTGACAACAAATGAAATGTTCTCAAATTGATATGTTTTTGACACCGTTCCAATATCTTGTCAATTAATTTAATGACTAATTTAGCATTAAGTAACGACTCTTGAGTGTGGTATTAAATAATTAAATATTTAATTATGTAAATATTTTGGTTAGAATAATGTCTTGTCTGTCCAGCAGTGCGTAGTGGCAGGTGCGGTTCGGTCGATAATATTTGTATTAAGTTAGGTAGACAGCGAAGTTCGGCCGCGCGCATCCGTGACCGGTAGGACGCGTCACGGCGACGGTGACTCGGCGGAACAGAGGCCGCGCTAACACTCCTTACAAAACAACCGACTTCTAAAACTACGAAGTAAAAATATAACTGTAGTTCCAGAAGTCCGTGGCTTTGGTTTTGTTAGGTATTTGCCACTGACTTCTGAAAGTAAACCTTTTTGTTATTTTCCGCGTTTTAGTAGGTACTTTACTTCATAATCAACCAAACTTGTTGACAAACGGTTGTCCGGTTTAAATAGTATAATGTTCTGCCATTACCGTGTATGTACAGTAAGCGTTCAAAAGTGCATAGGCACGTTAAGAGTAGTATTGCTGTGAACACGCGGTATAGCTCGTACATTTGTATGTGTAAGCAACACGATACACACACCACAGATAACGCAGTTTTGCACTACACGAAACAACAATATATTTCCGTTAAAAAATACCTGAGAGGTTAACCTTAAAATATTTACCATACCAACTTAATAAACAACAGATACGTTATTGCATGAATTTGTGGTAACAAATTTTTAAGCACGTTTCAATATGATGTTTGTCGTATTTCTTGGAGATAAACCGAATATGTTTATGATTATTTTTGTCATATTATTATTTTAGGATTAAAATTTGAGGTTTAGTTTCAATCTTCTTTTCGTAAAGAAAATGAATACTTAAGCTATAACCTCAATACCAACCAATATTTACTAAAGTCAAATAAAATGTAAAATAATTAATACAAATAAAATATAAACAAACTGCCCATATTTGACCTTAAAATATAGCAGTGTGTCCCACTTGAAGTCTTAATATTATCGTGCGAAACTTAAATGTTCAGGTTTATGCCTTTCTGTCAAAAACGGTTTTCTAGCTGGTCTTCAGTGATGCAAGGCTTCAGAGTGCACGGCGAACGGTTCATATTGACGTGTTTAATAATTCAGCAAAATATCTCGTTGGTATGAAACCATTTGTTTCATATTCATTCACCATTTGACGTCGCTGCACCTCGATAATAAGCCTATTCCTCATATCTCTTAACCCTCATAGTATTTCTCTAGAACAAAGAATAACATTGTATTTATTAAACATAATACCTAATTATTTATCATTCACTAATCGAATTATACGTCATAATGAATTTAAAACTTTAAAGGCATCTTCTATCTCAACAATACCTCTGTTCTATCAACAATACCTTTGATTAAGATTTATGTTTAGTAAAATATGAAATATTTAAATGATAACACTCACACTTAGTCCGGTTTCATTATAAATTTGTGTAAATTACATTCACTTTTACTGCATTCACTTTTTATTTGACTGCGTTTTGAAAATAATAACCACAACACCGCTAATAGCTAAATACTCGTTACCGACAATAATCACGAACCAACAATGTTCTAACTCGTTACGAATTGCACCTGTCTACCCCACAGAAATCGAAATAATTTACTTAGTTTTTTGTGGTCTACCTGCTAAACTTTAATATTTATGTGAACAAGATGAATGAAACAAAAAACGAATAATTATCAAACTAGTCTTTACTATGAGTTGCAGACAAAGTGAGTGTGTGTGTGTGTAATGTGCGTGTCTACAGTATTGTAACAACTTATACAAGAAGGTCGTAAGTCAAACCGAAGCGTCAGTCTATTGCTTTGTGAGATTGCTTATGGACTTTTGGTCGGTACTGTACATTAGAGAGTTATGCCTATTTGTTAAACAACATCCGGAACATTTTACTAGAAAAAAATAAAGATGTAACTAAACGAAATGTAGCTCCTAGAAATAAAAATAAATTTAAACATAAGCTCTGTTTACCGCAATGCAGGCTCGAATTGTATCAGAGGAACTCGTACATAAATGCTGTTAAAGTATATAAAAAATTAAGTACCGGACTCGTTTAAAGATTTACCTTTGACCATGTTTAAGAAAAAGGTAACGCAATGGTTAAAAGAAAAGTGCTTTTACAATCTCAATGAATACATGTCAGTTACGACATTTTCAAGTACCATTTACAATAATATTTATTTAGTCTTAATCTGGCATTATACTTTATCTCTTGAGCTGACATAGGTATAGCGGGTATAGCTTTGACTTCATTAACTAATTATTATTGTTTCCATGAAATTCCTAATGCATGCATCTTATTTGTTGTTGCTGTATTTTTTATTTAATTAGCATTGTGTAGGACAAAATTAAATATTTGCACACCATAAGTAATGGTAGAATGTAAAGGGGCTATTATAGTTTTAAGATACATTACACATTGTAAACCTACATTCTCGCAAATAAATGAATTTGAATTACATAATTTAAATGTAAACCATAAAAGATATCACAGATCTAAAATTACGCTCAGCAAAATAATTTCGTAAGCCATAAGCTTACGGCGTGCGGCGTGTCGCCATGACTGACAGTGGTCAATGACCTTTCCTGGGCTGATAAGGAACTGCGATTATTGAAATTAATTTATGAATTGTATTATTAAAAGTATTTTGACCAATGTTTCCACTTTTAGAGATTTCTCCCGTTTTTAGGGAAAAATTACCAATATTGTGCATGGTTTATGGATATTTTATTTTGACAGGGATTTAGGGAATTTTGGGTAAAAATTGAATTTGAGTTGGTAACCTTATTGTTTATGGAAGGCAGCACCCAATGTATTACTTTACTCTATGGGACCACCGATTGATTAAAAGGGATTCCCTCACATTCGTAATGAATGTAATCCGTCTAATTTTAGTAACTTTACTATTACCGTGGCTAAAGATGACATCGGAACTAAGTCGCATTATACCTACAGTTGGTTCGTTTCGTTGATTAATAATTAATGTTTTGTAATCTCGTCAATTAATTAATGTTTTGTAGGTATTTAATGCTATTACAATGCAATTTTTCCCTAAACCAATAAATTTTAAATCTTTTTAGGGAATTTTAGGGATAATTCAATAAGAAACTGGGGAAAAACCAAAAACGTAAGTGGAAACACTGATTTCGACGTCCAAACTACAAATGGAGAAGGACTCACAATTTTTTTCATTTATCCAGTTCAACGAAATAGTGGGACCATCCATAAACAATATACCACTTTTGTTTTTTAATTGTTAGGCCCGTGCACACGGCGATGATCAGAACGATATTATTTTGTTACGGTTTTATTTGGGATCATCGGTTTCGTGGCAGTTTCATACTACATTTTGTTACAACCGTATGAACATTGGGATGTTAACGTATGCATTAGAACTTTGCACCCTTTCGAAGCAGGGGCGGGTCGCTAATACACTGTTAAAATAATAACTACATGTAGGTATTACTGTTATAGTACATTACAGCAGCGGCCTGCAAAAAAGGCATTCATGGATGAACATGACTATATGGGCCGGCGCGAAGCCGAGGCACACATAGTACATATACGTGAGTACATTAATACCTGGTTGCGGCCAAGGCTTGCATAATAGTAGTTTATTTTAAATAATGCGCGGAAATTCAAATTAATTAAATTAACTAGTGGTTGCCCAGTGGTCTCTTCTTCTATGCTGCCATGTCATTATCCAAAGGTAGCCTTTTTGCTCGACTATGGCAAAGCCAAAAGGAATGGTTATGATTTTAGCAGTCTATGTATGTATGTTTGTTTGCTTTTACGTGTGTTCCACCGTAGCGCCTAGACTACTGAACCGATTTTGATGAATGAGGTATCAATAGATTCGTAATAATGGTCCAGGTGACATAGGCTATATAAATTTTCCCTAAAATTAATATAGTGGACTTTACACATAAATTTCTAACCTCGAAAAAAATCAAAATGAGATCATCATAACATGTTTGGTATCAAAAGAAAGGTCTTGACAAGCACATTACAAATATGTATATAATGTCATACTTTCAAAGTAAATAAATATGTTTAAATTGTTAAAAACAAGTAAAAGTGAGACTGCGCTACGTAGTATCGTAAGATGATACCAACGTGCAGTTACTTAATCAAATCTTAATAAATAGTAACGATTTTTAATTCCACTCTTATGAAGAAAAATAAGTACAACGAAATATTTATATTTTGGATTTCTTCGAAGCTTGATATATATATACATGGGGCACTCAGAAAATTCGCGATAGGTACAGTACCGACCAAAAGTCCATTGGCAATCTCACAAAGCAATAGACTGACGCTTCGGTTTGACTTACGACCTTCTTCTATAAGTTGTTACAATACTATAGACACGCACAGTACACACACACACTCACTTTGTCTGCAACCAATGACTAGTTCTATAATCATTCGTTTTTTGTTTCATTCGTCTTGTTCACATAAATATTAAAGTTTAGCAGGTAGACCACAGAATACTAAGTAAATTATTTCGATTTCTGTGGGGTAGATGCAGTTCGTATTCGTACGAGTATTCAATTAATAGAACTTTGTTGATTTGTGGATAATATTGGTGACGAGTATTTAGCGCAGTGTTGTGGTTATTATTTTCAAAAAGCAGTCATAAAATATGTTGAAGAGATCAGATCAGATCAGAGAATATTATTGCGCTGCGTAAAAGTGAAGTGAATATCTAATGAAACCGGACTAAGTGTGAGTGTTATCATTTAAATATTTCATATTTTACTAACTAAACAAATCTTAATCAAGGGTGTTGTTGATAGAATAGAGGTATTGTTGAGACAGAAGATGCCTTTAAAGTTTTAAATTCATTATGAGGTTTAATTCGATTAGTGAATAATAAATATGTGTAATAAAAACAATGTTTTTCTTTGTTCTAGAGAAATACTGTGAGGGTTAAGAGATATGAGGAAGGGGCTTATTATCGAGTAGCAGCGACGTCAAATGGTGAATGAATATGAAACAAATGGTTTCATACCAACGAGACATTTTGCTGAATTATTAAAAACACGTCATTATGAACCGTTCGCCGTGCACTCTGAAGGCTTGCATCACTGAAGACCAGCTAGAAAACCGTTTTTGACCTTAACATATTGACCGAACCAACTTAATAAACAACAGATTCGTTATTGCATGAATTTATGGTAACGAATTTTTTAAGCACGTTTCAATATGGTGTTTGTCGTATTTCAATGTTTAATATTATTTTAGTAATATTATTATTTTAGGATAAAAATTTGAGGATTAGTTTCAATCTTCTTTTCGTAAAGAAAATGAATACTTAAACTATAACCTCAATACCAACCAATATTTACTAAAGCCAAATAAAATATAAAATAATTAATATGAACAAACTGCCTATACTTAACCTTAAAATCAACAATTTTGTCAGTAGATTTTTTTACATTTTAAGTAGTCTAATATTCTTATTTATTGCTTAATTACTTCGACCATGATCAAAGCTTTATATTTATGGTGAAAAAAATCCATTTAAAATTTAAAACATTTCAAAATTTAAATATGTCAAAATAATACAAATTGCTTCTAAGTTTCTAGACATCTATTTCACATATTATTCAGGTGAAGTAATGGTAAATAATTGTAGCAGTTTGTTAACTATACTTAAGTAAATGAAATATAACGAATAAATATTATTTATTTTTTATTATCACATATCACGCATTTTTATTCTAAACCCTTTATTGCAATAACAACATTAATAAATAGGCTTCCTGCCTATTTAAAAATATTATTATTGCAAACAAAAATATTAATATTTGCAAAAACAGCGCTATGATTTACGAGATTAGAACCTTAGCCATCTTGAATCTAAGATCAACGCTTAACGCCTTCTGCTATCTGCACATATAATTTACTTTCGAATTTTAGCAATGCGATACACTGGCCAAGGTCACACGTATGATGCGTGCTAACATAAGTGATGGAAATATAAGTGCGGCGCCCGCGAACCGTGCCGATACGACAGTGTGTAGTGCAAAACTGCGTTCTCTGTGGTGTGTGTACGGCACTCACACCACTGACGTCTGACTGTTTACACATACAAATGTACGGACTACACCGCGTGTTCACAGCAATACGACTCTTAGCGTGCTTATGCACTTTTGAGCGCTTACTGTACCTACTAAAAAAAAACATACTACAGGTTATATTTTTTTAAGTTAAATCTTTTAAATAACTCTCCACTGGCGTTTAAGCACAGTTTCATGCGTCTAAACCAATTTTAAACGCGCCGACGAGCCTGCTTCATATTTTGCTATCATGTCTCGGCACCATTCTACCCGAACCTCCTGAGCCTGCGTTAGATTGTGCAGTACCCAGCGTGAAACTATCTTCCTTACCCGAAGATGCCCGTGTAGAATTTCATGTACACTTCTCGATCCAATCTGCAGTATATGCTGAAACTCTTCATATGTAATTCGCCTATTCTCTTACATTACTTTTTCACAGCCAGCACGTTTTCTTATGTAACAGCCGTCATAGGGCGGCCACTTCTTTCTTCGTCCGCCAAAGTTACTTGACCACGCTTAAATTCGTTGAACCAGCGGAAAACAGTCGTTTAAGAAGGACTTTTGTCTATGAACACCATTCGAAGTCTTTCAAAAAATTCTTTTGGTTTTAGTTAACATTTAAAATCGTACAAAATCATCGCGCGAAAATGTTCTCGTTGTAAATTAAAAACAAAAAAAGAACTAAATACTCGCTCATAAAGTAACTTTACTAAATATGGAATAAAATAAAACATAAATCGTTAGTCTAATTAAAATCCAAATGAAATGAAGTTATTATTAAATTTGATTACATTACTATATTAAGATTAAAATTACATTATTAAAATTAGTACAAATATAAATAAGCAGCTGATTACAGGTAAAGTATGAGCGCATGACGTTTTTATTGATGGATCATGTCCATCTCATGCGCTGCACACTTCCGCCGGGAGCTGGGACCCTATCAGAGGCTGATGGGCCTCGAGGTCCTAAGCCGTCTGGCAGCCGGTGTCCTCCCCGTCGACGAGCAGGTAGTGGCATCGTGGGTGGAGAGAAATACTCGTCGCTCGAGCTCGACGCAACTACCGCGGCCGGTGTTGTCACAGTACTCCTAGTGGGGCTGGGTACCGGTGGCGGCGAGGTGTAGCTGAGCGACGAGTCCGAAGGTGGTGGGCGTGCTTTACGTGCGGCTGATCGTGTCAACATTTTTCTTTATTTCATTCATTACTGTTTTATCGGAGGTGACATGACAGCTAATGTCACCTCCTATTCGGCAGTTTATGGTTCATTTCTGGATGTGTTTTGTTCTATTTTGTGTTTTGTTTTTTTTGGTTTCAGGTTCTTTTTTACACTTATAAATTGTTACACTGTGCTACAACTGCGTCGAAGGGTATTGATAATATTATTTACTAGCTTTTGCCCTCGACTTCGCCCGCGTGGATGTCGGAAAATATCCCACAGGAACGTGCTACCGGGATTCTGAGTATCCTATGTCCTAACCCAGGCCATGGCTTGTTCGTATGCCCCGGGATAATAGTAAAATTCGTGTTCAGCCAGCTAAGACAGCGCTACTGTATAAAAGCGTTGTATGCAGAGCGCCAATAATTTACAATAATATCCCTAAATGTGTTAAGAAATTAAATATAGACCAGTTTAAGAAAACATTTAAAAAAATACTGACAGAAAAAGCTTATTATAATATTAATGAATTTTTAAATGATAAATCGCTCTGAAGATACTGACTGAATCTAATCTATTTATTTTGAATGATGACTATTGACGTTATTTAATTTAATATTATTGTTAATTGTTGATTTATTTATATTATTGTTCATTGTACCTATCTTAATTTTAAAATCCTATTGTCTTTCGACCAAATTTGTACACCAGCCATGGTCAAACATGTTGAGCCAAAAAATACTTTGTTACACCTATAATAAGCATCATACCATGTATATTATCTACACATGTTTTTGCAAATAAACGAATCTGAATCTGAATCTGCCTTTCATCTGAATCCGTTCAGCCGTTACGGCATAAAAGGTAACAGGCAGATAATGAATAAATTTTTGGGTTGGTACCTCGAAAAATTTTAACCCTTTTTTTTTGGGTGGAAAATTATCAAATGACTTCTCCCGCTCTGGGCGGAACAGAAGGACTAAAACCCACCCGGGTTCCTTCAGTTACTTGTATGTTGCCAGGGGGCCACGGTAGCCCTTTCGGACAAACCAGCAACCCCCAGGCATCGGCCCTAGCGGACTCCTTCAGTTGTGCTGACATCTCTTTGAGGCACGCTTGGAACACAACGCGCCGTCGACCCGGGCCTGGTCCTTATCGGATGGCGAGCTACCCATTGCTCACCGTTCGCAAAGCCCGCGCCTACGGTGGCCGGGAATCGACCTGTGATTCCCGACGCCTAGGGCGTCTCCTGTGGCAGTTAGGGTGAGGGCGCGAAATTTTCCTCTCCCTCACGCGTTCCGCCTCTTCCTTTGCGAGCATTACTGCTTCGTAGAAGGAGGTCACAGCTTCCCATGCACTCTCGCTCCAAACCATGGCCTGGACCAAGACTGGACGCGAGAGATCCCCGCCGCCGAACGTCTCCACGAAGACACGGCGATGCTCCGCCCAAGCCGGGCAGACCTGCACCGTATGCTCCACCATGTCCTCCGGGCGATCCACACAATGGTGACACCCGGGCGTTTCCTCCCACCTTATCCGGAACAGGAACCTCCCGAAACAACCGTGTCCGGTGAGGACCTGTGTCAGGAGAAAGGCGAGGACGCCGTGGCGTCTCTCTAGCCACTCCTCAAAGACGGGACTTACAGCCACAATTGTGGCGTGCCCAAAATTTAAACCCTTAAAGGATGACTTCGTTGTCTGTCAAGATCCTTTTTCTCAGGAACGCGTGGAGGCATCAAGTTGAAATAGATAACAAAAACTTAGATCTACGGTCTCTTGGAGCTGTAACGAAAATCAAACTTCCAAATCAACGCAATAAAAAAATACGGCCATTTATGCCGCATATTTTGACACTCGCAAATAAACCAGTCTATTTGGTACTTCCCGTTGGCCCAGAATTATGAAGTTCGGCGAGATGTAAGGTCAAGCAAAGAGGAAAATCGGAAAATTGGTAATTTATAGTTATATAATTATGAACTGCAAAGTTAAATTTTTTCTTAAATCTGGGATCAAAAATTCATAGGCCGTGTCTTGAAGTAACATTGAGTCTGTATTTCATTACTCTATTAAAAGTTCTTTTTCAATTGAAAAGTTAAGTTTTTCCTTCAATCCAGATTTGGAAATTTGGGCAGCAGAGCAAACTCAGCTTTGAGATGGAACCTTCAGGGCGAAAGTTGTACTCACACTTGACCGGTTTTTTATATGATTCTAAATGCCTTTCTTAAAATACTAATTATTCGTTTTACTATTATTGTCACCATTGATTTGTAATACCTACTCTTGCCGCCATTGAACACATGAATACAGGAGGTTAGAATTTAAATTGTAATAACTTTAAAAGACTAAATGTTAATTCAAGATATAATTATGACTATATTTCCAATCCCTTAAAAATCTCTTGAAAAGAAGACAAAAAAAAAACAATATTACTTGTGAATTTTAAAATCATCCCCTAACTCAAGAGGGATAATTTTTGAAAAAAGCGGAAATATTTAATTCTTTATTTGTTACCAAAAGCATAAATTTTAATTTTAATAGCCCTAACTTAAGAAATGATAGGTTTGCCATACAAACTTTCATTCCCTATATCCCACCCGTTAGGGTTATTTTTGAGACAAAAAGTAGCCTATGTCCTTTGCCGGGATGCCATCTATCTCCTGGCCAAATTTTATCGAAATCCGTTCAGTGGTTTAGGCGTGAAAAGGTAACATACAGACAGACAGAGTTACTTTCGAATTTATAATATTAGTATGGATTGTGAGAAATCTGGAAATAAAATTTTAAGACGTTTGTTGACTTGGTGTATTTTTTTTATTTAATTTCGTTTATTCATCTAGTTTCTTATTAATTTACATTTTTAAATATTTCTTAAAATAAACAGGATAAAAAAACATATATAAAAAATAGAGGTCCGCCGGTGTCGGAAGCAGGGTCCAAGCTACCGGTGGTTAGGGCTGCAGAGACAGGAACCTCCTCACAATGCGAGCCGTATCGAGGAGTACTGCTTTCTGGATCAGGCCTTTGATCCTAATGGAAAGCAGTAGGGGCAATATTTTTACACAAGTGACAAGTGACAAGGTACAAAAACATAAGCCGTAACTATATTAATTTGAATCGGTGACAGGCGTGTGCATTGTGCAACAGGCCAGTGCATACATATATGCGACCTCTTCCAATACGCCCCCTTAATTTATTTACGCTGCGTATGATCACTTCTGTACTTGTCAGTACTCGGTACATAAAACTAAAAATCACCAACACTTCTTTGTCCGACTGTACTTTGCTGTACCCAAAAGTAAAGTACAAAAACAGAAGAAATCTAACAAAATAAAGCATGCACTACGAAACTAAACTTAGAAAATTATCTATTAAACAAAGCACTTTAAAAAACATAAAATATCAAAACATCTAACTACTCATCGCCCCCTTAATAGAGTAATTTGACAGGGATAAATCCTTTAAAAATTCTCTAAGCTTCGGGCTGTGAACACTTTTTGTTAAGATGTCCGCTATCATCTTATCAGTTGACATATACCTTATTTCAACTTTGTTAGCCAGTACACATTCACGAATAAAATGATACTTGAAATCTATATGCTTTGTTCTGTTATGCATCATTTTGTTAGCTGCAATTTTATGCGCCGACTGATTGTCATTATAAATTACTACCGCTTTACTATCCACACCTATCAAACTGTTCAGTAAACTACGTAAATAAAGAGCTTCCTTTGAAGCTTGACTCAATCCTACGTACTCTGCCTCTGTGGAGGACAAGGATACTGTCGCTTGCTTCCTACTCTCCCATGACACTATATTTTTACCTATCTTTAAAATTAATCCAATGAAAGATTTTCTATCAAGTGCCCCTCCCCAATCTGCATCAACATAGCCTCGTAAGTCTAAATCTCCCGACTTCCTAAAAGTGAGGCAAAGGTTCGACCCTTCAAATACCTTAAGACCCGTTTCGCACATTTAAAGTGTATTTCGTCATAACACGAATTAAATTGTGAAAGTACACTCACCGCATGCGCTATGTCTGGTCGCGTATTACAGGCCAAATAGTTTAAACACCCTATTAAACTTTGATATGGCAGATTATTATTGGAATTTGTCGATCTTTCTAACTTCATACCGACTTCCATTGGGGTCGAAACTGGCTTAGCGTCTGTCATGTTAAAGTCATTCAAAATTTCTGAAATAAACTGTTGCTGATCTAGACAAATAACATATTTATCTCTCCTCAGCCTCATGCCTAAAACATGCCTAGCCGCGCCTAAATCTTTCACTTTGAACTTGCCAAGCAAATCAGTTTTTAATTTTTGCTTCTCTTGTTCACAATTTCCAAAAATAAAAAGGTCATCTACGTAAATAACAACAATTAGCTTCTTATTGTTTTTAAGCTGCTTTTGATACAAACACGGTTCTATTTTTGATTGTAAAAAGCCTGAGTTCAACATCTCTTTGTCCAACTCCTTGAACCAAGCATTCGATGCTTGTTTCAATCCATACAAAGAACGCTGCAGCTTACATACCTTGGTTTCTTGACCTTTGACTACTGCACCTTTCGGTTGAAGCATGTAAATGTCCTCTTTAATCTTGCCATATAAAAAGGCAGTCGTGACATCCCATTGGTCAATAAACCAATCGTATTCAACAGCTAGCGAGAACAACATTCGCAGAGTAGAGCTTCTAACTACTGGAAAATATGTCTCAGTATAGTCTACACCACATACCTGTGTGAAACCTTTTGCTACTAGTCTAGCCTTGTACTTCGTTACCTTGCCGTCGCTATCTCTCTTGATTTTGAACACCCATTTGCACTGGATAGGCTTCTTATCAGCTGGACGATCCACCAACGTCCAAGTCTGGTTCTCCTTTAGTGACATAATTTCATCATCTATCGCTTTCTTCCATAAGTCACCATCGGGTCTCGCTAACGCTTCATTAATAGTCAATGGATCATCATCAAGATTGCTCTCCTTGGCATACATAACATTGCATCCGTACCGATCGACTTGTCTGCGTTCTCTTATGGGATACCTTCTTTCTGATTCAGGTATTGTCACTTCGTCTTCAGTCAATACGTCATCAGGTACTCGCTCTGGTACTACAGGTTCAGGCTCTATCTCCTCTACGTTCTCGTCTTCAGAATCACGGTACACATCATCGTGAGCCTCCAAGGGTTCAGATCTGCTTGTAGATTCGTTGGGTAAACTGGAAGGAATGGAATCTGTATTCAGGTTTATGATAACTTCCGACTTTTCCACGTTTTCTTTTTGAAGAAAGACGTTTTCCAGAAATCTAACATCTCTCGCGGTTGTTACTTCACCTGTTTTAGGATTCATCAGACGATAACCCTTCTGATTATCTGGATATCCAATGAAAATCATCGGTTCCGTCTTCATGTCTAGTTTCCGTCTCTTTTGTTTTGGTATCAATTTATACGCCAAACAACCAAAGTTTTCAGATGACTGACATCCACATCTTTTCCAGTCCAAAGCTTCTCTGGTACCGCATTGTTCAATGCTTTCGTGGGGCTTCTGTTCTTTAGATATACAACAGTATTTACAGCCTCGGCCCAATACTTCTTGCTCAGGTTCGATTCTGACAGTAATGTTCTTGCCTTTTCTATTATAGTCCGATTCGCTCTTTCTGCGACAGAATTTTGTTCTGGCGTGTACGGTACAGTCGTCCGGTGTTTTATACCTGCAGACTTCAAAAATGATTTAAATTTACCGTTACAGTACTCTGCGCCGTTGTCAGATCTCAGACATTTAATGGATTTACTTGTCTCATTCTCAACTTCCGCCTTGTATTCACGGAACTTATCGAAAGTTTCACTTTTGTTCTTTAAAAAATAAACATGGGTCTTCCGAATATAATCGTCGATAAATAGAAGAACGTACCTCGAACCACCAAACGACGGCTCCTCGATTGGTCCACAAACGTCGCTAAAAACCAACTGCAAGACCTCATTCGCTCTCGTACCTTGGTTTTTAAAGGGACTTTTGCAGCTCTTTCCTTCGATACATGGAATACATGGCTCGCATAAATCAGTGCTCTTAAATTCCATACCAGTTACTAAAAATTTCATTTTATTCATATAATTACGCGATAAATGAGCTAATCTTTTATGCCAAATGTTCGAAATATTTTCATTTTGTTTTGACAATGTCACATTCACGACGTTGTTTTTGTTTTCTGTCAACTCATAAATTCCGTCGACCTCTTGACATCTTGCAATAATTCGATTCTTATTTTGAATCATGCAACCTCCTTTGTCAAAATTCATGCAATAATTCTTCTTGGTCAAATCGCTCACCGAAATTAGGTTCATGGATAAATCAGGAACATGTAAAACGTTTTCTAAAATAAATTTTTCGTTTTCGCTGACTCGTGGCTCAGCATTTCCTCGTCCTTTCACCAATAATTTCTCCCCGTTTGCTACTGCGATCTTCATGTTGCCCTTTTCAGGTTGATAAGACAACAATTTGTTTTTATCGTGGGTCATATGATTTGAGCACCCACTGTCTAAATACCACTTAACTTTATTTATCGCCTCCTTCATATTCAGGCAGATATTCGCGGTTTTGATCGGCTCCTTGCATTCGGACGCCTTGTGTCCTTGTTTGTGGCACTTAAAACACTTGTAGACGAACTTCTGCTTACGATCTTTAGTTTTAGTGTTAGATCTCGCATCGTTCTGTGCTGTACGTGTAACTAAGGCTTGTTCGTACTCTGTGTTCAACTTACTCTGTCTACTTCCTTCTTGTAACAATTTCGTTTTCATTTGCTCTAACGTGATTTCTTGTCCACTATTATCTACAGCCATGATGAGAGGGCTGTACTCAGCGGTCAATCCACCCAGCAAAATCGATATGATCCAATCATCAGGGATTTGAGCATCAATATCGGACAATTGTTGTGTCAGGAATGTAATTTTGGATATGTAGCTTTCCATAGAATCGAAATTCTCTAACTTACAGTTGAAAAGCTCTCGCTGAATATTTATACGTCTTCCCCGACCTTTGTCTTCATACGCTTTCTGTAAGCTGTTCCAGGCTTCTTTCGCAGTCTTCGCATTGTAGACGTGTGTAAAGCACTCTGGTTCTAACAACAGACATATTGTCGTTCGTGCTTGCCGGTCTACGTCAGCGTTTACTACATCTTTAGAAATTACTCCCCACCAGTTTTTGTTCTCCAAGTAGTTTCGCACCAAGAATTTCCAGTTTGGGTAGTCGGACGATCCTTTCAGCTTCTTGATACCACTTATGCCAACTTCAGCTGACATAATTGATATTTCGCAAGTTTTACAGGCACAAATAATATTCAAACCACTCAACTATTTATACTCTAGCACTATCAGAAAAAACCTCAGGCACACTCCTGAGCCCATAACCTAATGGAAAGCAGTAGGGGCAATATTTTTACACAAGTGACAAGTGACAAGGTACAAAAACATAAGCCGTAACTATATTAATTTGAATCGGTGACAGGCGTGTGCATTGTGCAACAGGCCAGTGCATACATATATGTGACCTCTTCCAATAGATCCAACCGCTTAACGAGAGCCTCAAGAGATGTTGGTCGAGGCTTTTGGCCATCAGGCCGTTGGCCGTTACGACAATCGGCACAATGGTAGCCGAGCTCACACTCCACATGTTGACAACCTCGTGTGCTAAGTCGATATATTTTATTTGTTTCTCTTTCTCAGCTTTCACGAGGTTCTCGTCATGTGGAATGGTAACATCGACTATCATTGCGTGGCGCGCTAATCGATCTATCACCACTATATCAGACTTATTGGCAAAAATAGTCCTGTCAGTAATGATAGACCGATCCCAGTACAACGTGACATGGTCATTTTCGAGAACTGGATCGGGCACATACTTGTAATACGGTACCTCAGAATCTACAAGTTTATATTTCAAAGCAAGCTGTTGGTGGATAATCCTGCCCACTTAGTTATGTCTGTGCAAGTACTCGCCGTTAGCCAGACGAGAACAACCCGAGATGATATGTCTGATGGACTCACCCGGCCGGTGGCATGCCCGACACACGTCAACCGTCCCGTCCTTCATAATATGTCTCCGGTAGTTATTCGTCAAGATAACTTCGTCCATAACTACACAGACGAAACCTTCAGTTTCCCCGAAAAGGTCACCAAAACGTAGCCAGGATACGGACGCTAGAAAATCTACACCGGGCTCATGAAGAGCCCGATACAAGCGCCCGTGAAGTTCCTTGCTTTGCCATACCTCCTTACGGTCATCTGTAGTAAGTACCACAGGTTTGTGTCAGTATTTTTTTGGTTTTTTCATTGTAAATAGGTTTATTGTTTATGAATTTATTTACTGTTTATTCCAAGGAAAAATTATTGAGCTTTTGTATTAATACGATATGTGGAAATAATTAAATATGCGAAATAAGATTTTTTTTTAATTGTTGATGTTTCAGTGTTGCCAGCAAATTTATTTATTATTTTTTATTATTTATTTAATTCCTTTATTTCATTATTTACATATAAATTATATTTTAAAATACTCAATACTCAATACTCAATATCTTTATTGCTTTACCATAATGTGTACTTAGGTGGTAGTTATAAAATTTAGATCATTATGGACCCTGTAGGGCACAGCAGAAAGGGTAGGAGAGAGGAAGCCCTGTTTTAGGAGATCATTGTTTTTGTGGGAACAAGTTTTAACTTACATATAATCAAAAGTCAGGAGATTGCGAATAAGAAACCTACTAAAATTTCGCTTAACTATTATTATTTATGTTTTATCTGTAAAAAGTATTTAAATTTAGATTATTTTTATATACCTTTTGTTTTTTATATATTACATAAACATAACATAACATAACATCACGCCTTGTTTCCCCGAAGGGTTGGGCAGAGGTGTCCCTGTAGCAGGTAAACCCACATTTCGCCAGTTATGTTTAAGTCCCATGTAATAGGGGGCGAGCCTATTGCCATCAACCGGGCACAAATCCAGACTCCGAGCTGCTACTGAGAAATTTCAGATAGAAAAACCCAATAACACTTTGCCCGACCCGGGAATCGAACCCAGGACCTCATGCTCAGCAGTAGCGCTTGCGACCACTAGACCAACGAGGATATTATAATTCTGTTTATTCATATAAATAAATAAATTATTTTCTTTTGAATAATTATTATTGCTATATTATTTAATTATTATTGTTATATTGATTATTATTATTTTATTATTTATTGATTATTATTTAATTTATTATTATTGCTATTTTATTATTACTGTTATATTGATTATTATATTATATTATTTATTGATTATTATGATTACCGTATTATTAATATTATTTTAACATACCTATAAATTGCGTGATTATCATCATTATAATAATAATTGTACTACTGCTATTATTTATGTTTATCATTTAAATATTCATCTACGGAGTAATAGCATTTGTTTATAAGTAATTTTTTAAGGTTTTTTATAAATATATTTAACTTTTCTTCTTTCTTTATTATGTCAGGTAGTTTGTTGTATATTTTTATAGACATTACGTAGGGACTTGTAGAATGCATTTTTAGTTTGGATGTAGGTATGTTTAGCCTAGATCGGTGCCTAAGTGTGAAGTGTGATTGGATATCTTCGCGTTTTGTGTAGAAATATTAGAATATTATTATATAAAAACATTTAAAAATATAAAAAATAGCATCCCCACCGGTATCGGGAACAGGGTCCTCCTAACAATGCGAGCCGTGTCCAGGAGTACCGCTTTCTGAATCAAGCCCTTAATCCAGCTGCCCAACGAGAGCCTCCTTAGGTGTTGGTCGAGGCTCTTGGCAATTAAGCCATTGGCTGATATGACTATCGGCACAATGATTGCTGAGTCCACATCCCACATGTCGACAACCTCGCGAGCCAAGTCAAGATACTTGATTTGTTTATCTTTCTCGGCTTTCACCAGGTTCCCGTCGTGTGGGACCGTTATGTCAACAATCATTGCGCGCCGCTCTCCTCGATCCACCACCACTATATCAGGCTTATTGGCAACAATAGTCCTGTCAGTGATGATGGATCGATCCCAGTACAATGTGATATTTCCATTTTCGAGAACTGGGTCGGGGCACATACCTGTAAAAATATAAAAATATAGTGGCCCATCGGCATCAGGAACAGGGTCCAAGCTGCCGGTGGTCAAGGCTTTAGAGAGAGGAACCTCCTCACTATGCGTGCCGTGTCTAGGAGTACTGCATTCTGAATCAAGCCCTTGACCCCAGCCGCGCAATGAGAGCCTCCTGAGGGGTTGGTCGAGGCTCTTCGCTGTTAGGCCATGAACCGTAACGATTGTCGGTGCAATGATTGCAGAGTCCACATCCCACATGTCGACAACCTCGTGTGCTAAGTCAAGATACTTGATTTTTTTATCGTTCTCGAGATTCTCGTCATGAGGGACAGCGATATCGACAATCAATGCACGGCGCTCTCGTCGATCTATCACCTCAATATCAGGCTTATTGGCTACAATAGTCCTGTCAGTGATGATAGATCGATCCCAGTACAATGTGGCGTGACCATTCTCGAGAACTGGGTTGGGCACATACATGTAGTATGGTACTTCGGACTCTACAAGGTTGTACTGCAAGGCAAGTTGCTGGTGAATAATCCTAGCCACTAGATTGTGTCTGTGCAAGTACTCGCCATTAGCAAGACGAGAACAACCGGAAACAATATGTCGGATTGATTCACCGGGACGGTGGCATGCCTGACAGATGTCAACCGTACCGTCTTGACAATACATTTCCGATAATGATTCGTCATGATAACTTCATCCATAATCGCACAGACAAAACCTTCGGTTTCCCCGAAGAGGTCGCCCAAACGCAGCCAGGATACAGACGCCAAAAAGTCTACATCAGGCCCGTGGAGGGCCCGGAAAAAGTGTCCGTGTAGCTCTTTGTCCTGCCATACTTCCTTACGATCGTTAGTATCAAGTACTGCAGGTTTGCGCCAGTTCTCTTTTGCCAAGATTATTATTATTTATTAATGATTATCGTATCATTAGTATATTTTAAACATACCTTTAAATTGTGTGATTATCATCAGTATATTATTAATTGTACTACTACTATTATTTATGTTTATCATTTATGCTTGGAGTATCATGGACAGAATTCCTCACAAACGTCTCCTTACTCCAAGAACTCGGCATCAAACAACGTCTATCAGTACTAGTACAGTTTAGAATACTAAAGTTTTTTGGTCATGTCTCCAGGTGGAATAATTTTCCATAGAGCGTCTAGTGGTGCAGGGCAGAGTAAAAGGTAACAGGCCACGCGGGAGGTCGCCGATGACCGATCAAATAAAATGCGCGGTTGGAAGCCCTGTTAATGAATGCGCCAGCCTGTCATGTACTCGTAACAGAACCAGATGGGGGGAGATCATGAGGCGAGCAACGACTACTCCTGTGATTGGACACAGTTCATTGTGACCACGACCGCTCTGTCAAGAGCGAAACGTAGAAGAAGAAAGCCGATAGTGAGGCCAAAATGTAAATTCAAGATCTCGGCTGCCAAAATTTTCAAATTTTTCATCATGGGTGTCGTTTTCATAGGTATAGTCGATAGTGAGGGTATAGGTAAAAATGTAAATACAAGGTGGCGGCTACGGAAAATTAAATTTTAATTTAAAAAATATTTACTTTAACTGTTTCAAATTTATAAATGTTCAAATGAAAGTGGTTAGTATTTATTTGTTCTTACATGAAGGACTATTATGACAATTTGAAATAGGATATAGAAGAAAAAAAAATCGCATAAGCACCTCTGAGTAACGCAATGCTGTTTACAACTACATAATAATATCACAAATCCCTGACCTGTTCCCATAGACTGTAAATTTGCAAAGGAACGGAGTGTCATATCTGGACTAGGGACATCATCTTCATTGAGTACATTCTGACGACATACCTACCATAAACTGCTGCCTCGAATTAAATACTTATAACGTTTTTGTATTCAACACATTGCCGTTTGAACATTCGATACCTATTGTATAGAATGCCTGGGCATAGTATGGAATAAATTATATTTCATACTTTGCCTGAACGTTATAGGAGTTAATACCGGATAATACAGATTGTTGATAACATATTCTTATACTTTATTTTAGTTGAACAGTAAAAAGTAATAAACTGTTCCACCGAAACGCGCTTATCAAAATTTTGTTTCAGTGCGGTTAGTGGAAGTGCTCAGGAGCGGTTCGGACAAGTGCTGTAGAAATCAGTCCTCTGAGTGGAATATCTCGTATTTTTGAGTATAATACTGTGTTTAACAGTATGGTTGGCAGCAATAATTTTATTATAAGCTACGCTTATGGCTAGCATAAGCGTAGCTTATAATAAAATTATTGCTACACGTACTGATGTAAGAAACGCAAAAGTCATTTATATGTCGTTTTATTTACTTTTTAGTTCTAACGTGAAGGCAGAAATTTTATGTAGACTAAAAGGATTTGTATTTAAGTATATTTTGATTTGATATTATGTTTATTTTACAGTAATATGATTTTTAATTTTTACCGCTGATTTGTTTGATACTGCGGTCAAGGAAAGTATAAGAATAATTATTTTGTATGTAAAACCTTCCTGAACTAGTTTTTAGGGTTCCGTACCTCAAAAGGAAAAAACGGAACCCTTATAGGATCACTCGTGTGTCTGTCTGTCTGTCTGTCGGTCTGTCTGTCTGTCTGTCTGTCTGTCTGTCTGTCCGTCTGTCACAGCCAATTTACTCCGAATCTAATGGACCGATTAAGTTGAAATTTAGTACACATATGTATTTCTGTGACCCAAACACGAATAAGTAACGTAAATAAATTAATTTTGAATATAAGGGTCACTTTTGGGGCGCAAACAAGAAAATTTAAAAAAAAATTTTTGCTGACAGTACCGTGTGACATATCAAATGAAAGGGCTTGTTGCGAGGATCTTAAATATATTTTTTATATAATTTTAAAATAAACACTTTTAAAGATATTTAATAAATTCAATGAAAATTGACCATTCCCCCCCCCTTATCTCCAAAACTACTGGACCAAAAATTTTGAAAAAAATACATAGTGTGGCTCTTTACTCATAGATTACAGGAAAACCTATAAGAAGTCCATGGTCTTAAAATAACATGGTAAATCTCTCAATATTGTGCGTACAAACTTACATTTTGTCGCTCGCCAGCCAATAGGCCCATCTCTCTAGCTACTATAATATCAAAATATCAAAAGTGTTTGACCGTCTGATTAATACACAAATAAATAAAACTGTAAATTTTCATGAAAACCAATTCGGGTTTCGGCGTGGTTTGTCAACAGAAAGTGCAGTGTTGTGTCTTGAGCATACTATCACATACTTACCTACTATACACAGCGTGGGACGCCGATTAATGCTAGCTTCCCCGATTTGTTCAAGGCTTCTGATCTGATTGCTTATGACGTATTGTGGAGAAAGATGGAGAAGGATAGGTTGCCAACGGAGCTTATAAACATCTTTAAATAGTGGTATGGGAACCAGATCAATAGTGTACGATGGGCTCGAACTTTTTCCAGGCCATACAGGTTGGAATGCGGGTGAGGCAGGATTGGCGAGCTCAGCAGCACCAGAGTGGGTTGCTATATAGATGGTATTTGTGTAAATAATATTAGCTATGCAGATGATATGGTGCTTCTGAGCGCGTCAATCTGTAGTCTCAGAAAGTAATTGGTCGCCAAATGTGAGCAGTATGCCAAAACAAATGGGTTTATGTATAACTCCAATAAGTCGGAGATCATGGTCTTTGAGACTGGGGGTAGACCGGGTTATGTACCCCCTGTATTACCTACTCAATGGGACTCCACTACAAAGAGTATTTACGTTTAAATATCTTGGTCATATATTGACCCCTGACCTCAATGACGGACTCGATATTGAGCGGGAACCTCTGAGTTTGTTTCGGCCTTTCTTCTCAGAGTAGTCAGATAGGAAACGCCGACCTAATCTAGTTTTAAAATATGATTGAAGTGTAAAAGTGTTTGTACAAACCTACTTACAGAAATAAAATCATTTATCATTTATCAACGAAGGGCGTTGTCGGTAAGGGCAAACATGCTGGCTCGCAGGTTTGCACGCTGCTCACTTAAAAAGTCAAAATTACTCTGTTTCGAGCTTATTGTACAACGTTTTACACGTGCAACCAGTGGGCTAGATATACCCAAAGGTCGTGCAACGCCTTTCGTGTCCAATACAATAACGCTTTCAGGGTATTGGTGGGGCTGCCTCGTTTTTGTAGCGCATCGAGAATGTTCGCGGACGTACATATTAATTGCTTTTACGCAACGATGCGAATGAGGTGTGTATCCCTGGTGCGCAGAGTGCGGGCCAGCTCCAACAATATCCTGAAAAAAGATCGCTAGCAGGCTGAATTGCATGTACATCAATCACTGCAGTACCATCTCTCATGGGGTGGGGCACTCAGAAAGTTTTGTGATACTAGAAAAAAATATACTACAGGTCATATATTTTTTTATTATATCTTTTTAAAGAACTCTCCATTGGCGTTTATACAGTTTTATACGTCTAAACCAATTTTCATAACACATTTTCCAGTTCGCATCAGACACCTCTCCAATCTCCTTCTCAAATGCAGCCAGTGCATCTTCAGGTGATGAAAACTGTTTTCCTTTGAGTTGATTTTTTATTTTGGGGAGCAAGAAAAAGTCGCACGGAGCCAAATCGGGACTGTAAGAAGGATGACCTATAAATTTGACCGGTGTGCTGTCCAGAAAGTCCCTTGTTTTGAGTGCCGAGTGAGCCAGCGCGTTGTCGTGGTGAAGCAGTAGCCCACGGAGGCCAGTGTTCGGTCGCTTGCTGCTTGCAGTAGTAAAAACTTCTGGCAAACATTTGTTAACATACCATTCAGCATTGATACTCCTTTGATCTCGTCAGGGTACTGACACCAGATAAACCGGCAAAAAAAAACCTTGCGATCAAAATTTTGCCTGCACTTCTGGCTCGCTTCACTTTGGTAGGCGTTGGTTTATTTTGAAACAGCCACACGGTCGACTGACGTTTCATTTCTGGATCATATTGATAAATTCAAGATTCATCACCCGTAATGATATCTTAAACGCGCCGAGACGAGCCTGCTACAAATTTTGCTATCATGTCTCGGCACCATTCTACCCGAACCTCCTTCTGAGCCTGTGTTAGATTTTGCGGTACCTGCGTGAAACTATCTTCTATAACCGAAGATGCCTGTGTAGAATTTCATGCACACTTCCCGATCCAATCGGCAGTATATGCTGAACCTCTTCATAAGTAATTCGCCTATTCTCTTGAATTAAATTTTTCACAGCCAGCACGTTTTGTTATGTAACAACCGTCATAGGGCGGCCACTTCTTTCTTTGTCCGCCAAAATTACGAGACCACCCATAAATTCGTTGAACCAGCGGAAAACAGCGCTTTAGAAAGGCTTTTTTCTATGAACACCATTCGAAGTCTTTCAAACTATTCTTCTGGTTTTGGTCGACATTTGAAATCGTACAAAATCATCGCGCGAAAATGTTCTCGTTGTAAATCCAGTTTTCAGTAAGACAGTATTTTGATTTTGCTCGTAAAAAAATGTGGAGGGAATTTCGAATTTGGAATGTTATGTTTTTTTTGTAATAAATAGTCATAGTTTTAATTGACATGACAAAACCAGCCAGTATACTATAGACAAAAACTGTTAGTCGCAAAACTTTCTAAGTGACCTGGTAAAATAAGTTAACATAGTTCATAAGTTTACTAAGACAATGAGTCCTTGTTACTTGAATAAAGAAAAATATCTGGATGACCATTTTTTTTAACAACGTTTTCTAAAAATTAAACCTAGCTAGATCGATTTATCGCTCCCGAAACCCTTTTTTTTTTTTTTTTTTTGGGTGGGAAATTATCAAATAACTTCTCCCGCTCTGGGTGGAGCGGGAGGGCGTGTCAGACTCTTACTGACTAAAACCCACCCGTGTTCCTTCCTATGCCATGTTGCCGGGGGCCACGATTTCCCTATCGGTTTTCTTCGAACCCCCGGCATTGGCATTGGCCCTAGCGGACCCCGTCAATTCTGCTGACATCTCTTTGAGGCGCGCGTGGAACACAACGCGCCGTCGACCCGGGCCTGGTCCTTATCGGACGGCGAGCTACCCATTGCTCACCGTCCGCAAGCCCGCGCCTACGGTGGCCGTAAATCTTTCTGCGATTCCCGACGCCCAGGGCGTCTCCTGCTGCGGCGGTTAGGGGCGCGAGGGCGCGAAATTTGCCTCTCCCTCACGCGCTCCGTCTCCTCCTTCGCGAGAATTACTGCTTCGCAGAAAGAGGTGACGGCCTCCCATTTCCTCTCGCTCCGTAGCATGGCCCGAATCAGGGCCGGACGCGAGAGATCACCGCCGCCGATCGCATCCACGAGGACACGGCGATGCCCTGCCCAAGCCGGGCAGACCTCCACCGTATGCTCCACCGTGTCCTCCGGGCGATCCACACAGTGACGACACCCGGGCGTTTCCTCCCGCTTTATTCTGAACAGGTACCTCCCGAAACTGCCGTGTCCGGTGAGCACCTGCGTCAGGCGGAAGGTGAGGACGCCGTGGCGCCTCTCTAGCCACTCCTCAAAGAGGGGTCTTATCGCCTCAATTGTGGCGTGCCCAGCGCTGGGTTGCGACAATCGCAGTCTCCATTCCGCCATGAGATCCCGCCGGAGCTCTGTCCGCTGTGCCGCGACTTCTTGCGGCATCGGAGTTAAGCCCCGGCGCTTCGCCTCCTCGCGCCACTCCCAAATGTGCGCGAGGACCTTTGCCTCCAGATCCCATGGCGGTACTCCGGCAAGGAGGCTCGCCGCCTCGCAGGAGACCGTGCGGTATCCTCGGGCCAGCCGGATGGCCATGACCCTTTGGGACGCGTTCAGCCGGCGGCCTGGCTGCCGCCTCAATGAAGGCGCCCACACCGGCGCCCCGTAAAGGGCCATGGACCGCACGATCCCCACGTAGAGCCTCCGGCAGGAGGCGTTTGGACCTCCCAGATTGGGCAGGAGCCGCTTCAAGGCAGCCCCGGCCCGGTCCAGTCTGGGAGCCAAACGTCGGAAATGCTCCACGAAGTTCCACCGGCTATCGAGGACGAGTCCCAGATACTTCATCGTCGACTCGACGCCGATGTGAACCCCTCCCGCCAATACCTGGGAACCCGACGGTGGCGCACTACGAGGACCATAGAAACCCATGGCCTCGGACTTGTGCAGGGCCACCTCGAGTCCCAGCTGCCGGATTCTGTCGACGATTGTCGCAACCCCGCGTGTCGCTAAGTCGGCCGCCGCCTGGTACGACCTCCCCTGCGCCAGGACCAGCGTGTCGTCAGCGTAACAAACGACGCTGACGCCAGTAGGGAGGTCGGCGCGCAGCACCCAGTCGTATCCGATGTCCCACAGATGCGGCCCCAGGACCGATCCCTGTGGGACACCGCACGACATCTCTCGCCGGTTCCACTCTCCTTGGTGACCGGGGTAGATGACAGCCCTGTCTGTCAAATAGGCCTCGACCACACGACAGAGGTAGGTCGGCATCCGGTGATACCGAAGTGCCTCCCTGATGCAACTCCAGGGCAGGGTGTTAAAGGCATTGGCGATGTCTAGAGACACCGCCAAGACGACCCCACCCCGGGCCACAGCATCCCCCGTCGTGAGGGCCCGCACGCGCATGATGGCGTCCACCGTAGAGCGCCCCCTGCGGAAACCGAACTGGCTGTCCGCCAGATCCGGCCCCACTCGCACCAGCTGCCCGACGAGGCGGTCTGCAATGACTCTTTCAAAGAGCTTGCCCACCTCGTCGAGCAGCACAATGGGCCGATAGGCGGACGGAGAGTCCGCTGGGCGCCCCGGCTTCCTGATGAGGACCAGTTTCCCAGTCTTCCAGCAAAGTGGGAACTGGCCCCTCTCCATGCATGCGCTTAGGAGCCCTCTCAGTCGAGGCCCGAGAGTCCCCATGGCCAGGACCCAGGCCCTTCCGGGTATGCCGTCGGGTCCTGGGGCGGTATTCCTCGCACTCATCCTGCGTACCGCCACTCTCATCTCTACCTCGGTCACCTCCGGAGCATCGTCGTCGTCGTCGGCGGTGTGGTCCGCATCGGGCACCGCAATGGGCGGAGCCATGGGCGGGGGCGTATGTTCCCCTCTTGAAGGGAACAGAGCGCTCACCACGTCCTCCATAATCGCTCCCGAAACCCTGCATACTAAATTTAATAAAAAATTCTTGGAGCCGTTTCCGAGATTCAGATTAAATATACATATATACAAGAATTGTTCGTTTAAAGGTATTAGATTTAGATTATTATTATATTAATACCGCGAATGTGAATTTTTTACGAAAATCAGATTTTTGTTTTATTTCATTCAATACGTTCAAATAAGTGATCCTGCAATTTAAAAAAAACGTAAAAGTGTCACATTCGCGGTATTGGATGCCGAGCGACGATTTGCATTTGGAATGTATGGGAGAACATGTTTTTCAACTACAATGTTAAGTTTGTTCTTGGGATAAATAAATTCATCTCAACTACGGAACCCTTCATTGTGCGTAGTCCGACACGCACTTGGCCGGTTTTTTGAGGATAACGCGGACATACAATGATCCATACGTACAGGTCGAATACAGAACCTTCTTTTTTGAAGTCGGTTAAAATATAGCAGTTCCATCACATATCCGAGTCACCTACCTACACCACCTCGCGATCGGAATAATTAGCAGTGTGTTAGTGTCGTAAGTCGTACTGACCACTGTCTACCTGAGTAATATCGCCAGCGAGCGCGTCTGTTTGCGTACTCTGCGTAGGTGTAGTTACCTCACCTACACACCGCGTGTATGGCGTCTGTGTCGGCGACACGATCACACGTCGCGACAGTGAAATCTAAATTATATTATAACATTACCGAGACAAAGGAAACGTTAGTTAGCGTTACATTGCACGCGACCGTAAATTATAAATGATAAATGATTTTATTTCTGTAAGTAGGTTTGTACAAACACTTTTACACGTCAATCATATTTTAAAACTAGATGAGGTCGGCGTTTCCTATCTGACTACTCTGAGAAGAAAGGCCGAAACAAACTCAGAGGTCTCAGTCTCTTTTAAAGTCCAGACATAATCTTGGTCATATCATGTGAAGGCCATGTGGATTGGTGTCTGAAGTGGTCTTTTGAGGAAAGCACCACACAGATTGAGAGGGCCTGTCCAGTCAGTGCACGCATTTGTCAGTTATCATGCAGCTCAACTCAGAATTTAAGGAGCTCAACGATTCGACGAACAATACCAAAAAAGTTAAATTACTCAAACTGTCAGACCATGATTAGAACTAACTGAGAAAAAATTAAAAACATAACAAAAAAGGAATGACCCACATATTCTTCACATTCACAATAATTAAAATAATAAAATACTTTAAAAGTAAATACTCGTGTCATTGTTTATATAAAATTCATTAATGTCAATGTGTATATAAAAACCCAGAAATAATCTTGGTCAGAGCATTTCATTTGAGGACCATGTAGATTTGTGTCTGAAATGGTCTTCTGAGGAAAGAACCATGCAGATTTGAGTGGACCTGTCCAGTCAGTGCACGCATTTGTCAGTAATAGTGTAGCTCAACTCAGAACTTAAAAGGAGCTCAACGATTCGACGAACAATACCAAAGAAGGGACATTTGGGTAGGCCGCATAAAGTACTCAAAACTGCCAGATTATCATTAGAAGTAACTGAGAAAAAATAAATAAATATAACCCACATAGTCCTCACATTCACAATAATTAAAATAATAATAATATTATACTTCACAAGTAAATATTCATGTCATTGTGTATATAATTTTAAAGTTTGCAAAATAAACAAAGTTCCGAAAGTAAAAAAATAAAAATTATAATTGGAGCTGCTCAATCCCAAGCCTTGTTGTCCTCAACGTAATCTTTAACGGTATAAAAAGCTTTCTGGCACAACTTACGTTTAATGAATGATTTAAATTTATTAAGGCTTAGATCTTGTACGTGGCTTGGAAGTTTATTATAAAAGCGTATACATTGACATCTGAACGAGCCACCTATTTTCTTGAGCCTTGTTGTAGGTACAACAAATTTGTGTTTGTTTCTAGTATTTATGTTATGGATATCACTGTATTTTTTAAACAATTTTATATTTTTATGGGCATATAAAAGATTATCAAAAATATACTGAGAAGGCACAGTCATTACATTAATCTCCTTAAATTTATCTCTGAGAGAGTGTCTCGGACTTAATTTATAAATTAATCGAACAGCTCTTTTCTGCAAAACAAAGATAGTCTGAATGTCGGCGGCATTTCCCCACAACAGAATACCGTACGACATTACACTATGAAAATAGCTAAAGTACACTAAACGGGCTGTCTCTATGTCAGTCAAATTACGAATTTTCCTAACAGCATATGCTGCGGAGCTTAGCTTTTTTGACAATTTATCTATGTGTGGGCCCCACTGAAGCTTAGCATCCAAAGTTAAGCCCAAGAAAACTGTGCTATCTTCAGGATTCAATTCTTCGCCCTTTATTAACACACTAGTTTTCACCTGCCTAACATGAGGTAGGGTGAACTTAATGCATTTGGTTTTTTTTTCATTAAGGAGTAAATTGTTAACATTGAACCAGTGAACTACTTTTGAGATCGCGCTATTTACATCGTCAGTAACCAGCTGCTGACGTTTAAGTTTAAACAAAAGTGAAGTGTCATCCGCAAACAACACTATATCGTGGTTATCCTTTATAAGGTAAGGCAAGTCATTAATATAAATAAGAAACAAGAAAGGACCAAGAATTGAGCCCTGAGGGACTCCCATTGTTACTATAGATTCGGGAGATCTTTTTCCATTAACGTCAACGCACTGAATCCTATTACTCAAGTATGAAATAAGAAGATTCAGAGCGCTGTTCCGGATCCCATAGTGGCGGAGTTACCTGATTAATGTTTCATGAAGAACGCAATCAAACGCCTTGGACAAATCACAAAAAATACCCAAGGCATCGCATTTATCTTCCCATGCATTATAAATATGACCTAAAAGTTCAACACCGGCATCAGTAGTTGAACGACCCCTTGTAAAACCGAACTGTTTGCTATGCAATAATTTATGTCTATTAAAAAATCTTTGCAATTGCTCTAAAATTAATTTCTCAAAAATTTTACTAAAAGTAGGTAGGACTGAAATAGGTCTATAATTTGTGGGGTCTGATGTACTACCTGATTTAAACAAAGGTATTATTTTACTATTTTTCATAAGGTCAGGAAACTCCCCACAGTCGATACAATTATTAAAGATAAGAGCTAAAGTAGGTGCTACAATGTCAATAATAGACTTGGCAACTTCTACAGAATTACCCCACAGATCTGCAGTCTTTTTTACATTTAAAGTGTGAAAGGTTTTAATTATGTCTCTACAGGTAATACGTTCAAAAATAAAGTCCGAATCGCAAACATTAACATTTTCCTTTAGCAAAGACTCAGCAACAGAAGGTGATGAGTTTAGGGATTTAGTAGTTGAAACGGGAATATCTGAGAAGAAATTTTCAAAGGCCGCGACGACTTGTGAGTCTGATTTTATTATGTTGTCATTAATAGACAGGCTGTAGTCAGTATTTCGGTTATCAGACCTTCCCGTTTCACTATTAATAATATTCCAAGTCGTTTTAATTACATTACTACTATTTTTAATCTGCGAACTCAAATAACGCGACTTGGCCATACAACACACTTTTTTTTAAATAATTTTGAATAATTTCTAACATATAAATTAAATTCAGCTGTGTTTACATAAGTCCTTTCATTGTACAGCTCATAAAGCCGTGTTCTACTTTTATGTATACCAATGGTAGCCCAATCACTAAAAGATGCGTTACTATTAACCGAGATAGTCTTGGGAATAAAGGTGGAATTAAATTGCTTACAGTATATATTAAAGAAATCATCATATAGATTATTAGGGTCAGCATGTAAAGACAAAACTGGTAATTTATTCATGAGTTTAACTTTAAAAGTTTCCAAGCGACTTGCAGTTTTGGGGTTAACCGTGATATCCTTTTTGGCCACTTTGTTTTTTTGGTTTGGGATAGTAATCCTCTGCCCGCAATGATCAGAATCTAGTAAATTAATAATTTCTTTGTGGCTTGGTATAACATCTGTATAAATATTATCTAGGCATGTGGCACTAGTAGGGGTTATTCTTGTGGGCTCCAAAAATAGGTTTACAAGATTGTAGGACTGAAACAGACTTACTATTTTACTACAAGTACCTGAGTTTTCTAATAAATTAACATTAAAATCACCGCCAATGATAATGGACTTATTCGAGTTACAAATCTTGTGGAACACTTCATCCATTACCTTTTCAAAACAGTCATACAATCCTGAAGGGGGTCTGTACACACTTAATACAATAAACTGCTTCAATTCTATACAGGCTATTTCAACTGTCCGCTCAACAGATAGGCTCACAATATCCTTACGGTCTTTAAATTTAAGTTGGTTACTTACTAAAATTAATGAGCCACCATGTATAGCGTTAACTCTGCTGAATGAACTACCTACCTGGTGATTATACTACAGGTACTACAGGTAGCATGTATACATTCGTGTGAACAACTTTTGCGCTAAAGATTATATCCGCGTAAAGCCAGATGTGTACCTACAAGAAACGCCTTTCCTTTTTAGTGTGAAAATTCGCTATTTAGGGTAGTGCGTAATGTAACGCCCGCAAAACATTGTGCTTGTGGGGTGCAAGCTACTGTACAGGTATCGTGGGAGTATTTAAAGTTCACATTTGAGGTACACTAAACGAAACAAAAACGAACGAACGAACTAAAAGAAGTTGTCATGGCAATTTAAAGGATGAAAAGGGGTAAGTCTCCAGGGTATGACGGTGTCAGCATCGACCATTTCAGGCATTTTTTTTTTCCAACTTCTATCATTACAGGATAACCTAATGCGATAGCGTACTTATCTTAATCTTATCCTAACTTATTATTAACTTATAATAAAATTTTGTAACGTATTATAAATAATGCATTCTTTGTGAACTCACTCAGAGAACAACAGAATAAGTCCGAGTCATCAGCTATGAGGTTGAGAGTGCGCAGTGCACGCGTCAGTGGCGCCTCGCTTAAAAGATTGGTGCTCGCGCGCGGCTCCGCCAGCAGCAGGGGCTGACGTCGTCGCCACACGTACCGATCCAGAACACACAAACCTATGTGCCTTAAAATGTCCGCATTATGTACCCTTCCTCTAAGTACTTTGAATATGTACGAGATGAGTGCGAGATCTCTCCTGTCCCTCAGTTCGTTATATCCAACCATACCCAAAATAAATAAAGTTGGGTACATAAGCGGATAAAACGGGTATACACCATACAAGCGCAAGTACAAGTACCTCACAAACTTGTTTTGTACTCTCTCCAACATGAGCCTATATTTAGATTCATGTGGAGCCCAAGTGACTGCGTTACATTCTAATTGACTTCTAACTAATGCATTATATGTATAAAGCGATAACCGCTATAATTTTATTAAAACCACGCACCATACGGAGCATGAAACCTAAATTACGGTAGGCTTTTCTGCAGCAGCTTGTGACATGATCTCGAAACGTTAGCCCAGTGTTGAATTTAACACCTAAGTCCCTCACTTCTGTAGCCCTAGCCATTGGCAATCCATCTATATTGTAAGTATATAGTAAAGGAGTACGCGCGCGAGAAAAATTGATTGCTACGCACTTTGAAGTATTGAACTGCAAGAGGTTCTTCTTGCTCCAGGTCACCACTCTGTGTTTGTCTCTTTGAAGCTTGTCACAGTCCTCTAATTTACTTATCTCCAGCGAAAGCTTGAGGTCATCAGTAAACAGTAAACATTTAGCGTCTTTAACAACTTCTGGCAAGTCATTAACCATAAGAATGAATTGCAAAGGCCCAAGGTTACTGCCCTGACTCACCCCCAACCTGGTAAAATATGGCTTACACTTGTGTCCCGCATACTCAACGTACTGTTGCCTACCGCTCAAGTAACTTGCAAAAAACCTTAGCAGGTGTGGAGTGAAACCAACGGCCGCTAACTTTTTGAGCAAAACATCATTATTACCAGATCAAATGCTTTTTAAAAATCGAAGTAAGCGGCATCAGTTTGCCCCCCCCCCCCACTGTCCACAGTTGGCACAAGATTAGTCATGTAGCTGAGGAGATTGCTAGTAGTGCTTCTTGCCGGTCGAAAACCGTGCTGGACGTCTGAAAGCTGGCCACTGACCTGTTGAAATATGCTCTTATGAATAGCCCCTTCGAAAACCTTCGCCGGAGTCGACAGCACTGCGACAAGCCTGTAACCATCCACCGTCATCCCCGACCCTCTATTTGGTACCGGAACGACACGGGTAATCTTCCACTCCTCCGGAAAAATAGCTCCATCCAAACATTTATTATAAATGTACTGCAACGGTTTGGCTAGCACCGAACGACAATCCTTAAAGATGTAAGATGGAATGCCGTCCGGCCCAGAAGACTTTTTCGGTTTAAGCTGTTGAAGCGCGCAACATACTCGTACGTCGGACAGTTGTAAGTGATCAAGATGTACCCGCGCCGCTCCGTTCTCCTCGCCCGCTTCCGCCATAGCCGCACTTACATCCAACTCGGCCTGCTCTGTACTATACACCGAATAGAAGTATTCAGCAAACTCCTGAGCACACTGTTCGTCAGTCAACGCCTCGACATTCTTTAAAATCATGCAGGCAACAGCATTTTGCGAATGATTGCATCCCGACATGAGTCTCCTATACAGGCACACTAGGTGGGAATAGTTACGGAGAAATTGTAATTTCTATTTTTTAAAAAATACTTTATTATAATCCCGCGCTTTATTTTTGTAAAGGTCGGAAAATATCCCACACGAACGTACCAATGAGATTCAGCGTATCATATTTATGTCCTAACCCAGGTCATGGCCTATCCTACACGCCCTCCCGCTCCACCCAGAGCGGGAGAAGTTATTTGATAATTTGGCCTATCCGTATGCCTTTCATCTAAATCTGTTCAGCAGTTACGGCATGATAATAAATCTGTTTTAGAGTTCCGTACCTCAAAATGAAAAATTTAAACCCTTAAAGGATAACTTCGTTGTCTGTCAAAACCTTCAGAGGTGTTACTTAATTCTGAACTTTTTCGTTTGATGGCGAGAGAAATCTAGTTTGTTAAACACTAGGTACTAAATACTTAGATGTTCTCTTACCATAATAATTTGTTATCTGAGGTTGAACCAATTTGTTCTCTTTAACCCTACGTATTACAGAGTATCTAATGCTAGAAATTTCAACGAATGTATGAATAAATTAGAAATAATATTACAGACTATTATATAGTGAAAAATAAATATAAAAATATTGTTTTAGTAGGTGATTTTAATATAGATGTTCTTAGGAGAAATAAGCAATCAACAGAATTTGAAAACATGTTATTGAGCTTTAACTTACAACTAGCACTTCATCAACCGACGCGTCTTAAGAGCCAAACATGTAAAGACAATTTTGCGCATAATTTTAAAAAAGTCCTGTAAAGCTACTGTATTGGAGTTAGCGTTGTCTGACCATACTGCGCAGTTATTGAAATGTCCAATAAGTAACGTATGCACTTTTAAACGGTGGACTAAGACAAGATGTGACTACAATAACGACAACATCAATAAGTTTAAAGGCTATCTGCAAAACTTAACCTTTTCTGACGTCTATGCAGCCAGCGACCCAAATGTAGCATACAATGAGTTCGTAGATTTTTTAATTTTTTTATACGATCAGTGCTTCCTCGTAAAACTTATTTCAGTTAATGTCCACAATAAACAAAAATGCATATCGCGAGGTACAAAAAAATGCAGTGAGAAGAAACGTCAATTATTGTGGCAGTATCGAAGTAAACCAACTCAACAGAATAAAACGCGATTTAAGAATTATTCAAAACGATTTAAAAGAATAATTTTAACTCAGAAATCACATAATAATTACAAAATAAAGACATCAATAAATAAATCCAAAACTACCTGGCAAATTATAAACGAAACAAAATTAAATATACCAAAGAATAATATCCCCAAAATTAGAATTAATTATGAAATTATCTCGGATCCAAACCATGTTTCTAACTCATATAACGATTTTTTAACTGACAAAATTAAACCCTCGATAAATTCTGGGCTTAAAGTAACAAAAAACATTATGAACAGAAAGGATTTTATGTTTATCGCTCCAAGTTTTCCGAATGACATATTGAAAATCATTCTAGCATTAAACAATACAAATACTGTGGGTTATGACGGGATCAGTACAAAAATACTAAAAACAGTAGCTGATGACATAAGTCACCCGCTCAGTCATATTATAAATCTGTGTATAAGTGAAGGCATTTTTCCAGACGCATTAAAAAAATGAGTAATGAAGCCATTGTTTAAAAAGCAAGACAAGGAACTAATGGAATGTTACAGGCCGATTGCAATAATACCGATGTTCTCAAAAGTAATTGAATACTATATTTATAATCAACTTCGTTGTTATTTAGAAGTGAACAATATACTCTGCAACGAACAAAAAGGATTTAGGAAAAAGAAAACAATAAATATGGCAGTTTATGACTTTTTGCACTCGATTATGTCAAATATAGATAAAAAGACTCCAGTCTGTGCTATATTTTGTGACATGACTCAGGCATTTGACTATGTCCAACATTCTCATTCATCTTATAAAATCATATTTGCATGACAGAAAACAAATAACCGAAATAAGTAGTCTAAACACTAGAACCAAACATGAAGAAAACATTCTTTCGAAGGAACGAACTGTTACCTACGGAGTTCCGCAAGGAAGTGTTTTAGGACCTCCACTTTTTACTTTGTACATAAATGACTTTCCTAAATCAATTGACCATCCTGTAACACTTTTCGCGGATGACAGTACTATATCTATACCCTGTAATAATAAAGACTTATATAAATGTGACATTAATAATACATTGATCAATACTATACAATGGTTAGACAATAATAATTTAAAAATTAATTTAAGTAAGACAGTAATTATGCATTTTAGCCAGCGTTTATTGACATTTTCCAATCTTGACATAACATATAATAATATAACAATTGACACGGTTATACAACTAAGTTTCTGGGACTAATTATTGACCGACATTTAAATTGGAAGGATCACATAGATTCTCTGAGTAAGAGAATTAGTAGTAGTGCCTATGCATTGCAGTAGCGCAGGGTGACTTTATGGAGGAGGTAAGCCGAACCAACAAAAAAAAAAAAAAAAAAAAAACAATTATTTACCGTACATCAATCAATCAATCAAAATTTCATTTCATTACATTTCGATATACTACTTTTCTATTATGAGCTTCATACAAATTCCCGATTCCCGAACTCATAAAACAGCTACGAATATGTTTTTCAGTCTGCACATCTTTTTTGATGAATTCAACTACAATCTAACAAAAGTAAACACGGGAACGCCAGTCAGTCATTGATATTTATCGTAAAGGGAAACATTACAATTTTTGAAAAAACCATCGCGGCGTTTGAGATTTATAGTCACATCGGGGCGAGCACGTATTTTCAAAACTTAACCTTGAAAAGCATGTTTCTTCACAAAATTCACACACTATGACATTCTAAAACTATGAATGCCGCCATCCTAATAAGATCGTACTAATTAGTTGTCAAATCTACTCTAAATAAGTAATTTCAGCTTATTAAACTATCTACTTACCCCAAATACCTAATTACAAGGTACTTTACATTCACAACACACAAAACACCATGTTAATCATTCTCAAAACACTATGTTAATCACTGTCCTATAACTACAAACAAATATTAATACTAGTAGTATTGATAAACATATGAATTCAATTAATACTGAGCGAACAAAATGCAAATTAATAAGATTCTAATGCGATTACGTCAAAAAACAACCAAAATATCTGTGTCGTTTTGTAGTATAGTAAGAAAAAAAATAAAAAAAAATAGACTAACATAACTAACAAAACTTGTCTTGTCCTTTCAGCTAACAACTAAATTACTACTAACAACTACCACCAAGTACAAAGTTCGACGGCTCACCTTGCTTCATTGCCGTCTCCACATGACGCTGGCAGAATAGTCGACATCGGCTCAGTTGCCAAAGAGGAAAAAAAAAAAAAAAAAAAACCACATAATATATTTGTCAAACGAATGATGAAATTTTTACGAACTCCTAGCCGAACGCATTACGAAATTTACCGAATCAAATGCGTGTGCCAGAAAGAGGTGGTGCAATAGCAATAATTCCTTCTCGCTCCCGCGCGCACGTTTCTGCTACTCTGTGCCTACAATAATTCGCTACAGACCGGCTTACTCGGCTCATAGAAACCGCGGATCACGTGACCGAAGTGACGTCATGATGACTTTATTTTTTGTAAGGAAATTGAATTTAGCGTAAGCCGGACGCGCCTACGAGTTATTTTAGCGCAGTGTTTTGTTGTTAGGTTATTAAGACAATTTTTAATGTATGTAGGCGTTTTGTAATAGGTATTTTAATTTTATGGTGTATCAAATACTTATAGTTTGATTATTCAATGACGATAGAGTGGTTGTGTTCCGAATTTCCAAAGGGAAGCCGGTAGGAATCGGCTTATATGGACAATTCGCCCCTGATGCATTGTAATTTCTGTCACGAAATGTCAATAGGGAGGCGTTATTAACAGCTTACTACGGTCTGGCTGAATCGAGTTCTCAGATATGGTGTTATCTTTTGGGGTAACTCGAATAATAGAGAAGTAGCATTTAAAGCACAGAAGAGATGCCTTAGAGCATTATTTCATTTGCAAACCACGGATAGTTGCAAACCCTATTTCATAATGCAAAAATTTTTAACGTTGCCATCAATTATATTCTTGAAACTGTTATGTTTGTCACGAACAATCCTAAATTATTTCCGCGCAGAGCAGAGCAATTTCCCAGGAACAGGCGTGACCAAACCCAACTATGTGTACCTCCCTGTAGGACTGCACTTATGCGCAAAACTGTTTTTCATATGGCTCCAATTGTGTACAATAAGTTGCCTAAGAGCTGGAAGGAGCTTAATAATGTACACTTGAAAAGAAAACTGAAGACACATTTAATAAATAAAGCATATTATAACATTAACGAGTTCTTAGAGGAAAGATTTGTATTGACATAGTAGCGATTTGATTTAATTATATTTTATTTTATTTTTTGTGTTTGTTCATTTTTGGATCTTAATAATGTTTTTTTATTGTTGACATGTTTATTGTGTATTATTTATTAACTTATTTTTGTTTTAGAGTTCTGTTTGATTTTTGTTATTTTGCTCTTTAACTACTTAATTTACGTGTTATTCTAAGAGAATGTTTTAATTAATTAATGATATTCCTGAATATTTGCACGTCACATCATGTGGCAAACATGCCTGTACCTAATAATGTTCCTACCATCTTGCATGCATGTATTTGTATGTATGACACATGTTTAAGCAAATAAATATTATATTATCTATGTTGCACTTATTTTTAACATTAACTTTATACTTTATCATTATAATAATATTCCAGACCTACCAAATAATCTACTTTTTTATCTATGGGTAAAAGTTTACAGATGGGTACCTAATAGCTTATCATACTTTACCAGATGTCAGGAGAATATAATAAAACAGTTTTCTGATCGAATAATTTATATTTAAAAGACTAGATTATATATATACAATTATGTTTTACACTAAGATGTAGGACAGCTATGAACAACATTAAATTAACCAATCACCGATGAGCGGGTTGATTTTTGCTCGCAGTATAAATACCGCGTGACGCGTCGCAGCACGTTAGTTCATCCTAAGCTTTTTAGCTTAGTTTATATGTGCCCTGGCTGGAGGCTTTGAGTGTAGTAGCTTAAGGCAGCCACAGGATTGACCGGTTAAACAGCCAAGGTTTCTCAAAACCAGCTGTGAGATGACATACCGAAAAAAAAAAAAAAAAAAACAGCACGTTAGTTGTATGCCCGCGCACACAGCGCGCGGACGGTTATTCCAGCTGCTACATAGCTCCTCCCCAGCGAAGCGCCGCACAATGCGAGTGGTACAGAGAGGTGTCTCACGCACGTAGTCAGCGAGCGCGTAAGTAGTGCAAAGTGGTGGTGCCTGCCTAGTACTGCGTGACGTCAGGTTTGCACAGAGATGCGTGGACGCAGTGTTTGCGTCGTTTGCCTTTCACTTTTGCTTAGTGCGCGGCCGTGCTCCGTCTCGGCCGGACGTAAAGTTTTATAGAAGCGTACGGTGGGTCTTGAGGTGCGGCCGGATCGCGTGACGTATGATGACTGTTCCCTTACACGACTTGCCTCTTCTTCGGTGTTAGGCAGGAATGCAGGCTTCAGTCGATCTATTCTGATGTTTACTTGATGATCTTTGATTTTCACTGTATACACCTTGTTTTGTCTCTTCAAGACACGGTACGGACCTTCGTAGGTCGGTGTCAGCGGCCGGCGGTAAGCATCGGTACGTATGAATACATGCGTACATACATGTAGGTCGTCGTGTATAAACATTGCGCGCCGGTCGGTGTTACGGCGGACGGCTTGCATCTTATTCATTGCGCTGGTTATGACGTCGCTGAAGTGTGTATTCGTGTTTGCGTATATCGACGATTCTCCACACATTTCACCGGGTAGCCGTAATGGTTTTCCGTATAGCGCTTCTGCTGATGACACATCAGTGTTTTCTTTAATTGCAGCGCGAAGTCCCAGCAATACGGTTGGCAATTCTTGCGTCCAGCTTGAGTTTTGTAACCGTGCCGTCAATGCTGTTTTAAATGATCGATGCCACCTTTCAACCATTCCGTTCGCTTGTGGGTGGTAGGCAGTGGTCCGTGTTTTCTCGATGCCCGTTCTATTCATTAGTGTTTTGAATAAATGCGATTCGAACTGTCTTCCTTGGTCGCTTGTGATCTTTTCTGGGCAACCAAATCGCACTATCCACCCTTCGTAGATAGCCGTGGCGATAGTGTTGGCTTCCATGCGACTGGGAATGATTCTGGCCATTTAGATGCTCGGTCGATGATGGTAACCCAATACCGTCTTCCATCTGATATTGGTAGTGGTCCGACGATATCTATGTGTATGTGCGATAGTCGATCTGCTGGTGGATACTCTTCAAGCGGCGATACTGTGTGTCGCTGCACTTTGGTTCGTTGGTAGGTTATACAACATTTGGTCCACATGTTGACGTCTTTGTTCATGCTTGGCCAGAAAAAACGTTGTGTGATCATTTTCCTAGTGGCTCGGGTGCCGCGGTGACTCAACTCGTGCATGGCGTCGAAAGCTTTTCTTCGTAGTTCTAGTGGTAGGTAAGGTCCAACGTGGCTACTTGACGTTTCGCACAGTATTGGGTTATTTGCGTTGAGTGGACGTAGCCGTTCGAATCGGAGCGAAGTGTTTTTCATGACGTCAGTCAGTTGTTTGTCGCTGTGTTGAAGACGGCCAAGACGGGCCAGTTCGTCGTAGTCGATTGGTGAAGGAGTAGATATTGCTTCGATTCTCGATAATGCATCGGCCACAATGTTGTCCTTTCCTTCGATATGGCGTATCGTCATTGACTGATATAGTGCAAGTACCTCGTGCGTAGTGGTGTTTCAGTCTTGCTATTTAGCCGCAGTAATGCATGTGTTAACGGCTTGTGGTCCGTGTAAACCGTTATTTCTCTACCCTCAAACATGCGTCGAAAGTGCCGTATTGCTAGGTAGATCGCCAGTAGCTCTCGGTCGAACGTCCTGTATTTTTTTGCGCTTCTGTTAGTTTTTTTGAGTAAAAACCAAGTGGTCTCCAGCCGTTTCCTACACGTTGCTGTAGCGCGGCTCCGACACAGGTGTTTGAGGCGTCACACATCAGTGATAACGGAGCGTGAACTGAAGGGTGTGACAAGGTGACAGCATTCTTGATGCTATCCTTGCAGGCTCGAAATGCTTCTTTATCTTCACTGTTGAAGTTCACCTCGGTCTTGTCATTTTTCTTGCGTGTTCGTAGATATTTGTATAACTTTTCCTGTACGTGTGCAGCATGCGGTATATTTTCTTTGTAGAAATTCAATATACCGAGGAATCATCGTAATTCTTGAATTGTGGTTGGTTCGGGATAATCGGATATTGTTTTCACACGGTCTTCTGTTGGTTGGATACCGGCTTCAGTCAATATGTAGCCTAGGAATTCCAGTTTTTTGTGCCCAAAAACGCATTTCGACATGTTTATTTTTAAATCATGCTCTTTGAGCCTTTTGAAAAGTTCTTCTAGGTGTCTTCTGTGGGTCTCTTGGTCTGGTGATGCCACGAGAATGTCGTCGACGAATGGAAAGACGTGGTCCATGTCGGCGAGAACATTGTTGATGTGTCGCTGGAAGGTTTGCCCAGCGTTGCATAGACCGAAACACATCCGTGGAAATTCAAAAAGCCCAAACGGCGTAATGACTGCCGTTTTTTCGATGTCTTCTTCCCGTATACGCAATTGATTATATGCTTTCCTCAAATCAATTTTCGAGAAGATCTCCATCTCTTCGAGATGGTACGTAAAGTCACGAAGTCGTGGTATTTGATACCGATCCGGTTTGGTGACGGCATTTAGTCTTCGGTAATCACCACACGGTCTGTATTCGCCACTCTTCTTCTCCACAACCTGTTTTCTTATCAAAGAGTTTCCTGGCACGTAGGTTGACGAGAAAGTCGTGATGGCGCAAAAAATCGGCGCCCAAGATCGGTCGTTTCACGGCAGCAACGATAAGTTGCCATGATAAGGGGCGGCGCAGACCAAGGTTGAGTTCCAGCTTCCTCTCGCCGTATGTGTGTATCGGGGTTCCGTTCGCTGCATACAACACCTCTTCCGCCCGTTTCATTCTTTTCGTATTAGGAATGACTGAAACGTTGGCTCCGGTGTCCACAAGGAATCTCAAGCGATGTTGGTAATCGCAAACGTGTAGACGGTATGGTGATATTTCGTTTACCTCGGGTCCCGTCGCAGCCAAGGTCGCGACTAGTTTTCCTGACGCTTGAAGTTGCAAGGTGATCTGCAGTTGCGTGCTTCTTTACCATAACGTGCGTGGTAAAAACAAATATCGCCTGACGTATGCTGGTAAGTATTTGGTCGGCTTCGAGATAGTGAACGTGACCGTGACTGGAATGATCTGTATGACGATCTTCTTGGTCTTGCTCTATCTGTTTTCATTTCTGCAATTTCCCGCGTTAGTTGCATGATGGCTTCTCGAAGGTCAGGTTCCGCCTGTGAGTGACTGCTTTCGTGCCGTGATGTAGACGCTGACGGCTGTTGGCATGCACAAACCGAGTGGACTTCCCGGGTTTGCTCGTGCATCTTATCGGCCATGGCTGCAAGCACGTTGAGTGTGGCCGCTTCGTTGACTGATAGTACGGCACGCGTGGAAGCAGGTACGAGTAGGTGTCTCATCCACAGTATCTGCAGAGTGGTATCGGGCATCTTGTCACGTGCTGGCTCTCTCATGCTACGCAATAGCTGGGACGGCTTCTGATCTCCCAACTCGCATCTCAGTGAGCAGCTTTTGCAGTTGCTTTGTCTCCGATTCTTCATAAACAGACAACAGTCTCTTTTTAGCCTCCTCGTACCGGGCAACGCGTGTCTTGCTCATGATGATGTCGCTTATTTGCTCAACGTCCGACTTCTCAAGGTGAGCCACTAGGAGGCTGAACTTGGCTTCATCGCTGGGCTTCTGCGGGTTGACCACTGTTTCAAATTGTGCAAACCAGAGAAGTGGTTTGTCGCGCCAAAACGTTGGTATGCGTGATTTAATGGAGACGGTCGTCGTGCGTCGATGACGGACGTCGTTGTCTGGCATTTTAACGTCGGAGTCACCACTTTACCAGATGTCAGGAGAATATAATAAAACAGTTTTCTGATCGAATAATTTATATTTAAAATACTAGATTATATATATGCAATTATGTTTTACACTAAGATGTAGGACAGCTATGGACAACATTAAATTAACCAATCACCGATGAGCGGGTTGATTTTTGCTCGCAGTATAAATACCGCGTGACGCGTCGCAGGCTCGCAGCACGTTAGTTGTATGCCCGCGCACACAGCGCGCGGACGTTTATTCCAGCTGCTACAATACTATTTGTTGCACTTATCTTAACACTCGAGTTTCTCATAACATGTTGAATGTTATCGTCAGTTGTTTTCGCTTCTCGAATAGATAAGGGATCCATTATAAATATTAACGACTTTCGTGAGCAACGTTCACTAAGGTTTATTACCCGTTTTAGTTAGGATTTCTATTGTTCAATGTTTTTTCAATGTTTTAACAATTTCTGATAAAACTATCGAATCAATTCTCACGAAATTTTGCAGGGTACATTATGGATATGAGATACAGTCAGAATTGTTTATTTTAGTTATTTTCAGTCTTATGTCGTATGGGATTCTTCTCTGGGGAACCTGTGCGGACATTCATACTATCTTTGTTCTACAGAAAAGGGCTGTTCGAGCCGTTTACAACTTAGGTCCATGAGATTCCCTTAGAGAAAAATTCAAAGAAATAAATATTCTGACTGTAGCCTCCCAATATATTTTTGAAAACCTATTGTATGTACACAAAAATAAATAAAATTTTAAGAAAATGTCCGATATTCATAGTTTAAATACCAGGAATAAACACAACCTTGCTGTACAGTAAGCGTTCAAAAGTGCATAAGCAAGAGTCGTATTGCTGTGAACACGCGGTGTAGTCCGTACATTTGTATGTGTAAACAGTCAGACGTCTGTGGTGTGAGTGCCGTACTCACACCACAGAGAACGCAGTTTTGCACTACACACTGTCGTATCGTCATGGTTCGCGGGCGCCGCACTTATATTTCCATCACTTTTGTTAGCACGCATCATACGCGTGCCCTTGACCAGTGTATGGCATTGCTAAAATTCGAACGTAAATTACATGTGCAGATAGCAGAAGGCGTTAAGCGTTGATCTTAGATTCAAGATGGCTAAGGTTCTAATCTCGTAAATCATAGCGCTGTTTCTGCAAATATTAATATTTTTGTTTAAAATTATAATATTTTTTAAATATTGCTGCCTTTTTATTAATGTTGTTATTGCAATAAAGGGTGCAGAATAAAAAATGCGTGATATGATATGTGATAATAAAATAAAAAATATTTATTCGTTATATTTATTTTACTTAAGTATAGTTAACAAACTGCTACAATTATTTATCATTACTTCAGCTGAATAAGATGTGAAATAGATGTCTAGAAACTTAGAAGCAATTTGTATTACATACTTATTTAAATTTTGAAATGATTTAAATTTTAAATGGATTTTTTTCACCATTAATATAAAGCTTTGATCATGGTCTAAGTAATTAAGCAATAAATAAGAATATTAGACTACATAAAATGTAAAAAAAACTACTGACAAAATATTTGATTTTAAGGTTAAGTACCTATAGGCAGTTCCTAAATTATTTTAAATTTTATTTGGCTTTAGTAAATAGTGGTTGGTATTGAGGTTATAGCTTAAGTATTCATTTTCTTTACGAAAAGATGATTGAAACTAAACCTCAAATTTTAATCCTAAAATAATAATATTACTAAAATTTATTTCATGTAATTTCAATGTTAATTCGTTAACATATAATATACACAAACAAATTTACAACTAACTACTATATATATTATGTACAAGTATGTAAAGGAAAAAGTTAAAAATAAAGACAAGAGCTCATTGGGCGTCAAAAAATTCGTCCGCATCGCTGTCAGCGGGAAAAGTGCCCAAAAGGCTGGCAACATTGCCACGTTGGATGGCGATGCTGATTCTTTGGCCTAAGAATTGGCCAGCCCTCTGGTCACGTAAAGAGTCGACCAACCGCTTGGCGATGTCCCGGAATACTCGGTGAGCACTCGGACCCCATGGCCCTAGTGTTTCAACCCCAAACGGCTCAAAAATATAGCTACCAGTAAGGTTGCTATATTTGCATTACTAAAATAATATTAAACATTTTCGGTCTATCTCCAAGAAATACGACAAACACCATTTTGAAACGTGCTTAAAAAATTCGTTACCCTAAATTCATGCAATAACGAATCTGTTGTTTATTAAGTTGGTATGATCAATATTTTAAAGTCAAAAACGGTTTTCTGGCTGGTCTTCAGTGATGCAAGCCTTCAGAGTGCACGGCGAACGGTTCATAATGACTTTTTTAATAATTCAGCAAAATATCTCGTTAGTATGAAACCATTTGTTTCATAGTCATTCACCATTTGACGTCGCTGCACCTCGATAATAAGCCTCTTCCTCATATCTCTTAACCCTCACAGTATTTCTCTAGAACAAAGAATAACATATAATTCAGCAAAATATCTCGTTAGTATGAAACCATTTGTTTCATATTCATTCACCATTTGACGTCGCTGCACCTCGATAATAAGCCCCTTCCTCATATCTCTTAACCCTCACAGTATTTCTCTAGAACAAAGAATAACATTGTATTTATTACACATAATACGTAATTATTTATCATTCACTAATCGAATTAAACCTCATAATGAATTTAAAACTTTAAAGGCATCTTCTGTCTCAACAATTCCTCAGGGGGCCGACCACAATCTTTTACGAAACAATCTTATTTCAGGAGAGTTTTGTTTCAAGCTTACAATAACATAACTCATATTCGTACCACGACCTTCATCGTTCAAGAATGTTTTATTCCTGCTTAGTGCTGGGAAAGAACGAACTATTTGTAAGATTTGTCTATTGCCTGCTATAGTAGAAAAGAAACAACGCTATGTGAACTGTATAGCGCTGTCCCTTTCACACGTTGGTCCGAATCGCTACTACGAAGTATTGGTCTTGAAGCAAAATATTATTTTCTTTTACTTAAAATATTACTTTGCATTAGAATCTAATTTTTATGAGTAATTTCCATGAAATTGACACAAATATTAAAAGATTTGGCTTTGAAAAATAAGAAAAACAATTGAAAAAATTAAAAATAAGCTACGACTACGTTGTTACATGATATAAATCGGAACAGAACGAAATTTGAAACTCGGGCCGCATTCGGAGTTACGCTTTAATCGCTCACATCAATATTTTGCGTACCGATTTAGATATGCTTGCACAAGATGGTTGGATTACAGTATTTCTTTGAGTATACACAACAAATTTCTTCTTCTTTGATTAAGTGACGACTGTAGCCAGAAGCACAATTTCCAAAATGCCACGTTAGTTTAAAGATATGGTGCAACTCAAAACAAAACAGCACAAATGTCATTTTGACAGCGCTCACGGTGATATTAATATAGGGCATGGTCAGCGTTATCGCAAGATGGCGCATGCTATGACGTCATGTATGACGATTCACAGCACGTTTTTATCGCGCTGACACTAATTCGCTATGGGTGTTAGCACGCTCTAATCGATTGCAGCGTAACTCTGAACACAGCCTCGATGTAGCGATAGTTTTGTTTACAAGTGGATAACTACTACGGGAACTTATTTTAACATATTTGCTAATGAATTTATGATCTAACTGGCTACAAAGTCGACATGGAATCAAGGGAAGGTTAAGGTTACTCAGTGAATAAGTTTTAAAACAAAGAAATGTGTAATGTTTTGACGAAGATAGTTCTAAACAATATATTGTGGTCAGACTCAGTGATTAGTGTTTTGTTATTCATTTTGCAGTCGGGTTTCCGGGCGGCAGCTAGAGGTACTCTGGGAATTTGTATTTTTCTGCATTATCCGCTTCCAAAAACTCAAATGTTTCGTATGCATTCGCCATCAAACAAGAAATTAATTACACATGTACTAAAATCTATAGATACCAGGGGCGAAACGTCCATATAAGCCGATTCCTACCGGCTTCCCTTTGGAAATTCGGAACACAACCACTCTATCGTCATTGAATAATCAAACTATAAGTATTTGATACACCATAAAATTAAAATACCTATTACAAAACGCCTATATACATTAAAAATTGTCTTAATAACCCAACAACAAAACACTGCGCTAAAATAACTCGTAGGCGCGTCCGGCTTATGCTAAATTCAATTTTCTTACAAAAAATAAAGTCATCATGACGTCACTTCGGTCACGTGATACCGCGGTTTCTATGAGCCGGGTAAGCCGGTCTGTAGCGAGTTATTGTAGGCACAGAGTAGCAGAAACGTGCGCGCGAGAGCGAGAAGGAATTATTGCTATTGCACCACCTCTTTCTGGCACACGCATTTGATTCGGTAGTTTTCGTTGAATTTCGTAATACTGGGTAGGAGTTCGGAGTTCGTAAACATTTCATTATTCGTATGACAATGTGTGGTTGCTTTTTGACGTAATCGCATTAGAACCATTTGCTTTTTTTTTCGCACAGTGTTTATTGAATTCATTAGTTTATCATTACTAGTAGTATTAATATTTGTTTGTAGTCATAGGACAGTGATTAACATAGTGTTTTGAGTTTATTGGATGTGAAAATAAAGTACGTTGTAATTAGGTATTGGGGTAAGTAGATAGTTTAATAAGCTGAAATTACTTATTTAGAGTAGATTTGAAAATAATTAGTACGATCTTATTAGGATGGCGGCATTCATAGTTTTAGAATGTCGTTTGACAATTACTTTGTGAAGAAACATGCTTTTCAAGGTTAAGTTTTGAAAATACGTGCTCGCCCAGATGTGACTATAAATTACAAACGCCGCGATGGTTCGTTCAAACATTTTAATGTTTCCCTTTATGATAAATATCAATGAGTGACTGCCAGTCGTAAATTTAATAAAATATATTGTTCCCGTGTTTACTTTTCATAGATTGTAGTTGTTTATAGAATATAGGGATTTTAAAACATATTCGTAGTTTTTTTTTTTTTTTTTTGCTGCTCCGGCTTTCCTCCTCCATAACGTGAGCCTTCGCTACTGATAGATACACAATTCATTCGGCAAGTTTACGTAAATAAATACATTTTACTAACTTTACATGACACGAAAATGTTTTTTCTTAATATAAATTGCAAAACAATAATATTTCCGTCGAGTCCGAGGAACTTTTTTAAGATTGCTAAATTTGACATTAAAACAATATTGCTAGTTGTCAAAAGTCACGTCGTGGTACGAATTGAATGAACTTTTAGAGGTGACGTCACCAAAATCGCTAAGAAAATAAAATTGTTTCAACATTACAATGAGCTTATTTTATAGACGTCATGGTACGAAAAGTCAAAGTAAGATTATAATAATACTGCTATAAGAGCTGGTGGTAGGCCCCCTGTTCTATCAACAATACCTTTGATTAAGATTTATGTTTAGTAAAATATGAAATATTTAAATGATAACACTCACACTTAGTCCGGTTTCATATCTTGTGTAAATAACATTCACTTTTACGCAGCGCAGTAATATTTATCTCCCTTCAATATTTTTTGACTGCATTTTGAAAATAATAACCACAACACCGCTAATAGCTAAATACTCGTCACCAACATTATCTACGAACCAACAAAGTTCTATTATGTGAATACTCGCTGTCTACCCCACAGAAATCGAAATAATTTAGTTAGTTTTCTGTGGTCTACCTGCTAAACTTTAACATTTATGTGAACAAGACGAATGAAACAAAAAACTAATGATTATCGAACTAGTCATTGGTTGCAGACAAAGTGAGTGTGTGTGTGTGTACTGTGCGTGTCTATAGTATTGTAACAATTTATAGAAGAAGGTCGTAAGTCAAACCGAAGCGTCAATCTATTGCTTTGTGAGATTGCTTATGGACTTTTGGTCGGTACTGTACATCGCACACGTCTCCACAAAGTAGGCAACTCATTCATGGGTCAATGTATACGCTTTTACAACAAACTTCCCTTTGACATTCGAAACTTACCCATTAAACGATTTAAAATCTTTATCAAAACCAAACTTTGTAAAAAAGGGTATTATACAATTTCAGATTATTTAGAAGATAGAAAAGCTTGGGATTGAACTGCTCGCTCTGCTAAGCCTTGTGATAAAACCATAAAACTAGACATTTTATTTAATTATTATGTAAAATCAACATATACCAGTTTTATATACACATTGACATTGTTGAAAATTATATTCAAAATGACATGATTACTTTTTAAAGTATTATATTATTTTAATAATTGTGAATTTGAAGACTATGTGGATATTATTTTTATTTCTCTGCTAGTTTTAGTGATGGTCTGGCAGTTTGAATAGTTTATGCGGCCTACCCAAATGTCCTTTCTTTGGTATTGTTCGTCGTTTTGAGCTCCTTATGTTCTGAGTTGAGCTCCACGATTACTGACAAATGCTTGCACTGACTGGACAGGTCCACTCAAATCTGTGTGGTTCTTTCCTCAAAAGACCTTTTCAGTCACTAATCTACATGGTCCTCATATGGCCTGACCAAGATTATGTCTGGACTTTAAAAGCGACTGCGACCTCTGAGTTTGTTTCGGCCTTTCTTCTCAGAGTAGTCAGATAGGAAACGCCGAACTCGTCTAGCTTATTTTTTTTTTTTTATTTGACTTGTAAAAGTGATTCTTACATCCTATTTACAGAATAATTTATTTCATTTCATTTCGATACATAAGTTATCGAACAAAAGCGTTTTTAGAGACAAACATTGAAAATTTAAAATATCTAAAATTTTGATGACCTAGAATTTCTAGTGCTTATGTAACTTTCTTCGTTCCAAAAAAATATGTTTTCTTTGAAACTTAGTGAAAATGTTGTCTAAAACGACGAAATATGAAAAAAAAAAAATATCGTGTGGCACTCGGGGACTGCCGCGGTAAAGCTTGTAACCTCCATACTTCCTATTTGTCAACGCTACACTTAGGATGATGACGGATGATGACATAAAACAAAAATTACGTTCCCAAGACAACATCACGTTTTTGTTTTATGTCATCATCCGTCATTACATGGTAGGCGGAGTGGGGGGTGTTAGGTTTTATTTTCGTTACGGAATTTCTTGATTCGGTCACCGCGCTCAAAGCCCACGATAAAAGCTATGCAATAGCTTAAAAACACTTACCGGTCGGATACACATAGAAAAACCACAATATATCACAACTTTCACCTTTCACTCATGCGTTTATTAACACTTTTTTGGTTGGGTCAAAATAGGTATAATATGATGTTATTTACTGCAAATATTATCTACAACGATGTAATATCTACTTAAAAATGAAAATAACACCACTTCCCGACAATTTACACACAAAAACCACTGAAAAACGAATTATTACTCCGCGAGTACGCGTCCCGGGCGTGTCGTTCGACTGACACTACTTCCCGACGGTTTACACACAAAAACCACTAAAAAACTAATTATTACTCCGTGAGTACGCGTCCCGGGCGTGTCGTTCGACTGACGTTTTTTCGCGCAGGAACCGTCACGTTCAATAATTTATTTTTTAATTAAATGATTTTATTGACTAGATTATCTATCCGACCATAGAGTGTCAAACATTGTTTGACACCGGGGCTTGAGCGGCTTAACATTTTTACTGACCAGAAACTTTATCAGTCTTATATGTATGTCTTTAAAAAAAAAAAAAAATAATAAAGGTTCGCCCGTACACAAGGAGTCCATAGCTTAACAACGAATCGGCAAGTGCAAAATGGATACACAATTCCTAACGTCTGTTTGTTCAATACATTTTTTAATTGGTAAAACTTACTTAACACCGATCTTAGCCTATTGCAAATGTCATTTACGTGTAATTTCCAGTTAAAGTTCTTATCTATTGTTAGACCTAAATATTTAAATTTATCTACGTACTCTAATTTTGCACAGTTACAATTATTATTTCGTTATTTTTTTCGTTTATTATTTTGTTCGTATACTTTTTCGTTATTTATTTCTATGCAAACATTCGTATGTATGTCCTATCACTGTGAGATACTCATTATTTACAGATTTAGCATTTCGATTATATGGCGAGTGTATATGCATACATTTAGTTTTTGAGAGATTTAATGATATTCCATTGTCGTGTGCCCATTTGTTAATATTTTCAAAGTCACCTTGAATACACTTTTGTACCTCAGCCATATCTTTGGAGGCGTAAACAAGACACATATCGTCAGCGTACATGAACACCTCACAACTACGTACGACATTTGATACACTGTTTGATTTACACACAAAAACCACAAAAAAAACGAAATATTACAGCAACAACACTCAAGGACCGAGCGCTTCGTAGACTGACGTTTTCTCGCGCCGGAATGTACTTTCAACAATTTTTAAAAAGTCGCGTTCCACGTTATTTTTAAATTAAATGGTTTGATTGACTAGTTTATCTATCCGACCATAGAGTGAAAAAGCCACAGGGCCTTTGTTTTACGCTACAAATAGAGATGTAAGCCGCGTGGATGCCTGGACGCGCCGGTGTATTTTTTGTAAAAAGTTTTTTTTTTCACTTTTTTGTGGGTTGGTTTGTAATTTATTTGTGTAATTTTGTTACAATAGCCTAATGTCAACTGCTCATCACCTTTTACAAAATATTGGTTTTCCCGATGCAGGGACTTTAACTGTTGAGGAGTTCTCCAGGTACTTCACCATCAGCTCACTGCACCGTATGAATTGTGACGAGCATCAATTGCTTACCAACCATATTATAGTAATCGAATCGCTACCCATGAAATACATATTATTGAGTAGTTCCGATGGCCATCTGTGTCCTTCATCATTAGTTCCGCTTTACCAAATGGTGCTTTCCGAGAGCAAATGCACGAGTTGCAATAAAAAATACCCAAATCGCTATAGGTGTGCCTATAATATTTGAAGAGTTCCCTCGATTTCTCCAAGATCCCATCATCAGATCATGACCAAATGACAATGGTACCACCTCGGAAGTATACTCTTTCAAACAAAAAAAGAATTTATTGGTCCAGCCGTCTTCGAGTAATCGGGGAAAACATATTAAAAAAAGATTCCAACGAACTGAGAACCTCCTCCTTTTTTGAAGTCGGTTAAAAATGGGTCTTGACAGACAACGAACTCATTCTTTAAGGGTTTCCATTTTTCATTGTGAGGCACGGAACCCTAAAACAGATCTGTCTGTTACCTTTTCACGCCGTAACGGCTGAACAAATTTAGATGAATGGTATACGTATAGGCCATGACCTGGGTTAGGATATATGATAAGTACTCTGAATCCCGGTAGTACGTTCCTGTGGGATATTTTCCGAACTTTACGCGTGCGAAGCCGCGGGCAAAAGCTAGTATTACATAAACTTCATAAGGTGGTGCGTCCTTTCTATATCTACTAGATCGGGCCCGCTTTGCCACATTCTTCCAGTCGTTCATAGAGAAAATCGAAGTTCTCTTTCTTTCGGATTCTATAGCGGAATGCATTGAGTCAACCTTCATCATTGTTTGTCCAGACTCCAAATATTTCTGTTCTATCACATTTGGGTGCGACGTCTGAATCAAATGCAGAAAGAACGCCGCAATAAATTGGTTTCTGTTCTGCCCTGATCAAGTGTCGGAAAAAACTTTTATAATTTCCGGAATCATATTTATCCACTCAGACAAACAAGTGGCTATCTCGGAACTCCACCGTTTCCCATTGATTTCGTTCCACATAACATAAAGCAGAACAGTTCCACATGAAGCAGAATGGTTTGGATTCGTAGATTGTAAAATTGTACACGCACAACTTTCGTGTATGAAGGTGGTTTTACACCGGCGAGATGACGCGTGGGTGGGATGGGCAAGAATTGATATTTATATGGCAAAATTTCTATCCACGCCCTGCCCATCATTGGTGTAAAAGGTCTAGATGCGCGAGGATTTGCGAGGCCTGAAATATTTTTAGTACAATATTGAACTTTATATCTGTATAAATAGAGCATTTATTTACTTTGTAAAACGAATATACAAATCTCGCACCGACCATCGAGGACCCACACGGTCTCTCTCCGTCTCGCGATGTCTCGCGCTGGCACGCGCCGGCTCGCTCCGACCATCGCGAGACATCTCTGCATACTAATTTTGGCTGGCCGGTGCGCCAGACACGGCTGGCTGGGTGGCGCGTGATAGCGCGAGCCGGCGCGAGACATCGCGAGCCGGCGTGAGGCGGCGCTGGACATCTTTCGGTGTAAAAGGGTAAGCGTGATTTCAATTCTCGCCCATCCCATCCACGCCTCGCCTCGCCGGTATAAAACCACCTTAACACAACTCTCCTACATCTCCGCTGGTTATTTGCAATACACTTTGAGGGTATGCAGTACCTAACTGATAAAAATGTGGCATCGTTTTGCGATTTTTCTTTATCACGCCGTTTAGTTTCGGCAGCTGTTTTTCTTTCTTGATGTTCTTTGTACAGAGCGTCATATTTTATTGGAATCTTTTTATACTTGTGGCATAGCGAACACTGGTCTTTTTGGAGTAAAGAAGGTATAGTTATATTGAATTTTGCTTTTATTAATGTACTTTAGCTAGATTTTTAGAACACAAAGACCAAAAAACGCGCGATTACCTTGATTTATAAATTACTTACGATCTGTTGGTGACTTTTACCGGACAACAGAATTGCATTTCATTCACAGCTTTTCGTCTTCAAGAAATAACTAAGAGCCATTTAACAACACTTATGCCCGTTTTCACCTTCACTAAGTGACACTTAAATGAATCCCTAAATAAAAGTGCATTGTTGGATTTTCAACTCTCAGCGCTGAGCCTAGCGTTGAAAATCCAACAGTGTACTTTTAATTAGGGATTCATTTAAGTGACACTTAGTGAAGGTGAAAACAGGCATTAGTTACTTTTCGCTTACAATATATTCGACGAGAACCACTGATACTCGTAATGTCTCTTAGTTATTTCTTGCAGATTCGTCTGCTTCGCGATTCGCTTTACATGAAATGAAATTAATATAAATTATATGCGAAAAGTAACTAAGTAACATTAATGAGCAGTGTAGCCCAGTAATTGAGAAAACGTTAGTAAAAACATTGTCATACATTACTCAATTACCGTTAGTTCATTTTCAATGACTTTTTTTGCCTTGACAAGTAGTTATGAACTTCTGACATTCTCGTATTATCTAAAATTCTGAATAAATCTTCTCTGTTATGTTTTCATAAGGTAGATAATGGGTTTAAAAACACTGACATCATTAACTCATTTTGGCTAAAAGGGAGACGGAGACGATTACATACACTCTTGAGCCGTGCACAAGAGTTAAACGAGGACATGCTGCGCCGACTCCGTGAAATGCACATCGAGGATCTAGAGATCCCTGGTGACGCATACCTCGGATACGGACAGCATAACCCCCTCCTAACTAATACTAGACTAGGTGAAATCAACTATATACCAAAAAATACAGGAGTCGGCTGCTCAGCAAGCGAACGACCGCTCCACGTCCCCATAAATTGTAATTAGCTGTAAATAGGATAGGGCACTATAGAACAACATTATAAACTTATATAAATTCATTATGTACACACTAACAAGCTCACAGCACACACTACACGACACTTATATAGATCTCTCTCAGACAAAGATAGGTAGACTGTAAGTAGGTGACACACCCACAAAAAAAAAAAAAAAAAAGGCCGAATACACCACCGATCTGTGGACATAATGTAACATATGAACCAGGGAAATAAACATCTTTCTATTCTATTCACTCTTGAGCCTGAATGTAACGAGATGAAAATGGTGTGAATTTATAGATTCAAACATACATTAGTGTATTGCAGTGACTAGTTGCTATCCCACAATTCACACAGCGATCCATAGTTTCAACAATATCCAATCCACAAAGCGGCGGTAAAATCCAAAATAACAATTCCAAGTCAATCGTGTGTTCATGGCGGCATGGAGTGTGTGATTGTCGCAACCCAGCGCTGGGCACGCTTCAATTGCGGCGATAAAACCCCTCTTTGAGAAGTGGCTAGAGAGGTGCCACGGCGTCCTCACCTTCCGCCTGACGCAGGTCCTCACCGGACACGGCTGTTTCGGGAGGTTCCTGTTCAGGATAAGGCGAGAGGAAACGCCCGGGTGTCACCACTGTGTGGATCGCCCGGAGGATACGACGGAGCATACGGTGGAGGTCTGCTCGGCTTGGGCGGAGCATTGCCGTGTCCTGATCGGCGACGGTGATCGCTCGCGTCCGGCCATGGTACGGAGCGAGAAGAAATGGGAGGCCGTCACCTCCTTTTGCGAAGCAGTAATGCTCGCGAAGGAGGAGGCGGAACGTGTGAGGGAGAGACAAAATTCGCGTCCTCACGCCCCTAACCGCCGCAGGAGGAGACACCCAGGGCGTCAGGAATCGCTGGCCGATTTCCGGCCTCCATAGGTGCGGGCTTGCGGACGGTGAGCAATGGGTAGCTCGCCGCCCGATAAGGTCCAGGCCCTGGTCGCCGGCGCGTTGTGTTCCACGCGTGCCTCAAAGAGATGTCAGCAGAATGGACGGGGTCCGCTAGGGCCGATGCCTGCCGGGGGTTGCGAATAAGGCCGAAAGGGAAATCGTGGCCCCCGGCAACATGGCAACTGAAGGAACACGGGTGGGTTTTAGTCAGTAAGAGTCTGACACGTCCTCCCGCTCCACCCAGAGCGGGAGAAGTTATTTGAAAAAGTCACACTCAAAAAAAAAAAAGTCTTTCGTGTGAGCGATCTTCGGTGTCCAGTGTGAAAGCAAGAGTCGTACAAGGTCAGAATCCGTAAAAATCAAAGCAACCACTGCTTTGATTTTTACGGATTCTTTACACGTTGAAAATGAAAAATAATTGGGAAAGCACTCAAAACACATCGGAAAACACGAAATAAGTCACAGCTGTCTAGTAGGGGTGGGCGTTGCGACAACGAACCGTTTACAAAGACCGTTTTGTATTTTGTGATGATGAAACCGTTTTACGTCCTGGGTTCAACTTCAAACAGTCTTCATTGCACAAACCAGTCTTCGAATTAAATGGTGCGATTTTTATTTTACATCTTAGAATATACAGTCGGGTACAATGATTCAACTATCTATCTAAAACTAGTAACTAACTAGTAACTAAAACTAGTTAGTCATTTCTTATAAACGGTATCCGCTTTTATAACAAGTTGCCAAAGTCTGTTACAGAACTAAGCGATGGAAAGTTCAAGACCCACATCAAACGTGTCCTTATCAAAAAAGTATATTTTGAGATTAAAGACTACGTTGAAGACAAGGAAGTTTGGCAATAATTCCTTATGCACATGTGGCTTCCCTGGTACCTCATTAACGGCATTACAATGTAAATGTCTATTAACTGCTCCCAAATTACGATGATTATTTTATTTTACTTTTTTTTACATACTTCATTGACATAATCTTTTCATTTGACATTATATGCCTACAATTTTAATTTTTTTTTTAAATCAAATTAGACTTGTTACATCTGTAGTGGCAATCATGTCATTTGGTTTAAATAGGTCCTTATTTTTATTATTTTGTTTATCTTTTATATATATTCTTTTCTTTTAAATTTTGTGAATGTGAAAACGTTGTAGGCTGTACCATTTTCTATTTTACTAAGTACGTGGTACTTTTTGATAGGCCTACACTGTCCTCCCATACCTATTAACTGTCATTTGAAAACATTGTAGAAACGACTTATTTTGAAAAGAGTAACCCTGGAGTTTCTTGCCGGCTCTTCTCCATAGGAAGTGACCAATTGGAACCGTACACCTAGCTTCTGACGTTTCATAAGTGCCCTTATAGGTTTATGTGAAATAAAATATTTTGAATTTGAATTTATCACACTCGTAAAACAGTCCTCCCAATAAAAAGTGAACTCTTAAAAAGTGAACTCTTTGAAATGAAATACAGTCAGTAATGTATTACCAGTTGTCAATGCTGTCGCTCGTGATGCGAAAAAACCATTTCATACATTTCAAATCGTTGATAGTTTTAAGAAACTGCGCTCAACGAAAACGCAATTCTATTCCATGTTAGATAAGTTTCGTCCTTTAACCGTTTTCTGCAACCGTTTTCGTCATCGGGAAAACGGTTTCGGTCGTCAAAAATTCGAGAACGACCCACCACTAATGTCTAGTGTCAAATTGTCAATGTCAGTCAGCTCATGCCAGTGCAGAATATGCACTGCCAGTGACATAACAAAAATGTATAACTGATTTTAATCGTGTAAGAGCTCAGAAGTACAAGGTAAAATAAGTATAAAATAAAGCAATGAGAATCATAGGAGGATTTATTAGAAGCACGCCTATACATGCGATGGAAAGTGAGCTGTGCCTCCAACCGTTATTTATTCGAAGACTGTTTCTAGCAGGTAAATTTTATTTAAGATCAGATTGGTTTGTAATAGTAATCTTATAAGTACCTTGGGGGAGCTGTCTGACCAATGCCAAGGTGTATACTGGAGAAACAAAAAACTACCATTATTAGTGGATGTCCACAGAGTTTATGCAGAAATGCCTTTGTACTCTAGCCCGATAATAGATATTTATTCCTTGGACACTTGGGTGACCGATATAGATTTATCTAATGTAATATGTGATACAATTAAGGATATAAGTTCGGCAAAAAGACTGATTAATGTTACGTATCTTAACAATACGTGTGTAAAAATGATAGATGATAAGTTTAGTCGACACTATAAAATATTTACGGACGGGTCCAAGGCTGCTTTCATTGATCCTCAACTTAATACTAAAGCTAAATTCAAAATTAATGCCAATATTTCTATTATGTATTGTGAACTCATAGCTATATCTAAAGCCCTGTTGTATTTACTGAGTGTAGATCAAGAGAACTTAGTCATATTTTCGGATTCAAAAAGCAGCCTCCAACATTTGGCTCAAGTACCCTCGAGTCTTCGAGGGATCTCGATAGCCATAATTATTTTAGACTCAATTTGTAAGATGCAGTCTATCAATAAAACCGTCACTATTCAATGGATTCCCTCACACATTGGAATCATGGGTAACGAGGAACAGCCCAACAAGCATCATATGAGGGTATTAATTACACATGCACACCGTTATACTCAAATTGGCTTGGTCATGTCAAAGATCTATGCAGACATAGATGGCACGAATATTTTGATGAACGATCAAAGTTAAAGGGAATCTGGTATAAAACCATCCAGTCTGAACCGCTTCGTTGCCCATGGTTTGAAGGAACGGAGATAGATAGGAAATATGTAGTAGCTCTGTTGAGGATGCGTTTGGGCCATATACTATAGTATATGGCCCGAACGCATCCTCAACAGATAGTTGATAGCTATCGAATAAGATTAAATATTTAATGGGTAAAAGTACCTCACCAAACTGCGAAGTTTGTGGGGTGATTAAGGATATTTACCACGTGCTGATGGAATGTGACCGGAACATATACGATAGACAATGTTCGCTCGGTGTAGGTTTTGAAGTGGGCGCATGTAACAGCATCCTAGCGTCCCCTTGGTCGGAGGAGGCTCGGATGTTGTGTCGACTGTTGTTGGTTATTTACCAAAACGAATAAGTAAGTAGGTCATAATTTTAATCATTTCTGTTTATTATCCATTGTTTAGTTTTAAGTTGTTGAATGTTTTTTGTTACGGGGGTGACATTATCACTAAGTGATAAAACCCCTTCAAATTAATAACAAAAAATAAAAAGTTTAAAATATTTAATTAAAAATACACTTAAGCAGTACAAGAAAATCGTCCGTGACTGTAATCGTCGCTCGGGCCACGCATCGGCTGCGCGGTAGTTTTATGACATCATTACTAATATTAATTACGTTTAAGACAACTTTTCCATCAAAAACCTCCATGTCGCATTCGGGAATAATACACTCCGCCCTCGGAGCATTATATTCAGTAGCACGCAGTGTAATCGAACCAGAGACAAAATCCAAACAAGATAATAGTATTTTATTTACACCGGGTTGTAAAATTACTTCGTCATCCGAAACCAACTTGACGCGCTCAGCTTCACTACATGCACCAGGTAGTTCGAGAAATTGATTTGCATTAAATATCTTTAAAGATGTCCCATTATTGTAAAATAATCACAAGAAGCAATAAATAGGGTACACAGTCAAGTGAAATGCAACTTTTAACTAAAGTCAAGAAATAGTCAAACACGGTACTTGATCAGGACACACCAACAGTTATTATTTTAAAACACGTGGGCTGCAATAGTTCAATCCCGCTTCTGAGCTATAAGAGCTCAGAAAAACAAGGTAAAATAAGTATAAAATATTTAATTAAAAATACACTTAAGCAGTACAAGAAAAAGTTAGGTAGGTGCTAAGCCTTCGGTGTCCGCCAGAAAAGAGAACGCGAGCCTCGCACAGTGGAACGAATGTATGGGAGCGGTTGGACGTAGACATTTCCGAAAAAAAAGAGTAAAATTATGCCAAACTAATGATGCCATCTTATTCGATTACTTAATGCCTTCATAACTTGTGGTGATGAATTTCTTCATAACTCCCATATTTCGGGAGTAATTTGAGAAAATGTGAAATTTTACTATGAAAATGAGTGTATCGAGCTCTCTCCCTCCTGATTCCGGGCTTGTTTCAAGTAGCGGTCTCTAATATCATAATGCTAATACTAAGAGCTATATTTAATACTAAGACACATAGTGCGCCAAATGTGCACTTTCTGGGATAAAAGGAAATGAAAATTTAAAAAAAAAAACGTTTTTTCCCCATTTGTATTTACTTTAAACCGCAGACAGACTTATTAAGAGGTCTATAAATATATTATATATATACAGAAATATATATTAACAAAAATATTCACAAGAACTGATGAGAGTATGACTTTTAAGTAAGTTGATAATAAATTACCTAGTTTCATTAAAAGTACAATAAATAATTAAGATGTAAGCTCTAATTTACTAAGTTACACATTTTAAAACAATAACATCATTTAATTATCTTCGTCATCATCATCATCATCAATTAATTCAAATTCAGAATCGATGTCCGCTAAATCATTTATGTTAACAAATTCGATATCACTTTTCTCAGAATCCGTAAGCTCATAAAATTCCTTAAAAGAAGATTTTTTTACAAACTTATTTCCTTTTGGACGGATACTTGTAACAAGTGGATCAGAAGACAGTAAAAGATTGTGCATAATATCTTCATTGCATGAGATACTGCTATGCTTTCGAGAATGCCCCTCTCTATATTTTCTAAAATCTTTATTTCTAGCCTCAGATGCCTCTTCGGATAGAAAACCAATGGGCACAATTGACATGTTCTGAACTATGTCTGGCCCATGCATTAAAATTTTATGAAGTGAAGAAGGCATATAATACCATGGGTATAACTCCACGTAAAGCTTAGCAGTATCAAAGCAGAACTCTCGGAATTTAGTTACGTTGATCTTCTCTCCTGATGAAATACACTGCAAGATCACACAGATTTTTCTTAAAAGCATAGCATCTATTCCGGTCAGTTCAGCAGATTTAGTGTAGTTTTCAAAAAATCTCCTTGCCGAGTTGCCATTGTTGGTGGATCCACTGCCTTGTTTCACAACATCGAGAAGTAAGCCCGTTTCTCTTCTTACAGCCTCTTGAACTCTTTTCTTCCTGTCATCAACTTGCCTTTTTGCTATATCACCCCTTACTTGCCATGATTTTATGTCTAATTTGTAGGAAATGTGTAATAAGCATTCCATTGAGCGAATCCAAGCGTGAAGGGTGCTTAAGCTATATTTATACATGTCCTCGTTTGCGTGTTTATCTTTGATTAACTCTAAATTATTCATTTCTTTAGGACAAGCCTTGCATATGTCACACACTGAAGCTGCTGTATTGGATATAATGGAATGAATTTTACCATCAATCATTGTCAACAGCAGTTGGTGTTTGACACTAATTCCATCAGTGATGGTGGATGGAGTTAAGGCTTCAATCTCTGCTTCGATTTCAGCCATCTCTCTCTGCACATTTTCTTTGGTTTCCTTTATAAACTTAAACAATATTGGCCGGCAAAATGAAGTGGAAGATGGTCGCTCGTTTTCCCAAATTGTTACACCTTTTGAGACGAGCCGCAGTGGTACAAGACTAATCATAAAATTACTAGCAAGATCGATTTGCTCATCTTCACTCGTCCTTTGATGATAAATGCTTTGGCTAGATGATCCGTCAAAACCCCATTTGCTGGTCAATACGAGCTGTTGATTGGGATCAACAGGGGTTTCTAACGACCTAATAAGTCTTCTTGAGGTTAAATCCATCAAGGCTTGTAATTTGATTTTTGCAGAGCTCTCTGTAACTGTGAGATCTTCTTTGGCCGGATAGCACTTAATTTTTTCTTTAACCAACATGTAGTAACTCGGGTATTGAAGAGCTCCTTCTTGAGTGTTGAAATCCCGAAGAGTGTTATAGCGCCATTTCGATAAGTTCATCGATACATAAAGAGCCAATGCCTTCAAAGGGGATATTTCCCGTACCTGAATTGATTTACCTTCAATGAAGGCTTTGATTTTTGAGGCCTCTTCTGGATTCTCCGTCAAGTATTTCATAACATAAGCTGTATCGCTTTGTCCTGCCTTTTGAAGCGCCCTTTCGGCCGAAAACATAATTTCAGCGCTGCTACTGCTGCATGAAAGACTATCTTCAGTGCGTCTTCTTTTTTGCCGGTTACTAAGGTCCTCAAAAGATTTACGAGGACTAGGATGTGTACAAGTTGAAGCATCAGATTTAGCAGGAGAAATTATGGGCTCGATGACGTCACTTATATTTTCTGTAGAAGGTTCCATATTTTCATTCTGTAATTCCGGCCATTGAATTGCAGCCTGTAGCCAAATCTCATGTTTCTTCCGAAACTTATCTGTGCTTCTTCCAGACTGTGTCCATTTTGCATAAATGCGGTAGCAAAATCGACGACACCAGTCTTTTAAACTTGTTTCAGCACTTTCACATAACTGAACACAACTGTTATCTTTTAAAACACTGAACAAATAGTTAAAGTCGCGTAAATCTTTATGTGCGCGTGCGCATAAAGCAACGTGAATATCAAGATTTGTATTAAAATTTGGAAAATACATTGCGAGATTAGCTTGGATACAACGAGGTGTAAATCAACACTGATTTTAAAGTTACTAATAGTGACCTATTTATATAAAATCCAGGTATCCCAGGTATCCTTTGTTAAATATTGCAAGGTAATTAGTTATTGTGATAATTAGTAAATGATGCATGCTAAATTAGTGTATTAAGAGCCATTTAGTAATTAAATAATAGCAATGTTCTTATCAGTAATCATTAGTGCATCAGTTTTATATGTAAACCTTAAGTCCCTAATTATATATCCTAATTAGCTTATATCTTCTCTAATTGGCTGCTCAGAAATGTTATTGTAATAAGGTAAACCTTTAGAAAAACGGTTTTAATCAACAAAATAAACAAAAAATAAAAAAATTGTGTTATAAAATAAACATCACTCTTTATCCCAGAAAGTGCACATTTGGCGCACTATGTGTCTTAGTATTAAATATAGCTCTTAGTATTAGCATTATGATATTAGAGACCGCTACTTGAAACAAGCCCGGAATCAGGAGGGAGAGAGCTCGATACACTCATTTTCATAGTAAAATTTCACATTTTCTCAAATTACTCCCGAAATATGGGAGTTATGAAGAAATTCATCACCACAAGTTATGAAGGCATTAAGTAATCGAATAAGATGGCATCATTAGTTTGGCATAATTTTACTCTTTTTTTTCGGAAATGTCTACGTCCAACCGCTCCCATACATTCGTTCCACTGTGCCTCGGGGCAACATGCCAGCTAGGCGAGCCGCCCGCGCGTTGCTATCTTCGCAGTTGTCAACTTCATGACGGGTCTCGAGCGCCATCGATCGCCTTACAGTCGGCCTTCCTGACACAGCCCCGCGTAGCTCTCGCCCCTTGCAGTTGATGACGGCACAACAGTTGGTTTTTTTAGCATATTGACATGATATACAACCACGAGTGTACTTTTGGATAAACCGACGCATTCCGTGAAACCAGTACTTTGAGCTAATGGCATTGTAAGTTTTATTAAAATTAACGTGACCGTTATTATCATGGAAACTTTGAACGAGAGACCAACGTGACATTCGTGGAACGACTACATTTTGACAATTTCCAACTTTTCTAAATAATACACCATTCTCATCATCCATATATATATAGGTATATAAATCAATTGCTGTTCGTTAGTCTCGCTAAAACTCGAGAACGGCTGGGCCGATTTAGCTGATTTTGGTTTTGAAATGTTTGTCGTAGTCCAGGGAAGGTTAAAACGGTGAGAAACAATGGAAAACTCACGAAAAAAAATATATGAAGACAATTCACGTTCTCATACCTTTTGTGTGGATGGGCTTTTTTGATATCTAGGTAGGGTAGAAATTTTAAAATCCTAAACATGTCATTCATTGACTGTTAGGCGGAACGAAGTTTGCTGGGTCAGCTAGTAAATAAATACATTTTGATGATAATAATGTGGTGTTCTCGTGCAGGGGGCGGGGCGAGATCATCGGGCTACTGAAGGTGGGCCGTAAGCACCTATTCCTGTTCGACAACAAGGAAGCCGTGCACGAGGTGGAGCCGCTGTGCGTTCTGGACTTCTACATCGTGCGAGATCGCCAGCGCATGGGCTTTGGACGCATGCTGTTTGACTTCATGCTGCACGTGAGTACACGCACCATGTCACTATGTGCCGACGAAGCCAACCGATGATAAATGAATTAAAACAAAAAGAAAATCAAGTTGTGACAATCAAACAAAATTTAAAAGAAGTTTAGAATTACTGTTACCGATCAATATGCCTAGCCTTTTCCCAACTATGTTGGGGTCAACTTCCAGTCTAACCAGATGCAGCTGAATACCAGTATTTTACATGGAGCGACTGCCTATCTGACCTCCACAAACCAGTAACTAGGTAATACGAAATTACGATACCCCTTGGTAAGACTGGCTGTCAGACTTTCGGCCTTCTGACGACCCGTAACGACTGTCAAAGATCCATGAATGACAGCCGGGAACAACGGCTTAACGGTCTCGGTATGTACTAATGGTCACACATCCACGGACCAACCCCGGCAAGCGTAGCTTAACTTGATGGATCGACCCGTGCGGCTGTTATTACTTAGCCACGAGCTCCGCTCGAGCTTAGGATTACTGTTACCATAATAATAAAATAATTATTATCAATCCGACATATTGTTTCCGGTTGTTCTCGCCTTGCTAACGGTGAGTACTTGCACAGACACAATCTAGTGGCTAGGATTTTTCACCAGCAACTTGCCTTGCAGTACAACCTTGTAGAGTCCGAAGTACCATACTACAGGTATGTGACCGACCTAGTTCTCGAGAATGGTCACGCCACATTGTACAGGGATCGATCTATCATAACAGACAGGACTATGTAGCCAATAAACCTGATATTGTGTATAAAAAATCTATATTTATCTGATCTTTTTTTGTCTTGATTTTCTTAATCAAGACTGCATGTAAATGGTTCCAAAAAAAACATGCAAATATTGTGCTGCATGAGTTACATACGCGCTTGTGTAGGAGCTGGAGGTGACAGCGAGCCAGATGGCCATCGACGGACCTTCGGACAAGATGGAGCTGTTCCTCGCCAGGAACTTCGGCATCAAGAAGCTGCTGCGCCAGAACAACAACTTCGCAGTGGCGCCCAACTTCTTCGACCGCTCCGACAATGAGATCAGGTCAGCCCATCGACCGACACTCCCCCTCCCCGCTCGTCCTCATTCATGGGTTAGCTCCCAAACTCGAGCCACTCTAATGATCTCCAACTATACTTAATAGTCTAGTTGCATTGTTATTCCTTGCTTATTGTTATAATGTTTGCTCCATTAAAATCTCATAAAACACCACGATTATTTTTTTTAAATCAATTGATTATAAATATTATTATTTTAGACTAGGCGCCATGTTGTTTTGAATGTCTGCGTTGTAGGTGCATAAATAAGCTCCGTGTCAAATCAAATCTGAACCCGATTGGGGTAATCTGTAGCAATATCTTCAAAAGTCTCGTGTTATTCCACATTGACCTATAATTTCGTGAAAACTGTTAAGTCTGAATGAAAATTATGGAAGACTGACTAAAAACTGTATCGAATAAATAATAAATATATATGTTATAAGTAGATAGTACTGTTCTTCTGTTGAATTGTACCTACTTGAATCCGCACACTACGCGACCAGACGTCTCCACGTCTACCAGCCCGACATCGATGTCATCTTCACAATAATATAATTTGCTTTTAGTCGAAAACTATAACTTATGATCTCTCCTTGCAAGTTTTATCCATGTTTTTTGGTAATTGGATGCAGTCTTCATACTAGAGCTTTCACACTGAGCTGTAGCACAATACACCAACGAAAATTACCGTGCGCGTTTGGCATGTTTTTTTTATTCAGTTTGAAATACGAAATCCGCGAGTTTAATAATATTGTGACGTCACACAAAAAGTCAACATGGCGGAACGTTTACGTGCGTTCATAAAAATCCAATGATGCGACTTAATGAAATAAGTCGAAAATTTTTACCAACAAAAATACATACGTACATTAGGCACAGCTTGACAATCAATGCAACTAGCCTATTCATTGAGCTGTGGTACCTAACGAGTAACTCTTTATGTGTCTGTTCCACGACAGATGCTGGAAACTAACAAGAAACGTATTAAGTTAATAAGCATAAAGCACAGGTCAGTGCGATTCTTACTTTGTACGGTTGTTCATAATTATGACTTTAATTAAACGAAATACTTAGGAAGTCGAAAGCTCGTCTGAGCAATAGCTAGCTATTGCTTTGCTACTCTAGAGTAGCGAAGCTAGTGTAAAGCCCTCGTCTCCGCTTCGCCGCAGCCGGTGCTGACTAGCACGCGACGGGCGTCCGAAGCAGCTCGATTGCTCGAGTGTATATGGCCACTACTTGCATCATGTTTTATTTATCTGTAACTACGTTCAGTCGTTAGAAAGATGTTTCTATCTAGCTGCCCCCTGAGCCACCACAAAGAAACGGGCGTAGACTGTTAGCTTATTGAATATACCTGCATTTACAAACACAAACATTTTCAATACCTCAAAAACTTCACCATAATTGACCTCCGCCACAAAGACAGAAAGGTACTATCTCCAATACGATTTTGAAGTCTAAGCAATAGAATGACTAAGGGCCCCGCTGGATGGAAACCGAAATTAAATGCCAATTCTATCTTTATGCCGGAGGTACCTACGTTAAAAATATTCGTTGGATTAGATAGGTACATTCAACAAGTTAAGAGTCTACACCGATTTCGTTGCTGTGGCTCAGGGGAGCCAGTGAGATAGAAACACGTGTTAAGAAGTGTGTCTGCTGAGTGTTACTCGCGCTGCATACTCTTTGTTATTCATCAGTCGCTGGTAGCGGGTCCTCCCGCCGGCTAGTCTGGCGGCCTGTCGGTGTACTAATGTGTATTTTGATAGCAGCAACGGTGCTGGCGACGTCGCTGAGGCCCCCGCCGCCGCTGTGGGACGCTTCGCCGCACCCAAACCGACTTCCGCCATAGCTAATGTAAGTATACTAACAACAACCTAGTGGAACTACCGAGTTCTAACGTCGTGTAGGTACTCTACCCATTGATTAATCATCTGAGAAATGGTTGTCAGGCCGACGCCACGTTACTCTGAGAAGCATGATTGTATTAGGTAACGATCTCTGAGTTTCGCGGCGTCGCCGTCGTCGGCGTCGGCGTATTACAGTGTTTCGGCCTATTCGGTATGTAAAGTAAAAATTTTCTACGCTGATTCCAAAACCATTAAGAACTTTTAGGTTTCTTAACCTTATTTTTCTATTTAGTGATTAAAATTATAATTTAATTTAATTAATCATTTATTTCAGGAAATTATCCCCATATTAAGCACTACGAATTATACTTAAGGATTCATTACACATTAAAACCATTACTTTAAAAATAAATTTAAGATAAAGTACAATTAAGTTATTAGGTTAAAATTCATTCGATCACATTTAAACATAATGATAAAACAATATTTACTTAATAAATGGTGACGAACTGGCATGCAGGTGCTGGATGCGCCTCTCCAACACCACCGAGTCCCACCGCTGCACCGTCCGGACAATACGCTCAGGATACTGTTAGCGCTGCGTCGTAAGCGACTTAGTAGCGAGGCGTTCCGCTTCCTAATGATAGTATAAAAGTCATCAGTTTGTGCCTGCACGAACATCGTAGAAGCGCTGCAAAACCGCGGCAACCCTAGCAGCACCCTAAACCCATTGTTGTACTTTACAACAAAATGCGGTATGCTCACTGCACATAGTTGGCCCATAGGCTGCACGTATAAAAAGATTGACAATAGGCTTTAAATGAGGTCACCCTTGTTCAGTACAGCGCGCAAACCTACGTGCGAACATGTTACAGCGAACCGATAGCGCCCTACGTTCCCGATGTCCTCATTGTCAAACAAGTGTGACCCAGCGGCCCAGGTGCTTAAAATGGCTAACCCTATTCAGACTAGCACCGCAAAAAGTGATTGGAGGTATAAAACAGTAACATTTGATACCAGCCTTGAAAATCATTTACTCATTCTTTGGGTTGTACCTGAGCCCATGAGTCCCAGCATATGTCTCTCAAATGCGCAGGAGTTTTCGCAACCCCCCAACCGACGGGCTCAGCAGCACTATATCATCCGCGTAGCTGATGTTATTAATAGGCACTCCGCCTATTGAGCAACCCGCATTAGCACTGCTGAGTTCGCAACTCGTTGAGAGGTGAAACACGTGTCGATTTCTTTCAGGAGTTTTTTATGGCTCTTTAGAAATAGCTAAGCGGAACAAGTTACCTACTAAATATATCCACGTCTATTGTATTTTATAATATCCACACTTATATACTTATTGCATATGTATTTATATTAAGTTATCCATACTAATATTATAAAAAACAACCGACTTCCAAAAAAAAACACTACAAAGTGAAAAATAACTTTAATTTCGGAAGTCGGTGTCTTGGGTTTTGTGTTTTCGTTTTTTGCCACCGACTTCCGAAATTAAAGTTATTTTTCACTTTGTAGTGTTTTTTTTTTGGAAGTCGGTTGTTTTTTTTTGGAAAAAGTTTTTATTTTTCACTTTTTAGTTGTGGTACCTACCCCACACACATTCAAATACCACTACCTGCTACCAGTGACAGGAACTTATCATATCATCTACATACTAAGTGGGAAAAAAATACGTATTTTGTAGCTAACTCAAAAACTACCCAAGCAAAGTTATTAAAATTTATATGGGACCAATTTGAGAGCATACCCTTTCAAACAAAAAAAGAATTTTCAAAATCCACAAATGACGGAGAAATCGGTGGACATACATAAAAAAAAAAAAAAAAAAAAACAAACATGCGCGTCGAACATATAACCTCCTCCTTTTTAAAAGTCGGTTAAAAATTCGAAAGTAACTGTTTGTCTCTCTGTATTTTACCTTTTCACGGCTAAACCACTGAATGGATTTCGAAAAATTTGGCAAGAAGATAGATGTCATCCTGTAGAAGGACCTAGGTACTTTTTGTCTCAAAAATAATCCTAAAGGGGTGATATAGGGGATCTATTTAGAAATTGATTGTATATATGCTATGCCTATTTACACTGATTTTATTACTGACGTGAAAGTTGACATAATTTCACCAATTTGTTATTTTAAAACTTAAACAATTATATTTGTACGCCTCTGGGCAAAACATGGAGGATCTACCTATTTATAACACCTCACACTACGTGTAACTTGACCTATGTTCACAAATAAAGCTTTCTGAAAGTTTGTATGGAAAACCCAGCATTTCTTATGTTAGGGATATTAAATTTCAAATGTATGCTTTTGGCAAGAAATAAAGAATTACGCGTTTCAGCGTTATTGTAAAATCATCCCCCAAAAGGATAAAATAGGGGATGATTTTAAAATTCACTTTTTTTGGGTCTTCTTCAAGAGATTTAAGGGATTGGAAATATAATCCTAAGTGCGTATCTTGAATTAACATTTAGTCTTTATTACATTAAAATCAGCCCACTCTGCCAAAAGTTATAACAATTTAAAGTCATAAACTAACCTTTCTAACATGTAGGTATTTCTTGGTCAGTGGCGGCACTTGTTACTTTTATCCCACTGCTGGGCAAAGGTATCCCCATAATTTTCCAGTCTTCCTTATGTTGTACTTTTTCGGTAAGTATAATTCGTTGAAAACGTTTTAGATCGATACTGAAAGTCCTTTAAAAACCATTTCTGTATGCTCTCAATACGATTTATATAAACATAGGTATAATTGGGGTTCCAGACCTGAGAGGCATACTCCAAATGACTACGAACAAAGGAACAGTACAATATTTTAATAGTCTTTATATTTTTGAACTCAGAGGACACCCGGAGAATGAAACCCAGTGCTTTTGATGCTTTCTTAACCACATTGTCTATGTGTGCATCAAAGAGGAGCTTAGTGTCAAAGGTAACTTCCAGATCCCTGATAGCGTTGACCCTATTTAGTGCTGTATCCAAAAGCGTGTAGTTATGGACGATCTGGATAGGTTTCCGTGTAAAGGAGCAAACATAACACTTGGAGTCATTCAAATCCATCTTATTATTAATACAATAGCCTTGAAAACTATTAAGGTCTGCCTGTAATAGAAGAGCATCTTTCACGGTATTTATTTGCCTCATTATAGTCATTATCTTCATGTCATCAGCATAATATAGTAACAATTTTGAATACCGGAATGAAGATATCGTTGATAAATATATTAAACAACAGTGGCCCTAGCTATATGAAGAGGTTCAGCATATACTGCAGATTGGATCGGGAAGCGTGCATGAAATTCTACACGGGCATCTTCAGGTAAGGAAGATAGTTTCACGGTGGTACCGCAAAATCTAACGCAGGCTCAGAAAGAGGTTCGGGTAGAATGGTGCCGAGACATGATAGCAAAATTTGAAGCAGGCTCGTCTCGGCGCGTTTAAGATAGGTATCATCATTACGGATGGATTTATCATTTTTGTTCACCAAAATAAAAAATACTCAAGAGAAAACAGTTTTCTTTACCGGAAGATGCACTGGTTGCATTTGAGAAGGGGATTAAAAAAGGGTCTGATGCGGACTGGAAAATGTGTTATAAAAATTGGTTTAGACGTATGAAACTGTGTATAGACGCCAATGGAGAGTTCTTTGAAAAGTAATAATAAAGAAGCGGGTGTGTGTATGTGATTTATTTATATGTGTGTATTTTAGTTTGCTGAACCTATATTTCAACCACATAAACATTTAATTGTTCTACATATATTAGAATTTATTGTTTTAAGTTTCTTTTTTTCTTTAACTTCATCATAAATATATATTCATTTATTTAATTTAAATTACAATTCACCATTCATCTTCCCTTGGAAAGCAGTGAAAGCAATGAAATTTCAAAATATAAAAGATTCAAAATTTTAAATTTCTTAACAAACATACCAGCCAAATTATTTTCAATCGAGTATCATCTTTATTCCTATTAAAATAAAGTCGTACATGCTGGTCCTGCTCCACAATCACAACTAATTGATTAACATTTGAAAATACTATTGGAGCTTCTGAAGATTGTAAGACCATCTTTGCATTGTATAAACTCAATCTCCTTTGTATAATTGCATAGCACAGGTGTGAGCACTATGTACTGAAGAGTTACCATTTACCGAGTAATATATCTTGCATTGACTTATATGTGCCCTGCCGGCTGTGAGTATGACATACTCACTCAGATGTCTCGCTGATGGTGGCGCGTGTGTTGGATCATTTAGCTCCCTTCAAAATGGTTCAGCTGAATGGTGCTAATCCATGCGTCATGTTCGTGAACGGGCGCCGTCATTTGGGACTGGTCATCTCTTAACTGCCATGGCTTATTTTTAATTAATTTAAAGGAGATTGCCCATATACAGTTTATTTTTATTTATTTTTGAAATTGAAATTGAAATAGTGTCAAACGTCTATTATTACTATTACACCCACGTTGATTAAAAACAACAAATATTTTTATCTGTAACTAGCTGACCCGTGCCCACTTCGTTGGACGGTAAACATTTTAACTTGTGATGAAATTGGCCTGCGATGTTCTCGCGCTTTGGCTAGCGAGCCTCTGCGAGCGCTCAGCGCTAGACTCCCTATTTCTTGTTGCAGAGACATGTTGCATTAAAATAAAAGATAAAAGCTATATCTGCTAAAACATAAAAGATAGAAATATGGTGTCACGGACTTTTTTGTAGAACTATTCAAAGCGGACCAGGTTGCTGTACATTGTTTTCAATTATATACAACTTTTAAGGCAGCGCATGCAAATAACTCTGTTGTAAGAGCTATTTTTTTCCGCCTGGCTAGACAAAAATTGAGATAGTTCGGCTAATATGCATGATATCTTTATAATTTATAGCCTATAGCACTCACGAATAATATAGCTTTCTACCAGTGAAACTATTTTTAAAATCGGTTCATAACTTCCGGAGACAAACATACAAACTTACAAACAAATGTTACCTCTTTATAATATTAGTATAGATAACCTCTAAAACGCGTTATGATTTTTATTTTATTTTGCCAACCGATATTTTTGCTTTTTTTCCTATAATAAATCGATCAAAAATCTAATGTATTAGAATGTTACAACAGCAAAGGTACCACCTTATTTGACATTTATTAGCCCGTCTGTCATATTTTTGTCAATATGTCAACATTGTCAACCAGATTGTTTTTTCTGCAGGTTTTGGTACGTTATGCGTCGAATTTGCGACTTTTAGTCCTCCGTTACTGCTGTTAACCCATTGAAAATAAACATACTTCCAACACCGCTGCATATACCTATATTGTAAATATGGCGAGTGCGACTGTCGCACGATATCTCAACTGAAAAAATGATTATAAATGACTCCTTCATTTATAATTTTTTTTCATTTATTGTATCTAGTGTAGCTGTTTTCCATCCCTTTCTACTTACATAAACCATTTCATAACACAATCTATGATTTGAGTAGGATCTAGATGTAACACTGAGCGATTGACTATCAAGTTATAATTGCTTCCATGCTTTGCATTATAATGAAACGCGGGAATAAGATTTTAAAGCACGAAGATGCTCAAAATCGAAATCAAGTAAGATTTGATGAAAAGGTCACAGGTGGTCACCAGCAACTAGCCAACTGACATAGCTACTCAAACTCAAACTCAAAGCATTTATTTCAAATAAACCAATTACAGGTACTTTTGAATGTCAAGGGGTCGGTCAGTCAGAAAGATGAAGCTAGTTGCCCATTCCAAAGCGTAGTAGGTACAGTAAGCGCTCAAAAGTGCATAAGCACGCTAAGAGTCGTATTGCTGTGAACACGCGGTGTAGTCCGTACATTTGTATGTGTAATCAGACGTTTTGCGCTAACACTGTCGTATCGTCGCGGTTCGCGAGCGCCGCACTTTATTGTTAGACACGCATCATACGCGTGACCTTGGCCAGTTTATGGCATTGCTAAAATTCGAAAGTAAATTATATGTGCAGATAGCAGAAGGCGTTAAGCGTTGATCTTAGATTCAAGATGGCTAAGGTTCTAATCTCGTAAATCACAGCGCTGTTTTTGCAAATATTATTATTTTAGTTTGCAATAATAATATTTTTAAATATTCCTGCCTATTTATTAATGTTGTTATTGCAATAAAGGGTTTAGAATAAAAAATGCGTGATATGTGATAATAAAAAATAAATAATATTTATTCGTTATATTTATTTTACTTAAGTATAGTTAACAATATGCTACAATTATTTATCATTACTTCACCTGAATAATATGTGAAATAGATGTCTAGAAACTTAGAAACAATTTGTATTATTTTGACATATTTAAATTTTTAAATGTTTTAAATTTTAAATGGATTTTTTTCACCATATATTAAGCTGTGATCATGTTCGAAGTAATTAAGCAATAAATAAGAATATTAGACTACTTAAAATGTAAAAAAATCTACTGACAATATTGTTGATTTTAAGGTTAAGTATTATTTTAAATTTGATTTGGCTTTAGTAAATATTGGTTGGTATTGAGGTTATAGCTTAAGTATTCATTTTCTTTACGAAGATTGAAACTACACCTCAAATTTTAATCCTAAAATAATAATATTACTAAAATAATATTAATTAAACAATTTCGGTCTATCTGCAAGAAATACGACAAACACCCTATCGAAACGTGCTTAAAAAATTAAAAAATTCGTTACCATAAATTCATGCAATAACGAATCTGTTGTTTATTAAGTTGATACGGTCAATATTTTAAGGTCAAAAACGGTTTTCTAGCTGGTCTTCAGTGATGCAAGCCTTCAGAGTGCACGGCGAACGGTTCATAATGACGTGTTTTTAATAATTCAGCAAAATATCTCGTTGGTATGAAACCATTTGTTTCATATTCATTCACCATTTGACGTCGCTGCACCTCGATAATAAGCCCCTTCCTCATATCTCTTAACCCTCACAGTATTTCTCTAGAACAAAGAAAAACATTGTTTTTATTACACATAATACATAATTATTTATTGTTCACTAATCGAATTAAACCTCATAATGAATTTAAAACTTTAAAGGCATCTTCTGTCTCAACAATACCTCTGTTCTATCAACAATACCCTTGATTAAGATTTATGTTTAGTAAAATATGAAATATATAAATGATAACACTCACACTTAGTCCGGTTTCATTAGATATTCACTTCACTTTTACTCAGCGCATTAATATTCTCTGATCTGATCTGATCTCTTCAATATATTTTATGCCTGCTTTTTGAAAATAATAACCACAACACTGCGCTAAATACTCGTCACCAATATTATCCACGAGCCAACAAAGTTCTATTAATTGAATACTCGTAACGAACTGTATCTGTCTACCCTACAGAAATCGAAATAATTTACTTAGTTTTCTGTGGTCTACCTGCTAAACTTTAATATTTATGTGAACAAGACGAATGAAACAAAAAACGAATGATTATCGAACTAGTCATTGGTTGCAGACAAAGTGAGTGTGTGTGTGTGTACTGTGCGTGTCTATAGTATTGTAACAATTTATAGAAGAAGGTCGTAAGTCAAACCGAAGCGTCAGTCTATTGCTTTGTGAGATTGCTCATGGACTTTTGGTCGGTACTGTACCTATGGAGAAGAACGGGCAAGAAACTCCACGGACACTCTTTTAAATAAAAAAATTGTTACAAAATACTCGTATTGGTTACATTATTCATGTTGAAATTATACATGTGAGAACAATGTAGAAAGACGTGCACGTTAAAAGCGTCCGTAACAAAAAACAAAAATAAAAACAATTCAAAAATTAAAATAAACCGTGGCAGTTAAGAGATGACCAGTCCCTACTGACGGTGCCCGTTCACGAACATGACGCATGGATCAGCACCATTTAGCTCAACCATTTTGAAGGGAACTTAATGATCCAACACACACGCCACCATCAGCGAGACATTTGAGTGAGCATGACACTCTCAGCCGCCAGGGCACATTCAAGTCAATGAAAGACGTACCCAGGTAATGGTAGCATTATGGAATGTACGTGGTCACAATGCCCACACATGTGATATGCAATTATACAATACAAAGAGATTGAATTTATACAAAGAAAGATAGTTTTTACAATCTTCATCAGCCGCAACAACACTTTCGAATACTCATCAATTAATTTATGTGCCCTTGTGGAGCTGGACCAGCGCTAAGCCAAGCATTTTTATCAGCGATGTAATCCCCCAACTTATAATATGCTTGGCAGCATAGTGTGCGTTTTATACAAGATTTAAATTTCGTTTCGTTCAGTTGGAGTATTTGGGGAGGTATTTTATTATAACATTTTAAACAGTACCCCATGAAGGATGAGTCTACTTTAGCCAGTCTGAAACCCGGTTGAACTAATTGGTCCCTATTTCTAGTCCTATAATTGTGTCTATCACCTCTTTTACTGAAAAGACTTAGATGTTTCCTTACATACATGATGTTTTCATAGATATATTGACAAGGTACCGTCATGATGTTAATATCTTTAAACAGTTTCCTACAGATTTTACACAAATGTACTTCAAAGACACAAAGCGTAAACCCATTCAGACTCTTTCAAATAGCTTTTTTCAATTCATTTTATGGTCGAACATAACCTCTAAACAGTAATTACATTTTTGTAAATATCTCGGAAATGCAATTGTAGTTTGTGTTGATTTTTTTGTGGAAGTATTTAGACATGTCATCGAGTATTTTAAAGATGATTTGATGAAGACACAACAATTTTTAATTCAGTACATTTGTCCATAGTGCCGTGGGCAATCTCCTTTTTGGACTGTTTTTTGTTTATCTTTTTATTGTTTACGCTTCTAACGTGTACATCTTTCTACATTGTTCTCACATGTATAATATTTTATTTAAAAGCGTGTCCGTGGAGTTTCTTGCCCGTTCTTCTCCATAGGTACCTACTACGCTTTGGAATGGGCAACTAGCTTCATATTTCTGACTGACCGACTCCTTGATAATTCAAAAGTGACTGTAAATGGTTTAATTGAAATAAATTTCTTTGAGTTTCATGAATGGAACATTTTGCGACCAATTCCGTCAATCGTCAAACCAAAGATAATAAAAGCGTCCGGACACGATCACAGTTTTTTTTTTGATGCATCAAAAAAGACATGACCAGTGGGACCAGGGGGACCTATGGGCGTCGTCTGTCTAAGTGTCAAAATCAATGTGCAGCAAATATTTTTTTGTGTTCGTGCTGACGTCATAACGTAGACTGAATGATCTACTTTATGACGTCAGCACGACCAAAACTAAAAATATATAAAACATAACTACAGCTTGGGCAAACATTTCGTTATTTTAAGCAACTAATTTCAATATTTTTGAAATTAGTTGCTTAAAATAACTAAATCTCAAAATAAAAAATACCTGAAAAATACTTTACATACCGAATTGGGAAAACTGGCTGTGTCAGTCGATCAGTCCGCTGATGACGAGTCGCACGTTTCAGGTACTGCGCTGGCAGTGACGCGCGCGTCTAATGCGCGCTCACGAGATGTGACTGTGAGTGGCTGCACACTATTGCACCAGTCATTATATAGACATACACATAGACTTGACATTATGTTCTGCTCATAGTGTAGGTACCAGTATATAAGTAGATATATTGACTAGAAAACAAGTATATCTACATAAATAAAATACATTTAGGATTGTAACTGTAATTTCTATGATTATTTTGGGTTCCGTCGAATATGTTAGCATCAGCTTCCAGTGGTAGTCCATGTGGCTGAGAGCCTGACAATGTTCATTACATTATAAAGCACGTACTATGTATGTATATCTAATACTAATTTATTTTTGTTACATAATTGTTATGTGTAAAAACCATTCGCTGATACAATGAATGCATACACAGCCACATACTGCAGCCACTTACTTGTCGATGGTTTGCAGTGTGAGTCTGTGACTGTGTCATACAACGAACTAAGCTAAATACTCAATATGAACCAAGGGATGACTAGGTGCGCATACAGAAATCAATTTAAATCACCATATAGCCGACAACGTGGTAGGCTCTCGTGAATCATCCAGTTGAAGTACTACTGAGCGTAGTCACGAGCGTCTGCTTTGTTCCGACTGGCGCGACATTAGTCACGATGCGTGCGCTATGAAGTACGCTAACGTTGCTTGCTTCGTGTTGCAGGTAATCCATGGAGCTGGCCACGAGGAAGCTACCCGCCGGTAAGCATCGTCTTCCTCATGCTTCGGACGATAGTAGACTCGATACTTTTAGCATCAGCAGTAGAGAAGTTTTTGGATGCTAGTAACAGCGACAAAACGCTGCATTGCGGATGCCAGTCGCAGGATTTAATGAGTCACTGAAATACACAATGTGTAAACGTTCCTGAATAATAGCAAGCAGTCGTCAAACCACAATGCAGGATTTAATGAAGACGCAAAATCACCGGCCACCCAAGCTCAAAGTATCGTGTCTGCTATGGCCCTAACATAATGATACTTTATTGAAGTAACCTCAGCAAAGGCAAATTCTAGTAAGTCCTAAAATCAAGCAAAATCAATAGTAAAATATTATTAATGTTCGAAGTCCCTGTATTAATATGCCGAATAACATTGAACGGAATATGAGGCCATGAGGAGCCGGCAGGCCTGCGCTCGCGCACCTTTCATAAATAACACTTGACGTTGCCGTGACCGAATATTCCTGATCAGTAACACCTTGTCGTTGTCGTCAACACAGTTGACGGTCAGGAAATTTCGTTTTGTTCGTTCACAGTGTGGACGAACGGGAATAGTTTTTGATTATTCCCGATCAGTAACACCCCTGTCGTTAACACTTGACGATCGGGAAAAAAAGTTCCGTTCATTCACAATGTTGACACATGCAAAAAAGTTAGATTTAGAAAAGTGGAGTTGGTGGTTGTCGTTTTCGTAGTTTTCTAGGATGCTAAAGCCGATAGCGAGGTCAAAATGTAAATCCAAGATGGCGGCTGCGATTTTTTTAACCGACTTCCAAAAGTAGGAGGTTTGTTACGCGATTACTCCGCCAATTATGAATTGATTTTAATGATTCTTTTTTTGTTTGGTAGGTCATACTTCAGAGGTGATCCCATATAAATTTTATTAACTTGGCTTGGATAGTTTTTGGATTCGCTTCAATAATACGTATTTTTTCCCACTCAGTATGTGGATGATATGATAAGTTCCTGTCACTGTTATTTACATAGCAGGCAGTGTTATTGGAATTTGTGTGGAGTAGGTACCACAACTAAAAAAGAAAAATAAAAACTTTTACAAAAAAAAAACAACCGACTTCCAATAAAAACACTACAAAGTTAAAAATAACTTTTATTTCGGAAGTCGGTGGCAAAAACGAAAATCCAAAACTAAAGACACCGACTTCCAAAATTAAAGTAGTTTTTAACTTTGTAGTGTTTTTATTGTAAGTCGATTGTTTTTTTTTTTAATATTTTGTCCTTGTTGTCGTTTTCAGTTTTTAGGGTGCTAAAGCCGATAGCGAGGTTTAAATCCACTTCTAATCCACTTCTTCTTTCCAGCGAAAGGCACTAGGAAGTGGTGAAGGGTGGGCGCTTTAGGGAACTGTCTTATGTAATTTTGACGTTCGAAAAGTGCTGATTCTCAGCCTAGTTTGAATAAATGACTTTTGAATTTGAATTTAAATGTAAATCCAATATGGCGGATGCGATTTTTTTTTTGTCATGGTTTACCTTTTCATTGTTTTCGAGGGTAGTAAAGCCGCTAGTGAGATCAAAATGTAAATTCAAGATGGCGGCTGCGATTTTTTTTAACTTTTTCGTCATGGGTGTCGTTTCACGAATCCTGAAGATAGCACAGTTTTCTTGGGCTTAACTTTGGATGCTAAGCTTCAGTGGGGCCCACACATAGATAAATTGTCAAAAAAGCTAAGCTCCGCAGCATATGCTGTTAGAAAAATTCGTAATTTGACTGACATAGAGACAGCCCGTTTAGTGTACTTTAGCTATTTTCATAGTGTAATGTCGTACGGAATTCTGTTGTGGGGAAATGCCGCCGACATTCAGACTATCTTTGTTTTGCAGAAAAGAGCTGTTCGGTCAATTTATAAATTAAGTCCGAGACACTCAGAGATAAATTTAAGGAGATTAATGTAATGACTGTGCCTTCTCAGTATATTTTTGATAATCTTTTACATGCCCATAAAAATATAAAATTGTTTAAAAAATACAGTAATATCCATAACATAAATACTATAAACAAACACAAATTTGTTGTACCTACAACAAGGCTCAAGAAAATAGGTGGCTGGTTCAGATGTCAATGTATACGCTTTTTTAATAAACTTCCAAGCCACGTACAAGATCTAGCCTTTATAAATTTAAATCATTCATTAAACGTAAGTTGTGCCAGAAAGCTTTTTATACCGTTAAAGATTGCGTTGAGGACAAAAAGGCTTGGGATTGAGCTGCTCCAATTATAATTTTTATTTTTTACTTTGAAAGACCTACACTGTCCTCCCATACCTAGAAACACTGTTATTTGAAAGTATTGTAAAAGCCAATTATTTTTAAAAGAGTAACCGTGGAGTTTCTTGCCGGCTCTTCTCCATAGGAAACGACCAATTGGAACCGTGCACCTAGCTTCTGACGTTTCATAAGTGCCCATGTAGGTTTAAGTGAAATAAAATATTTTGATTTTGATTTTTTGATTTTGACTTTCGGAACTTAGTTTATTTTGCAAACTTTAAAATTATATACACAATGACATGAATGTTTACTTGTGAAGTATAATATTATTATTATTTTCTTTATTTCATTTATAAACATATGATTTACATTTTTAAATATTCTTATAAAATGATTAAAAAAAAAAAACATTTAAAAATATAAAAAATAGTAGCCCACCGGTGTCGGGAACAGGGTCCAAGCCACCGGTGGTCAGGGCTCCTGAGAGAGGAACCTCCTAACAATACGCGCCGTGTCCAGGAGTACCGCTTTCTGGATCAAGCCCTTGATCCAGCTGCCTAACGAGAGCCTCCTCAGGTGTTGGTCGAGGCTCTTGGCTATTATGCCATTGGCCGTCACGACTATCGGCACAATGATTGCTGTATCCACATCCCACAAGTCGACAACCTCGTGAGCCAGGTCAAGATACTTAATCTGTTTATCTTTTTCAGCTTTCACGAGGTTCTCGTCATGCGGGACCGCTATATCAATAATCATTGTGCGACGCTCTAATCGATCTATCACCACTATGTCGGGCTTATTGGCAACAATAGTCCTGTCAGTGATGATAGATCGATCCCAATACAACGTGATATTGCCATTTTCGAGGACTGGGTCGGGCACATATCTATAGTACGGTACTTCCGATTCCACAAGACTGTATTTCAGAGCAAGTTGCTGGTGGATAATCCTGGCTACAAGGTTGTGCCTATGCAAGTATTCTCCGTTAGCCAGACGAGAACAGCCAGAAATAATGTGTCGGATTGATTCTCCGGGACGGTGGCATGCCCGACAGATGTCAACCGTGCCGTCCTTCACAATATATTTCCGGTAGTTGTTCGTCATCATAACTTCGTCCATAATTGCAAAGACAAAACCTTCGGTTTCCCCAAAGAGGTCACCGAATCGCAACCAGGATACGGACGCTAACAGGTCTACATCGGGCCCATGTAAGGCCCGGTAAAAGCGCCCGTGAAGCTCTTTGCTCTGCCATACCTCCCTGCGGTCATTAGTATCTAATACTATAGGTTTGCGCCAGTTCTCGTTAGCCAAGGATAGCGGGGTGAGGCCCTTGTCCACTGAGACTACATCTCGGTGCATCCCCACGTCGGTTTCTAGGAAGTATTCCCTGAGACTGCATACCTCACGGTTGTGCAGGGTCTTAGCATTTAAGAAACCTCGACCTCCGCACTTCCGTGGGATATACAGTCTCATCACCGATGAACGTGGGTGATGCATCCGATTTGCGGTCAGCAGTGTGCGGACCCTCCTATCCAGGGTGTCAAGTTCCGTCTGAGTCCATTTGAGTATGCCGAAAGAGTACATCAAAACTGGCATGACCCAACCGTTGAAGGCGCGCACCTTGTTTCCGCCTGATAAAAGACTATTTAATACTTTATTCAGGCGGCTAAAGAAGCGCTCCTTCAGCGATTGCTTCATGTCAGCAGCGTTGATACCTAAAGCTTCCGACATACCCAAATACTTGTAGGTTTCGATTGAGGAGAGGGATCTTAGGTGTATGGAATCCGAGAGGTGGGTTCCCACGGATTCCACAATCTCCCCTCGTTTTACATGCATGACCGCACATTTGTCCACACCAAATTCCATCCTGATGGCACTACTGAAAGTATTTTAATTATTGTGAATGTGAGGACTATGTACCTACCCACATAGTCCTTTACCCACATTTATATATTTATTAATTTTTTCTCAGTTACTTCTAATGATAATCTGGCAGTTTTGAGTACTTTATGCGGCCTACCCAAATGTCCCTTCTTTGGTATTGTTCGTCGAATCGTTGAGCTCCTTTTAAGTTCTGAGTTGAGCTGCACGATAACTGACAAATGCGTGCACTGACTGGACAGGCCCTCTCAATCTGTGTGGTGCTTTCCTCAAAGACCACTTCAGACACCAATCCACATGGCCTTCACATGATCTGACCAAGATTATGTCTGGACTTTAAAAGAGACTGAGACCTCTGAGTTTGTTTCGGCCTTTCTTCTCAGAGTAGTCAGATAGGAAACGCCGACCTCATCTAGTTTTAAAATATGATTGACGTGTAAAAGTGTTTGTACAAACCTACTTACAGAAATAAAATCATTTATCATAGTTTTCGAGGGTAGTAAAGCCGCTAGTGAGATCAAAATGTAAATCCAAGATGGCGGCTTCGATTTTTTTAATTTTTCGTCATGGTTGTCGTTTTCGTACCTAGTTAAAATAACACCCATAGCCAAACATAAACTAACAAATAAGATCATAAAATAAAATACAATAAAATCAAACGAAAATGAATTATGTTAATCGAAACAAAATAAATCAGTTAGTGAAATGAAAGCAGAATAAATCAAATTAAATTAAATCAAATAATATCAAAAATAAATACATTTGACATACACAACAAGCACAGACAAAAACGAACACTCACACGGTAACAATATGTTTGCTGCAGCATTGCCGGACATAAGGGCAATCCAGTCTGTTGGCAATCATCGCCAGGACGGTGTTGGCACTGCCCCGCACTCTGCGCGCCAGAGACGCGCACCGCTTGTGCGACGCAGAGGGCGCTGTATGTCGCACGAGTATACTTTGCCCTCAGGCTGCACGTGTAGAGGGATGTACAATAAGCTCTAAAGAGCGTAATTTTTACCTCCCTCGAACAACGCACAAACCTACGCGCTATCATATTACCTCTTAACTGACAACGCCCTCCGCTCCCGCTCAATGTCCGCAATGTCTTTTAGGTAAGCTGTAACAATGTGACCCAAGTATTTGATTTGTTCCACTTTCCCAAGCGGTGCATTATTTATACACACAGGGGTACACTATTCACACTTCTTGGACTAGCCCCAAAGACTATGAATTTACTCTTCCCTGCATTATATTTCAACCCATGGCTCAAGGCATACTTTTCACAGGTCCCCATTAATTTCCTAAGACCGCAGACCGATGCCTGTCGTCAGCGTAGCTCAAGTTATTGACGCATACTCCATCCACATGGCAACCAACATGCTGGCTGCTAAGCCCAACGATAAGGGCGTTCACATAGAGGTTGAAGAGCGCAGGAGAGGTCGCCCCCCTGTCTCACCCTGCACTCCAACCTATATGGTTCCGACATTACACCCGCCCATCTGACGCTATTGATCTGGTGTCTGTACCAATATTTGAATATGTTCGAGAGTTCTGGGGGTAACCCGATACTCTCCAGTTTTTCCCACAGGTTGTTATATGACACCAGATCAAAGGCCTTGGAAAGATCCAGGAAACACGCGTACACAGGAGTTTTTCGATCCGTATAATTCTGACGACGTGCTTAATACTCAGAATCGCAGCTTCAGTGGACAGTTTGGGTCGAAACCCAAACTGATTGTCATGCAGTGACAGATATTTATCTAGCTGAGTATTAAGCAAGCCGTCAAACACTTGCTACTATTGTTGCAAGTGAAATAGACCAGTAGTTATTTACGTCGGCAACATCCCTGGTCTTACGTTAAGAAAATGACACACATGACAAAAAATTAAAAAAACGAAGCCACCATCTTGGATTTACATTTTGACCTCACTGTCGGCTTTAGCAGCCTCGAAAACTATGAAAACGACACCCATGACAAAAATAAAATAAATCGAAGCCGCCATCTTGGTTTTACATTTTGAACTCACTATCAGCTTTACCACCCTCGAAAACTGAAAACGACACACATGACGAAAATTTAAAAAAATCGAAGCCGCCATCTTGGATTTACATTTTGACCTCACTAGCGTCTTACCACCCTCGAAAATTACCCAAGTAGCACTGGGGGTTCTATACCGGTTGACTAATGGTACACATTTATTCTTAAAACTGTCTTAACTAAGCTATATAAGAGCTCTATAGCATGCTATACAGCTGTTATACCGGTTGTGGTTTGGGCACAAATTATTCAGCCTTAAGTTCCCAAAAGGTACATAGTAGCAGAATAGTCGCACTTTAATAGCAGTTTATGAGAGAACAGTGGTGTTAAAGCTGATCAACGGCACTTTATACAACTACAACTATGTTAGTAAAAGTAATTAAAACAAACTTATAAAACTAGAAACAATAACAATAATACAACACAACTTACAGAACACTATATCTATTAAGCCATCTTCTGGAGACACCTGGCAACAATACTTGCACTGCGCACAGATGCTCCATCAGGTGGCTTTCAGTCTTACTAGCAACAATGCTCATATTTATAAGATTCCGTGTGGTTCTTCATACAGGTCAGAGAGTTATAAGAAGTAACGAGTGAACAATTATAAAGCCTCTATAGTAATTAATGCCCACAAGTGTATCCTAAATACTACGAGTAGGCCGTTTTATCTCCAAATTATCACTAGAGTACCATTGTATTTGTATTGAATATAATTAATCATTTTAATTAAAATACGTGCAACATCTGGTCATGCGAGTGTCTATATCAATTTTTAATGTGATTTAATTTATTACTGGTACTTGTGTTTAAATTCTATTGTGTTAATATTATGGGTTATTTAAATTTATTGTAAAGTATATACATATTTAAAGTTGAACTTCAGAAATAGTGCCTATGTATTTAAAAAAAAAACTTTCTAAATAAGCAGAGACGAACAAAGCAATTTTTTCATATTTGTGTTTTTATTGCATCAAAATCAGTCTATGGCTTTGTATTTGAACACTTACCACCAAATTAATCACAAAACTGCATAGTATGTGATAAAATCATAATTAATTTAGAAATATTATACGTTATGAGTGAACAAAATGGTGGACATTGTCTCCAGCTACTGTGAACCATTGTAGCTCCAAATTAATGTTGTGAACTCTTTGAAGTTTCACATGTGTACCATTATAATTTCGAGAGCTCTAGAAAGGTTCACATGTGTACCATTATAATTTCGAGAGCTCTAGAAAGGTTCACATGTGTACCATTATTACCGCTTACAGCAACAAGCTGAATAACGCTCCACAAACGGTTCTATACAACACCTTTTAGCTGCATTAATATTCACATGTGTTGTATTAAAATGCCAGCAACATAGTTCCGTACATGTGGACCTTTAAATAGCCAATGCCGTATTTTTCCCTCCTAAAATGCTCTTGTTCAGCTTTTAAATGAAAGCTGACTAGAAGAGTAATGTTATCCTATTATAACACCAATAGTTACTTAATAGGCCAATTTTACGCTCCCATACATGCCTTATACAGGTATAAGTGGATTTGTTAACTTTAATACAGCCAATGACACACGTGTGGCCAATGTAGATCACCAGTGAACTATTAAAGAGAACAAAATGCTACTTGGGTATGAAAACGACACCCATGATGCAAAATTAAAAAAAAAAATTACAGCCGCCATATTGGATTTTCACTTAACCTGTAGGGGATACTTCGTTGAATGTGGAAATGAAACTCAAATGACGATAATGAATAATTATATTTATTTTGACCTGATTATATTGTTTTATACTACAATGTAGGTATTTTGTGGTGTAGGGCACACATAGTATAAATATGATCAACCAATCAGGACTCGACGCACACAATGCATAGGATTCGTTCATCTTCGGTTTAGCGTGAAACGCGACATCTATAAATATACCCTGCGGCTGCGCGCGCGCGCTTAGTCGCTAGCTTGATCCGACGGTGGCCGGTTGTGTCTGTCCGATGATTCTGCCAATGGTCTCCACGACGTCGCAGGTGGCGACTGGCGTACGCCATGTCTGCGGCCCTCAGTGCCCGGCCGCGCGCCGTCGCGGTCGGACGTGTTGATGCGCTATGTATGTGGTCACTACAAACCCACCATCGGCCATCTTGGATTGTAATTGAAGCATTTTGAAAATCCGTGTCATCTTTAATTGAACTCCACTTTTCTAAATCTTGACTTTTTTTCATGCGTCAACACTGTGAACAAACGGAACTTTTTTTTCCCGATCGTCAACAGTGTTGACGACAAGGTGTTACTGATCGGGAATATTCGGCAGTGAAGAAGCCGTGTCTCCAATTCCTGAACGTCAAGTGTTATTTTATAACAAACTTATAGAATATATTTATATTAATAATTTATCATCTAAAACCTGACTATTAAAAAACCAAGTTATATATAACTTAGTTTTTTAATAGTCAGGTTTTAGCCATAACTTGATCCAAGCAAGCAGTAAACTCCTCTGCTAATAACTTGACCGAAGCAAGCAGTAAACTCAGCCAATAACTTGATCGAAGCAAGCAGTAAACTTCTCGGCTAATAACTTGATCGCAGCAAGCAATAAACTCCTCAGCTATGTCATTCTGACGTCATGCAAATTCCTGCATCGCATAAGCAGGGTTTACCGCGTGACTAGCATATATAGAACGTCCCGACATCAATCGGCGGGCAGTTGCCCACCAGACACGACACTCGTCTGGTCGGAGGATCCTCCCTTTTCTACGGAAGATGAGTGAACTTTACACCATGTTCCTCATACTTCAATAAGTTCTTGTGCAAAATTTCATACTTTTAAACCCAGCGGCTTAAGCTGTGCGTTTTCTGTGAATGAATGAAGAAATTGATGATTTTTACATATAAACGATACGCTCTAAGAACATCCGTTTTCTTGTTTTGTGATAAGCCTTGGGCACATAGGCACAGCGAAAACTTCCTAATGAAAGGGCCAAACAAAAACGTAACGAAAATTCGAATGATTTTATAATATTTACTTAGTTTTAAGACTTCATTGATATCTATGGGTGATACTTATTGTGCTTGTCCCAAAAAAATTGCCAAATTTAAAAATCGTTCGAACTTACGTTAACGTTGCGCGTTCGTACCAAGGCCTCAGGTCCGAGGTGTTAGTTTTGTTCTACGTTATCAACTGGTCCCAAAATTTGCCTTTGATCGGGTTTGTACAGTACAGTCAACGGCACATCGGTGGCAACAAATTGATACTTAGCGCCTTTATTAGTAGCAGTTAGATGGGTTTCATAGACAAGTGTTACCACTGACGTGCGTTTGCCCGTACCATACGCGAGCTTGTTATGTATAAACGTAGAGTTATTTGCATGAATAAGTTTAATTTATGTTAATTTATTTGTTAGTTATTGTTTATTTTGCGTTTACGTTGCTTGCAGCTACGCGCGCTCGCGTCGCGCGATGAACTCGCACTGACGACGTCGTCGCTGGCGACCCTGACCGCTATACTAGCCCAATCGTACGCGTCGACCGCGCAACACAACGGCACACGATCGACACGCCACTCGTTACACGCACCCCACACGACACACCACACGTACAACTCGCACAACTAGCACTCACGGGCTACAGTCCGTGTCGCACAAAGAACAGGGATCAGTGTGCAACTAGATGTAACCCTCATTAGTGGTTGTGGGTGAGTGGCCGCGCCCGTGCGCCGTGCAGCCCGTGCGACCCCTGTGCACCGCACTCTAACAACTTACAGTTGTTCATCGCCCATACATTAACGACAACAATTAGAACTATCAAACATTTTCTTAACAAAATGTGCACTGTTGTCTGCACTGAAAGAATTTATATTATCGAGTTTTATTTTCATTTTTATTTCTGCTTTAGCACCCCTAAAAACTATAAAAATGATGCAAATGTCCAACAGCTAGCATTTTTTCCATTGCCGCTCTCCTTGTACAAAAATACATTTTAAGATTTTTGTTTTTAAACGGGAGCAGGGTAACCCTTGAAAATACTTAAAATCTTTTATCTGTAACCTACCTATATCATTATATAGTACATCACTGTCGCGGCCTGCAACTGGGGCATTGATGGAAGATCGTGAAAATGTGGACCGCGGTTGACTCCATCCATGCCTGGTTAAGGCCAAGGCTTGTTATAGTACTTTTGTCAAATAATGCGCGAAAATTCAAACTGAGTAAATTAAGAGCGGGCCCATTGCCAGGAAAAAATCAGATTTCACCCGCGCGTCTCGCAACCCCCGAATTAGTGCGTAAAACAACCACGGCGGTGCGTCGACGCGCGCAACCTTACTCGCGTATTCGAGGTCATTGAGCGGTCAACTGCAGTGCGTAGTATATGCAATAAAGTAAGATAAAACCACAGACTTTTTTAAAATTCTATTTTTACATTTCTTTGGATAAAACAGGACTGTAGAAATGGATATGCGCATATGCTATTGGTTTCACAGAATCATCAATTCGCAAAATATATGTACTTCTGGACAGGTCCACTCAAATGCTCAAATCTGTGTGGTTCTTTCCTCAAAATACCTTTTCAGACACCTTTTCTAATCTTGGTGAGGAGATTACTCACCAAGATTATGTCTGGACTTTAAAAGAGACTGCAACCTCTGAGTTTGTTTCGGCCTTTCTTCTCAGAGTAGTTAGATAGGAAACGCCGAACTCATCTAGCTTATTTTTAATATTTTTTATTATGACGTGTAAAAGTGATTCCGATATCCTATTTATTTAATAAGAGTAGTTCGTCGTATTAATGGGAAAACCGACTAAATGCTCAAAATATCAAAACGAGATATTGCATTTCGAAATTTTGATAAAGAAAATCTCTTATGAAATAAATAATAATGTAGTTGCGTCAAAAATTATATTTAGAATATTTATTTATCATTTCAGACCACTAAATGTTGTATTCCGCAAGACTATAATAATATCAGGAAATGGGAAAATGTCTTATAACCTTGACTTGACTTGACTCAGAATTCTTTGTTTTGTCATAGGTTTTTTTTTTCTGTTTGATTCTCAATTTTTATTGATATTAAGTCACGTCAGCTACAAAAAAAGTCAAAAGTGTCGAAGTATCGTATCTTGGAAGAAAAAAAAATTACAGTATAATTGGATTTAACCATTTCCTTGATAATGGTGACGATTCTCTTGTACACCGAACTAAACTATCACTAAAATTCCTTAATTTTGGCTATGAGAATCTTAAAGCTATTCTACAACAAAAAATCTCAAAAAAATACATTTTGACACAACTAAAATCGTATTTGACAATCGCGAGGCCACGCGGTAGTTGTTTGTCCTACCCCGTGAATTTTTTTTAGAGCCTGAGGCGCCCAGCCTCGACGTATTTTATTTATATGGAATTTTTCACTTTTTGTATGGAAAATAAGAAAAAATATTACCTACATATTGAGTCTGAGGGGTTTAAGGATTTCATTAAGGGGGTCGAAATGTTCATTATTTTTTTGATTGGACTGGCTATTTTCGAGATATAAGCAAAATAAAAAAAGATACAGTACTGTTTTTGCACCAGAATTCGAGGTGTTGGTGTGAATTTTAGTTAATATTTTATTCCACATCTTTTTAATCCGATTAGAAATAGTCAGATTTAGTTAGACAGTGGTGCCGATTCTCTTGTCACAAATGCCTCTAAACTAGACTAAAAATCACCAAAATTTAGTTTAATCCTGTCAAACGACGATTTCCCATTATGAAATAGACTAAAAGTGACACAAATTAACTATATTTTAGTTTGACAGCACTAAGGTGGTAGTGAGATATTAGTTTAGTGAAAATGGCAGTTTTGCTATTCTGAATTTGACGTTTTTCACCTAAAATTTAGATTCTAACTAAATCTGACTATTTTTAATCGCGACTAAAAACGTGTGGAATAAAATTGGTTGTCATGAACTTTAAATTCAAACCAACACCTCGATTTCAGATGCAAAAACAGTACTGAATCTTTTTTCTTCTTTAGCTTATATCTCGAAAACGGTGTGTCCGATCGCAAAAATAATGAAAATTTCAACCCCCTTTATAAAACGCTTAAACTCGAACACTCTACATGTAGGTATTTTTTTTCTTATTTTCCATACAAAAAGTGAAAAATTCCATATAAAACACGTCGAAGCTGCCCCCCTGCGTGCCTCCGGCTCTATAAAGATTCACGTGGTTAGGTATCACGTGTCTTAGGAGTCGTGATTGCCAAATTCGGTTTAGATGTGTCAAAATGATTTTTAAATTTAGAGAATTAATTTTGCAGAATAGCTTTGAGATTCTCATAGTCAAAAGTAAGGAATTTTAGTGATAGTTTAGTTAGTTTAGTTCGGTGTACTAGAGAATCGGCACCACTGTCCACACTTCCTCACTAAAATTAGAAATGCAAAAGTATTGCGATCTCCCTCTCTCTCGCTCTGTCTCTTTGTTTGTTACCTTTTGACAACTAGAGGTATCAAAATAAAGATTTATAAAAGACTGTTCCAAAAAATCGTTTGGTATCAGTTCCCAGAAAAAGAAAGTAATCGAGAGATCGAGTTGGTTGATGGTTCGATCGGTGGTACCATGGAGGTTGAAAATAATTTGAATGATAACCAAGATTTGCCACTAGCACGGTTAGCATGGCCACAATAGAAACGGGTTTTGTCGACGGAAGAATAGACAAAATGACAGATGAACAATCACAATCTGTCATTTTGTCTATTCTTCCGTCGACAAAACCCGTAGAAAACCCGTTTCTATGGTTATCATGCTACGCGTGCTGCACGCTTTCTATCTCTACGAAGAATAGACACAGCTTTTTCTATACAAACTGACGTTTCGTTTCTCCATTTTTGACATCGCACCGTAGAAATCATTCTAAGATAAGATAAGATATGTTTATTTGCTCAAACATGTGTACACATACAAAAATAAAAACGTGCATGCAAGATAACATTAAAAAGTACAGTTTCAGACATGTTTGCCACATATTACGGCGTGCAAATATTAATAATTACGATTGTTAATCATTTTGGTAATCAAGTCAATCTGTCATATTGTCTTTCGTTTCTAACGATCTTTGTCTAGGTCTTTTTACATGTAGACTATTTCAGAAGAAAGTTTTCTATCCCAAACTGTCAAAATCACTAAGGTAGTGAATACAATTTGATTTTGTAATCGCCATGCTAAAGACAGTAGAAAACTTTTTACTCGACGGCCACAAAGTATATACGGTTATCTACAAAATCATAATTAAATATAAGAGAGCGTTTTAAAAAAAAATATTGGTACCGATTCTCTTGTACAGACGCCAGCACATCAGGCTACTACAATCTGTCAAATTTATTTAATAGATTTTCAACTTCATCGCTGAAGTGTAAGGTTCAAAGTTGATTGGGAAAATTTGACAGATTCGGGTAGCTTGATGTGCTGGCGTCTGTACATACACCTAACTAAACTAACTAAACTATCACTAAAATTCCTTACTTTTGACTATGAGAATCTCTACGCTATTCTGCAAAATTAATTCTCTTTTAAACATAATTTTGACACATCTAAATCGAATTTGACTATCGCGACTCCATACGTGATACCTAACCACGTGAATCTTTTTAGAGCCGGAGGCGCGCAGGGGGGCAGCCTCGACGTGTTTTATATGGAATTTTTCACTTTTTGTATGGAAAATAAGAAAAAAAAATCCTACATGTAGAGTGTAAGGGGTTTAAGGGCTTTTTAAAGGGGGTGGAAATTTTCATTATTTTTGCGATTGGACACACCATTTTCGAGATATAAGCAAAAGAAAAAAAAAGATTCAGTACTGTTTTTGCATCTAAACTCAAACTCAAAGCATTTATTTCAATTAAACCATTTACAGGCACTTTTGAATTGTCAAGGAATCGGCCAGTCAGAAATAGGTATGAAGCTAGTTGCCCATTCCAAAGCGTAGTAGGTACCTATGGAGAAGAACGGGCAAGAAACTCCACGGACACTCTTTTAAATAAAAAATTGTTACAAAATATTGGTTACATCATTCATGTTGAAATTATACATGTGAGAACAATGTAGAAAGACGTGCACGTTAGAAGCGTCCGTAATAAAAAGATAAAACAAAGAACAATTCAAAAAATTAAAATAAAATAAAAATAAGCCCTGGCAGCTAAGAGATGACCAGTCCCAACTGACGGCGCCCGTTCACGAACATGACGCATGGATTAGCACCATTCAGCTCAACCATTTTGAAGGGAGCTAAATGATCCAACACACGCGCCACCATCAGCGAAACATTTGAGTGAGCATGACATACTCACAGCCGCCAGGGCACATTCAAGTCAATGCAAGACATATTACCCGGTAAATGGTAACTCTTTAGTACATAGTACTCACACCTGTGCTATGCAATTATACAGGGCGTCCCAAAGTTATGGGACATGAAGGGAAAGTACCTTAAATATCGTAGATAGGGTATTTTGCTGAAAGAAGGCATTATGTTATTTTTAAAAGTTAGTAATTCTGCATTCAAAGATTTTCTAAAAATTACTTGCCTCGTCTGGGAATCGAACCGATTTAAATGTAAAAAAAAACACCCCTACTTTTATGATGCCGATCGAAAGAATGGCCAAAAAATAATAACTCTTCTTAAGTAACATAGTATTTTAAAAGAAAGGAACAGTGTGAAATTAATCATTTTAATCAAATTAAAAACATACATGAAACTGCCGTAGTCAATTAAGTGGGTATTTTTTCTGTAAATTAATTAATTAAATGCTCAAAATGTGATCCCTCTTGTCTTACGCAAATCGCCAATCTTTTAATGAGTCCGCTGCCTGTTGATTTTCTTATCACAATTCTGTTTGTAACTCGCCCGTTCTCGTATCGTTTTTTGTATAGCATATCTTTCACGTATCCCCAAAAGAAGAAATCTAATGGTGTAAGGTCCGGGGATCTGGCCGGCCATCTAATCGGTCCATTCGTACCAATCCAAGTAGGAAAACATTCACTACTTTTCGAACGTCGTCGTCGGCAATCAATAACTTTCTTGAAATTTCAATCAAACATTTTACGATGTTCGTTTCTTTTAAAATACTATGTTACTTAAGAAGAGTTATTAGTTTTTGGTCATTCTTTCGATTGGCATCATAAAAGTAGGGGTGTTTTTTTTTTACATTTAAGTCGCTTCGATTCCCAGACGAGGCAAGTAATTTTTAGAAAATCTTTGAATGCAGAATTACTAACTTTTAAAAATAACATAAAGTCTCCTTTCAGCAAAATACCCTATCTACGATATTTAAGGTACTTTCCCTTTATGTCCCATAATTTTGGGACGTCCTGTATAATACAATGGAGATTGAGTTTATACAATGCAAAGATAGTCTTACAATCTTCAGCAGCTCCAACAGTATTTGCAAATGTTAATCAATTAGTTGTGGAGCAGGACCAGCATTGAGCCAAGCATTTTTATCAGCGATGTAATCCCCCAACGTATAATATGCCTGCCTGCATAGTGTGCGTTTTATACAAGATTTGAATTTCGTCTCATTCAGTTGAAGTATGTGGGGAGGAATTTTATTGTAACATTTTAAACAGTATCCCATGAAAGATGAATCTACTTTAGCCAGTCCGAAACCTGGTTGAATTAAAGTTCATGACAACCAATTTTACCGATTAAAAATAGTCAGATTTAGTTAGAAAATCTAAATTTTAGGTCAGAAACATCAAAATCAGAATAGCAAAACTGCCATTTTCACTAAACTAATATCTCAGTGCCATTTTAGTGCTGTCAAACTAAAATATAGTTAAGTTGTGTCACTTTTAGTCTATTTCAGAATGGGAAATCGTCGTTTGACGGGATTGAACTAAATTTTGGTGAGTTTTAGTCTAGTTGAGAGGCATTTGTGACAAGAGAATCGGCACCATTACTCACGTAATCGTTCCTTACATATTATAAAACAAAGTCCCCCGCCGCATCTGTTTGTCTGTCTGAACGCGATAAACTCAAAAACTGCCGAACGGATTTTCAAACGGTGTTCACCAATGGACGGAGTGATTCTTGTGGAAGGTTTTGGTGTATAATTCATAGAGCTTTACTGGCATGCGCCGCGTAAACCGTTACAGATACATCAAATTTATGTTGAACAGGATTAAGGATCTTAAAAAGTTCAACAAAAAACTCCGGGATGGCATAATGTCTATCTTCTAAGGATAACCCACAGTAGCCATTATTATCTTTCAGAATTTGATAAAAAATTCCGTTGTTATTTCCGAAACTATATTGACCGGTATCATATTAATCCTTATCCAATAAAATATGTTATTTAAATTGGGCATTTAGTTTAGATTAAAATATGCCTTGACATCATACCATTGAAATGAATGGTTTAAAAGATGTCACAGATTCAAAATTACGCGTAACAAAATAATTAGGGTTGGAGCGCAGCGGTAGGAGTCAATAACCTTTTTCTGGACTATTAGGTATGTAATAGTGATGTGCCGGATCGTTAAAAAATGTGATCCGCGGATACGAATACGGATCATAAGGGTCTAGATCCGCGAATACGGATACGGATATGGATCTCAATTTTCTTCAGGTTCAGCAGGAATTATTTATGATCCTCATCGTAACTGACTTTTGGGGACAAAGCTGCCAAGTTACTCTTTTTGAAATACAATTTACCATTACTCAATATTAATTACGACGTACCTATACTTTTTTTAAGTTCTTAGCATAGCACAAATATGGTTTGATCTCACTACAAAGATAGTTTAAATACTACCTTATAACTTAATTTCCTAATACTTAGGGCATATTTCACGATGTCCGAATAGCCACTACTTACTGAATAAATTCAAAAATGGAACAGAATTAGTTGGATATTATCTGCTAAGTAAGTTAACAAGAACCTAATCAGAGGTGGTGAAAAAGGCCCTTACTCTACTTGAATTATAATAAATATAACAATTTTTTTTTTCTAATTTCTATTGAAATTAACAGTATTTCATTGCAACATATCTTTAAAATTTCATTTACGTAATGAAATGTAAAAAATCCGTTCAAGATCCGCCAAAAAGTAACGGATACGGATACAGATCTTTTTTCTACCTCGGATATCCGCGGATACGGATACGGATATCCGGCGCATCACTAGTATGTAATCCCGGTACTGCTCGGTAGTACGTTCCCGTGGGATATTTTCCGACATCCACTCGGGCGAAGCCGCGGGCAAAAGCTAGTTCAAAATAAATGACATATCGTTTATCGATATCTATCTAGCTCTTAGCTAGCTAGCATAATTAATTTATTATAGACCTACATGTAGATATATATAATTATTAATTACATACTTTCGAACGAAAACAAAACTCGATCGCAGCGGTCAAATCAATCATCTGTTTATTTTGCGTATACTATACACCTATACAGTAACGCACGATAAAAAAATAAAGTTACTCCTATCAAAACCAATAATACATTTGTACCTACTGTGTACTTCATAATGTGGTGTTAAGCTTAGCATAACAATTAGTTACCTATTTATTGTCAGTTTTTGCAATACATATTATTAATATAATTTAGAGATATGTGCATACCTACGCGCGGAGCAAAGTGACATAGACCACCTGTCTCAACAGAGCGAGGGCAACTGATCGCCGATCAGCGGTCGTGTTACACGAGACGAAAGACAGCGTGTTTCGCGGATTAAAAATGTAGTAAGCGCCAAATGAATAAAAAAAAGAATAAAAAATTCTGTTATCTTTTAAAATAAGCAATATTTCAAAAAATCATCAGGGTCAGCTCTAGGTTATATAAGAGTGTTATTATTTATCTAATTTATAGTTCAGTAATATGCACCAAAATAGAATGAAAACCAAAAAGTTGAAAATTAGAGGTAACTTTGTGATGGTTCTCTATCGAGAAAATTTTATCCTACTATGTTTTCGTCTGAGCCGACCTTTACATATATAATTAAGTTTCCTGACATATACTTTTTTTCAAATTTCTAACATGGTTTACTGCTGTGAAAATCGAATAAAAAATTTAAGATTTTGCTTTAGGCCTGCTCTTAATTATAAATTCCAGAATCAATGACGAACTACGATAATTTTTTATGCGCCAATATGTTCATTTATTTCTTCTTCACTTTAAACAGCTATATTTGCAAGCCAAATCGTCTAAATAAAATCTTTGATAAATTGCCATGTGTTGAAGTAAAAAGTTCGTTCCATTTTTAAATAACACGACAGAGAGTTTTCTTAAACGGGTATTATACTACACTGAATCAGAGCCCTGATTAAGAGCGGCGTGGCACCTAATTAGAGACGTCCATTATTATACTACACCGACTTTACACCCTTACTCAGTCAGAGAGCGAATCTTGGAGCGGCTGGACGTCTGCCACTTATATTGTCAACAAAAAAAATCGCTATTGCTATGACTGTCCTTTGCGACAGCAATTAATATTACAGAAAAGAGGAAGAGAAGAAACATATGGGTGATATTGAAAACTTGAGGAAATTCACTCAATTACAAGGATTCTCGGAGTTCTGGAGCCAAATGAATTCTGAAATTATCTGAGAATGGGAGAAGAGGAGTTCGAGGAGAAAATAAAAGAAAGAAAGAAAATACATTTATTTAGCACAATTGGCACAGGCACAAAGCCACACAACACAACGTAATTGGCACAGGCACAAAGCCACACAACACAACGTAATTAGGAGCATATTTAGGAGCTATTAAGTTTAGTGAGCTCCTTTGCGTAGTTTGTACGCATATTTTCCAGTTTCTTTTTTTGTGTTTTTATTGTAGCATTAACGTCAAATGTTTCATACACAGATTTAGAGTTTCCAACAACACTTTAAAACCTTCACCTTTTATGTCCTTATTCATATAATCCTTGTGGTCCTTCGTCCACAAATAAGGCATATCTTTGTACAAGTCTATTACCAGACAACAACACTTCTTATTCTTTGTTGGACATGGTGCGCGCGAAAACTAAACACGACCGCTCTCCGCGCTTGTCGCGCGTCGAATTAGTGCCTCAGCTGCCCTAAGTATTATTACACTGCACGGTGGTAAGCGCACTAAGGGATCAAGGCGGACCGGTCCATTCTGACGCCCTAACTAGGGACCCTTACTCTTATTAAGGGTTTAGGAACCCTGATTCAGTGTAGTTTAATACCCACATTAGTAATTTATTTGACCGTTACACACGACAGTTATGGATTTTCATACACCGACCGGGCGCTCGCATGTATTCGACTAGGTAGTACCAAAATTTCGATTTAAATATCTCAAAGAAGGTTGTTAAAATAATGTTCGAATTTCCAAGCATTTTTGAGAAAAACTATTTCGATGACATTCGAAATCACCAAGTGAAAAGCCCTTAAAATGACGTGCAGCTTGCACGTCACGCGGGCGTGGACGCCACCCGGCCCGCGTACTGGATGCAGTATCGCATTGTGCGTGTGCTGTTGTAAATTAATATATTTTTTATTTATTCCAATGATACGTTGAGAAAGAAAATATACTTAATGAAAATAAATCCAGATCTATTTAAGTTTATGTACTTAGTTAAAAATTACAACATTTTTTATGAATTGATCTCGACCGCTGTGTTATTTTCGCAGTAAATTATTGCGATTCACAGTAAAGTAAAAATATAAGTATAGGGCAACTAGACCTGCGACTTATAATAAAAGTGCGCTGTGTTGTGAATTTCGTCTCAAATGGTTTTATTATGTAATAAATAGTGTTGAGGTAACATTAATTTACTCAGTGAATATGTCACACGGTCACACGTGCGCCACCGCTAGACGCTCGCCACTGCCACACGCACGCAACACACACGCACGCCACTGCCACGCGCACGCAACACACACACGCACGCCGCGCGTGTACACTTGATGTCCACTTAGCGACCGCGTGCTCATAATTCCTCTAGAATCAGATATTTCTGTTCCTGTTTGATCTATACTAACTCATCTACTGCGTGATAAGATGGATCTCACTCACCCTACCATCCCTTTCAGTGGATCACACGAACACTGCACTTAGAAATCGCAAGACCAAAAAGAAAAAGAACTTGCGCTTGTTTACAGCACATAAACCTCTTAGGATGCATTTCAGTGAAATAACGATTAAACGGTGAGCTAGGTGCGGCTTCTCGTTCTCGTAGCAACCGTCGATGGAGTGCCACGAGTCCACGAGTCCGCGAGTCCACGAGCCGACTCGCGACTCGCGACGAGCTGCACGCGGCCGCGCGGCAGCGCTTGTTGCAGCTTCATATATTATCGTAACTGTACATTGTTATAGGATGCCAAACACAAACTGATTGTTAAGTAATGTAGCTCTGTGATAATATTATCTTTTGTTGTAGCATTCTTTTGATATTTTAATTTATTATTTATGTTTGAAATGTTTAGTAGCAGTCGCTGGTAGTTGCATGATGTCAGATTGTTCACATATTGTTGACCTCGATCTGTGTGTGAACATCAGACTAAAATGTGCTGTGTAATTTTTGATTTCTGTATGCAACTTTGGTTTTAAGTCCGCAATAAATAAATATAAACACCAAATTAATGTCCTATTTACATGAAAATAGCTTCCCGTTCATTTAGTGGCAAGATTGTATTTGCTATTCTAGGGCAACCATCATCAGACGATTGTTACCACTCATGAGTTTGGTAACATTCAACTATAAGGTAAACCTTCTATAAGATAGCTATATGCACACTTAGCATGACCACAATAGGGTTTTGTCGACGGAAGAATAGACAAAATGACAGATTGTGATTGTTTATCTGTCATTTTGTCTATTCTTCCGTCGACAAAACTCGTTTCTATAGTTAGTTGTCATGCTACGCGTGCTGGAGATCTTTATTTACGGGGAACTCGTTATATTATCTGTGCCAAGGCGAAGCGATTCCCGCTCTTCCAGTATATATAAAAACTCGGGACGTATCTGTCGGTCGTGACTCGGTAAGCCACCCGGTTGGAACAAACTTCCTTTCGCTTTTGTTATGCCTACCAAAAGTGTCGTGACGGTCATAATGTTACACTTTTTTCGGTCTAGCTCTCATTCGCCAAGTGTGCAGAGCTTAACGTGCGATGAGGAACTTTGTTCCAAACATCTTTCAATCATTGTACAGTCAGCGTCAAATAGTTAGTGACACTCAGGGTATTCAAATAAATAGACGCAACCAAAAAGTCAATAATATCGGTACAAATTAAGTTGTCTTATTATTGTCAACAATATAGTCGCTCAAAAGGTCGAGACGTTTAAAATGTCATATAGATCGGTTCAGTCAAACCGCCATTAATATGGTTACAGTCATCCCGCCAATGGTATCCAAGCATTATAAGCATAGAGGAAAGTAATATATATCAGGAAATTATAAGTATTCAAAAATATGGAACACATTAGAAAAATAAACTAGCATGTAAGGGTGGCCGCACATGTCAGGTACCTACCTGATCCGATTCTCCAATTCGGAAACCCGATCGGACGAGTGCCGCATACAGGCGATTGATTGTATTCGGTTTCTACGCTCTCCAGTCGTGTGAACACTTATAATGCTTGAATACCATTGGTGGGATGACTGTAACCATATTTATGGCGGTTTGACTGAACCGATCTATATGACATTTTAAACGTCTCGACCTTTTGAGCAAATACATTGTTGACAACAATAAGGAAACTTTGTTTGTACCGATATTATTGACTTTTTGGTTGCGTCTATTTATTTGAATACCCTGAGTGTCACTAACTATTTGACGCTGACTGTATCTTGTAGGCGAAAGATTCTCTGCGTGTAAATGGGGGTTTAGCGGTCGTTCACACGACGCCTCGTATATACGATATTTTACAGTTAAATGTTGTGATCATACGTCAACATCGCACTGTTCATACGTTTAAAAACAAAATAATGTTACGTATAAAACTGCCGCGTGATCCCAAAATGATATGTACATTTTATATCACAATGTTCAACGCCATGTGCACGTGGACTTACGCTCACTGCAGGACGGGTTTTACGCAGAATGTGCACTTCGCAAAATGTGCACTTGACGCAAAATGTGCTCTTCACAAAATGTGCACTTCTCAAAATAGCACTTCTCAAAATGAGCACTCCTCAAAATGAGTGTGAATTTTATTACAATGGTCTCAAAATAAAAACTGTTTGCTTACACTATGCTTTTTAGGGTGCCGTAGTAAACAAGGAACCCTTATAGTTTCGTCATGTCCGTCTGTCTGTCTGTATGTTCGCGGTCTAGCTCCGAGATCCTTAGTACTAGAAAGCTGTAATTTGGCATAGGTATGCATATTAATTACGCTGACAAAGTGGTAAAAAAATTATGTTTTTTTTTTTGTTGTACCTACCTCTCCTACACGTAAAATGAGGTTTTTTTTTTTTACCCTTGGTCTGTGGTATCATTGGAGGACCTTTCCAATCAAAAACATTGTAAGTTTGTGCAAACCATTTTTGGATTCAGGGATCCGTTTGCAAAATATTAAGCTATAAAGTGCTAATTTTTGTTATAGTCAAGTGTGTGTGTCCCCCCACCCCCCGCCAGCTAAATGGTTGGTTTTGATGTATGAAAAAAATCACAGCAGTAGTTTATTTAACGAAATTAAAAGGAAAACCAACTTAATTTTGCAGTTGCAAAAACATGTTTTCCCATACAATCCGAATGGCAGAACCTATTTTTCAACTACAAAGTTAAGTTTGTTTTTGAGATAAATTATTCCAAACTACGCAACCCTTCATTGTGCGTTGTCCGACACGCACTTGGCCGGTTTTTATTATTTAGTCCCAACACACCAATAGGAATGTAAAAATCTTCTAAAATAACAACACGTTAACTACTTATTCATAGTACATACATAAATAACACCACTGTTCCAATTAAATGTACTTTTTTTAAGTTAGTTTGAGCAGTGGATTGGAGCGAAATGAAAGGAAGGAATAGAATATTGCTTGTTTCATTTTATGTGCTTGTGCACATAAAATGAAACAAGCATTGTAACAAACAATGGTAAAAATAATCTCCACCTTGTGGTGGAGATTATTTTTACCAGACATCTATTAGCAGAACACGCTAAGAGTGTTGCCACACGGTATTATTAAAATATAAAATACACCCCCTCAACATTATATTTTGAATTTATAAACAATCCTTTAATTTTCACTTTTAGTTGATCGAGCGAGCATAGTGAGCGAAGCGTCTCTGCTTCAAGTCTGGCAAAATTTGCTTTCGTGTGTCAGTTTGTACGTACTCCTCTACAGGTCGTATTTTACAACCGATCTGGACGAAATTTGGTGTACAGGTTTGGCGAATTTTTTGGAATTTTTAGTCGTCGGGGATTTTTGATTGGAGGGCTACTTCCTCCAAAATAGGGCAAAAAGGGGCTTCTGGATATCTCCGCCTTATGAGATCCGATTTCGATGGTTCTTTTTTTATGTGAAAGGTAGTAACTCTATGTAGGTCTCAAAAAAAATTGGTGAAGATCTGATGAGAATCTTGGGCATGATAAGCAGAATAGCTTCTCAAAATGCAGTAAATTGCTCACTATTTATTAAAACCTATTAGTTTCAAAATCAAAATCAAAATATTTTATTTCACATAAACCTACATGGGCACTTATGAAACGTCAGAAGCTAGGTGCACGGTTCCAATTGGTCGTTTCCTATGGAGAAGAGCCGGCAAGAAACTCCACGGTTACTCTTTTAAAAATAATTGGCTTTTACAATACTTTCAAATAACAGTGTTTCTAGGTATGGGAGGACAGTGTAGGTCTTTCAATAAGTACCAAGTACTTAACAAAATAGAAAATGGTCAACAGGTCTACAATCCACTAAGCCTACAGCGTTCTCACATTCACAAAATATGTAGAAAAGAATCTATACAAAAAAATTAATTAATTAAAAAAAGTAAAAAACCTATTTTAAATAAAACGCAATTATATGATTGCTATTACAACTGTAATCAATCTGAATAATTATCATGTCCACAAAAGCCACAAAAAAAAAGTATATAATGTCAAATAATAGAATAGTAAATATGTCAAGGGCGAATGTAAAAATAAATAAAAATAAAGATTTAAATAAACATGGTAATTTGGGAGCAGTTAATAGACTCTTACTTATTTATGCCGTTAATGAGGTACCAGGGAAGCCACATGTGCAGAAGGAATTATTGCCAAATTTCCTTGTCTTCAACGTAGTATTTAATTTTATAATATGAATTCTTGATAAGGACACGTTTGATGTGGGTTTTGAACTTCCCATCGCTAAGTTCTGTCACAGACTTTGGCAACTTGTTATAAAAGCGGATACTGTTTATAAGAAATGACTTGCTTGTTTTAGTTAATCTAAATTTGGGTATCACAGTTTCATGTCGACTACGTGTATTTATATTATGGAAATCGCTTCTTATTTTGAAAAGTCCTAAGTTTTTGCGAACATACATAATACTTTCTAAGATATAAAGTGAAGGCAAAGTCAGTATATCAATTTCTTTAAATTTGTCTCTAAGGGACTCGCGAGGGCCCATTTTATAGATCGCGCGGATTGCCCTCTTTTGTAAAATGAAAATTGAATCTACGTCAGCTGCCGATCCCCACAGCAGGACGCCATAAGACATAATACTGTGGAAATAAGCAAAGTATACTAACCTAGCTGTGGCTATATAAGTCAACTGCCTTATTTTTCTTACTGCATATGCAGCTGAACTTAATCTACCTGAAAGAGTTCTAATATGGGCGCCCCATTGTAATTTTGAATCTAAAGTAATTCCTAAGAATATAGTTTCCGTTATTGCATCTAGTTTTTTGCCATCAAGTTTTAGATTTAGACCTACTTGAGGTACATTTGGTAATGAGAACCTAATACACTTCGTTTTGTTCGCATTAAGTAAAAGATTATTAGCTGCGAACCATTTTGAAAGTACAGCCAGACTATCGTTGACATGTAATACATCTGTATCTTTCCTGTCTATTTTAAAAATAAGAGAAGTGTCGTCAGCAAATAGAATTATATCTGCAAAGTTAGTCATCATGTAAGGAAGATCATTTATATAAACTAGAAATAAGAAAGGGCCGAGAATTGAACCTTGAGGCACGCCCATTTTCACTAGAGACCCCGAACACATCGCCCCATTAACATTTACTTTTTGCTGCCTGTTTGATAGATAGGAAAGAACAAGATCAGCAGCTTGTCGACGAATTCCGTAGTGGTGTAATTTACAGATCAGTGTATTGTGGTCAACGCAGTCAAACGCTTTTGAGAGGTCACAGAAAATGCCAATTGCATCCTGGGAATTCTCACAGGATTCCAAAATGTGACTGATGAGTTTAACTCCTGCGTCAGTCGTCGACCTACCTTTCGTGAAACCAAACTGGTGACTATGTAAAATCCCATTAGAATTAGAATGTGCCAACATCTGGTCTAGCATGATTTTTTCATATATTTTACTCAATGCTGGTAGCACATATATTGGTCTATAATTAGAGGGATCACTCTTACTACCCGATTTGAAAATTGGTACTACTTTACTATGTTTCATTAAATCAGGAAACATACCGCTATCTAAACATTGATTAAATATGCCTGTTAGGACAGGGGCAATTGTGTCAATGATATCTTGAAGAACCTAAACGGAAATCCCCCATAAGTCTTCAGTGTTTTTAATGTTAAGACTTTTAAATGCTTTTTTAATTGTGACAATTGAAATGGGCTTAAATTCAAAATTTGGAATGTCTCTACTGAAGTGTTCTTTTAAAAGAGAATCAGCTAGTATAGATGATGAGGGGAGAGATTTCGTAACCTCTATTGGGATGTTGGTAAAGAAGTTTTCTAGTGTCTCAGCAACTTTTAACTTATCTGAAATGGTTACATTATCAATTTTTAATGACAATTTATTCTGATCTCGCTGTTTTGTGTTTCCAGTTTCTTTGTTAATTACCTGCCACACAGCTTTTATTTTATTGTTAGAATTATTAATTTTGTTACTTATTAATTTAGATTTAGCTTGGGCGCAGACTCTTTTAAATATCTTTTAATAGTTTCTTACATAATTATGAATTACTTGATCAGAAGTCAATGATTTTTCGTTATATAAATTATATAAAATATCTCTGCTTTTTCTAATGCCAGGAGTGGCCCATTCATTAAATTTTGGTTTGGTATTGATTGTTACTGTTTTTACAGGACATGCTTTATGGAATTCTTGGCACACTGTAGAAAGTAGTGTACCATAGTTCATGTTGGGGTCTTGTGAATCAAAACCAGCTGATGAAAGATTGCTAAGAACATTATTACTAAACATTTTCAATTTATTTTTAGTAAGAGGTCTTAACTGAATAGTTTTATCTAAGCGTAACTTTTTATCTGATTCAAATGATACAAGTTGACCAGTATGGTCAGACCTAACGCCACTAATTAAGGATGAGTCTTGTATTTTACAATTAGTAAATATATTGTCAATGCATGAAGCTGTGGTTGCTGTTATTCTAGTTGCTTCATTAAATATACATTTTAAATTGAATGATTTAAACAATGATATAAGCTTATATTTATCAGGTGAGTTAACTAATAGATCAATATTTAGGTCACCACAAACAAAAACTAATTTATTATCTTTAAAAAGTTTACTTAGTATTTCTTCCATAATGATTAAAAATGATGACAAGTTTGAAGCTGGTGGTCTATAAACACATAAGAAAGTATGGCCTTCAACCTCTGCACATGCTACCTCACATAAGCGATCAACAGAGCAAGCAGTGATATCCTTCCTTTCCTTATGTCTGAAACAACTATTACATAATATCAAGGTACCACCCCCTATTGAGGACCTGTTGTACGCACTGGCAACTGAAAAATTATTTACATTAAACAGCATCCTATCTGGTCTTAACCAGGTTTCACAAAAGCATAAGATATCCATATGATATTTGTCTATTAACAATTCCACGTCTAGGATTTTGCCAGAGAAGCGATTAATATTTTGATGATACAATAAAATATTCTTGTCATGCTTCTCTTTTGTCGAGTCTAAAAGTTTAAAGAGCCTATCACAGTATTATTAGAAATACTAGATAATACTATTTCGTCACTTAGCCTAGTCTCAGTTAAATTATCAATAACTGCGTGTATATTGTAAGCTAACAAAGTAGCCAATACATGTTGACTTTTCTTGGGAAGAAACATATGTTCCCGAATTAAAACAAAATCTCTAACAAAATTGTTAGTATCAAAATACAATAAACGGTCACTATGACGACATGTCAAAATATGCATTAAGTTATTTAAACTACAAATGTAATCATTTTCTTCAGCATACAAATGATCTGAATATGGCAATGCACATAATATTAATTTACCTAATTTTAATTTAAGTAGGGTGTCGACACCATTAACTATGTCCCTTTTAGTGATGCTCAGACTGTTTCCAATTAAAAGAACTACAGTAGTCTGCTCATTCATTTGTGTGTTTTTTATTTTATGAACAAGCTCATTAAAATGCAGGTTATGGTAACAACGGTTAACTATGGCATGTTTAGATCGGTTATTTAATAAGGATCCAAAACCTGCTCCTAATCTATCAGAATATACTAAAACATTACTTTGAGTGGGATTGATAGTTTCTATAGTATGAGTTAGAATGGGTGAAGTGACAGGAACAACATGCTGTGACATGAGAGGTGGCGGAGTGGAAGCACAACTACAGGTGAGATTGTTTGTCAGCGACTCGTACCTCTCTGCATTGTACTTCACCAAATCGTCCAACTCACAGGCCTCCTGCAGGCGCTCGCTTAACATTTGTTGACAAGACTCATACTTACAAGATATTTTTTTAAGTGTATTTTCCCTGCTCAGTAATTCCTTTTGAAGGTTTTGTATTTCGACATCATACATTTGTCTGCTAGTTTCCATCTTAATATTACATACATTTAGTTGGCTTTTTAAATGAATACGTTCTTTCCTAAGATTAATATTAAACTTATAAATTCTTTGTGACTTCAAGAGTTTCTTGTACTTTTTTAAATTTTTACTAATTTTAATATACTTCTTAATTTTATTATGACTAGTTAGAATTGGACATCTAGTTAAGGTATCGTCCATAGTCAGGTCTATGGCAACGATGGGCTTCTCACATTCCAGTCCGGATACACTACCAACCAGCTCGTCGAAAAGGTTATTGGTGTTGGCAACCTGTTCGCTGGCTTTCAAAGAGTTGATGGTGGAAATGGTGTTGTGTGCCTTGCATAATTCCACTTCAAGGCCTGATATACGTCTCAGTGCCTGGTCATGAGTGTCACTGCATTGTTGAAAATCTGACACTAGTTGACGGAGATGGTGGTGCTGGTCAAGTATATGCTGGTTTATTTTTCTAACTGGCCTACAAATTTTTACTCATAATTTTTCTGGTTTTTAGGGTTCTGTAGTCAACAATGAACTGATGTAGTTTCGCCATGTCCAACTTTGTATGAACGTCTCCGTAAGAAATCGAAAAATCTAATTCATATAATCCTAATTAATAACTATGTTATACATGTACTATAACAATAAGTATCATTCGTAAGCACTAAGTCTCACTTTATATTGGAAAAATGCACTCAAAAACACGAATTAATCCTTGAATAATATTCCGACAGGACGTTATTACAATGTCATGTCTTTGGGTTCGTTGTCGTAGTGTTGTTTGTGACCGTTGTAAGCCGTTTTTTCACCGAATAAAATATAACTTTTACAAACATTATATTTAGAAAAAAGAGAAATGTGACTTTATGACTTTATTATTAAATGTTTAAACATATAAAAAGAAAATTATAACGGAAGACTTTTTAAGACACGTACATTTTGACTAAATGATGAAAATGAATTTATTATAAGGGTAACCGACGAAAACAGTTAAACCGATGATAATTTTTGTGACGCAAGTGAATAAAAATCTTACAAATTTAGTGAATTTGTTTATTTACCTGATGATGATGACATGTAATAAAACGATATGCCTTGAGAACCAGTTTTAAGCAATGTAGATAAATTTGTCGATTACAAAACCAAAGTATGATAGGTACATCGAAATGTCTCGAGAATCGGTTTTTAAAGCAACCAATTTTTTTCCCATCTCTACACAAATTATTTTGGTAGGTGTCAAATCGAGCTCCTTAAATTGTTAACACTTTAGAATCATTTGGACATTCCGCCCACCAAAGAACATCGTTCTTTAGTCACTATTAGACTTATAATCTAGGTTAGTACAAAGGTAACATGATCTTAGAGGTCACTATTACATAATCTACACAAAACCAAGTCTAAATGGTAAGATCAACAAACAAAAAAAAGGTAAATTCTTATAGCAACAAAATACTTAGTAGATAGTACTTAACTCAAAACATTAAGTGCATCTATGAGCTCAAAAGTGTAGGTAAGTAATAATACCTAATACACGATACCTACCCAGTAAAACATAATCATTTGATCTGAGTATTTAAATTATGAAAAATAAGTATTTACTCGTACCACCAAACTCCATAGATAGGTAGGTACCTAAAGTAATGATATAAGTACAGAAGAATAAATGAAACAAAACAAAATCCTTAAATAAAAAATTAAGTTATACACACAAGGTTTACAGGCATGCGACCACGGCTTTATCTTGACCATTTTTGTAACAATGTCTTGATTTCTCAGATCTATTTCTTAAAGCAAATGATGTTAATGTCCGAAACCGACGAGACCCCAACAGGCTCGTACTAAGCGAGTTTCCAAGACTAACTAAATATAATAAAAGCTGCCTTGCAATGTGTGTACAGACGCCAGCACATCAAGCTACTACAATCTGTCAAATTTATTTAATAGATTTTCAACTACATCGCTGAAGTGTAAGGTTCAAAGTTGATTGGGAAAATTTGACAGTTTCGGGTAGCTTGATGTGCTGGCGTCTGTACGTTTATTTATGTAATAATAAGTTACCAAATGATCTCAAAAATGTAAACACTAGATTATTTAAAAATACAATTTACGAATGGTTATGTGTTAATAGTTTCTATAGTGAAAAAAATTTCATTGACAAAAAATGTTAATGAACAAGTCAAACCTACTGAAAAATTTGTATGCTTACCTATTATTATATTGGCAAAACATGTTTTGTTCGAAATTGTTCTTTTAAGTACCATCTTTTTATACCGTGTTTTACGCAAATAAATATATTCTTATTCTGTCTGAAATATTTTCTTGTTTTACACTTTTTAGATCACTTATTTTTCCGTAGTCGGGGTCTTTAAACTATTTTTTTTATTTTATGCTTTTCGTTTTAACGCTTGATAAACGTTGCGACAACGTAAAGAGTAATACAATAGGTCAGTAATAAATATTTTAATCATGCTTTTTATTTTATAATACGAGTAGGTACTAATTTTACATCCGCGCCGTATGTACGTAACGTCTTGCTTTTGCTCGTTTTTACCAAATTAAACATATTTATTTACTTAGAAAATATGATATATACACATATTTGTAATGTGCTCGTCAAGAACTTTCTTTTGATACCAAACATGCCATGATTATCGCAAATTAAGTAATTTTTTTCGAAGTCAAAAATTTACGTATGTTGTCCACTATATTAAATTTAGCGAGAGAGCTAACTTATATTGCCAATGTCACCCGGACCATTATTACAAATCTATCGATACCTCATTCATCAAAATCGGTTCAGTAGTTTAGGCGCTACGGTGGAACACACGTAAATACAAACATACATACATACATAGACTGCTAAAATCATAACCCTTCCTTTTGGCTTTGCCGTAGTCGGGTAATTAAAAGCACGTATGCCACAGTTGTTCTCAAGAGATTCAACATAATTATCCTTCTGTGGACCTCCGTGCAATGTCTTGAGATGAGCATCGATAATTATGAGCATGGTAACCTGATGTTTAGCAGGCATCATTATCGGATGTCTCGTTTCATAGCACACATCTGCATGTGTTATGCGGCCACTCACTCGGCCCGTATTACAGAACGTCACTCAATACTCAAGCATTACTTAAAACTAGTTTCAACCAATCAAATGGCTTGAATCTAGTTTTAAGTAATGCTTGAGTATTGAGTGACGTACTGTAGGTAATACGGGCCTTAGTCTCCCTTTTTGGTCTATAAACGGACAATGAGTTCTTACAGAACTCTTTTAGATACACATCCTCGAGTCTACCTAACTGTTTGATTTCAACTTAAAACTCGCGTTCTTGAATTAGTTTTATCAGTGCCATCAAAGTATAATTTAATTAGTTTGCGGTAATAAATTTAGGTAAATTCGGTTGTTCCCTTTTATGTCTCTTCAAAGTCAATATTCTCCTAGAGTACTTATGATATAACTTTTAATAATTAAATCTCGATAATGATGAAAATCTCAACCAAACACATAACTCGTTAATATTAGATGAAACAATTAAAGACTTGATTTTCTCCTCTTCATGTGTATCTATGACATCTCAGTTGACTTTTTGTATATTTTTCTCTACCAGGCATTGAGGTCCTTTCCACCACAATGTATGGTTTTTCAATGATCGTGGTTGTAAGCCTCGTGACGCACAATCAGCGGGGTTCACATCAGTGGAGACATATCCCCACTGTTCATAATCTAAAATATTTAAAATCGTGGACACCCTATTACCACAAGCCTAAAAAACGAGCAGACTGTAAGCTTCATACTAACGCCTTGCGCGGGAACACTACTACACGCACAGCTATGTGTGCGTGACCTGTCACCGACAAGGCGCGCGGGGATGCGCCGGCGCACAGTGGAACGAGTGTATAGGAAAGGTTGGACTTAGGCATTTCCGAGAAAAAAAGTATAATTTTGAAAAACGAATAATGCCATTGTATTTAGTTATCAAATGCCTTCAAACTTTGTTCTGACAAATTTCTTTCCATCTCGTATTTTAGGAGTTAATTGAGAAAATGTGAAATTTTACTATGTAAGTAAATGATTGTATCGAGCTCTCTGCCGCCTGATTCCGGCCTCGTTTCAAGTTGTGGGCTTTACTATCGTATTACTCATAGTAAAAGGTACATTTACTGCTAAGACACATGGGGCGCCAAACGTGCACCTTCTGACATATACGGTGATGTATTTTTTTACAGAATCGAGCTCTCTACCTCCTGAATCTGATCCTATTTCAATTTGTGGTCTTTACTACCATAATACACATACCAAGAGCTGCATTTAGTGTTACGATAATGGTGCGCCAAACGTGCACCTTCTGACATATAGGATCATGTATGGGAGAGGTTGGACATAGGCATTTCTTAGAAAAAAAAGTCTCATTTCGAAAAACAAATAATGCCATCATATTAAATTATCAAATGCCTTCAAAACTTGTTCTAACATATTTCTTTCTATCTCTCGTATTTCAGGAGTTAATTGAGAAAATGTGAAATTTTACTATGAAAATGACTGAGCTCTGCTGCCTGATTCTGGCCTCGTTTCAAGTTGTGGGCTTTACTATCGTATTACGCATAGCAAAATTTACATTTAGTGCTAAGACACATGGTGCGCCAAACGTGCACCTTCTGATATATAGGCTGATGTATTTTCTTGTATCACTTTCATATCACATTAGAAAAGTTATATTTCATATCGATACTCCAAATAGCTATTCCACAATACAGTCAATGTGTGAATCATATTACGTTAAGTCTAACGAAACCAGTATATTATAAGGACAAAATATGTTTTATAGTTAAAATATATAAATCAACCTGTATGTCAGAAGTTGCACATTTGGTGCACCATGTGTCTAAGCACTAAATGCGGTTCTTGGCATATGTATTATGATAGTAAAGACCACAACTTGAAACAGGTCCAGATTCAGGAGGCAGAGAGTTCGATTCACTCATTATAATAATAATAATAAAGTTTATTAATCAAAAAGTAACAATACAATTTTAGCGAAATTCGGTGAGCCACAAACTAAGCATCGCTTGTGTCTTGTGGCTCAGGAGTGCGATTAGCAATATTATGGTTAACTTACAGTGTGAGGGTAATAATAAAGACAAGATATAGAAAATAAAATAAAATTAAATAAACCATTTGTCATATTCTAGACTTAAATTAAAGAAAAGTAAAAATAGTTTACATTTTATTGGGCTTGTATAGTTTTGTAAAGTTTGAGTGGTTGTGATGGTGTGTGTGAAGGTGTAGGTTCTATATCAAGGCTTCAGTGTCGTCGTATGATAATATTAGAAGAGTTGAAGTAAAGATTTTCTTACAGGTTGTAGTTGAGCAGTCTCTTAAGTCGCAGATTTTACAAACTTTATTGTAAGTGTTGGGAAAGGAAAAATAGGTACAACGTCGAGCTAGTTCGGATTTGGCGTTTGGTATGGGTACCCTGAAAACACGTTTATTTATTATTTCGCTGTAGTCAGGCCATTTTATTATTTTAGCGTGGTATTTAAGAGTTGCTTGGAGTATAAAAATTTGTCGTACTCTGAGGACTTCAAACTCACGGTAGACAAGGTCTGTAGGGAACCTGAAAGGTTTTTAAAGTGCAACCTTGATTAATGCCCATTGCGCCCTCTCTAGTGTTATAAATGTGCTTTTGCCAGCGCGTCCCCATATACAGATACAGTATTGTATGATTGACTGGCATAGTACGAGGTAGACCATTCGCAAAATATCTAAAGGGTACAGTCGCGGAGTTTTTTTAGGACGTGTATTAGTTTTCGTACTCTGGAGGAAAGGGCATAAATGTGGGCTTTATACGTTAAGTTGTTGTCTATGGTTATTCCGAGATATTCAATTGTGTCAGTACGTTCCAGGCTTTTGCATGTGCAGTTATGGTGAGGGGCGTTATTGCGTACATGTGAGCAAGTGTGTACTTTTAGAGACATAGTTTGTGAGGGGCTGGAAGCACTGGTTTTGGAAAAGGCAATATATTTGCTTTTACTGACATTTAAGGTCAGTAAGTTTGTGTCTAAGGAGTGCGCTATCTGAGCGAGGCCTTGTTCTGCCAGATGATACACCCGCTCCCAAGTCTTGTCATGAAAAACAATGGCTGTATCGTCGACGTAGAAGATCACTTCAGCGTTACCTATAGGGAGATTTACTACGTCGTTTATGTACAGCGTAAACAGCGTTGGGCCGAGAGTACTGCCCTGCGGTACACTAAACTGCTTTGAAGACTGCCTATTTTGGAGTATTGGTGCCGAGATGTCAAGTAGCTACGGAACCATTCTAGAGGTATACCTTTTATACCCGATGTCTCTAATTTCTTTAGAAGAAGCCCAGGTGAAACGGTGTCGAATGCTTTTGCCAAATCAAGAAAAACACCGACACAGCATTCTCCATTTTCTATGTGGTGGGACTTGATTGGTCAAAAGTGACACCGCGTCTTCAGTGGACCTTCCCCGGCGGAATTCAAATTGTCTGTCTGAGACAGTGTTGTTTTTGTCTAGAAAATTTACCAGTTTCTTATTAACTATTTTCTCCAGAATTTTTGAAACAATACACAACAGAGCGATAGGCCTGTAGTTTTCTGGCATATCTTTGGGACCGCTTTTGTAGATAGGGGCATTGCAGCAATTTTTCAGGAGTCAGGAAAGACCTGATTCTAGTCTCAAATTAAATATGTGCGTAATTGGTTTGATTAGGCTTTCTCGGCAGTTTACGAGAAGTGGAACTGTTAGTTGATCTAGCCCCGGTGCGCTGTCTATTTTCAAGTTTTGTATTATGTTGGAGACTTCTTCTTCATCAGTTGGGTGCAAATAGAAAGATTGTGAGATAGAGCTCGGTGTTATGTGTGATTCTATTAATGATTGGTGAGTGGTTGCAAGTTTGTCAAGGATCTTAGCAGCGTGTTTTTCCCCTACAGAGACGAAATGCTGATTGCAGTTATCAAGGGATGTTGTTGGAGACATACTGGATACAATTAAGTGCATTGAGGTATTTTGACAAGTATTGTTCTTACAAATGTTTTTTATTGTCGTCCATAGTTTTTTTAGGGTTATTCTTGTTGGTTTCAATTTCCTGTCTGTTGTGCAATATTCTAAGATTGCGAAAGAGTGTGTTCCTGTACCTAGTGTAGATTAATTGTTTTGTGTGATCATTTGGGTTCGCTTTGCAGTCAAGGTGAAGTTTGTCACGTTGCCTCATGCACCTAATTAAACCAGGAGTAAACCAGGGTTGAATTTTAACCATTCTGCGACTTATTTTAACATTTTGTGTGTGGTTTTCAGTAGCACGTGAGATAGTGCTGTTGAAATAGTTTAATGCAGTAGGTACTAACACAAGTTGAGCCAATAACTGGATCCCAGTTGGTTTGATTAATCTCAGCAGCTACGGCAGCCCAGTCAGTTCTGACTCTCCAGCATTTGCTGTTTTTAGGCCTTTCTGATTTAATGGGGACACTGCATAGGGCTAGATCGTGATCAGTAATAGATAAGGTACATACGAGACCAAAAGGAATTGCACGTGATTTTATAAATATGTGGTCAATACAAGCTCCGCATCTTGTTGGGACAGTTATGGCGGAGGATAAACTATGTGACGCCATGAGGCACGCGTAGTTAGCTACTTGGTTATTACTTGGATCGTTTAAATTTAGGTTGATATTGCCGGCCACAATGAGTGTTTGTTGGTTTTTGAGATCAGAAAGGGTGGTGTCAAGGGAGTTAAGGAAGCGCTCTGTATTTGTGAAAGAGGGCGACCGATAAATGGCTAAGAGACTTAAGTTGTTATTCGTTTTTATTAAAATACTGTCAGCGTCAACAAGGCTAGATTCTGCGGTAGTGATATTGCAGCACCAGGCTGTTTTTGTGTATACAACAATACCTCCATTTTTGTTTATTTGATTTGTTGTTCTGTACGCGCTATATCCCTGTAGGTCCTCTATAATAGAACCGTCAGACAGCCAGCGAGCACGATAACGTCTATATTCGAATCTAACCGATTTAGTGCAATTGCAAAGTCGTCAAAGTTTTTTTGATAGCTTCTGATATTGTATGTCAGTACCTTGATATTGTCTTCGGAAGCATTTAAGATACTCTTGCAAGATTCAAGAGATTCTACTGTGCGACAGTCTATAATAAATGATTCGTCGAGGTCGTTGGAAACGCTAAGTAAAGCCATTTTTGTATAATGTAAGGATAAAGACCGGAACTCAATAAAGAGATTTTATGTAGAATGTTTGTTGTTGCAAGAGATTTCATTAAGTTTATGTTACAGAAGATGCTTCCATGTGAAATATTATGTAATGTGTAGGGGTGTGTGTGCCTTAATAAGGGTGTGTACGTTAATGTAAGTAGTGTAATTGGAAAGTTTAGGAATGTGAGTTTGAGTGTAAGCCCTTGTAAGTATTCAAGCAAATTAAGGATAATAAACAAAGAAAAATAATAATTAAAGTCTATAAAAAATAGAGAGAAACATAACAGGTTCTTGAGAACTAGCCCTTGTAGATATTTGAGCAATTTTTTCATAATATACAAACAGTAAGAGTATTTAAACACATTTTTAAGTTTAAAAAAGAAACATAGTGGGTGCTTGAGTACCAGCACCTTATACGAAATGTATTTGGGCAGTTTAACCATAGTTAATTTAATTTTATTTTATTAATTTATTTATTTAATTAAATAATGCATATTTACAATATTAAGCCTTATAGTAAAATGGTAGGTATATAATAATGGTTCGACCTGAACTAGGATAAACCTGTATCTCAGGTGTCATAAGTGCAAAATTACATTAAAATTTTCTAAAATTGATGGTAGACATAAATAGTGAGTAACTTAACAGACTAATGATAGGACAGTACTTAATTAAAAATAATATTTAACTTAAAACAACCAGTAACTTTTCTGTGTCATCATAAGACAAATTTTGTAACCAAGTTGAAATAACATTTTTGCAGTAAACGAACAATATTTTTTTTTTAATATTGTTTTCTTATGGAAACCAAACAGGTGCTTGGTTTCAAGCCATTTTGGGTATTTTAGGTAATTTTGGATAATAAACAAACAAAAAACATATTTTAAAAATATATCAGTTACCTACTCGCGATCACCCACTTAGCAACCACGCACTTCGCTCGTCTGCTACGCACCACGCGCGATCGCTACGCAAGTACCTACGTGCCTCGCTCAACCAGTCCTTCTTATCAGTGGTTCTAAACATTTTACTCATCTTCAAACTTCAACGTTAACTATGATGAAGTGTGCCAGCTGCAAGTCGGACTTCAATGATGGCGTTCAGTGTGCCTCATGCAAACGGCACCTCGATTTTGGCTGCGCTAGTATCACGGAGGGCGGGTGGAGAAAACTAGGAGTTGACCGAAGGGCGGCATGGAAATGTCCTAAGTGCCGAATTTCCTCACCGTCACCGACTCCTTCCTCGTCTCCACTACCAACACCTGAACCTGCGTCTCTAGAAACGATCCTTAATGAGATTCGCGAGCTCAAGGTGCAATTAGCTGGCCTGCCGACGCTATCCGATGATGTGAAATGCATTAAAGAGGAACTCAAAGAACTTAAGGTCAGTTGTGAGTTCGATGGTAAACGGCTGGATGATTTCTCTGTCAAGCTTGCAGGCATTGAGACTAGGGTTGCTGGTCTTGAGCATCTTCAGAAGTCTGTTTGCTCTCTTCAATCTGACATTGACTTGATTAAGTCGGAGCTGTCCGCTAGTGACCAGAGATCTAGGTTGAACAATGTGGAAATTAAGGGCATTCCCCTTAAAAAGGACGAAAATCTGTTCGCAATCTTGGATAAGATCAGCCAAAAGGTTAATTTTACATTTCCTTAAATCCAGGTCAACTACATATCCAGGATTCCATTGTTCAACACAAAGGATAAATCAATTGTGGTCAGCTTTCTTAACAGATATGTCAAGGAGGACTTTGTTGCGGCTGCACGCTCTTTCAAGACGTTATCCGCCCATGACCTTGGATTCGCGGGCCAATCGAACCGGGTTTATGTGAATGATCACCTCAACCCTGACTCCAAAAAGTTGCTGAACAAAACCCGAGCATTAGCAAAGGAGAAGGAGTATAAGCACGTATGGGTCAAACACGGCAAGATTCATGTCCGCAGGCAGGAGGGATCGGCTGTCTTTGTTATTTCTAAGGAGAAAGATTTAAACAAACTAATAGAGTGATGCATCTTTCGGTTAATCATTATTTTATCAGCATAACTTAAAACATATGTCTAAAAGTAAATTCATTTTTATTATTAATTATGTACTAATTGTCTCAACTGTTTATAACTTGAATTTTTGTAAAAGGTTTAGTACCGCTGACGTGTTCGAAGCACCTCGCTTTTGTACTCGTAATTGGGCCTTATGCTTATCTTATCGCGCTGTTCTAATCATTGGAACATCCCATTCTACGCTTATCTCGCTCGCACTCATTATTGAATCTAATTACTGCCTGCTTATTCGCACAGTTACCTGTGATGTTGCTCCGTTTTTTGTGCCGTTTAACAATTGTGTATGCCTAATTACCCTACTTATTAGTTTATTATTCGCTTTTATTTTGTTATATTAAGTACAAAAACGTTAGATAGCGACCGGGTGGTCGTATTCTGACTCGCACAGTTTTATTTTGTTTTGCTTACCTATTATGTTCTCAATGTTTTATTTATGGTAACACAATTTAGGGTTTGGTGTTGTAAAAGCCTAAACATGCAATTCTTCAGTAAACGACCATATGTTTTCTTGATAAAACTTGTTTAATTCACCCACAAATATTGGTCCTAAATACGTGGTCGCTAAGTGATACAGTTCGGAAATTACGATGGTAGTTTGCGACCACCAAAATTTAGTACGAAAAACGATGGCCGCAATCTAAAATAAGTTGCTTAAAAGTATGTTCAGTATTCGACCACATGTGATTATTTGATTTAGTATAAGTAAAAGTAGTTTTTTTCTTCAAGATGACGATGAGCAAATAACTAAGAGGAAGAAAAAGACTTGGCGCATTGGTAAAAAGTTTCGGGTGTATCACTTCCCCCTGTCTCGCCCCTCTGAGCAGTTGGATGGGGCTGGTTTTCTCATCCTGATTCTGGACAGTCATCGTAGCAGCGTCATACAAGCATCTCAACACTTCGATATAGCGCCAGTCAATTCGACATTGTTGCAGAGAGGTCAGAACTGCCCATGTTACGATGGAGTCGAAGGCTTTCTCGTAGTCCACAAATGCCAAACACAGCGGCTGGTTGTACTCCTCAGTCTTCAGTACAATTTGTCGAACTGTATGGATGTGGTCTACGGAACTAAAGGCTTTTCGAAATCCGGCTTGTTTTGGTGGCTGAAACTCGTCAAGTCTCCTGGAGATAAGGTTCGTGACGACTCTCGAGAACAGCTTGAATTCGTGTCTCAGAAGTGAAATGGGTCTATAGTTCTTCAGCAAGGTATTGTCACCTTTTGTGAAGAACAGATCCATCGCACCTCTGCTCCATGCCTTGGGCGTTGTACCCTCCTGGATGATGGAGTTAAAGAGACTCGCTAGCTGCCATGACTGGAGCTCCGCCCGCTTGCCCGTCGCAAAGTGCAGATTCTCAATTAAGAAGCAGGAGCTTCTGGATACTGTCCAAAAAATTGTCAAAGACCATGGGTCAAAGAATCAGTTCAAAGACGATCGTCCAGGACAAACTTGTCTGGAACAGGACAAAGTGGCTTCTCTATGCACTAAAACTGGAAAAAGCTTTTTTAGCTCCTAAGGGATTATATCGTTTTTTTTAACGGCAACGAAAAAGATTTATTTTATTTGATTAATTTAATAAAAAAAACGTTAAATCAGATGATTAAATACTATTTGTGTTGATGATTATTTGATATTTAACTGAGTCCTATGTTTCATTTAAAGTGAAAAATAAAAAATATTTTTATCCATAAAAGTTGTTTTATTACTTTATTTTTATGTTTTTAGTAGTGGCCGTAATCTAGCATACTAGTCGTCAACTGAAAAAAGTGGTCGTTATCTAGCATTTCGGCTATTTTTGCACATTTCCCATAATTTTTCATAATTTATGAATGGAAGCGTGATATTTTATATTTTGTTTCACAACTAGACTATATTTAGGACCAATTTACAAGATCGCCAACTATTTTGCGTGTAAATAACGTATATTTTGATTCGTCTAAAGTTAGCAACTCAGCTAATTGGTCGCCAACCGGCGCAACCACCCTATATTGTGTGGCGTCGCGACCGGGATTACTGTCTCACGGGTCAGGCTCGTGGAGGTGGTGTCTTGATAGCTATCCGTAAGTGTATTTCTGCTGTTCCCCAACCATTATTTCACTCCTCGGCCGAAGACTTGTGGGTAACTTTGAGTGTACGTCAGCCCAACACAAGAAATTACCTTAAATTGAATCTTTGCGTCATATATTTATGTAGGCAAAACCGTGGTTATTCCTTTTCCGATCAATTATCAAATTTTCTTCATAGTTTTAGTAGTATAGTGCTAAACAATCCAACTGATAAGTATTTAATTATTGGCGTTTTTAACCTTAGTCGAATTTTTTGGCAATTAAATAACAACACATTATTGCCTGTGAATATTTGTAGTGGCGATGAGTACCTACATGTTAACTGATGAGTTGCGTATTTTAGGGTTCAGTCAATATAATGGAATATTAAATGGTTATGGTAAGATTCTAGATTTAGTTTTATGTAATGAAATTGTTTCAGTGTGTGAATGTTTGGTGCCTTTATGACCTGTCGACAAATATCATCCGGCCCTCTGTATCGACGTGGACTTTGCAGAGTACACTTATTTAACTCCCGCTCCCTTTACTCGTTACCTTTACGGTAAAGCTGACTTTGCTGCCATTAACAGGGAAATAGCAGCTTTGGACTGGACGAGCGTATTTTTTGACATGTCGCTTAGTGACGCCGTTAAATACTTTTATGCCACTATAGCCGACATTCAAAATAAGTTTGTACCAACTAAGATAGTTTCTCACAGCTCATACCCTATTTGGTACTCCCCGGCACTTAAACACTTGATTAAAGAGAAGGCTAAATATCTCCGTAAATTTAAGACGTATGGCAGATTTTCAGACGAGGCGACCTTTAGACATTTACGTGAGCGGGTTAATAAACTTGAAGCGGATTGTTACACCAACTACTTAGCTGATACAGAAGCCTCCATCGAAAGAAATCCTAAACGCTTTTGGAGCTTTGTGAAGCAGCGATCTAAGTCCAATGCAATACCCAGTTTCCTCAAGTATGGTGATGTGACGATTTCTTCTCCCGAGTCTATTTGTAATGCATTTTCTTCCCACTTCTATTCTACATTTCTTGATCCTACCAGTGTTGCGTCTACTAATTACTGTCCTCCCCAAGCTGTAAATTATAATATAGGTACCCTCGGATATTCACTCAATTGAGATTGATCTAAATGTTATAGTTAAGCTAATTAGTAAAATTGATCCATCAAAATCTGCTGGTCCAGATCACTTATCACCTAATTTACTGATTGGGTGTGCTAAAACCATAGCCTTACCAGTATCATTACTGTTTACTAAATCGCTCTCTTCTTGTTCTGTTCCCCAAATCTGGAAGTCGGCCTTATAACTCCGGTGCATAAAAAAGAGCACAAAAATGAAATAGTTAATTACAGAACCTATTTCCAAACTGTGCATATTAGCTAAAGTTTTTGAAAGGGTTGTCTATGACCAAGTTTACGCATCGCTCAGTCAGTCTTTCAGCCCGTCTCAGCACGGGTTTCTTAAGGGTCGTTCAACTGCATCTAACCTGGCTTTGCTCAATGACTTTCTAACGGATAAAATGGACAAGGGGGCACAAGTCGATGTCGTTTACACGGATTACAGTAAGGCTTTTGATAGAATTGACCACAATATCCTTAAAACAAAGCTTTTTAACAATGGTATCAGAGGAGATCTACTTCGTTGGTTTACTTCATACCTTGAAAACAGATCTCAAGCTGTCGTTATCAGTAACTACATGTCGAGCTGGGTTTCAGCTCCTAGTGGTGTTCCTCAAGGTTCCTTGATGGGTCCATTACTTTTTATCATTTATGTAAGCGACATCGACTCATGTTTCCAAAACTCAAATTTGCTTTGTTTTGCTAATGACATGAAGATATACATACATACATAAACTCACGCCTTCTTCCCATGGGGGTAGGCAGAAACTACAGCAATATCATCAGACGACGACATGGATGCTCTCCAATCTGATCTGGCGTGGTTGGATGATTATTGCTCGACTAATAAACTAGATTTAAACCCTATTAAATGTTCAGTAATCTCCTTTAGCAGAAAACGCGTCCCTCTCCCTACAACTTATAAACTTAAAGGGCAGCTATTACACAGATGCGACGGCGTACGCGACCTGGGCGTTTTTTATGATTCTAAACTTTTATTTAACGTACACATTGAGCAAATAGTGGCCAAAGCTTCAAAGTCACTGGGTTTAGTTATGAGACTCGCAGGGTGCTTCAAGAGAGCCAAAACCCTTAAAATTCTGTATTGCTCTTTTGTGAGAAGTCATCTGGAATATGCGTCACAAATCTGGAACCCGTGTTATGGCAAGTACATTGATCGTATTGAGAATATACAAAAAAGATTTATTCGTTTTCTATGTTTCCGGCTGCGTATACCATACCATTCTGATAATTACACAATCTTTGCAAGAAATTTCATTTACAGCCACTCATAAATCGCCGTCGACTAGCAGATTGCACTTTCCTTTTAAAAATTATATCTAATGAGATTGACTGCCCTGGGGGCCAACCACAATCTTTTACGAAACAATCTTATTTCAGGAGAGTTTTATTTCAAGCTTACAATAACATAACTCATATTCGTACCACGACCTTCATCGTTTAAGAATGTTTTATTCCTGCTTAGTGCTGGGAAAGAACGAACTATTTGTAAGATTTGTCTATTGCCTGCTATAGTAGAAAAGAAACAACGCTATGTGAACTGTATAGCGCTGTCCCTTTCACACGTTGGTCCGAATCGCTACTACGAAGTATTGGTCTTGAAGCAAAATATTATTTTCTTTTACTTAAAATATTAATTTGCATTAGAATCTAATTTTTATGAGTAATTTCCATGAAATTGACACAAATATTAAAAGATTTGGCTTTGAAAAATAAGAAAAACAATTGAAAAAATTAAAAATAAGCTACGGCTAAGCTGTTACATGATATAAATCGGAACAGAACGAAATTTGAAACTCGGGCCGCATTCAGAGTTACGCCTTAATCGCTCACATCAATATTTTACGTACCGATTTAAATATGCTTGCACAAGATGGTTGGATTACAGTATTTCTTTGAGTATACACAACAAATTTCTTCTTCTTTGATTAGGTGACGACTGTAGCCAGAAGCACAATTTCCAAAATGCCACGTTAGTTTAAAGATATGGTGCAACTCAAAACAAAACAGCACAACTGTCATTTTGACAGCGCTTACGGTGATATTAATTTAGGGCATGGTCAGCGTTATCGCAAGATGGCGCATGCTATGACGTTATGTATGACGATTCACAGCACATTGTTATCGCGCTGACACTAATTCGGTATGGGTGTTCTAATCGCGCGCTCTAATCGATTGCAGCGTAATTCTGAACACAGCCTCGATGTAGCGATATTTTTGTTTACAAGTGGATAACTACTACGAGGTTGAACTTATTTTAACATATTTGCTAATGAATTTATGATCTAACTGGCTACAAAGTCGACATGGAATCAAGGGAAGGTTAAGGTTACTCAGTGAATAAGTTTTAAAACAAAGAAATGTGTAATGTTTTGACGAAGATAGTTCGAAACAATATATTGTGGTCAGACTCCGTGATTAGTGTTTTGTTATTAATTTTGCAGTCGGGTTTCCGGGCGGCAGCTAGAGGTACTCTGGGAATTTTTATTTTTCTGTGTTATCCGCTTCCAAAAACTCAAATGTTTCGTATGCATTCGCCATCAAACAAGAAATTAATTACACATGTACTAAAATCTATAGAAACACAATTCATTCGGCAAGTTTACGTAAATAAATACATTTTACTAACTTTACATGACACGAAAATGTTTTTTCTTAATATAAATTGCAAAACAATAATATTTCCGTCGAGTCCGAGGAACTTTTTTAAGATTGCTAAATTTGACATTAAAACAATATTGCTAGTTGTCAAAAGTCACGTCGTGGTACGAATTGAATGAACTTTTAGAGGTGACATCACCAAAATCGCTAAGAAAATGAGATTCTTTCAACATTACAATAAGCTTATTTTATGGACGTCAAGGTACGAAAGTCAAAGTAAGATTATAATAATACTGCTATAAGAGCTGGTGGTAGGCCCCCAGATCTCCTACATAAACTACGTTTCAATGTTCCTCAGAGATCAGTTAGATTTAATCCGCCTATCTCCATTCCTTTTACCTCTTCTAACTACAGGCAAAACTCAAACATGGTGCGAGCGAGTAAGGACTTTAATATTCTTTGTAAAGAGTTCTCGTTTGACCCATTTACAACCAAAACCTACTCTGCACGCGCTCGGCTGAACGCTGACTTTTTCAAAAGTGCATAGTGCTTATTGTACCTCAAACTCGTATACAATAATAATATGTATTCTTAATCTTTTTATCGTGCTCTTTTTAAACAGAAAAAGTAGTAGAAATCTTAGGATCACTAACACCTAAGATTTCTACTAGGTACTTTTTCTGTTTTTACCCGTGAGAACCTGTAATTGGCTCTATGTTTCTTAAAAAACTGTTACCCATTTGTTATAGCTGTTGGTTCTCCTATTAATAAATAAATAAATAAAATTAATAGAAAAACGTAACAGGTGCTTACATAGGAAAAGGTCACCTACGTTTGGGGGACCTCGTTCGTTAGACCTCTGTTTGTTCAGTTGAGATGGGGCAATGGCGCAATAAGTCGTGCTGGTTCCTAATAGCGATAGCGGGGTTTCCTTCTTGCTTGCGAATATTGATCGTTCCATTTTTGATCCAGCAGTACTTATAGCCACATTCCTTGGCACGTGGCTTAGCTGCTCGAAATAACTGCCGGTTAAAATATAGGGTCCTGCGAGCACCGGGTATATCTAGATCATCACTAGAGAGGTTGCGTCTGGTTTTTCCTGCACGTAGGAATTCGTTCCGTTTGTTGCGACGCAGAAACTTGACTACCAGCGGACGGGGGTGTTTTTCTACGGGGGCACTAGAGGTGTTCTCCGTGTTGTCGCTGTGACGCGGCCCAGCTCTAGTCACGTATTCTAGATCGCTGTCTTCGAGGTCAATGCCAATTTTTACTGCCGCTGTTAGAATGATATGAACGGGGTTTTCGTAGGCAGTTTCATTTACGCCTAGTATTTCGACTTGGTTTTTCAAGTTAGCTTGTGCTTGTGACTGTACTTGCTCGTTGAGTTGTTGTATATTAGACTTTAAGTAGGGTATTTCACTTACTCGCTCCTCAAGTACTTGAATGTTTGCTTCTGCACAGGCTAAGCTAGCCTCAGACACTGCAAGGCGTTGATTACACTTTGTTAAGTGTTCAGTGAGCGTTTTAAGGTGTGGTTTGAGATCACCTACGTCTTCGCGTAGTAATTTTATTTCAGAAGTAAGTATGGACATGCTACCGGAGTCCGCTGCAGCGGCTGGGGTGATCAGTAACGAGTTGTTGCTGGTATCGTTTTTGTAGTCGACGTGTTCAAATTGTTGCGACGTGTTGCTCGAGTTGAGCTTTTTACTCCGACAAGCCGTGCATAACCAAGTTGCCTTCTCAGCCTCCGATAATTTACGGAAGTCGGTTACCTTAGCGCATAATGGATGATAATAATTGTCGCATTCAAAGCATTTGATGTATTGGTTGGCTCTTATTGGCTTAACACACGTAGCGCAATTGTTTACCATTTTGTAATGTAAAAAGTTGTATCAAAAATCGCAATAATAATAATTAACGCTGTCGTTTACTTGTAATTTTTTATTAAAAGGGGTTTATGATATTGCGATGGTTCGGAATCATCGGGCAAGCTCGGGAGGATCGTGTCCTTGATTTTGGATGCGCAGGTGCGACAAGAACGAATTATTTTGATTTCGCGTCCCGTCTCTCTTACGCGAGGGGGAGAAGAGCTTACCTCGGCGCACGTGTGGTGTCGGATTATTATTAATTCACTTTTTTTTATTCATTTTCATAGTAAAATTTCACATTTTGTCAATTAACTCCCGAAACACGAGAGATAGAAAGAAATTTGTCAGTACAAGTTTTAAAGGCATTTGAACATTAAATACGATGGCAATATTTGTTTTTCAAAATGAGACTTTTTTCTCGGAAATGCCTATGTTCAACCTCCCCCATACATCACCCTATATGTCAGAAGGTGCACGTTTGGCGCACCATGTGTCTTAACACTAAATGCAGCTCTTGGTATGTGTATTATGCTAGTAAAGACCACAACTTGAAATAAGATCAGATTCAGGAGGTAGAGAGCTCGATTCAGTAAAAAAATACATCAGCCTATATGTCAGAAGGTGCACGTTTGGCGCTTGGCGCACCATGTGTCTTAGCACTAAATGTACCTTTTGCTATGCGTAATACGATAATAAAGCCCACAACTTGAAACGAAGACGGAATCAGGCGGCAGAGAGCTCGATACAGTCATTTTCATAGTAAAATTTCACATTTTCTCCCTCCTATAATACGAGAGATAGAAAGAAATTTTCTAAAACAAGTTTTGAGGGCATTTGATAGCTAAATTCGATGGGATTGTTCGTTTTTCAAATAAGACTTTTTTGTCTCGGAAATACCTAAGTCCAACCTCTCCCATACACTCGTTCGACTGTGCGGCACCCGCTAGGGGCCAAACCGGTTTGAGCCGGTAAGAAGACAAATTCAAATAATTTATTTGCTTGAATATGGGTACATTAATCATACATTTATCTATAGCAACTATTATTATTGGGGTATTTATGACATTCGTTAACTGAATATTATACTAATTGAAGATTAATTCAAATGTGCATTATAGAAAATGTTCATTATACAATATAAAATTAGGTAAAATGAAATGATATCAATAATCAATTTATCATTTCATCATTATATTAAATAGTTATTTATGCAACTGTTGTATAATAAGGGATACTGTGATACTATTATCTAAATACTATACTACTATAGGGTAGACCGGGGACAACTGAAACAATTTTACTTAAAACGTGTGCAGTGAAGTATCTATAGTACCCACATCCCTCGTATTTATATCGCTGAAAGGGTCGTTATCTAGTTCCTAAATTAAATATAATCTATATCTCAATTCCGAATAGTTAACCTACAATCACCCATTAAAGTAGATCGGGCACAGTGGTTCTATTGACCCCATCCTAAGGACGGTTGAAACAATATGTAGGGATAATTGAAACACTGAAAATATTTTAGGAACTACTGTAGGTTTTTAATCAGTCTTAACAATTTAACTTACCACTAAATTATCTATTGAGATCGTGACAAGTCCGTCAACGTAACATTAATATTTCGAAAATTACAAATGTAAAAACATCTTCAACATAAACAACTAAAAATCTCTCTTATTTATATAATTTTGATGCTCTAATTTGTGCTATTGAATACTATTTCACATTATTGAAAGACTTAATATATCCTATTACGCTGTAGTGGCACTTGCATGAGGGAGAAAAAAGGTAATCCAGTTTCATACAGAACAGCTTGTTTCAATCATAACAATGTATCAATCATGACAATGTTTCAATCATAAAAGTGTTTCAATCATAACAATCGTTTATTGACCCATATAATATGTAGGTTTGACTCTTCTTGTGAAATTTAATTTCAGAGAACTAACTGTGGTAACTTAAAATATATTTTTTGGAAATTATACCCTAAAACTAGTCAAACATACGTAGGTATGTATTCAAAAAAACGAATCTCCATTACAACACAAGGACACCAGACTCGGGAGATTGCGGAATTTCTGTGTCAGTATCTTCATCTTCTGAGCTAGAAAGAAGTCTTTGGGGTTCTTTTTGATGATTTACTTATTTTTATTTTTGTTAATTTTGTTCTTCTTTTTTCCATATTTATGTTTTTCTTTATCTTGGTGGTATTTCTTTTTCTGTCCCTTTCTTCGGTTTGTATTCTGATGTTTTCTTTTCCGGAGTATCTGTGTAACCAGTAGATTTCCTTTTAGTTGCGTTTTTTTGCAGTTTTCCTGGGTAGTGCTTTAGGAAATGGTCTGATGCATTCTGGAAAAAATTTACTTGTTGAAGGTTGGTTTTTGTAGTTGCTAACATCAAGAGGATCAAGTTCTACAGCAAAACTTGATTGTGAAGTCATGGAAAAGTTTGGTGAAGGAAAAGATGGTGCTGAAACCACAACTTTCTTCTGTGCAGTCGGATAAAAATGCGGAATATGCGGGGACGTTTGAAACGTTTCAAACGTCCACAGTCAAGTTGTTTCAAACGTACCCATCTCACATCTTCTACTTCAATACTCAATATTTTGATTTATATTGACTTTATCATTAATCAGCAGTAATAAAAACACTCTTAAATAGATAAACAATACTCCAAAATAAGAAAAACTGTCAAACAACAAGATTTAGATAGTTAAATAACAAAAATTAAAAAATCATGAATACTTAGTTTTTGGCGCGAAATTCGTCGAGGCGTCCTGTGCACAACTGCGTCACTTTGTCGCTCCAGCCGTGCTAAACACAAAACCGAACATGGGCGAAGAAGCAACGAACGACGCGTCACACACGTAGGTATCGTGGTTTTCGAGAAATTTAAGTTGTTGTAATCATGACCTGTTTTAATTGTCCCCGGTCTACCCTACCTATATATAAACCCACATTCGTGTTTTAATACCTAATTATAACAGTTGCATACAATACCTACTTTATCTACCCATGATATGAATCCTGTATAAAAGTTTCTGAAACCATTGGGTGTTTGTAATTCAAGATCAAGAATAAAGAAATTCCCACGAAATTCAGTACAACTGCACGTATGTACGTCGCCTGCAGCAGCACATCACACACACATGCGTGCAGCGGGTGCTGCTGTCCTCCGCTTGAACGTTGAAACGAGTTGCGTAATGAAATTTAGTACAACATTGTATCACTCATTGGGATGAGGTAATGGTTACTATGACACTGGCTGTTTTAATGACGGCAATAAGCTAACTGCTTCTGAAACTTTTATAGAGGTTTTATAGCATGGGTGTAGATAAAAAAGTATATTAAATGAAATTAGGTCATATGATCATTAGAACTTTTGTTATTATTTCAAACGTTACACACCCCATAACGTTAGCGCACTCACTCTACGAATGCTACGAGTATGTGTGCGTGGCTGTCATTGTGCACGTACAGTAGCGATATAGTTTTGTTGTGTGCACGCGTGTCTGGTTACTTAACTCTTTTGGCCTGTGTACCTAGATTAATTTAAAATAATAGGACTAATTATAAAAAATAAACATGATTACATTTAAAATATCATCCAATATTCATAATAAATTGCTGATTAATGCAGAATGCTGTTGCCATTTAAAAAACCGGCCAAGTGTGTGTCGGACCACGCACAATGAAGGGTTCCGTAGGTGGGATGAATCTATCCCAAGCTTAAACTTAACATTGTAGTTGACAAACAAGTTCTCCCATACATTCCGTATGGAAGAACATGCTTTTCAACTGCAAATGTAAGTTGGTCGATTATTACTCGTTAACTTGTAGAGCCTACTTAGCTGAGATAGTTTTTCTTTTAATTTCGTTATACTAAGTACTGCTGTGAATTTTTCTACATATATCAAGAACCAAGCTTTGAGCTGGCAGGTCAGGAGATACTTGACTCTAGCAAAAATGTGCACTTTAAAGCTTAATATTTCGCAAACGGATCCCTGAATCCAAAAATGGTTTTAATAAACTCACAATTTTATGAACGACCTTTTCCATTTCCAATGACATCCCACACAATGGGACAGACGAGAAAAAAAAACATCTCCACTTTACGTGTAGGGTTCATGTATTTTACCACTTTGTAGGCGTGACTAATATATAAATTACCCAAGCCAAATTACAGCTTTCTAGTACTAACAGTCTCTGAGCTAAGCCGCAGACATGGCAAAACTTAAGGGTTCCTTGTTTATTACGGAACCCTAAAAAGATGTACTTATTGAAATAATGACAACTTGACAGATGACAGCGCTGCGCATTTGTAGGTTATTTGTTCGTCTGAATTTTTCGGAAATTCGGGATGCTGTGATTAAGTTAGCTACCTGCAGGCCTAACATGACACACGCGACAATTATCCACTGTTGCGCGACACATTTTTGTCTATTTCTGTAGTTTTATCTGACAGCTACGCCATACAAAATAGGTACTCGACTCGTTCTGTCAAACTTGATGTTTTGTCGACAAACCCTAACATGACACGTTATGACAGTTCAACACGAGATAATCAGTCATTTTGTCGTATTTAGGGCCGGTTGTTTCACGTCCACTTAACGCACGGGTATACGTCAAAAATGGCGTTAACTATCGTCAAACCAAAAAAAGCGTTGTTTCACAAAATGATGGCCTTAACGTCCGTTACAAACTAACGATTACAGTAACCGGTGCCATACCCACTAGTTAACGTCATTTTATTCTCAAACATCTGCACCAAACAGTCAAATATGGACTCTCTTTTGTTATATTCGTCTTTGTTCAACAATAGTTTATTCGATAATGAAACAAATAATGTAGAAAGAAAGAAAAAGTATTTATAACTCGTGTTAATAACCTAAATCGACGAGCAGGAATTTATTGCAAGATACCGTGTTTCAAAGGAAGTAGCTCTATTGGTATTGAAAATGCCACGTTGTCATATTTTATTTTTTTGGCCGAAAGTAAATTAAGATGAAAGAGTAAATTAAGTGAATTAAGATGTTTTTTTTTTTAATAACTCACGTTAGGGTGTTTTACATCAATAATCGTGACTTTGTTAAATTATATAGTAAGTACGATAAAAAAAAAATACTGTTGAATTAACAAAATTAGCTGACTTTTACAAAATATCTAGATTTCCAAAAGTATTGGGAGCAATTGATTGTACTCATAACCAAATTAATTAGTTGTCACTTGAAAATTTTACGTGAACTTCGAAATGTTGCCTTAATATAACAATCTCCCAACCATTTTTAATGGGAAAAGTATTACTTTTTACTGGCAGCCCGAATAACTTTGACAATCGGTTTTATAAACAGTGAAACAACTCTTTGTATTTAACGAACGTTAAACATCTTACGTAATCGTTATTATTTGACGTACGTATATTACGTTAACCAACCGTTTGAAACAACCGGCCCTTAGCCGTCGTCGATTTTGACGACGAGAAGAGTAGACAAAAGACAAAATTATGATACATAAAAAACTCAAAAATAAGATGGTAGATTCATAGTCGTACTTATTGTAGGCAATTCTTTTTTTTTTTTTGTTTTTCATCAGTGTCCTGGAGGGGAGCACTATCACGTAGATGACTATTACGTTCAGTAATAACCAGTCACTTTGCTAATTATGGTGATTAAATAAATAAATTAGCGAAATCTAGGGATGGCTGTATGGTAATATCAAACCTTTGCAACATAATTACTAAAATCACCTGTTTATTTCCTAAGGGTGGTGATTAACAATTTTTATGGTTATAATAGCGGAATCAACTCCACCTGCCAATTTATTTGAACGTCAGTCCTTTTGGTGAGTGCGGTGATTAACAAAATTTGCAATGTCTTGGACTTTATGGTGACTGTTACAAAAATAAACTTCGATTTGTCAAATTGCGATCGACGGCCCATTCGTCATTTGTGGTGATTATCTAATATGTAATTTTAATTTCCATCACTTTGTATTTTAATTTCAGCATGCCAAAGAAATCATTTAATTTTAATCAAAAAGTCGGTTACATAAAAAACTAATCATAAATAATTAAAAAACTTTTTACAAAAAAAAAAAACAACCGACTTCAAAATAAAAACTTTTTACAAAAAAAAAAACAACCGACTTCAAAAAAAAACACTACAAAGTGAAAAATAACTTTAATTTCGGAAGTCGGTGTCTATGGTTTTGAATTTTCGTTCTTTGTCACCGACTTCCGAAATTAAAGTTATTTTCACTTTGTAGTGTTTTTTTTTGAAGTCGGTTGTTTTTTTTTTTGTAAAAAGTTTTTATTTTTCACTTTTTAGTTGTGGTACCTACCCCACACAAATTCGAATACCACTACCTGCTATGTAAATAACAGTGACAAGAAGTTATCATATCATCTACATATTAACTGGGACAAAATACGTATAATTGAAGCTAACTCAAAAACTACCCAAGCAAAGTTAATAAAATTTATATGGGACCACCTCTGAAGTATGATCTACCAAACAAAAAAAGAATCATCAAAATCTATTCATAATTGGCGGAGTAATCGCGTAACAAACATACAAAAAAAAAAAAAAAACAACATACAGACGAATTGAGAACCTCCTCCTTTTGGAAGTCGGTTAAAAAGAGAGAATAATTAAGAGAAAGAGACGTTTATTCAATAAAGTACATAATTCTATGCATAAAATTGAATGAATGAAACAGAACTTCAAGCCGATGTTGCTATCATAAAAATAATTTGTTTTTAATCATTTGCAACATCGCATCGGTCAATCGTCGCGCGATAAAGAAGTGTCAAAAGTGCCTTTTTCGAGTTTACTCGTCGTTTGCGGTCATTTTAGGGATTAGAATGACGTCAGAATCGTAGACAAATTACGATAAAACGAGAAAAAGAGCCTTCTCGCGCTTGTCATGTTAGCCCTGCTGGTGATTGTATCTTTATATGCGTACAATCTATACAACCCAGGACGTTAGGGAAACGGGCAATTTTGTAGTATTCCTCCTTCACTCTTTGGCGGGCGCTGCCACAGACAAGTTAAAATAAACTGGAATATTTTTTTTGTAATAGGTACTGTAAAAAAGGCGCGCCCCGCGCGTTCCATTACAAAAAAAATATTGATTGAAACTCCTTGGTGATAACTTCTTGGTTTTGCCCTGTATCGTATTGGTAAAAAAATATTTTATCTTCGCTCATAGCGTAGGTAATATTCGAATTATAAACTTCAAAACGAGTTTAAATTGACATACTTTATAAACAACACCGAAATTTAAAAATAGAATCTTAATATAACACTTTTTCTGTAACAAAACAATGCTATAACACAATTTTTTTTGTATTTCGATACAGGGCTAATCCAAGGAAGTTTCCATAAAATTTTGTAGTGGAACGTTTAAGCACGTGACAGCAGTACCCGCTGTAGCGCATGTGCGGTGATGTGCTGGTGCAGGCGACAATAATTTGTTTTGTAGAACGGAATTTCGTGGGATTTTTAATTTATTCTTGATCTTTTATTTAGTATTAGTTTCAATCCCAATCAAATGTATGAGAGTAGATAAAGTAAGTAGTGTATAAAACTGCACATAACTAGGTATTAAAACACTCGTGTGATAATATTAAAAACCTCGCCTACCTACGGCTCGGTTTTTAAACACACTCATGTTTTAATACCCCTCATTATGCAACAGTTTCATATACTAAATACTATTATGAATTTATGATTGTTGATGTAGGGGAGAGTGGTACAAAATGATACCCATAAGGGAAAACAGATAAAAAGTACCTAGACAATGAAATTTGTGAAAGTGATAAGTTTTCTGTAAGGCTAGTTTATCAGCCTATACTAAGGTATAGGCCGTATACTGTGGTATTCTACTCTAACTAAGGTAAGAGTAGAATACAATTATAATAACAAAGATCTATATATGTAGATACATATACCTACATTTTGGTCAAGGTACAGTAAATGATCATTTTGTACACCCGGATGTCTAAACTTATACCTGAGGTTAGGGTAATATGATCCATGGGATCATTTAACCCCGCTGTTAAAGTAAGGTAGAATTAAAAATTACATTTCAAGTAAATGTGGTTTATTTTATTTTACCAAAAATTTTAACCTTACAAGTACAAACACTTGGTTAAAAAACTGAACTATGTTTCTAATAATTGAATATTATGTGCAATAATAAAATAATATTTCTTTTTGCTCCCCAACACTTTGGCACCTCCAAGACTCTTTCCTTTAGCTCGTCTTTAGGCAATAATTGGCGCAGAATTGCTTGCTGGCAGTTTTATACGGCATGCCATGTTTCACAGCATCTTACTAAAGCCATGGAGATTTCGCTCCAATTTTAGCGCGTAGTTTTTCTAACATTCTAATTATTCCGCGCCAATGATCCTGAAATAAAAGATAATTAGATAAGTTACTGATCTAATTTCATAGAAAAAGCACAACATCCCTGATTGATAGTTGTTATTTGTAAATAACAATTAACTAAATTATTGTTAACCTGTTCAATAAAAACGAACTACAAAAATAATGCATTTTAAACCAATAATCATAACAAATAACAATGTGATCGTTTACCCCAAATGCTTAGCTAAACTACTCAAAACAAAATAGGGCCCACCCTAAGTTAATTTAGAATTTTGTCTAAGAATCAATAATTAGGTAAGCATTTGTGAAGTAAAGCACTAAACTTTATTACTAACATGTTTATGGATCCTTAACAATGTTTCGAGCATCAATTTTAGCGTTGATTTCAAGTGGGTAGACAGAAAAAGTGTGAAGTGCTTGATAAAAACACTTGTTGCACAAACTCTGTGACTTGTGTTCTCAATCCGATTCTAAACGTTGACGTTACCCGTCACTTTCTGTCAGCTTTTTTTTATTTCGGTGATTACTATGCCTGGATTTTGTCGTCATATGGACATGGAAAGCGCACGCAAGAGCTGTTGCTATGCTTCAGGAGGGAGGCTCTCAAATCTGTAGCAATACTTCTCGGTGCGTCGCGATAAGCTATTCGAAACGTCTGGGAACACTTCCAAGAGATCGGGTGTGTAACTAAGAGGCCTGAATCAGGAAGAATTTGAGCCACAACTTCCTAGAAAGACCGGTATATCAAGTAAACTGTACGACAAGAGTGTACTGTAACCGCCCGGGCCTTACAAATCTGGCTGCGGCAATCAACTGGTACTCGAGTCAGTGATCAAACCATTCGTAATCGTCTCCACGCACATTGACAAGAGCTAATCGTGCAGCGCGATAAAGATACGCTCGCGAACATTTGAACTGGGCAATGGATAACTGGAGGGCTATTCTTTAGAGATGAAATGGTAAAAATGATGATGATGATGATGGAAAAAAAAATGTGAACGTTTTACAGAACCATACATCCACGGAAGAGACCGTTTTGGGGACCCAAGTGTTATAGTATGGACGGGAATAAGCTTTGTAGGCAAAACAGAGCTAGTAATTCTGGATGAGGGTACTGTAACCGCCGCCAGTTACGTTGAGCGGGTAATCCAACCTCATGTCATCCCATTTTCACAAAGAGTGGTCGCTGACTATGTTTTTAATGCATCTAAATGCTCGCGAATATACGGCCCGTGCCACACAAAAAGCACTTTCAGAGGCCAATATCACGGTTTTTCCATGGCCAGCTATGAGTCTCGATCTCAACCCCATCGAGCATTTATGGGATCAATTGAAAAGAAGCCTTTAAGTAAACTAGAGCCATGTTAACAGTCAACAGGAGCTCATTAATGCGCTAAAACTCGGTTGGGAACGAATTCCGGAACAAAATTTTACTCATCTTATTGAAGAGTACCATTTGATGAAAAATGTTATGGTCCTGTGCTATGCCCTCTCTGAGCTTATTAGCTCAGAGAGGGCATAGCACAGGAGGCCCCCCTCGCTACTAACCATAACATTTTTCATCAAATGGTTATCTACAGGGAATGGGCGACAGACTAAGTTTATTTTTCAAGTTAATTTGAGTTTATTTCCCTAAAAAGTGATTTGTTTTAAATCGATCAAAATAAACAAATTTTACCACTGGATAGGTTTTTAAATCCCTACTCCAAACAAATCTATCCATAAATACCACTTAATCATTCATAGTTTTAAACAACAGCAAAAAAACTTAGTGGGCCCTATTTTCTTTTGAGTAGTTTATAAAAAACATCTAATCATAATCTCATGGTATTCATTTACAACAATCGATACAATCAGCAATAGTGATTAAGAAGAAGATAAAGGTGTCAAATGTCATGATTTCATGAAATCACGACATTTGACACCTTTGCTAACTTATGGAGTTGTATTGCTGATTATAATGATTCTAATTGAGTAAAGCCATATTTGTTACGACCGCGAATCATATTTTAATCAACATAAAACCTGACACTGACCTGCAAAATGCAAAAAACGTAAGAAAATTTGAATTTCGCGGGCTACCCTGACGCTTCCGCCTTAAACCACTGGCGAAAACAATTTTCAGTCAAAAACTAGATGGCGCTACTAAATTCGGTAAAACACTAGGTAAGTACCTACCTAATCGTTTTTCTCCGAGGGATCGTTTTGTACCACTCTCCCCTACTAAATAATATACATACTTAGTAAGAAATCCTCAAAAAAAAAAACTATGTTTATCTATAACTTTACCTTTATATCTACCTGTGAGACGCGGGACGCGGAACAGGTGTAACCAGTAGTCTTAATGATGTACGCACAGCTCACCGTCGCCCGCTGCTGCCGCCACCGAGCCGCGCGCCTTCGCCTCGCCCGGGGGCGGCGTCTGCGTGGGCTTCACGCCTATGGAGTTGCGGGACGACGAGAAGGAACTCCAGCCAGAGTTAGACGACGACGCCTACGAGTTCGACCCGGACCAGCCGGCTGCTGAGCGCCGCGACGAAATGCGCGCGCGGGGCCCGTTTCGCTACAGCCCGCCCGCGGTGGAGCGACCTGCCTCGCTGGCCGTGCAGCCCCCGGCCGAGCCCGCGGACGTGCCGGCCGCTGGTATGCCGTCCGGCGGCCCCGCTGCGCGGTGTGCCGCTGGTAACATCTCCTACGCGCAGTGTGTCGCCGGCATGCCGCGCGGCAGCGTATCCTACGCGCAGTGTGCCGCCGGCGCGCAGTCTGCCCCTGGCAGCGGCTCCGGCGCGCAGTCCGCCGTCGGCACTCCGTCCAGTTCCGGCGGCCGTCGCGATTCGCAGCTTACGAACAAAGGGTACTTCGATATTAAATATTTCCACAATAGGCTGTGGTAATTTACCACAGCCTATTATCTAATACATTTATTTAATTTGCTCAAGTACATGTAAAACACTGGTTAGTAGGCATGCATTAAAATTTCATGACATAATATTAAAGGAGTGATAGACGTACGAGCAAGTACGCGTACTTTAAAATCGCTGAGTAAGTTCGTCGGCGATCCAACAGTAAGTTCGTCGGCGATCCAACAGGTTTGAAATTTTGTTCGTAGCCCGCCGTGGTTCGTAGTTTCGTACGTTTGTCATCGCCGCGAGTCACGAGCCTCCATTTTGTTTCGACATTCGTGTAATGTTTGTTTAGTTTGGTTCAGAAAATTCGACAACATCGCGATACATTGTGAGCAAGCTTCACGTGTGTCACCGACGGCGAGGCGAGTAACTTCGTGAACCTTAAATCCGCCCTACTTTAAGTTCACAGTCTATCACCCACTTTAAGACGTGTACCCTGTAAGGGCACTGCAAATTTTCTATTTCAAATTATTTAATTACTTACTTACATAATTTATATAAGTATTTATTCTAATTATTACAATTCATAACACTAAACGATAATTACTTTATCACATTATATTTTCAAATAAATCATTACTATCAATTCTTTGCGCCATCTAGCCTAGGTGCGCTCGATATGCCATCTAGCAGCGCCATTCAACTTTTTTTTTTAATTTACAAAATTCTTGGTGTGTAAGACAACATCGCGGATAATTCAATTATCTGCACTTTTAGACTGGAAGTGCTATAATTTAAGGTACCTACACTAAAATATAATAGGTACCTACTTATACAGAGTGACTTGTACGTATTCCTTCTAGGACGTGACAGTGTGACCCATTTGCAACAATTAAGCACCCCACATAGCCTAGGCGAAAATTCACGGGATTCGAGAAACCCAATTTTAAAGTACCTATATTTGAAAATTTCAACTCCACACGTGATACCTAACCACGTGAATCTTTTTAGAGCCGGGGGCGCGCAGGGGGGGGGGGGGCAGCCTCGACGTGTATTATATGGAATTTTTCATTTTTTGTATGGAAAATAAGAAAAATTATATGTAGAGTGTTAGGGGTTTAATTAAGAGTTTTATAAAGGGGGTCAAAATTTTCATTATTATTGCGATTGGACACACCGTTTTCGAGATATAAGACAAAAAAAAAAAGAGTCAGTAGTTTTTTTGCGTCTGAAGTCGAGGTGTTGGTGTGAATTTAAAGTTCATGACAACCAATTTTATTAGTCGCGATAAAAAATTGTCAGATTTAGTTGGAAAATCTAAATTTTAGGTGAAAAACGTCAAATTCAGAGTAGCAAAATTGCCATTTTCACTAAATTAATATCTCAGTACTACCATCTTATTAGTGCTGTCAAACTAAAATATAGTTAAGTTGTGTCACTTTATTCTATTTCAGAATGGGAAATCGTCGTTTGACAAGAATAAACAAAATTTTGGTGTTTTTTAGTCTAGTTTAGAGGCATTTGTGACAAGAGAATCGGCACCAAAATCTACGAATAATAAAAGTCAGGAAGCGTAATATTATGAACAAAATCAACCTGAAATGTTGCTCCAAACATTACTACACTACATTGACAAAATTATCTCGGTATTCGAACGAAAGAACACACATGCAAATAAGCCAATGAGTTGCGCGCGCGTGACGCGTTGTATTCCGGCAAGCGCAGTGATTGGTTCTCGGCAGGACAGATAATAGTAATTGGTTCGCGAGCCTGCTACAGTGCGTGATGCGTGGACGATTTTATGAGGATAAGTCATTATAAAAATGATTGTATAACACAATATGTAACTTTATTATATATTTATGGTATTCTCGAGGGACAATCAACGTTACAGTATAATATGGCGGTCGTCGCACGATCGCAGCGTGCGCGGCGCGGTCTATCTCAGTCCGTAGCGGGGAGCCGCCACGCGGCACGCGAACGAGCGCTAGCGGCGCGCGTCAAAGACTGTTTGATTTGATACCCATCACGTGTGTTGGGGCATAACTCCCAACAGTGAAAATGTTATGTTGATGTTGTTTATTGGGATGTTAATGTTGAACGAGTTAACAACCGATTGTTTTAAAGGTTTTATTGCTACTAAATATAATTTATGTTATAAAGTAATAATGTACAATTAATGTTGGGTTAACAAACTGCAACGTTTCACTGTAAGTAGGACAAGTTATTTAAAAGAAAAAAAACTCCATCTATTCACGAATAAATTAAAAAATCTATTATTAAGTAAATGTTATTACAGTGTACAAGAATATTTAAATGATAAATCTCTAAAACTCAAATTAAATACACAATAAATGTTTTTTTTTTTTTTTTGTATAAATTAGATTATAAGATAAACAATAAGTCCTCATCTCTACTATATTTCTTTTGCTGTGCCCAACAGGGTCCACGTTTGTTTCTTTTCTAATTTTTACCACCTAAGCACATACATTGTGGAATGCAATAAAGTATTGAGTAGGTATTGAATTGTACATTATTAATTTATAACATATTATTTTTAGTAGCAATAAAACCTTTAAAACTATCGGTTGTTTACTCGTTCAACATAACATCCCAATACACAACATCAACATAACATTTTCACTGTTGGGAGTTACGCTCCTACAGATACCCATCACGTGACAGGCCTGCTGCATCACCTCAGCAACAAACTGAACTCCGTTGTCGCTGATCATCCTACGTGGGACTACATACCTCAGAAAGCTCCACCCAATGGGAGCACGTGTCTTCTATAATTAAGATCCATCGGTTACCTATCGAAGTCTTTGGTAGGGGTCCAAACAAGTCGATCGATACCACTTCAAACCATGGTGGGTGCAGGAGTCTGGAGTAGTCCTGCAGGCTTCCTGTTGTCTATCTTGTATCGCTGGCAAGCTGCACAGCGTTTAATATAGTCTGTGACAAAAGACTTCATACCTGGCCAAAAGTATCGTGCTCTCATGCGTTGTAGGGTACGTTCAGCACCAAAGTGGCCTGCTGTGGGAGCGTCGTGGAACTCTACGAGGACAGCTTCTCTCTCGTGTTTTGGGACCACGAGGCAGGCGGACTCAGCGTCTTCCGATTCGGGTGCACACCTGTATAATACGCCATCAGACACCAGATCTCCCCCTGAAGGGATCGACGATACTCTTCAGCTCTGGGTCCTTGATTTGGTTAGAGCGCACATCCTCAGGTGTTCTATGTGGCATATCTACGGTCACTAAGCATACCTTGCAACCAGCTGGGGTTTCCTCGCAACAAGCTGGGCGGCTTAGTGCATCGGCAATCACATTCACCTTTCTGGGAGTGTACTGTATTTGCAGGTTATAGGCCTGAAGGGTCAATGCCCATCTGGCAAGACGACCACTGGGAGACTTAAGGCTCATCAGCCAACGTAAAGGCTGATGGTTGGACATAACCACTACTTCCGAGCTTTCCACGTAACCTCTGATGGTCGGACTTAACCACTACTTCCGAGCTTTCCACGTAACCTCTGAACTTAGTGACCGCCCAGACGACGGCAAGGGCTTCCCGCTCGGTGGTGATGCAGTTGCGCTCGGCTGGCGAAAGGAGGCGACTGGCGTACTCTATGGGCCTTTCGTCAGTCAGGATCCTCCCCCTGCATTAAAACTGCGCCGAGACAGTAGCCACTGCTATCTGTCCGGAGGGAGAAAGGTTTGGACTCGTTGGCGAAGAATGGGAGCGGTGACCAGGAGCTCCTTGATGCGCTCGAAAGCGGTTTGCTGCTCATCATGCCATCTCCAACTGCTGTTCTTCTTAAGCAGGTCAGTCAAAGGCTTGGCGATTGTAGCGTAGTTCGGTACAAACCGTCGAAACCAGCTGGATGTGGCCAAGAAACCTTTGAGCTGCTTCTCATACTTCGGGGCAGGCATGTCAGCAATAGCTGAGGTTTTCTCCGGGTCTACTTGTAGACCTCCAGGAACAATTATGTGACCAAGGAATCTCACAGAGTCACGGGCGAAGCAGCTTTTCTTTCGATTGACTCTAAGGTCGAACTTCTTGAGTCTGTCGAAGACAGTATATGACCAATATGACCTTAGAAACTCGGTGACAAGATTATTAGATCGTCTAGATATCCAAGAATAATCACAGGCCTACTTCCTTGGGGGTCTGGTGGGATATCGGAGCTGTCACGTACCTCTTGTCCTCGAATAGACACACTCAGGTTTGACTTGAAATGATCTATTAATCTCTGAAAAGTGGCGCCAGTGTTGCGAAGGCCCATCGGCATCCTCTTAAACCTATAGGTGCCGGAGGGTGTAACGAATGCAGTTTTGTCGCGGTCCTCTTCAGCGCCACAAACCTAAAAGTAACCGTAGTGAAGCTCTAGCGTCGTCATATAGCTGGTCGTTTTCGCAGCATGAAGCACGTCTTCCATGCGCGGGAGTGGGTACCTATCCGGCTCAGTCACGGCGTTGAGCTTACGGTAGTCCACACATTAGCGGACTCCGCCATCCTTCTTCGTAACTAAGACGACGTTGGCAGCCCATAGCGACTCGCACTCCTCTATTACATCTGCGCGCAGCAGCTTCTCAAGCTCACCGTCCAACAACTCTCTCTTACCTTGCGACATCCTATAGGGTGGTGAAGCGGTCGTCGGTTCCTGCTTCTCGTCAACCCGAATGAGATGAGTAGCGTAAGTTGTAGGAGGTCCTTCGGTGGCGAAGCGCTTAACTCTCTCAGTTATGAGCTGGTTGAGTTGTGTCCTTTGAGCAGGTGACAGCTTCGTCCCTTCATCCTCTCTCAGCGCCAAGCCGGTGGTATCAACCTGCATCAACTCTACATCGCTGGTGGATGTAAGGCTAAAAGACTGCACAAAAGTATACTTCTGCCCTGGGAAATTACTAAAATGCCAACAAGTTATGTTGGAGGTCCACTAATATACCTGCTCTAGTGATAAAATCCTGTCCTCGTCTTATTATCCGCTTCCGGTATCGCTAGGAAAATAGTGGGCATATTTGAATGGTGCCGTTCGTGTCACATGATAATAACTCACGTACCTGCTGCGTTCCATCGGCGAGGCCGAGGTTGCGACGTGTTTTCGTGAAAGTGGTCCCACTGTCTAGTAATATTTTATAGAGTCTGGGACTAGCGAGACTCTCAGTAGCACCTGTATCCAGCACTGCAACACCTACTAAAGACGCAACTTCTATCTTGACCGTAGGGTGTAACAGATCAGACTCATGGGTGATAGCGCTTTGGAAACTCACCTTATCGGCGGGGGGCGTGCCTTTACACGTCGGACACTTCGAGCGTATTACTCCTTGTCGACCGCAGCCGTAACATGACAGCGGTGGATTATTATCTTGGTCACCCGATTTTATTTCAATTTTGCATTCATCTATCGAATGACCAAACCGTTTACAAAAAGCGCAGCGCGGTCGAACACGTTTCGTATTCGAATTCGTATCGTTACAAATATTCGAACTAGAGCCGGACACGCGAAGGGTTACTTTGATTAACCGTTGCCGTTGGAGGGTTAATGTTTACATTTCGAGATTTCGCGGAACTGGCAGTGTTATTAGTCGATATACTCGTGTTATGAGGATGAATTAGTGATTTAGTATGACTTACTTCGGCTAGCCTCCCCTCAACATACCTTGCTCGCTCGAGTAGACAGTCGACACTACTTATACTATCGCGTGACACTCTTTTATGGAACTTACGATGTAAAAGGCCATAAACTATGACTAGTTGCATAACATCCGGTAGCTTATACGGTATACGCGACATTTCTGCTCGCACTCGCGATATAAAGGAATCGACACTATCGTTATCACTTTGTTCGCGCGCAAATATTTCTCGTAAGATCCGGTGGGCGGGGCGCGGGGCGCCGTACATGAATCGAAGGCGTCGTATCCCAGGTCTCCACGGTAGATTTAACGCCTTGCCACCACACTGCGGCGTCTCCGGTCAGCAACATAGGTAGACCTCGAAGGGCGTGTTCGTCGGATACACCTCCACACTCTTTGTAGATGAGCACGCTCTCGACAAATGCTTCTAGGGCTTCGGTACTGCGGGCGGCTCCGTCGAAGCGGGCTGTGCACCGGGTAAAGTTGCTGTGCATGCCGTGCATGCCATGCACGGTTGGTCCAATGTGTGCAGCGGTGGGTTGAGTCGGTCCCGTAGGGTCGTCACTCGCTGACGACGGCGTCGACGTCGCGACGCTTCTCATGACGTTAGATAACAATCGTGTGAGCTGTTCCTCGGACATGGAAATAAAGAAAGAAAGAAAGAAAGAAAAATGCGTTTATTGGCATTACTGCAGAAAAAATACACCTTATAACTATAAAAAACAGAAAACAATGATTATAATGCCAAAAGGGCCTCAGCTCAGCATATTGTCAGATGACAACACAAAGTGTACCACCTGACGCTGATTTTCAGCTGCAACCCACGAGTGCCATACGCTAGAATAATAAACAGGGAAGTGTGTGTCCGCTTTAATAAATTAGAGTGTACGAGCAAACCCGTACAATATCAATTGTATCAATTTTATGCTGAAATCGACGCGCAGCGAATGAATAGCAATTAGTAGTCGCATAGCATCGGTTGGGCACTAAAAGACTCATTCGCCGCGGGTCGATCATTTATCAGTTTTGGGCGTTTGTGCTTTCTTTATAACTATCAAATACACAAGTTGAACTCAAATCAGTTTATCATTTAAATGTACCTTACCCGTACATAGAGGATAATATAAAAATTGCTCACAAAATCAAATATACTGTAGTGACATACATGTGTGTGTGTTGTGTTGTGAATAAATACCCAATATCTGTGTCATAATAACTACTTAAATTAAACCATCATCTTTTTAACGTAAGAAGGTAGGTATGTACCTTCAAAGGCAAAATCGTGTGACTGCGTTGATCTTATAAAACTACGAAACGGAACGGATCTTGACAATAATAAATGACTAGTAAGAAAACAGATTATGAACAAAAATTTGAAATTGATAAAATTGGCAATATTTATAAAAATTTACAGCCGGCATTGACGTTATTACGTCGACCGATACAGCATATAATGAGATATTTAAATGATATAAAAATAAAATACAATATAAAATACAATATTTGTAATGGCAACATTCCGCTCAGTCGGCATCATAGACATGTCGGCATGGACCTATGGCATGGACTCGCGCGCCACCGGCTTATGTAATCTGTGCGCGAAGCTGTCAGAAAAAATTGTATGACGTTTTGACATCTCAATAGAATTTTATTGTGTTAATTATGTAATAATAAAGGATGTATTGGGTGATTATTTAGGTAATGTTTTCCTAACCAGTTTCTGCGAAATTTGTGCCTGATGGTGTAGATGACAAATCCGGCAATCATGTTACCAATGTCGTTGCTGGGATCGGTGTAGCCGTTGCCGTGGTGTTCACGCTCGCGGGGTTAGCTACCGCGTGGCTTTCCTCATCGCTACTGGAACCATCGTTTTCCTCCACGTTTGCGTGCGCGCGGCGTGTTTTCGTCGGCATTTTCTCGACGGTAACACTCGGCGATGAACGCAAACGGTAAATAACGGCAGTATAGTCCAGTAGATACCTACACTGATTACTCGATCCGTGCCTAGGTAGAACACAACACTCTGCGTGGATTTCGTTCGCTCTCGCGTCGGTGATTAATTTTCCGTTTCGTAGGTAGGTACTTGTCGTACGGAGCACGTGCCACGAGTAGGGTGCAATTTATAACACAATATGTAACGTTATTATGTATATAAGGTATTCTCGAGGGACAATCAACGTTACAGTTTAATATGGCGGCCGTCGCACGATCGCAGCGTGCGCGACGCGGTCTATCTCGGTGCGTAGCGGGGAGCCGACTGGCCACGCGGCACGCGAGCGAGCGCTGGCGGCGGGAAGTATGTAAAGTATATTCTAGACGCGGCGACGCGAGTGCAACGCGCAACACAACGCTACAATCACTACAATTGTCTGAATTCGTTCGCAACAATTTTTGCGCGCCAGTGCGATATCAACCACTTTTTATTTATAATATCATTGGCTACAATTGTATTTTTGCACTATCCATATTAGTTGGATTAATTAGTTGTAATATAACTAAACGATTCTTGAATATACTTACTTAAACTAGTGTTTTTTTTAGTTAAAAATGTTTCTTAATGTGTAGTATTGTATCGTAAACATCTAAAATTAAGAAGTATTTTAATCAGTTTACCTACGAATAATAGAGTGATTGGTCGCGTCAATGTCAGACCACAGGGGCAATGTCAGACCACAGGGGCAATTCCCGTAATTTTTAAGAACGTTCGCATTCTAATCTCATTTGCAATCTATCAAAAATACAATCAATTTACCAAAATTTTTGACAAGTTTGACAGATTACAACTTGAATTTTTTTAAGTACGAGAATTGGGCTTCTGGAGATGCGTGGATGGTGTTATGAAAAACAAGTAAGCTTGTTTACGTGTTTACTTTTTACCCGACTGCCCCAGAAGAAGGGTAATGTTTTTGAGAGTATGTATGTATGTCTGTTTCTTTGGCACGATCTGTAGCTCAAATGGCTTGATGGATTTTAGCATATGAGGTGTCGTTAGATTCGTCTTAATTCGTCTTTTCTTTAATAGATTTAGCTTTCCGTTATTACAAAAATGTATAATAATCGTCACTTCTAAGGCTCCGCACAAACGGGCCACCGCTGCACCGACCGCAGCCACCGGTGAATAGTAACAAGCTGTTTACATGATTTTTAACACGTTTTGTATGGAATCGCCGCACACGTATAGCGAGTGCTACTTCGCTACTTAAGCTTCGCGAGCGCGCTTCGGTGCTAGTGGTGGCCACCAACCACCTTCGTTTGCGCGGTACCAGAGGACGCGGCGCGCGACAGCCAATGGTGGCTGTGGTCGGTGGCCTGTTTGCGCGGAGCCTAACGTGTAAGCTGCATAATCTTGTGTTTACGCTAGGCATCCAATCAAATTCGTTTCGTTCTAAACGAACCGCAGTTACCCATTTTTTTCGCTGTGTTCAATTTTTCGGGCATCTGAGACATAAAATTTATTAAACTAATGCATATTATCATTTATACTTTAAACTAAAAACAAAAACCTCCAAGTTCAAGTGAAATTTCAAAGCGTGTAAAATAAGCTTTCATGTTGCGTTCGTGTTGCATAACACTTTCCAGAGTCGCAAGTATAGAATTAAAAAAAATTATTAACACACATAATTATGAAAATTGATTCCAGAATTCTACATATCTTTATTTATGGCTTCTACACCACTTTAAAGCACATGCACCTATGTAAACAATGCAAAACACAATAATAATTACAATCGTAAATACTCCGCGACGAGACCGCATCGACCCAATGACACCGGCGAACTGTCAACGCTGCGCGGTGCATATTTTGGCCCCGCCCACCGTGGTCTATCATGGGTGGTGCCATTTTTGAGCTTGAGTTATGACTTTTATTATTCGTAGTATATTATGATGTTATTTAGGGCAAATATTATCTACAATGATGTTGTTGGGGCGTAACTCCCAACAGTGAAAATGTTATGTTGATGTTGTGTATTGGGATGTTATGTTGAACGAGTAAACAACCAATTGTTATAAAGGTTTTATTGCTACTAAAAATAATATGTTATAAAGAAATAATGTACAATTAATGTTGGGTTAACAAACTGCAACGTTTCACTGTAAGTAGGACAAGTTATTTGCATGTACAGCGTAGCTCGTACAGATGTAATAACGACTTATAAATTATTTTATTCATCCACTTCCCGTCGATTTGGGCACAAAAACACTTATTTTTTCTATACATAAGCAGGTAAACACTGATATCATAAAACTTTTGACGACACTCCGCGTCACTTTTAAACTTTTTTTTTTTTTTGTAGCCTATCGTTATTTTTGGTTTTATGTTAAATCAAGTAAAGTTGACGAGAAAGTCCAGGCCATAGAGTGAAACTGCCCACAGACGTTATTAGCCCATATTTTACAGTGAAAATAGAGATTTAAGCCGCGCGAGTCGGTTGACTCACATGTGAGTTAGCGGGGCGTTATCGTGTTGCAAATGGGTCACACTATCATGCCCTGGAAGGAATATGGTAAATTACAAGTCACCCTGCATCTTCGATCAACAATGTTGCTATTGTCGATCGAAACCCTGCATACCTTAGGTAGGTACCGATGTTTTTGGATTATCTCTTTGTATTTATTTCAACGTTAAAACTATCCCATAACCTTGAATTAGAGGTTATCTCTTCAAGGCGAGCTTTACTCGACATAAATACATTTGAAAGGATCTTTCTTTATCCTAAGAGTGCGCGCGCTTCCGCGTTATCTTAGCTTACTTATTTTTTAAATTAATTAATAAACTATATTTAATCCCCCTCCGTTGTTTTTTTATAATGCCTACTTTACAATCTATTCACGCAGCGCAGCTAGGATCAACAGAGATCCCGTAGGTATGCCAGATCGGAGTAAATTAATTAATCTTACAACACAGGGTGTAAGGGACAGCCCTCCGCAGACTGATGTGGTGAATTCAGTATATCATACTAAGATGACCGGTACATGAAATTATTTCAGGAACGTTATGGAAATCCAATAAACCTTATTTGTTTTATTACCTTACACGCAATGTATCGCTATCGTGGCAAAACGCACGTAAGTAGCGAACGGCAGCGCAGCGAGCTTTCGGATGCCTTCCCCGCCACCCCGCGGCGGGGAGAGCGGCCGCGCTTCCGCGGCGCCTTAGCGCCGCGTAAGTTTTAACCGCGAAGTGGTTTTCCGGCGCCTTCCTGATTGGGAACTACATTTTCTAGCACGCATTGAAAGGCATTGAAAATTATTCGGGAGTCTGATGAATACCGATGATAAGTATCCTGACGATACCTATTAATGTAAGTTCTGAGCGCTTCCCTAGCATTTCCCCGAGCTTCCCCGTAGCACATTATCATTTTTCCCATACTCACGAGCACTAAATGTAGCCATTTCTCACATACAAAAAACACCACAATAAAAAAATAAATCCAAAAGCGAACGTAACGTAACTTCACAACGTGACTACGCGAGCGATCCGCACAGACATGCGCTCGTGGCACACACAACAGCAATACTGTTGGGAGGGGACCAACCACCCCTCCCGCCGCACCGCATACCTACAGTGATGTTTTATCTCACGAAAGCGGGTAACCCATACTTGTGTGTGTAAGTGTGCATGCACACTGTCTTTGCGTGCGTAAGCTCGGGAGCACCCAGATGGCCGAGTCAGTAGTGCTTCTTGATTCGCGCCAAAATTATTGATCGAATACCGTCAGCATGGAAGGTAGGTACGAAGAAACGGAGAAAAGTTGTTCGCAGTGAGGTAAGGCAAATTCATGTTCATGTTTGGTGTGTATTTATGTTTTATGTAATGAATTAATGTATTAGTTAGTTTAAGTAATAAGAACATGTTAAATGAGATTTTAATAATGTATTGTTTATTTTAGGCTCGTCAAATGATTGTAAATATTTATAATTTTCTCAAAGAAGAATATGAATTCACGGAACTTCATCGAGAACCAAATTGTGATTTATCACATTTGCGTAATATTAGGTACAAAACGCACTGCAGCAGTGACGACGGGGGTAAGTGAAAGAACAGTGCGAAAAATATTAAAAGAAGGAAGAGATGTCGCAAGTACATCTTCAAATTTTTTTTCACCCATGGAAAACCGAAGAAAGAGAGAAAATAAAGTAGACACTGATGGATTTACAGCTGACGTTGTACGAAGCACAATACAAAATTTTCATATCGTACAAAAACAAATTCCAACATTGGCAAAACTAAGGTCAGTCTTGAATGAAAAAATTGGTTTCGATGGATGTCTCGCAACGCTACGAAATTATTTAGGTAGGTATGCGGTGCGGCGAGTTCGTAGAACTCTAGCTAGGCTGAAATTGAACAGCAAATTTCACGCGTCGTTCGTTAGAGAATTTCAACACCCATTGCTGTTTTTATTTTATTTTAGCTGTTTTATTAATTGAGTACTGCGTCCACAGAATGTAATTTTACATTGAAATAAAGAAATAGTAACAGAAAAAACGATTAAAAAATGAAAAATTTCCTGAGAAAATTTTAGGTGGAATGTGATTCAAAATAAGGAGCTGAATGCACCCTGTTAGTTTGCGGAGGGCTGTCCCTTACACTCTGTATAGTTACAGTCCCGGGCTCTCGTCGTGCCACAGTACATTACCATGTATCTACGGCCCTTTATAACGGGCGCCCAAGGGTGTGCGTTACCCCAGCAAGAAAAATCTCTTCTAGAATGATTTGAGTTCAACGAATAAATTGAGCGTAATCTAAGAAAATGAGCGTAATCTAAGAAAATGAGCGTAATCTAAGAAAATGAGCGTCAAGTAAAAAATTTGTGCGTGCTGTCATTTGAAAAAAAATGTGCTGGAAATTAGCGGTGGCCGAGCTATGGCGACAGCGGAGCGGCTAGCCACGAAACTGGCGGTAAAAATAAAAACAGTGGCACTCCGGGAGTGCCACGGCTTATTTTAATTTAATTTGTAAATTGTTTAATTTTTTATTACGGACGCTTTTAACGTTTTGCATCGTTCTCACATGTATAACTTCAACATTGTAACCAATATTTTGTAACCATATTTTGATTTAAAAGAGTGTCCGTGGAGTTTCATGCCCGTTCTTCTCCATAGATTTCCCATTCTTCTACTACGCTTTGGAATGGGCAACTAGCTTCATCTTTCTGACTGACCGACCCCTTGACAATTCAAAAGTGCCTATAATTGGTTTATTTGTAATAAATGCTTTGAGTTTGAGTGCCGACAGAAGCGAAAACTTGAAAAAAAGTCGGCACCGCGGTAATCATAGCGTCGATGTTTTTTACTCCACGCACTGCGGTAATCAACGCGTTGATGTCTTTTAGGCCTCTGCCTCGAATCTTGCGGGCAGCGGGGCGGCGGCGGCGGCAGCGCGGGAGTGGCGCGGGTAACGCAGACCCGTTCTCGAAACCAGCGGGCAGATCGAGCGGCACTATAGCGGCGTAGTGTTGTGTTCGTGGTTGTGTCGTCGAGATATTTGTTTTATTCGCGAATGAAATGTCTGAACAATGGCGACATCTTTTTGATTCAACATTATTCCTAGCGCTCGATTTATTGTGGGAAAAAGAAGAAGTGAATCCCTACTATCTTGAGCAACACAGTATTTTGCCAAAGGCCCAATCAGGCTTTCGTAAGGGGCACAACACAGCCACAGCTCTTCTTGATGTAGTTGGCAATATCCTGGAAGCCAGAGAACAGGGCATGGGAACCATGCTTGTGCTCCTAGATTTTTTGCGTGCCTTCGACTCAATCAATACCTCCCTTCTCCTCTCCAAGATGGCTTACTACGGATGTCACCCAGAAACAGTCCAATGGTTTCAGAGTTACCTGAGTCACCGTTCTCAATTTGTCCAGGTTACAAGTGACAGTTTTGGAGATGTTATAGCCTCTAGTCCCAAGCAAGTGAACCGCGGCGTACCGCAGGGATCGATCCTTGGCCCGCTTCTCTTCATTCAGTGCCGACATCGTCAACTGTCTGATCAACACAAAGTTCCACCTATATGCTGACGATCTGCAGATGTATCTCTCATTCCGCCCTCAGCAGTCTGCTGAAGCTGTAAAAAGAATGAATGAGGATTTGGATAGGATTACAGCATGGTCAGTGAGAAACTCTCTGGTTCTAAACCCAGTTAAGTCCAAGTACATTCTCATGGGATCAAGAGATTTTCTAAATAAAATGTTAGGGTACAATCTGGACTTGAAGATTGATGGGTGTACTATTGATAGGGTGCAAGAAGCCCGTAATCTTGGGGTGGTGTTTGACGAGCACCTGCATTTTGAGACACACATCATTGAGGCTGTGTGCAACTGTTTTTGCCGGTTAAAGCTTCTGTACCGTGTACGGCCTTACATAAGTGTAGATATGCGTGTCATGCTGTGTGAGTCACTTGTTTTATCCAAGCTGAACTACGCTGACACTGTGTATGGTGCGTGCATTCTCGGTAGAAGTGAAAAGTTGATCCAGCGAGTACAGAATGCTTGTGCGAGATTTTGTTTCAATGTCCCTCCTCGATTTCACATAACTACATTTATAAATAAGGGTAATTTGATGAGAATGCCAGATCGCAGAAAGCTTCATCTGGCTACCCTACTCTTTGGCACCATTCTCACAAAAAGCCCAGAATATCTATATAGGAAATTAACTTGGTCACGTGACATAAATAAAGTTAAAACAAGAGCATCTTCTTACCTTCTGTTGGCTTCAACGCACAAAACTGCTGCATTCCGTGGAAGCTTTAAATTCGCTGCCTCTCGCTGCTGGAACGACTTGCCACCTCCTTTTCGTGCTATAAAAACAGTTGGAACTTTTAGTACTAAATATAAGCAACATTTGATAAGAGTACAAAAGGAAACCAGTTTCTAAACTCACCCTGGGACTGCATGCAGTTGGTATTGGTGACCTTAGGCTGAGTCTTATTTCCTAGCAGCACGATTTTGCTCAATTGCTTTGTTTTGCTCGGTAACTGAATCTCTTTCTTCCGATTTACACAACAGAACACAGTCAGTCACAACACAACGACACTTTATAATTATTATTTGTTTGCACCACTTTCTTGCCATATTTTATATTATTCACTCACTGCTTTATCGATATTAATACCTCTTGTAAAGAGTGGTAGGTACTTAAATTCTTTGATCAGTATTATATAATTTCTTTATTTAATCCAAAACTCAGACCAACAAAAAAAGGAAGACGGCGCGCTGCGAACATCAAAACTGAAGCCACCTTTTTATCTATGTGTGAGGCGAAGGGTTGCCATTTGTAAAAAAAATACCCCATAACTTGGGTAATTATATTTTATGGGTAGGCTAATATTGTACAAGTCAGTACAAGTAAGATATTGTTAGGTATGGTATTGTACCTCAATTGTTTAGAAGGACCTACATTCCGAAAAAAACGAATTTTTTTACATCACAAAAAAAAGTGCACCTTAAATCATAACATTGTCGTAGGTATGTATGAAGTTTTTTTAACCATATAGCTTTTGGTCACACTGCGAAGTCCACGATTAGTTGAATAAAGGTCGTTATTATCAAAATTATCGAAACAAACCACGCTGGTTTTCGATGGCAGCCATTCTGGATCATTCCGACTATATCTTATAACTACTATCCATTTAATTTTTGATTCAGTGTTAGTTGAAAATCTAAAATATTAAATACATAAAAAAAGAAAACATGAATATAACTCTAAGTAAGAAATCATATTATTTGTTTAATCGAATGGGAAAAATTTAAATTATATTATGGCAACCCTCGCACTTTATGTCACTGCTTTCGTTTGTTGAATGTTGAGGTTATTTGTTCCAAGTAACCTAAAATTCATAATGAATAAAAAACGATGTTATTTCAAGTACTTAGGGGTGAAAAGTGATTCCGTGAGACTTTTGTGATTTGCTATTGTTTTTACAAGTTTTCACTACACAGGAAGGCATAATTATATATTTTTTAATCAATGTTAACTAGACGACGACTCATGACGTACTAAGAGCGATGAGCATGGTTTTAGTGTAGGTGTGTGCGTGAACGTGTGTTTTTACTTGCAGGAGCACGGTTTTGTGTCTTCACTTTTGATGTTCGCGGCGCGCCGTCTTCCTTTTTTTGTTGGTCTGAGATCCAAAAATACTTTGCACAGATAAATTGACAGCCGAGCCGATTGCATCCACAGAGTACTTAATGCATCGCAGAGTATATAATACAGATACACTCACAGCGCGCGTCCCTTCGCTTGTCACCATACATGGACAAGTGTTGTTGGAACGTCGTGTCGGGTGTGCGTCGATTTTTTTTAAATTTATACAACAGTTTTGATTTTTATATTATTATTGTCATTGTTTTACTTTGTAATCCCCTAGTGGGATTATATGTCCGTAGGTATGTCCGTGGCTTCACAGCGGGCCCTATAAGAATACCAGCGCTGCGGTATTTATTTATTTTTTAACCGACTTCCAAAAAGGAGGAGGTTATATGTTCGTCGCGTATGTTTGTTTTTTTTTTTTTTTTTTTATGTAGGTATGTCCACCGATTTCTCCGTCATTTGAAAATTCTGTTTTTGTTTGTAAGGGTATACTCCCAAATTGGTCCCATATAAATTTTATTGACTTTGCTTGGGTACTTTTTGAGTTAGCTACAAAATACGTATTTTTTTCCCACTTAGTATGTAGATGATATGATAAATATCTGTCACTGATAGCAGGTAGTGGTATTCGAATGTGTGTGGGGTAGGTACCACAACTAAAAAGTGAAAAATAAAAACTTTACAAAAAAAAAACAACCGACTTCCAAAAAAAACACGACAAAGTGAAAAATAACTTTAATTTCGGTGGCAAAAAACGAAAACACAAAACCCAAGACACCGACTTCCGAAATTAAAGTTATTTTTCACTTTGTCGTGTTTTTTTGGAAGTCGGTTGTTTTTTTTTTTTGTAAAAAGTTTTTTTTAAAATATCGCAGCATCATGCTGAGATAGGAGCCTTTTTGGCCTCGCACAGGTCGTTATTATTTTTGTTTGTTAGTTTAAAATGCTCCTTTTTTATATTTGTTAATTCTTATTTTTTTATTACTGTTTTATATTTCCTGTGGCGATAAGTTCCCTCATTGAGGAGTGGTAAAGAGGCGCCACGGCGTCCTCACCTTCCACCTGACGCAGGTTCTCACCGGACACGGTTGTTTCGGGAGGTTCCTGTCCCGGATAAGGCGGGTGGAAACGGCCGGGTGTGACCATTGTGTGGATCGCCCTGAGGACACGGTGGAGCATACGGTGGAGGTCTGCCCGGCTTGGGCGGGGCACCGCCATGTCTTCGTGGAGACGATCGGCGGTGGTGATTTCTCGCGTCCGGCCCTGATCCAGTCCTTGGTACGCTAGGGCCGATGCCTGCCAGGGTCGCGGGAAAGTCCGAAAGGGTTACCGTGGCCCCTGAAAACACACAGGCAACTGAAGGAACACGGGTGGGTTTTTGTCAGTATAAACCTGACACGCTCTCCCGCTCCGCCCAGAGCGGGAGAAGTTCTTTGATAATTTCCCACCCAAAAAAAAGTTAACGAATTAAAAAATACGGCCATTTGTGCCGCATATTTTGACACTCGCAAATAAACCAGTCTATTTGGTACTTCACGTTGGTCCAGCAGCATGAAGTTTGGCTAGAAATAAGGTCAAGTAAAGAGGCAAATCCGAAAATTGGTAATTTATAGTTCTATAATGAACGGCAAAGTTAAGTTTTTTCTGCAATCTGGGATTAAAAATTCATAGGCCGTGTCTTGGAGTAACAAACCTAAGTTGGCCTAATAGTAGTAATAGTTTTTTGGTTTTAGTAATAATAAGAAATAGGATCGACCTGCATTAAAAAAGTTTTTGTGAAAATTGGCCATTTTCTTGCTGACTGTAACATTTTATTCTAAATCTGTGAATGCAGATCAAAATGTTTCAAAAGTTAAGGACAGTCTCCTAAGACTGTTTTCTTGTAGCGACAACGGTTAAGGTACCTGCCCTTACTGCCCCATCTCAAAATCCACCCTGTATATGCTATGATTGACTGCTTAGTTCCATAAAGGTATAGCGTGATGATAATCTTTTAAAAGGTTAAATCCGTAACTATCTGCAATATTCTAACCTTTTGGCTAGCCTTTTTACAATTTGCGGTAAACTATAGAAAAATACAAACATAATGCTATATTGCACATCCCCCATAGCAAATAGCGTAATAATAGTTTTTGAAAAATCTATTGTGACGTTTCCATTATTTGACTTATAGATTATTTATACCAATTTTCAAGTTAAGCCACACAGTAAAATCCTCCACTGTAAAAATTAATACCCCGTTTCACATGAAAATAAAGTTGGCACCCCCATTTTCGAAAAATGAAAATCTAAAACGGTGAAAATTTCGAGCTAATTAAGGACAATTTTGGACTGCAAGAAAAAAATTTCAGACCAATATTGCTGTCCAAAATTGTCCTTAATTTGCTCGAAATTTTCACCGTTTTAGATTTTCATCTGCACGGTTTGGAGTTTTAATAATTTTTTGAAGTACGTTTAACATTTTGAACTAAGCATCAATCAAGGGGTAGTTTTTTGGGGATGTTGCAAGTAGTAGTTGTAATAATACATTAATAATTGATTTACAGTTTATGTATGAAGAAGAGAAATTTTCGTATAAATTAGATGTTATTTTCGGGAAGTTTGGTCAAGGGGTGGTTTAAGGGATGTTTTTATTTTTGTACTTGGCAGTCTACAATTCTATGCTAGGACACGGAACATGAAAAAATCAAATAAAAAAAAATCACACCACTATAATTGGTGTGATTTTTTTTTATTTGATTTTTTCATGTTTTTACGGATAGGGGGGTGGGGGGTTGTACATGGGGGGTGGGTTGATGCTGCATTTGTTGTCCTTAATGAGCTCGAAATTTTGACCTACATAAAACTTTTTTAGTGAACATTTAAATGCTGTGGGGGTGCTAACTTAATTACTAGTTAGCACCCCCATTGAAAATTTTGAATATCTCGAAGGGGGGGTTGGTCTGAATTTTTTTTCTTGCAGTCCAAAATTGTCCTTAATTAGCTCGAAATTTTCACCGTTTTAGATTTTCATTTTTCGAAAGTGGGGGTGCCAACTTTATTTTCATCCGTTTCACCCCGTTAGGAGTAGATTTTCAAAAAACCCTGATATAGGTAGTACGTTTTTATTTATTTTCAGTTTTAATTATAAATAAAGAGTTTCGAGTTAATCAGACAGCTCGTTAAAATTCTTCCATACAAACTTTGACACCCCCCAATCAGGGGGCATTTTAGAAAAACTAAAAATGGCAAACTTTATAATTTACATAGATAAGTATTCGTATCAAGTTTCAAGTTTGTTAACTTAAGGAATAAGATTTTTCATACATACAAAATCCCCCCTTTTCACCCTCTTAAAGGTCGAATTTCCAAAAATCCGTTCTTAGCGGACGTCTACTAACTATAAACTACCTCCCTACCAAGTTTCATCTTCGTACGTCAAGGGGTTTTCGATATTTCGTGATGAATGAGTGAGTGAGTGACCTTTCGCTTTTATTATAAGTAATTAGATTAAATTTCTTCCGATATTTAATTTCTTCCCATAACCGGTTAATTACTCTTCTATTTTTATGGTTCACATCTTTACTGTTCCATACCGATGTCCTCTCAAAAAATGCTGAAATAATTTGCTCTAGCACGTCCGAGAACATTTCGACACGTCACAAAAATAAATTGCACAACACTACAATGCACACGCGCGGGCGGTCACCGCTTGACTGGAGTGCACCGCTCGTTGCCCGCCGCCGCGCCGCTGTTTTCGAGGGCCGATCCATTTGATTTTATGCATTAGATCCTGCCGCTCCCGTGCCGCCGGCGCCACCGCCCCGCTACCCGCAAGATTCGAGGCAGAGGCCTTACTCCACGGTGTCGGTAAATTCCGTCACAGTGTCGCGAAATCAATGGTTTAGTCCCATCTCAAAAATGCCCAACGCGCCTAAAGAAGTTTTCACTTCAAAAACAACTCTATTATATACTGGAACGGGCGGCAAAATGAAACAAGTTTGTTCCTGTCGTTTGCGCGATATCTATATTATACCGGCGCCAGACATAGCAGCAATATTTGATCACTTGTTTGAACACTTGTTTGATCACATGTCTGGCAGGGTTGTTTGGGTATTTGATCAAAGTTTGATCACTTATTTTAACTTTGCCATTCGGTGTCGGTTTTTCGAAGCCGGCGCCAGACATAGCAGCAATATTTGATCACTTGTTTGAACACTTGTTTGATCACATGTCTGGCAGGGGTGTTTGGGTATTTGATCAAAGTTTGATCACTTATTTCAACTTTTCCATTTCGTGTCGGTTTTTCGAGAGCATATCAAAGCGTTCAATGTTCAAATGTGTGCGTAGCACATATCAAAGCGTTCAATGTTCAAATGTGTGCGTAGCACATATCAAAGCGTTCAATGTTCAAATGTGTGCGTAGCACATATCAAAGCGTTCAATGTTCAAATGTGTGCGTAGCACATATCAAAGCGTTCAATGTTCAAATGTGTGCGTAGCCTGCAAGTTCAGTGTCTCGTAAATAACTAAGCGGAACGGTCGTTTTATTCAATCGCAAGATGGAATGGAGCAACAAGTGTGTCCTAGAATTTATTGACTTGCTTGCAGGAGAACCATGTATATGGAACCCTAAAAGTAAACATCATAATAAAAATAAAAGTTGTAAAAACTAAAACCCAACTAACTACGACAAAAAAGTCAACAAAATAGGTATAAATAAACAAGACATCACAGACAGACATATTAAAAATCCGGATTCAGACATAATCTGTTCGATTTATAAATCTTGATTATTTATAAACATTAAATAACACGTGTGACTCGGATTTTTAATATGTCTGTCTGTGATGTCTTAATTGTTTATACCTTTATAGTTGACTAGTTTTTATCACTTTTATTTAAATCATTTTGGGGTTATTATATATATATTTGAGCCCTTTCATTTCATACCCAACACGGCATCATTTTTAGGGTTCCGTAGTAAACAAGGAACCCATATAGTTTCGTCATGTCCGTCTGTCTGTCTGTCCGTCTGTCTGTCTGTCTGTCCGCGGTTTAGCTCCGAGCACTTAGTACTAGAACGCTGTAATTTGGCATAGGTATACATATTAATTACGCCGACAAAGTGATAAAACATACACGTAAAGTGGTGATGTTTTTTTTTTACCCTTGGTGTGGGGTATCATTGGAAAGGTCCTTTAAAAAAATCGGGAGTTTGTGAAAACCATTTTTGGATACAGAGATACGTTTGCGAAATATTAAGCTTTAAAGTGCTAATTTTTGTTAGAGTCAAGTCTCCCCCCCCCCCCTCCTACCAAATTAAAAGGAAAACTATCACAGCTAAGTACGCTCTACAAGTTAACGAGTAATAATCGACCAACTTTGCAGTTGTAAAAACATGTTTTCCCATTTTTCAACTACAAAGTTAAGTTTGTTTTTGGGATAAATTCATTCCAACTACGGAACCCTTCATTGTGCGTGGTCCGACACGCACTTGGCCGGTTTTTTTTATACCATTACTTTATGTCCTCTAGAGGGCGCCATATTCTATGGGACGTCACATAGCCTATAACCAGCGGACGATCATGACCCCTCCGACGATACCTCATTTGTCAAATTATGATGAGAAGTTAAGAAGTTAAGAGTGAACAGATGAATATACATACATACTTAACGGTAAGAATCATAACATAATCCTTTTTGCTTCGCCGTAGTCGGGTAAAAATAGGGTCAAGACGCCTGGATTAGGATAAATAGTAGATTGTCAGTATATTGCTCTACCGAAGAATTAAAAAAATCGGCCACGTGCGAGTCGGACTCGCACACCAAGGGTTCCGTACCACCATACAAAAATTAACAAAAAACGCCGAAAAAACCATGTTTCCTCGTGTTGTTTCATGTTCCTTTAATTGTTAACTTTTTATTATATTGGGAACCCTAAAAAAAATATGTAGTGTCAAATGTACGGTGGTACGGAACACTCATGTGCGAGTCCGACTCGCACTTGGCCGGTTTTTAGCTCAGTTAAATGAAAATACTAAACGAAGTATACGTTTCATCTCAAATTTTATGTAAAATCGCAAAGTTAACTTTGTAATTGTGAATTACAAAGTTATTTTTTGCAGTTGCAGAAAATCACTCTTTTAAATAATAGGCGTTTTTAATATTTGTTGATTATATACAGTATATGATACAGACGCCAGCACATCAAGCTACCCGAAACTGTCAAATTTTCCCAATCAACTTTAAACCTTACAGTTCAGCGATAAAGTTGAAAATCTATTAAATAAATTTGACAGATTGTAGTAGCTTGATGTGCTGGCGTCTGTACACGATAGACAGACGGACGGACAGACAGCGGAGGCTTAGTAATAGGGTTCCGTTTGACACACTTCAGGTACGGAACCCTAAAAATAAAAGAAACACGTTATTGACCCAATAAAAGGGAATTAAAAAAAAAAGTGTGTGTGTCAGCTCCGACGCACGACTGGAGTTCACTCCTAAGAATTTTTATGTCTAACAAGATTTCAGTAAGAAATTGTTATGTATCTAAGATCTCAGGTAGATTCATATTAGATTCTTATTAGGTTCGTGTTCAAATACTTATTTTTAGAAAAGAAAAAGAAAGAAAATTCGTTTATTTGCGGTAAACATGACGCAAAAAAAGATTAAAAAAGAACACGTAAATAACAAATTGGGGGAAAATATGCGTCACATCCACGCAAAACGGCCATCGCTCAGCATAAAGCTGCACAACCAATCCATTAACATTGTTAAAAGTTAATTTAGAAAGAAATTTCAGCAAATTGAAATTGTCATAATTAAGTAACTTGAAAACCCACGTTTTTGTTTCTAAAGATATATTTCTTTAGTTTTGGTCTTAAATGAAAGGTCTAAACTTAAAACCATTTATCACATTTAGTTCATGAAAAGCGGCTCGCGGAACAAAAAGATACGTTCATTTTTATGTATGGAAATTTTGTTTTAATTTGTAAGTACTTAAATATTTGTTCTAAAAAGGTGTAAGTACCTAATTACATAAGTAAATAACTTATATTTGTATAGTCTACAGTTCATTTTTTTGGACATGTAATAAATAATTAGATACACTTTAAAATAATATAGGTATACCGCGTCCACAAAATCGTCATCCATTCTGTTTGTTGTCTATTTGAGAACTGTGAAGCGAACGTGCTGCAAAGCTTGTTTGGCAAGTAATGTGCGCTCGAAAACCCGACACCGACTGGCAAAGTTGAAATAAGTGATCAAATACCCAAACACCCCTGCCAGACATGTGATCAAACAAGTGATCATAATAATATAAGTGTTCAAATATTGTTGCTACCTATGTCTGGCAGGTAAAAGCAAACAAGTGTTCAAATGTGTGAGGAAGTGTTTGATCAAATATGTGACTGTGTCTGGCGCCGGCTTTATAAAGAGGTAACATTTGTTTGTAAGTTTGTATGTAGGGGGTAATCTCCGGAAGTAATGAACCAATTTTAAAAATTGTTTCACTGGTAGAAAGCTACATTATTCGTGAGTGCTATAGGCTATAAATTATAAAGATATCATGCATATTAGCCGAACTATCTCAATTTTTGTCTAGCCAGGCGGAAAAAAATGGCTCTTACAACAGAGTTATTAGCATGCGCTGCCTTAACAGTTGTATATAATTGAAAATAATGTACAGCAACCTGGTCCGCTTTGAATAGTTCTACAAAAAAGTCCGCGACACCATATTTCTATCTTTTATATTTTAGCAGATATAGTAGCTTTTATGTGTTAAAATAAGTATTTTTCGACGTACTTACCTTTGGACGATTTTTTAAACAACAACGAAAAAAATATTATTATGATCACAAGAACATCATAGAGATACGATTTGCCCAAAACAGTATGTCAATTGGTTAAATAGTTTCGAAGATAATATAAAATTATTAAATCGCAAAATGCCGCCGTCCATTCACGAACTGCATTAGAACATGCTTTGTACGGACGTTTTATCCATTTACTTATAGATGGCGTTGTGCAATTACGTCATTTTTCTGAATCGCGGTGTTAAGATTTTCCGCGGATTAATCACCCTCTCCAGTTATTACTTGAAACTTTTGTCGTTAAGTAGGTGAGTTGTACGCAGTTGGTTGGTTGGATTGGATGTTGTTGGTCTTAAGTTGTTTTGGTTACTTCGTTTTCATAAAACACAAATACTACTTCGTTCTCATTCTTCGAGTTCGAAGCTGTGGTATTTCTGTTTTTGGGATATCGGACAGTTTCAGCGATTGTTTATCATGCCTAAAAGGAAATCACAACTTTCCCGTCAGACATCCCAGACAAGAGCAGCTCGAGTACGCCGTACGGAAGAGTCTGTTCTTGAAAATCATCAGCGCCTTTCGAGGAATAGAGAAAATGTTTCGCAAGCACGCGCTGGGGATCTAGCTCCGAGCGTTCACAGCGGCTTGCTAACCAAAGCTGGAGAACATCGCAGGTCCGTGCTCGGGAATCTAGCGCTGAACGTGCGCAGCGTCTCAGTGATTTAAGGCAGCTTGTGTCTGCAACAAGGGATAGGGAGTCTAGCGCTGAGCGCTTGCAGCGGCTCGCTAGCCAAACTGTGAGAACATCGCAGGCCCGTGCTCGGGAATCTAGCGCTGAACGTGCGCAGCGTCTCAGTGATTTCTGTACCTTCAGTGAAAAGTGATGTATCTTGACCTATATCAGTTTTAATATTCTTACACTAAGTTTAACAGTAAAAAAAATGCAATTTTTTTATCTAATTGGTACCCCTTTAAGATTAAAAGTGAGCAAGCTTATTTTGGTGTAAAGTGCTCTAACTAAGCATTTTTTTAAATTTAATAATAGTGTAATAAAATACTTACATTTTAAATAATATCAATGTGAACTGAACAAATATTTCAAGTACCTTAATGTATACCTATTAATATAAATGTATGTGACTCTTATTACGCGATCTATGTGAATTAGTACAAACTGATATATTTACCTACACATAATCATCCAACACCAACCAATAAATAATGTGTAAAATGGTTCAAGTCATTTTAAATTAATTTACACATAAAACGACTTTAATATATTTTGTATTAGGTGATACAACTGGATTTCTTTTTAAATTATAAAAAACTATACAAACTAATCTGTTTCTTCTTACACTAAATCGTGCTCTAAGATATTGTTTACCAATGTCAGTAATCAGTACTAATTTTAGTGAAGTAGACAAAGAGTCCGATTATTTTTAAACTTTAACATTAATTTTCCCAAAATCATGATTTTCCAGTTACATCACTTTTCACTGAAGGTACAGATTTAAGGCAGCATGTCTTTGCAACAAGGGATAGGGAGTCTAGCGCTGAGCGCTCGCAGAGGCTCGCTAGCCAAAGCGCGAGAACATCGCAGGCCAATTTCATCACAAGTTAAAATGTTTACCGCCCAACGAAGTGGGCACGGGTCAGCTAGTAGTCAATAAACCCAAATAACACCTGGATTATTGGTCATCCGACCAAAAAAAAGCGACGGATTCATACATGTTGATGATTATGTAAAGCTGTTTGTCCGTACAGTCGCGTTCATAACGTGTATCGGCAATCGTGTTCTTTTGAATAGTGTGATATAAGTAGTTTAAATCCCTATTTTGTCATTACATATTTATTATTATTGTTATTAAAATGAGAGTCAATAAGCATTTAACTATATTTAAAAGCAAATGTACAAACTATATCAGTAAAAAATAATATTTGGTCTTGTAATTCGTTTGTCCATTTATTGGGTAAGAGACGGTAAATTGAGATTTGTGGTAGGTACCTCCTACAATGTTTGAATATTCTGCAAGGCTCATTTGAAACGTCACAATATAGGAATCGGTTTCTTCTTTTTCCTCACACGGGTTGAATTTACTATAATCCAAGTTAAAAAAAATAGTTTTTATGCCTTTTTATGCACATTTGTATGGCTTTGTTAGACATATTACAATTAAATTGATCACACAATTCGTGCTGCAGACAAACATTAACAATATCGCTAATAGGAGGAATTGACGTTTGGAATTCGTCATTATATTTACAAATTGGTGGCCCATTGGTAACGGCCGCGACTTACGAGTTGTAGGTCGTAGGTTCAAACCCAGACAGGCGCTTTACTTTGTGTTAATTATTTCATTACTACTGCTCTCAAAACGGTGAAGGAAAACATCGTGAGGAAACCGGCATGTCCTAGAACCAAAAATTCGAAGACATGTGGCATCTACCAACCTGCACTGGGCCCGCGCGGTGGATTACGGCCCACTCCCTTTCACAGAGAGGAGGCCTGTGTCTCAGTGGGAACATTATAGACTGATGATGATTCTTTAAATTCTCATTTGGTATAGTCCTTTTCGACCCGCCCTACCCTACCTACCTACCCTACATACCTACCTACTTAAGTTTAAGTTTATTAGTACATAAAACACATCGAAATCATCGTGAGGAAATTGGCATGCCTGAGATATTTCTCGACGGCATGTGAAGCCAAGTCATAAGCCCATGGGCAGCTTTTAAACTGCAACAGCAGTTATATTCCTGCGGCAGAACTATTTAGTAATACTATTGAATCATAGAGTTAAACTTAAAAAAATAAAATGTTTTTGTTTTCAAATAATTCAAAAAAATATGCACAATCTTGAAAGCGTGAGAAACAATAGTAGCCACTAGATATAACGTAGGTACTTCACGAACAACATGCGCGGCTGCGCGCTTCCGACAAAGCGAAGAGCGGTTCGTAAATGTACAGACCAAAATAAGCTGTCGCGCGTAGTGATATGGCATAAACTAGGCCGCACGCACGCGGGCGGCGGCGGCGGCGGTGAGCCTCTCCCCACACAGCCCCCGCCCCGCGCCGCCGGCGCCGCACGGAGGGGTATTTGAATCAAAAAGTTGGCCAAAAGTATTTTTTTCAAACGTATGTAAATACGTGGTTTGAAACAAATACTTTACCCTATGAGAGAATTCCCTGAACTAGCCAAGGGTTTGAGTTTTACCTGCGCACTTGTTTCTTTTGTATGCGTAACCCCAGCAAAATGTTGCGCCTTAGAGAAATGAGAGTATTACAGATAATTAGTTCATAGTTAGTTGCAATTTGTTCAAGTAGGTACCTATAGCAAAACTTGTTCAAATTGTATTTTCGAAGTTATTCGAGAAAAAATTATTTTGCTGGAGTAACGTTATCCCAGCAAAACATTTTTCAAAAAAGGCATTTAGCCTGGAACCAAGTACATATGAAAAGATAGCTTTACATACATACATACATACATAAACTCACGCCTTCTTCCCATGGTGGTAGGCAGAAACTACAGAACGCCACCTGCTACGATCCTTACTTACTCCTTTTGCCTCGTTTACGTTCATACATCTGGTCATACACGCACGCCGGTTGCGAGTACTACGCACCTGGCCTTTCTGAAGAACATCACCAATAAGGTCAGTATATGTCCTCCTAGGACGTCCCCGCCCGGCCTTTCCCTTCACATCAGCCTCGTAAATACATTTTGTTAGTCGCCTTTCATTCATCCTAGCTTAAGATAGCTTTAATAAGTTGTAAATGTCCTCAGGCATTAAGTCCGTCTTTGTATAGTATTTTTTTTTACTTGTGCATAAAGTTTTAATACTTAAATAAATATCAATAGCAAAATTTGTTTATCTTATAGTTGCTGGGGTTACGTCTTGGGGTTTTCAAAATCTCGAAAACTAAACGTCACAGAAATTTGAAAAAATACCAATAATAATAGATATACTTAGGCCTTAATTTGTTTAAATTTGTTCAAACATAAGTATTTCGATCGATGTAATTAATTGTTTTTAAGAATCGGAAAAAAATTGATTTACTCGTAAACTAGTACATTTACAAACAAATAAAAAGCAGTTACATATACATATACCTATCATATACCCTTTTAAGGTGTACAAATCTGGATTCAAAAACTTTACGCGATATGAAGATACAGAGATTTCATCAAAGGACGTGACCAGTTCCGACCTTAAAAATTCGGGAACATGTGCAGGATTATAGATTTTACACGATTTAAAAATTAAGATCTAAATTATCATGGATACATTATTCCGACTAAAGGCCAGGTTAAAATATCTGAATAAACAGTAAATAATAATTGGTTCCGCTTCCCTCTTCTATGCACTTCTATGCACTTCCTGATGTTGGCGTTCCATTGTATCCTCCAGATCATCCGGTTATCATAATTAGCTACACATAGTATGGGAAAAATTAATTAAGAGCAATTTTTGTCGATCAAGTGAATTTTAATGACATGAAATGCATGTTTTGTTTATAATTAATTTTATTTATTGACACGCCTACAGGTTAGGTTAGGTTTTTATTGACACCTGTGAAGATCGAACACCATTTTTTTTTTAATAATCACTGCTTTTATAGAAGTGTTGTGTGTTGTTGTGTTGCATCTGACATTAGTGGCGGACACCTGTGTAGGGAGGGACCAAAGGGGTAGCAATATTTTTCATAAAATCGATAATTCAATCGACTCGAGTCAAAGCATGAAAAATCGATTCACAAAAGAACGGTTTCGAATTGATGTTTTATTTTACCGTTTTTAACTGTGTTTTATGAATAATAACATCACACCTGTAATCCCCTAAGAGTTAGGCAGAGGTGTACCTATAGTACACCCTTAGTTCGCTAGTTATGTTTTAAGTCCCGTGTAATAGGTGGCGAGCCTATTTCAATAGGGCACAAATCCGGACTCCGGGCTGCTACTGAAAAATTCCAGATGGAAAAATCTAATAACAATTTATCCGACCCGGGAATCGCACCCAGGACGTCATGCTCAGCTGCAGCGCTTGCGACCACTAGACCAACGAGGCAGTCAAATGATTTCAATTTTGGTGTGTTAAGTTCGAGAAAAAAACAATTCTCAATTTATCAATATCAGGAGGCCGACCACAATCTTTTACGAAACAATCTTATTTCAAGAGAGTTTTGTTTCAAGCTTATAATAACATTACTTATATTCGTAGCATGACGTTCATCGTTCAATATTGTTTTATTCCTGCTTAGTGCTGGGAAAGGACGAACTATTGTTTATTGCCTGCTATAGTAGAAAAGAAAAAACGCTATATGAACTGTATAGCGCTGTCCCTTTTTCACACGGCGTTGGTCCGAATCGCTACTACGAAGAGTGTGTTAGAAGAGTGTTCGTGAAGGAAAATATTATTTTCCTTCACTTAGAAAATATTACTTTGCATTAGAATCAAATTTTTATGTGTACTTAATTTCTATGAAATTGACACAAATATTGAAAGATTTGGCTTTGAAAAATAAGAAATACAATTGAGAAAAATTAAAACAAGCTACGGCTAAGCTGTGACATGATATAAATTGGAACAGAACGAAATTTTAAACTCGGGCCGCATTCCGAGTTACGCCTTAATTGCTTACGCAATATTTTGCATACCGATTTAGATGCCACGTTAGTTTAACCGCTAAAGGCCTTACATCTCTATTTGTACTAGCTGTAATGGCTATTATCGTCTGTGGATTTTTCTGTCTATGGTCGGATAAATATTCTTGTCAAATAAATCGACTAAAAGTCTGTGGATTTTTCCAAACAAAACAGCACAACTGTCATTTTGACAGCGCTCACGGTGATATTAATATTGAGCATGGTCAGCGTTATCGCAAGATGGCGCATGTTATGACGTCATCTATGACGATTCACAGCACGTCGTTATCGCGCTGACACTAATTCGGTATGGGTTAGCATGCTCAAATCGATTACAGCGTAACTCGGAACGCAGCCTTGATGTAGCGATATTTTTGTTTACAAGTGGATAACTACTACGAGGTTGAACTTATTTTAACAATTTGCTTATGAATTTATGATCTAACTGGCTACAAAGTCGACATGGAATCAAGGGAAGGTTAAGGTTACTCAGTGAATAAGTTTTAAAACAAAGAAATGTGTAATGTTTTGACGAAGATAGTTCGAAACAATATATTGTGGTCAGACTCAGTCATTAGTGTTTTGTTATTAATTTTGCAGTCGGGTTTCCGGGCGGCAGCTAGAGGTATACTCTGGGAATTTTTATTTTTTTGCGTTATCCGCTTCCAAAAACTCAAATGTTTCGTATGCATTCGCTATCAAACAAGAAATTAATTAAGTACACAAATGTTCTAAAATCTCTAGATACACAATTCATTCGGCAAGTTTATGTAAATAAATACATTTTACAAACTTTACATGACACGAAAATGTTATTTCTTAATATAAATTTGCAAAACAATAATATTTCCGTCGAGTCCGAGAAACTTTTTTAAGATTGCTAAATTTGTCATTAAAACAATCCTGCTAGTTGTCAAAAGTCACGTCGTGGTACGAATTGAATGAACTTTAGAGGTGACGTCACCAAAACCGCTAGGAAAATAAAATTGTTTCAACATTACAATAAGCTTATTTTATGGACGTCATGGTACGAGAAGTCAAAGTTCTGTTCTGCCTAGCCTTTTCCCAACTATATTGGGTTCGGCTTCCAGTCTAACTGGATGCAGCTGAATACCAGTATTTTACATGGAGCTGCCTATCTGACCTCCACAACCCAGTAACTGGGTAATACGATTTCCCTTGGTAAGACTGGTTGTCAGACTTTCGGGCTTCTGACGACCCGTAACGACTGTCAAAGATCCACGAATGACAGCCGGGACCAACGGCTTAACGTGCTTTCCGAGGCACAGAGGAGTCTCGGTATGTAGAAATGGTCACCCATCGACGGACCAACCCCGGCAAGCGTAGCTTAACCTGACAGATCGACCCGAGCGGCTGCTAGTACTTAGCCACGAGCTTCCTCGTACCTAGCCCGAGGTACGAAAAGTCAAAGTAAGATTATAATAATACTGCTATAAGAGCTGGTAGTAGGCGCCCAGATCGCCATTCACCATCCTTACTTGCACATCCGATCTTGGCGTCATGTCAGGTTTCATTGCAGTTCCCGACCGGCCACGTTGTGTTGGCGCGTTCGTTATGTACTGTGCGATTATTGTGTTCTATCTGTAACGACCATTGCTATTTTTTACGGACTGACATCTTCCAAACCTCATTACCACATCTTTTCATAAAGGATTTATCTGTTTTGCCCTACGATCCGGTTTAAAGGAAATTATGATGAGGTGCTTAATTAAACTGTGGCATATCCGTAAGGCGGGTTCAAAGGCATATTATGTCAATACTAACCTTACCCCTGCAAGCGAGACTTGCCCGATGGTTGAACAATCAGGTATGTACCTATACTACATTGAAATAATAACATTTAGCAAAAAGACAGCTATAAAGTCTGACACAGCGCTTTGATTACATGTGAGCCAGCAAATCTTAACAAAGCAGCGTTTATTTGGTGGTTCACATGACCCAGGTCTATGAATACTCAATCTAAGTATTATGTTTATTGCTACAAATAGCTGGATAGGATAGTGACTATTAGTCAAGAGTATACGAGTATGTACTTCCTTAGAATTTCATATACTTAATAGGTATTTTTACAGTTGAGTAGGTACCTATGCAAAATAAAATGATATTTTTATTTTTCAGCTACCATTAGATGCATATATTTGCCACCCCTGTTTCAACTTATTGAATACTGAACAGACTGACAGTGAGAGATTGTAAGGTCATATTTATAATGGTCTGTCGTGGGTGTGGTCTCTCAGTCAGAGGAGTGCGTTTTTATATGATTCCTGCAGACAGCCTATTACTACCCATTATTTCCCATGATAATTATCAAGTAAGATATTTGATTATCTAATTGCAGGTATTAAAGATACAATGGTGCCGATTCTCTTGTACACCGAACTAAACTATCACTAAAATTCCTTACTTTTGACTATGAGAATCTTATAGCTATTCTGCAAAATAAATTCTCTAAATTTAAAAATAATTTTGACACATCTAAATCGAATTTGACAATCGCGACTCCACACGTGATACCTAACCACGTGATCTTTTTAGAGCCGGAGGCGCGCAGGGGGGGCAGCCTCGTCGTGTTTTATATGGAATTTTTCACTTTTTGTATGGAAAATAAGAAAAATTATTACCTACATGTAGAGTGTCAGGGGTTTAAGGATTTTATAAAGGGGGTCGAAATTTTCATTATTTTTGCGATTGGACACACCGTTTTCGAGATATAAGCAAAAGAAAAAAAAAAGATTCAGTACTGTTTTTGCATTTGAAGTCGAGGTGTTGGTGTGAATTTATAGTTCATGACAACCAATTTTTTTCCACACGTTTTTAGTCGCGATTAAAAATAGTCAGATTTAGTTAGAAAATCTAAATTTTAGGTAAAAAACGTCAAATTCAGAATAGCAAAATTGCTATTTTCACTAAACTAATATCTCGTTGCCATCTTAGTGCTGTCAAACTAAAATATAGTTCACTTTAGTCTATTTCAGAATGGGAAATCGTCGTTTGACAGGAATAAACTAAATTTTGGTGATTTTTAGTTTAGTTTAGAGGCATTTGTGACAAGAGAATCGGCACCAATGGTTAGTTAAATAAAGTATAACTTTTTTATTATATTCTTCTATTCATGATGTGAAGTGCTGTTGGTGCAGTAATTTTAAGTGATTGTTCACAACTACAATACTACGCTGTATGTCATTATTCAGTCTGTAGGTGAATGACCAATGATCAAAATTATAATAGCATTTAAACATTTATATTAAGAACGGCCAACCCGTCATACTTTTCATACAAACGCTCGTACGTAATTATGGCGTTGTAACACATCTTTCTTTAATTCTTTTAAACTAATGGGTATCTTGTACACTATATCTAGGTTTCTATGAAATCAAAAAATAAAAATTTGGCGAAACAAATTCAATATAAGCCTCCAAATATCTGCTTTTTTGCACAAATTTTACCTCAACTTTGACCGTTCATAATGTACTTATAAATTGTAAAAGTAAAGAAAACATTTTTATAGAAACCTCGCCCATGTAATGGAGATTTTAAATTACAAAAAAATATTTTACAAACTTGTAAGGCGTATTCAAAAACACGTATTTCCTGAAACCAGTTATTTTTCGTACAATGTTATCGCGTTCTCACTTGCTTGTTAGCGGTTCTCACTTGCGCTGGATGAAACAACAAGCTTTTCGACCATGCTCGCGTTGACGATAGACGGATCGGGAAGGGCCCCCTTAATAAATCATTCCATTTTTAGGATGTGCCAACAATATATGCGTGTCAGGCCTGTTGGACTAGAGCGACTCGTCAGTTAATTCAGAATTATCAACGGGCTTACAAGAGAATGTGAAGCCAGTCATGCCACATGGATCATTAACAGTCCGTCTTTCTTACATATTTTATTTTATATTAAAATAATTTATTCGTTCAAATAATAGTTTTATTATTAATATTAATACTTATCTAAATCCCTTCACAAATAATATAAAGCCTTATTTTTGTTTCCCGAGCCACGTAGAGCCTAGTTGTAGTCAATAGCTGACTGTAGCTCGTAATTGGATTGGATCGACCGGGGACTGGGGACTCTTACAGAATACCAACATGAAGTATGAGAATGTTGAGGGGTAGAGGTTTGGGGTAGAAAAAGGGTGGCAACGCATCAGCAATAACGCTGATGTTGTGGATTTCTATGGGCGGCGGTGATTGCTTAGCATCAGGTGACCAGCATGATCTTTTGCCACCTTGATGGTTTATATAAAAACCTAGCGCCTCGATGGTGTGTTGAATAGTTGAAAATCATTGATTGCCTACCACAACGCCTAGTGCCATCTCATATCGAAAAACAGAGTTATTTTGTGAAAACTAATCTTTCTTTGACTAGACTCGTGAAACTTTTTTATCTGTAAACTAAAGAATACAAAAATTGCAAAAATAAAACAATATTTGCTGCACATTAATTTTTATCCTTAAGCTGGCGCCCATTGCCCCACTGGTCATGTCCTTTCAAGCGGTGTTTCTTTGGTGATCGAATACACAACTCCCTCTGAATACAAAACTATGGACTATAGAGAACATTTCATTTACCTACTTGGTTTCAGGCTAAATGCCTTCGCCATGGGATCTGGAGGCAAATGTCCTCGCGCACATCTGGGAGTGGCGTGAGGAGGCGAAACGCCGTGGCTTAACTCCGATGCCGCAAGAAATCGCGGCACAGCGGACAGAGCTCCGGCGGGATCTCATGGCGTCGTGGAGAGTGGAATTGTCGCAACCCAGCGCTGGGCACGCCACAATTGCGGCGATAAGACCCCTCTTTGAGGAGTGGCTAGAGAGGCGCCACGGCGTCCTCACCTTCCGCCTGACGCAGGTCCTCACCGGACACGGCTACTTCGGGAGGTTCCTGTTCAGGATAAGGCGGGAGGAAACGCCCGGGTGTCACCATTGTGTGGACCACCCGGAGGACACGGTGGAGCATACGGTGGAGGTCTGCCCGGCTTGGGTGGAGCATCGCCGTGTCCTAGTGGAACCGATCGGCGGCGGTGATCTCTCGCGTCCGGCCCTCATTCGGGCCATGGTACGGGGCGAGAGGAAATGGGAGGCCGTCACCTCCATCTGTGAAGCAGTAATGCTCGCGAAGGAGGAGGCGGAACGCGTGAGAGAGAGGCAAAATTCGCGTCCTCACGCCCCTAACCGCCGCAGTAGGAGACGCCCGGGGCGTCGGGAATCGCGACCCGATTTCCGGCCACCGTAAGCGCGGGCTTGCAGACGATGAGCAATGGGTAGCTCGCCGTCCGATAAGGACCAGGCCCGGGTCGACGGCGCGTTGTGTTCCACGCGCGCCTCAAAGAGATGTCAGCAGAATTGACGGGGTCCGCTAGGACCGATGCCTGCCGGGGTTGTGAAGAATACCGAAAGTGAAATCGTGGCCCCCGGCAACATGGCAACTGAAGGAACACGGGTGGGTTTTAGTCAGTAAGAGTCTGACACGCCCCACCCAGAGCGGGAGAAGTCATTTGATAATTTAACACCCAATAAAAAAAAAAGGGTAAATGCCTTTTTTGAAAAACATTTTGCTGGGGGTAATATTACTCCAGCAAAATCAGTTTTTCTCGAATAACTTCGAAAATACAACTTGAAGAAATTTTGCTATACTTAAACAAATTGCAACTAACTTTGAACTAATTATCTGTAATACTCTCATTACGCTGAGGCGCAACATTTTGCAGGGGTTACGCATACGTTTTTTTTTTTCAAGGAACAATATAATCGAAACTTGTTCATTCGCAAGTCGACTGTCGCAAACGCTGTACGTTCACTTTGTCGAAGCTCCAAAATACAATCCTAGTATTCTTAAAATATAAGTGAATTGGTGTAATTTAACGAAGTTTTTGAAGATGGATCCTGATGATAAAGGTATGTACATAGTTTAACACTATTCAAAACATTTTAATATTAAATCCTTGTAAATATTTTTGTGTTTGAAGTAACCATTCAAAATATAATTTATATGGGTAGATGATTTTTTGTAAACATGAGTTATTTAGTTATACTTCCAAACTTCGCCCAGCAATGATATAAATAAGATTTTATATAGCCCAATGTATTAGCTTTAATAATCGGTAGCAATTTCTTCTCCAAAGAGATCACTCAAATTTTTACCAGTTTTTTATAGGCTGCATCCATGCGCTCGCAACTTTCCAGGTTATTCTAGTATTGATTATTTTTATGTTTTGTTGACAGTCCCACCAGAAATATTCATTCTTATGACGAGGAAAAAATTAAATACCTTGAAACATAACTGATGCATATTACTAATTATCCAGAAAATAAGCGCAAAAACATGAAACACCAGCTTTCACATTTTAAACATCAATTTAAACAAAAGTGGTCTGCAGGTAGAAACACAGAAGCAAAATTTCTTAAGAAAAATGATAAATGGTTAAGAGGAACAATCTAAATACAGACCCACCCATTAGTCAAAGTTGGTCGTCCAAGTAAAACTTTCGAACTCAAGTGAACGATCGAAAAGGCGTAAAACGGAGGACCTAAGAGCTACAACGTCCTCAAATGTATTGAGTTTCACTACTCATATGAATTTAACAAACATTAAGCAAGTGGATGCAGCTAATGGTAAGGTCAGTTACTGGACCTTACCACTAGTCGACTAATAATAACGATGAAATAATCTTTCAAAATGGGGATGTGATGGCTCCCAGCAAAATCAATATAAACAGAAATTTGAAAGTAATATGGCAAAACTCAACTCCGTCATCACCCTGGTACTGCAGGCCAATCCGTATAAGATTCGTCTACGAGACAACGGATATCACCAATGAAGAGGTTAATTACATTAAAGGAAAGATTAATGCTCTCTAGAAAACTGAATTACAGTTGATTTGTGGCTCAGTTAATGTGGAACACAACTTGCTTTTCACAATGGTGGATGGAAAAGTCTACAATGCTGTGACAGGTACAAAATACACACAGCGATGCTTTTTACGTGGCGCGACTTCAAAGAATTTTAACGATCTGAGTGATATGTCCGTCTTTGAGCCGTCAAACTCAAAAAATTTGACGTTTGGCCTATCAATATTGCATGCCAGAATACGATTCTTTGAAAATGTGCTACCTTGTCGTACAAATTGCCAATGAAACAATAGCAAATGAGAAAAAATAGCCCACACCAAAAGATTATAGATGAGAGAAAGAACGTCATTCAGGTAGCATTTAAAAAGGAGCTTGGTTTGTTGGTCGATTTCCCAAAACAAGGCTTCGGCAACACAAATGACGGCAATTCTTCGAGACGATTTTATATGGACATAAAAAAAACATCGGAAATTACAGGCGTGAATGAAGACCTTTTAATCGTCACAAAGTAATTTTGGAAACAATATCCAGTGGCCTAAAGATTGACACAAAAAAAATTAGCAAATATTGTTTCGACATAGCCAAACTGTATGTTGAGCTTTATGCTTGGTATCCCATGCCTTGGACAGTGCACAAAGTCCTCATTCATGGGGCTGTTGTTATTTCTTCGGCAATTTTGCCAATAGGACAGCTGTCCGAAGAAGCCGCGGAAGCCCGCAACAAGCATTTTCGCCAGTACAGGCTTGTGTATTCAAGAAAATTTTCCCGGGAAACTTATAACCGGGACATTGTTAACAGGTTATTGTTGCGCTCAGATCCTTGTTTGACGGACATGAAACCTATAGAAAATAAACCAAACCATTTTTAAAAGAAACCGTTGGAATGTTACTTCCGGCTGAAATCTCAAATCTATCTGACCAGTGCTAGTAACGAGAGTACTGATGACAATGACGGAAACCCACAAAGTGATTCGGAACACGAATGTAGTGACTAATAATTGTGAACATTTATTGTATAAACTGTATTTTATTAGTAATTAAAAAATATGTAAACTATTTTTTTTTTCTCGTGAAAAAAAGTCAAAATAACTTTTCATGCCATTTTCACTCGAGAGCAGTCCACTAGACAGCAATAGACAGTAGGCAAATATTTAATAAATCGTATCCTTCACGATGTTCGTAGCCAATTAGCCATCTCTTCTTTATACCTAAAACTGGTATGTATGTGTTCCTTGTACTCTTTAAAACACGAAACTACCGATTTTAAGACGAGGAAGTGGGGACGCGCATAGCTGTGACGTCACAAAGATGGCGGCCGACCGTTTCAAGTTTTTGTTTATTTCTCGAATTCTATTGCATCAATTTCGTTGTTTGACATGTCATTTAAAAGGTTATTAAATGTTTAGTGATTGGTTTGTAAAACATATTTAGTAACCGCTGTAATTATTAAAATATTTAAAAAAATATGTTTTTTTTTTCATTTAGGGCCGTGTGCTTTACCTGTGGACGTTTTCTAGAATGTGATATAAAAGTATTTTTTTAAATAAACCCTTTATTTTTATGAAAAAGATATTTATTTAACGGCTTCATTACTAATTAACTCTTAAAAATAATCAGTTCCTAATGCGATGGCTATCATAATCGCAGCGAAAATTAAATTTAAAAAATACCTGTTTTGTCCATAGGTACAACATACAAATGTACTTATGGACAGCACAAATGTACTTATGGACAGCACAAATGTACTTATGGACAGCACAAATGTACTTATGGACAGCACAAATGTACTTATGGACAGCACAAATGTACTTGTGGACGGAAATGTACCTCTGGACAATCAATAAACATTATTGCAAGAATATTTAAATTTAACATAAATCAAATTTAAAAAACTTTAGGAACTCGAACAAAATAGGAACTAGCAGTCTAATACAGATTTTTGGAATTATAACAATATTCACTATATAAATCTTTGGCAGAATCTGTACTATCATCAGAATCATCATCTAATTTGTAACACCTCAGACAAACAAAGTTACACTCATCATTAGAGTCGAAATTATCCTTGTGAGATTTTGGTACACATTTTTGGTGATACCGTCCTTCAAACTTTGAACAGGTAAACATCTTTTTCTTATCTTCATATTTTCTACACGCTACACACATCACAAGTGATATTTGACGATCTTCAAGGATGTCTATCTTTTTGTTTGAAGGTATTTTTCTTGAACTAGGGCCTGGCCTGGAAAGAAGATCGATTGGCGCAGGTTTCTTCATTGATCTTTTCGTTTCCTCTTCTTTCTTCTTTTCTTTTCTTTCTTCAGATTTTCTTTTCTTGTCAGTCTTTATTACTGCTTCATTTCGGATGGCTCTTTCTCCGGCGTGTCAGTAAGAATTCTCGTTTTGCCAGGTTTTCTTCCACGTTGCGATAACTTTCTCGATGGCGCTTTTGGAAAAGGACGTAAAGGTTCCAATGATGGACAAGTAGCAGCATCTTCAGGGGTTGAATTTTGTTCCGAAAATAAAACACGACAAGCTTGATTTTCAAAGCGTTCAACAGGAATTACAACTTCCGACTGATTTTGTTCTTCGCGAATACTAGCGCAAACTTGTTCCTGAGAAAAACCAAGATCTTCTGCAAGTGGCTCATGCTCCAAACTGTTAACTGTAGTATCAATGACAGATGGCTCTGGACGATCAGTGACATACGAACACAAAAAATCTTCCTCTGTGAATATATATATATCCCTGTTAAAGGGACATATGCCTGTTACTTCAAAACTTTTAATTATATTTTTTGGTGTGAATGAAAGTGCGTATGCTTCTCCTATGATCTCTGCAACATCGTAAATCGTAATAGGTTTCCCAGGGTGGTTCATCATCCATCTGTCAGCAGTCTTATTATATTGTGTCTTAAATGGTCCAAACACACATCTATCCAGAGCTTGCAAATTGTCAGAGGTATGGGGAGGTAAAGTTAAAAGAACAATACCGTTGTCTGAGGCTTTGTCAATTATTACAATGGAGATGTGCGTTTCATGGTTATCCATTGTTAATAGAACAGGGGCCGACCACAATCTTTTACGAAACAATCTTATTTCAGGAGAGTTTTATTTCAAGCTTACAATAACATAACTCATATTCGTACCACGACCTTCATCGTTTAAGAATGTTTTATTCCTGCTTAGTGCTGGGAAAGAACGAACTATTTGTAAGATTTGTCTATTGTCTGCTATAGTAGAAAAGAAACAACGCTATGTGAACTGTATAGCGCTGTCCCTTTCACACGTTGGTCCGAATCGCTACTACGAAGTATTGGTCTTGAAGCAAAATATTATTTTCTTTTACTTAAAATATTACTTTGCATTAGAATCTAATTTTTATGAGTAATTTCCATGAAATTGACACAAATATTAAAAGATTTGGCTTTGAAAAATAAGAAAAACAATTGAAAAAATTAAAAATAAGGTACGGCTAAGCTGTTACATGATATAAATCGGAACAGAACGAAATTTGAAACTCGGGCCGCATTCGGAGTTACGCCTTAATCGCTCACATCAATATTTTGCGTACCGATTTAGATATGCTTGCACAAGATGGTTGGATTACAGTATTTCTTTGAGTATACACAACTCTTCTTCTTTGATTAGGTGACGACTGTAGCCAGAAGCACAATTTCCAAAATGCCACGTTAGTTTAAAGATATGGTGCAACTCAAAACAAAACAGCACAACTGTCATTTTGACAGCGCTTACGGTGATATTAATTTAGGGCATGGTCAGCGTTATCGCAAGATGGCGCATGCTATGACGTTATGTATGACGATTCACAGCACATTGTTATCGCGCTGACACTAATTCGGTACCTATGGGTGTTAGCGCGCTCTAATCGATTGCAGCGTAATTCTGAACACAGCCTCGATGTAGCGATATTTTTGTTTACAAGTGGATAACTACTACGAGGTTGAACTTATTTTAACATATTTGCTAATGAATTTATGATCTAACTGGCTACAAAGTCGACATGGAATCAAGGGAAGGTTAAGGTTACTCAGTGAATAAGTTTTAAAACAAAGAAATGTGTAATGTTTTGACGAAGATAGTTCGAATACAATATATTGTGGTCAGACTCAGTGATTAGTGTTTTGTTATTAATTTTGCAGTCGGGTTTCCAGGCGGCAGCTAGAGGTACTCTGGGAATTTTTATTTTTCTGTGTTATCCGCTTCCAAAAACTCAAATGTTTCGTATGCATTCGCCATCAAACAAGAAATTAATTACACATGTACTAAAATCTATAGAAACACAATTCATTCGGCAAGTTTACGTAAATAAATACATTTTACTAACTTTACATGACACGAAAATGTTTTTTCTTAATATAAATTGCAAAACAATAATATTTCCGTCGAGTCCGAGGAACTTTTTTAAGATTGCTAAATTTGACATTAAAACAATATTGCTAGTTGTCAAAAGTCACGTCGTGGTACGAATTGAATGAACTTTTAGAGGTGACGTCACCAAAATCGCTAAGAAAATGAGATTCTTTCAACATTACAATAAGCTTATTTTATGGACGTCATGGTACGAAAAGTCAAAGTAAGATTATAATAATACTGCTATAAGAGCTGGTGGTAGGCCCCCTGGACGTTCTTTTGTAGGCTTGGCAAAAGCGATAAAATGGTCTAAATAGCGTCTAAAAATCTGCTCTGTGGACCATCCAGATTGATTTGCTTCTCCAACAGAACCCGGCAGAGCACCCTTTAGCATGTTGTCCTTAAAAAAAACTCTAGGAAAAATTATCATTTGAGGTACTGAATTTCCTACAGCATTAATGCAAGCAATCATGGTCGTATTGATACCTCTTTCTCCAGAAGTTAATTTCCCTAACTGCTTAATTTTTTTTGGTGCTAACACTTTTCTTGGCTTATGCACTGTTGATATTCCGGTCTCATCGACATTATATATGGAATCAGGTGAAAAGCTATACTTCTCCAGAACTTTTTCGAGATTATCATAGAAATTGGAAACATTTGTTCTGTTAAAACTCGTAGCTCTCGCCAAACTGGTTGCCTCAGGTTTTCGTCGAAACCATCCTATGCCAGCCATTTTGTTTTGATGCCAGTTTACGGGAGTATTTTTTAATTTTTTGCTACAGAAAACTGGTAAGCAAGTTCTCGGATTTGTTTGGAATCTAATCCCATATGCATGTACACTGCTTTTTCTAAGTATTCACGTAACTGAATCTCTTCATGCTCTTCAAATACCCTCTTTACGTCATTCTTCAATAGTTCCATTGATTTTTCAGTGAGATCATTGTTTTTATTAAGTTGAAAATATTTAAAAATTGTAGACTTAGGTATTTTGTATTTTTCAGCCACCTTACGAACTGAGCATCCACTTTTGACTTCTTTAAGAGCCTCCGAGAGAGTGTCTGGACATATTTTATCTCGTTTCACTCCGGTTTTACTACGTGGCACTAAAAAAATACAAAATTATTGTAACATTACCTATGTATTTACCCAAATTATGTCCACAGGTACAACCAAATATATGTACCTATGGACAGTCCATAGGTACGTCCATTGCCCCGTCCACAGGTACAAATATTAAGATATAACCGTTAAATATTTGAATCTTTTCAAAGAATATCAATAAGATCGCGAAACGGTACTTGAAAGTAATAAAAAAACAATACATTCTGTAATACACTTACAGTCTCACTTCTAGGTTGAGTTATCTATCTGAAAAATACCTTGGAAATTAACATAAAAACTTCCTTTTCGTAGTAAAAATCTTCAACAGCACACCCCAACGAACTTAGACCAGACAGCACAATGACAAATAGTCAGTGTTGCCATTCGTTAAAAATAGTTTACGGATGCATTCAAACTTTGAATATAGGTCTTTTAGTCTTTGAAATATTGTTAGTGTCCATAGGTAAAGCCGTCCATAGGTACAACACCTGACCCTACATTTGCACGTTATGAGAACTATGACCAGTTTAACTTAATAATGAGATACTTTGGCATAATATTTCATTATTAAAATGAAAGAACGTTTTTTTATCTTATCAAAAAGGCAAATAACTTTGCTATAGGAGAATAAATAAACGATTTGTGACCATTACCGTTAAGCTAGTGCCCGCGCCGCGCGACTGCAACAGCGAGCGTTGGGGTCATCTAACGTCTGACGCGTCGACGACGCCGCTCGACCGCTACAAATTCTGTCATTCTCGCGCCATATTCGGTTCAATTTGGACGTGGTTTGTTACTTTTTCTTTTGAAAGTTAAAATAAATCTATTTTATCGTGGGGACGAGTATTGATTGCACCCATTCACGAGTTGCTGAGTGACGACCGTGAATTATGGAGCTGCAACCCGTTGCAGTTTTGCAACCAACTAGTTCAAATCGTTCCACAACAAAGTGGGATTTAGGTGTTATATGCCAAGGTGGCAGCAAAGACCTGCGTGAAGCCACAGAATATAGTATCGGAAAGTTTAAAGAATCGTTTGAGACTTGCAAGATTGTCATGTCTCAATTTAAAAAAGAGGAATGTCAGAGTATGCATATACTTTTTGATCGTTATAATGAACAGTCCATTAAATCTGGAACGAGGGAAAAAGGAAGCAATCAGTCACTCCTGTGGAATTTAAAATTGCTGATTCTGGTACTCCTTTACCGAGAAAATGGGATCGTTTTATACACCACTCCGGCAATAAGGCCAATCTTGCCAAATTCATTTCCGAAAGTATAGCCTGCAAGCAGCGAATCTTGAAGGTGACTTTGAATTTTTGACCGCAGGTAGGTTTGTAGATCCCCTCAAGGTTACGAATATGTGAACCGAGACATACATCATTTAATGTGTAATCACGAAGAAGCAGACACAAGATTTATGGTACATGGGATAGATGCTGCCTGAATGGGTTATAAGAGGCTGGTAGTAAACAGCAGAAACACTGATGTCATGTTATTGTTGACCCACTTTTATGAAAAACTACCGTCTAAACTTTGGGTGCAATTTGGTACAGCACAAAAACCAAACTATGTGCCTATCAATGACATAGCACAATCGATGGGACCAGAAAATAATAATTTACTTCCTTTTCATGCTCTAACAGGCTGCGATAGTACAAGCTCACTGTCAGGTTTTACAAAAAAGTCCAGTTGGAAGGTGTTCACCGAATGGTATACCTACACTTCTTGACGAATTTGGATCTGAAGGGGAATGGAGAAAAGTTTATAATCACCATTTATTGTGACAAAAAACCTTCAGTTCAAGCCCTAGACAACATAGATGATCCAAGAGCCGCAGTTTTCCAAATGTTAAGAGCCTAGCATTGATATATTATAATTTTATATAATATCATTGATACTTATATAAAAACCCAAGATGCACAGTCTCGAATAAAAGTAACGCTCGAAATGCCGCTCTTTAATCATTGATATATGATAATTTTATATATCATATTTATATAGCCGCAGTTTTCCAAATGTTAACGAGCCTAGCATCGATTTATATATCAATGGAGCCTAGATAAATTACCACCTTCTAGAGAAGTACTGAAGCACCATCTTTACAGAGCTAATTACCAGGCTTTTATTTGGAAAACTGCGAATGTTCCGATCCAAAACATACCCTCACCAGAAAAATGTGGCTGGAGATTAGATAACAAGACGTCTTTGATTCCGATTACTAGCTTGAAACCTCCGATATCTCTGCAAGATATAGAAGTTATATCGTGCCAGTGTCAGACAGACTGTCAAACAGCGAAATGTGGCTGTGCACGCGTGAAGCACAAGTGTACGATAGAAGTATGTCATATTGGAAAAGAATTATGTTTTCATTTCTCATACTCGGAAAGTAGTGTTTGTTTGATCCAAGTAGCGGGTGGAAGACGCTGATCTCCACCCTTGGGTAGGAAAGACTCATAGTAATTCCTTCCCTCTCTAGGGCGAGAATTAATTTTAATAATAGAAATAAATTTGGCTAGGTAGTCGGCTACGAAAAATTTTACTAAAGGGGTATTACACTGTCGAGTCTGTGGTCATGGATCTGTGATCGAAGATATAATGGAATTGTAAAATAGACATTTGTAATGAGTATATCCCCCTTGAGGAATATTAAACTATCATATTATGTCATGTACCTATCTACGAAGCTCACAAATTACCCATGTTATGTCTATTTTACAATTTAGTTATGTCTTTGATCATGAATCTGTGATCGTATATATGATGGTGTAAAACCCCCCGTAAAGAAAAATACTGATTAAAGAAAAATGCTGCAGTCTTGTCATTGTATAAACAGCCAGTGTGAATTAAAAAAATACCTAAGGGTCAGCTCACACCGAGATGCGACGCAACGCGCACTTTTTTAAGATCCGATACAATATCGAATTTATTTACTATGCAATAAGGTACACGCGCTGCGCAGCACCGCGCATCTCAGCGTACTTTGACACGCGTTCACGTTCGCACTGAAATATACCTTTTTGTGAGGAAAATAAGTTTGATACTTGTTTAAAAGTGCGCGCAGCGTCGCGGCGCGTCGCGTCTTGGTGTGAACTGACCCTAAGCGGGAGGACCCGCGGCGGTGACGCGGTGTGTGTTCCATATTTCAAATTTAAAAAAACACTAATAGGTACTCATGTTAATAATAACAATTCATATTTTAGAAAAACTACAACTTTTTACTTTCCTTAAATTCGAAATGAAAAGTAGAGTGTTTAACACGGGTGAAAGTCATCAATTCCTACTCGGACTATAGCCGCCCTCGCTGCGCTCGGGCGTCTAAATACCTCGTATGGGAATTGATTCCTTTCGACCCTTGTATAACAATCTACTATTTAACCAATATAACTTTGACGATGAGTAATGTGCTGCTACGAGTATGCTACCCACTCTGGTCTGGTCACTATTTATATTTTGTACAATGTAATTTATGCAAAATATTACGACACTTAGTGACTTTTATTACAATTTGTGGGTACTTTTTATTTGTACTTTTATTATAATACCTTGTTTTGTTTATCAATTATACTAGCTTGGCAAGTACTTCTAATTTGCGTGACTTGTGAAAATTGTGTACCAAAATTCAAAATTCAAAAGTCATTTATTCAAATTAGGCTGAGAATCAGCACTTTTCGAACGTCAAAATTACATAAGACAGTCCCCCAAAAACGCCCACCCTTCACCACTTCCTAGTGCCTTTCGCTGGGAAGAAGAAGTGGCGCAACAAACTCCCCAGCAGCACAGCTGTCTGTTCAAGTTAGAAAAAAATAATTCTATACAATAACCTACTTGTATTTGTAAAAAGTACGATATGTAATTTGAAATAAATAGAAGTTATTTATCTCAAATACTTCTTATCTTATTCGTTATTTAATCTCGTAGTGTCAAACCTTAGAAAAACAAATGGAAAATGGAGGTAATAATCACGGAAGTCAAGCATGAGGTGGTACTCTCTTTACGGAAATGGTCACAACTTGTTTGTTTATTATTGTACCCCAATGATGTTTACATTTTTAGTAAGGTAAAGAAACGTACTATATTTTTTGTATTGAACTTACGCTTATGTTTTTCATATTTTAGCTATAGCGGTAATAATAAGAAAATTTATACGAAAAAAAAAACTTATTTTTCTTAATAATTTAACAACCACAAAACTTAATTAGTAAGTTTTAAAAAAGAATCATAGACAATCAAATAACCTTTTAAATGACGTATCAAACAACAAAATTGGTGCAATAGAACTCGAGAAATGAACAAAAACTTGAAATGGTCGGCCGCCATCTTTGTGACGTCACAGCTATGCGCATCCCCACTTCCTCCTCTTAAAACCGGCAGTTTCGTGTTCTATAGAGCACAAGGAAAACATACATATCAATTTTAGGTATAAAGAGGAGATGCCTACGAAAAATCTCAAAATGCTTGATTGCTTCCTAACTACAATTGTAGATATGTCACCGTAAGATTGTGAGAACCGTTAGTTTATAATCTGTCGGAATTATTTCCGTTAGATTATAAACTGTCGAAAAATTGTGAACTGGGTGAACTGGGTGAAATGGGTTAGGTTAGGTTAGAACTGTGACCAACAGCGCGCGAGCCGAGCGAGCGAAGCGAGCGGTGCCGCGGTAGCGGCCGGCGAGCGCTACTTCCAAGTTGCTCGCAGCCAGGTAGGCTATTTAATATTAGCGCAAGGTGCGTTACGTCGCAAGCAAGTTTGATACCAGTTCACAATTTGTCGGTTTCCCATGGAAAGATTATAAACTAGCGAAAAATAATGCGTTAAATTGTGAATGGTTCATTGCAGTTCACAATTTTTCGACAGTTTATAATTTAATGGAAATAATACCGATAGATTATAAACTAACGAAGTTCATAATTATACGGTGACAGATACACAAACACATAAATTTGGCCAACTTTTTGGGTTAAATACCCCTCCGTGCGCCGGCTCTCTCAGTTGACCCGCGATCGTCGTATGACGCGTAATGAGTAACCGTAAAAGAGAGTAACCGTGGAGTTTCTTGCCGGCTCTTATCCATAGGAAACGACCAATTGGAACTGTGCACTGCACCTAGCTTCTGACGTTTCATAAGTGCCCATGTAGGTTTATGTGAAATAAAATAATTTGAATGCGATATCGTTATTTGCAAAAATGGATTGACATTACAGTTATTCCAATTTGGAGTACCTACGTCACTATTGTACAACCTGCACGCGGGGGCTAATTATAACTTTACGCGGAGCCGCAAATCTTGAGGATCGCTCCGTCTTCGCGGGGTTCTGAACCCCTACAGTACATGTCCTACAGGCCCGGACGATCGTAGCGGCGATACAGCCGCTACTCGATCATGGGCATTTCAAGACACATGCTCATGCACAGGACAGAGGTCGATCGGTCGTTCATTCGCCAGAACTCGATGGGGAGATCATCGAGTACTTCAAACGGGATCCTCGTCGAAGTACGCGTATGGCTGCGGCTAAGTTTGACGCAAGCCAATATTACGTCCAGGAAGACGACACAGACAACAATTGTGAAGTATGTGACTGTGAACTGTACATCCCTATCATTTTCGTAGAGTTCATGCACTCCACGAAAACGAATGCGCCGCGCTGCACCGGCCACAATTGCTTTTTGTCAGTGATTGATAAAAATCATTACCGGGAAGTGTAAGTACCTACTACCTTTGTAAATAGCGAACAGTGAAAAGTAGGTTAGTTATTAAAATCATTATAAGTAAGTTGATTACAATGTTTGCACATTCAAAACTTAATACCTACCTATAATTTGTCTTAGCCGCGTTTAGGGTTAGTGAGTTATGTTGAAGCCACTTATTTACAATATTAAAACCGTGTTGCGCAAACATGTAGACTTCATGTTCCGATTCAGCAGAAAAAAGGAGGGCAGTGTCGTCAACGTAGGGTATTATAGTACCGTGCTCTAGATTACAAAGGTCATTTATGTAGGTATATCAAAAACAGAGTAGGCCCTAAAATATTACAGTCAACCACAGACATAGTATAAAGAGAGGTAGTAAGCTATCTTCATAGAAACGCACCGCGCACGGCTTGTATGTGTGCGCGGCTTGTATCTAAGCGTCACCTCACGCACACTTAACAAAATCTTCGCCCGTTTCTCAGTGCGCCAGTCGGGGCTAACGCCGCACAAGGTTTGCGCGTCGCGGCTTTTCGGCACTGCTAAATGTATGAAAAATGAGTGATAATCGCAGGAGAAATTATTGCTGTGCGTTTGGGTGTCTAAATAATTCATCGATTCCAGAGTTGTCTCTGTTCAGATTACCTACTGAACAGAAAAGGTAACCGAGTCACTTATTATAGCATATAATTTTTACTTGATGATGAGATACCTACTTACTTTTTGTTGTATTAGTTATATTATCTATCAGACAGACGAAATAGGCAGGCCTACTTTCCCACTAAAATGTATTAGGTACCTACTTTTGATCTGTCAATTGATATGCCGCTAAAGCTTTGTTTACGTTTAGTCATGCCGATTTCTCAGTATTGTAGGTATAGTAAAGTAACTAAGTACTTACAGTTATAAAATCGTAATTTCAAATATTTGACGAATTTTGAATCAGAACAAGTAAGAGAGTAAAAAATCTAATAAAAATATAATGCTGTAGATGTAAAAAAACACTTTCAACGAAAATTGGTTTGAAGAAGATATAGTTAGCAGTTTTTGAGATATAGCACTTTTTCAAAAACCGCAAATATAACTTTGTCATTCATACTCGTACAAACACTTTGAACATCATCGTTTAGGTAAAACCGACCTCACAAACCCTGAACCCAGACAACACATTAGTAAAAAATAGAACTTCCTGGCCCTTGCCAATTTTTAGGCACTGAATTAAAATTTAGCTAAAAGTGACAACTCGGAGACAGGCAAGTATGGTAGGCAATTATATCGCGGATTGGGCAGGAGATAGCCTACTAGAACTCTTTATACTATGCCACAGATTTGCGGAAGTAAATTTTTTTTCGGAATCTTTATTATTATCCATTGAATATTGCGATGAAAAATCGCGTGACATCAATATGAAAATTCGTATATTACAAGTAATCCAGTTTAACATCATAGGTTTTCTGCTATGGAAACCATCATAGAAGTATTAATACCTACATAGAATCAGGATAAATAATATAAATATTTAAAAAATGTGACCTACATAATTAACATTGTCCAAGCATTAAGTGCTTTGGTATCAGTAAGCTTCGCAAACACCGCACTGCGATTTCATTGGTCGCCGTCTGATGCAGAGTTGAATTCCGAACGAAACTTTTCACGTCGAGCGCCTTGGCGCCATCATTTTTCTTCACTTTGCCGGCGACTAGAGAGTACATTATATATCCGGCGACGATGTTATGTTACACAGAACTCATGCACAATATTAGTTTGTAACAGTAAAATACAAGAAATTCAAATTATCAAGCACGGATATTTATTGGAGAGACCCGCAGCTGTGCCCTTTTATAAGAAGTACTAACATATTGGCCCCTCAGAGCCGGATCCAGTCCAGACCTAAGGAAAACGCGCATAGAAGGTACGGCCAGCCATCCCAATTCTACCTCCCGTCCTCCTTGTCCACTGTGTAATACCGTGCTATAAACTGATTTCAGCAGTTGTTAGCTGTTAAGTAACCTGTACCCTAATTGCGTAACTTATTTTCGTAAACAATTATGCCTAATTTGTTTCATTTTGACAGTTCAACAACATTCATTGCGTTATTTACGTTGTTGAACAGATTTTTTTTCCAACTTATAAAGCAATGGATTAACAATCTGTTTCAAATCGAAACAGATTGTGATTGTGTTGTACAAGGTGTCTCAAAAGAAAGTTTATATTTATTTAGCTTACTGCGTGAACGCAACGAATCCGAGGGGCGCGGGGGTTATGTCAATCGGTAGGCTCTTGGGAATTCAGTCGCTATGGAGCGTTTCTCGTTAAACGTTAAAACGGTGATTCGGCGACTGTAGCGCAATTTTTATTCGAAAATGGGGCAAAAAGTTTGAAGAGACCAACCAGTACAACGTAGGAAAAACCAAAATCCGTGCGACCAAGGTCATCCTCATCAAGAACGGTAAAAAACGTGGAGAGTGTTATTCAGTCTGTTCGTGACGACCCGAACCTTTCAATTCGGAAGCGCGCAAGTGCTTTAGGTAAATGTGCATAGATCATCATTACACCGCATTTTGCACAAAGACCTAAAGCTACACCCTTACAAAATTCAATTGGTGCAAGAATTAAAGCCCCAAGGTGCCAGTCAGAGTCAGTTTACTGTTCGATTAAATGAGTGCCGCGAACGCGAGTGTCTACATTTGGACGATATTATTTTTAAGAAATAAATTCTCAAATTGTATACTTTAATAATTAATAAACATTTTTTCGATACACGGCTTACTTTTTTTTTATCGACCTACTGAATATAAACTTTCTTTTGAGACACCTTGTATTACGCAATTAGGGTACTGAATCTTGTTTGCGTGCTCAACTCCGCAATCGCGAAGCATCTGTGCAAAGAAGCCGCAAACAGAAGATATACGAGTATGTATACCTTTGATCACAGTCGCGTTTATGTTGCATAGTCTATCAAAAAAAGTAAATTTACCGACAATATTAGTGGCTTACCATGTTCTAGTAATTCCCATCTTAAGATTTGGTATAATATTTTGTGGTCAATGTAGTGAACGAGAAAGCCTTTTCAAAGTTCAAAAGCGCTGCCTGAGAGCTATATTTGGTCATAAAGTAACAGACAGTTCCCTACAGTTCAGACCTATATTTAAGTCTCATAAATTATTAACCTTCCCATGCCTTTATATCCTTGAATTAGCAATATTTGTAATAACAAATCGATGTATATTTGCAACTTTAATAGAAACTATAAAACGAAGTACCTACAGCTATGTTGTATAGTTGGAGTAACGTTTTTCAAAGAAAGCATTTAGTCAGGAACCAAGTACATGAAAAGATAGCTTTTGATGAGTTGTAAACGTATACCAATAGCAAAATTTGTTCATCTTATAGTTTTTGAGATATTCAAGATATTGCTGGGGTAACGTTTTGGGATTTTAATAATCTCGAAAACTGTTCATCGCAGAAGTTTGTAAAAAAATACCAGTTATAGGCCTTAATTTGTTCAAATTTGTTCAAACATAAATATTTCGATTCATTAACAAATATCGATGTAAGTAATTGTTTTTAAGAATCAGAAAAAATCGATTTACTCGTAAATTAGTACATTAAAATTTACAAACAAATAAAAAGCAGTTACATAGGTATACCCTTTTAAGGTGTACAAATCTGGATTTAAAAAAATTACGCGATATGAAGATATAAAGAGATTTCATCAAATTTCAAACGGTGTTTCTTTGACGATCGAATACACAGCTCCCTCTGAATACAAAACGATGGACTATAGAAAACAAATTTGTTCATTTTGTTATAAAACATCCCTGAAAGTTTCAGCTTTAAATCCTGGTTGGATTAAAAGTTATTCAAAAAACAAGAACGTGTCAGCAATTCTCTTATAAACCGACTTAATTACGAAGACTAAAAGCGACCGTTTCATACTTGAGCGTAAAAAACGGACTGAAACCGTCTGAAAAAAACGGTGAAATTTTTAGGTGGTAAAGTCGCATATAAAAGGATTATTGTGGTCGGTGGTTAAAAAAAATAGATGAGCATGATTAATTGATAATCAAATAAATATTTTACAAAAATCGTATACGATATAGGTAATTACTAAACTAAGAACAATCACAGATAGGTTGAGTATTTATAATACAAGTTGAAGTGTACCTTCTTTTATCACTAGTCAAACATACATATATCAATTAAATGCTTTTCAGTACAATTTCAAATCACAGTTTGTTTCTTCGTAGAATGTTCCTCAACAATATAATAGGTCTTTACCTATGTAATTGGAGATTTTTAAGTGGGAAAAAATTCAACTCCCGAGAGGCAGTACAAAATGCTTTCGCTGACTTCATCGCCGCGAAATTTGCCTCTCCCTCACGCGTTCCGCCTCCTCCTTCGCGAGCATTATCGCTTCGCAGAAGGAGGTGACGGCCTGCCATTTCCTCTCGCTCCGTACCATGGCCTGAACCAGGGCCGGACGCAAGAGATCACCGCCGCCGATCGCCTCCACGAGGACACGGCGATGCTCCGTCCAAGCCGCCAGACCTCCACCGTATGCTCCACCGTGTCCTCCGGGTGATCCACACAATGATGACACCCGGGCGTTTCCTTCTGCCTTATCCTGAACAGGAACCTCCCGAAGCATCCGTGTCCGGTGAGGACCTGCGTCAGGCGTAAGGTGAGGGCGCCGTGGCGCCTCTCAAGCCACTCCTCAAAGAGGGGTAGTATCGCCGCAATTGTGGCGTGCCCAGCGCTGAGGTTGCGACAATCGCACTCTCCATGATGCCATGAGATCCCGCCGGAGCTCTGTCCACTGTGCCGCAATTACTTGCGGTATCGGAGTTAAGCCCCGGCGTTTCGCCTCCTTGCGCCACTCCCAGATGTGCGCGAGGACCTTTGCCTCCAGATCCCATGGCGGTAATCCGGCAAGGAGGCTCGCCGCCTCGCAGGAGACCGTGCGGTATCCCCGGGCCAGCCGAATGGCCATTACCCTCTGGGACGCGTTCAATCGGCGGGCTGGCCGCAGCCTCAATGAACGCGCCCACACCGGCGCCCCGTAGAGGGCCATGGACCGCACGATCCCCGCGTAGAGCCTCCGGCAGGAGGCGTTCGGATCCCCTAGATTGGGCAGAAGCCACTTCAAGGCAGCCCCGGCCTGCTCCAGTCTGGAACAAAACGTCGGCTGTCGAGGACAAGTCCCAGATACTTCATCGTCGACTCGACACCGATGTGAACCACTCCCGCCATTACCTGGGAACCCGACGCTGGCGCATTCCGAGGACCATGAAAATCCATGGCCTCGGACTTGTACAGGACCACCTCGAGTCCCAGCTGCCGGATCCTATCAACGATTATCGCAACCCCGCGTGTCGCTAAGTCGGCCGCCGCCTGGTACGACCTCCCCTGCGCCAGGACCAACGTGTCGTCACCGTAACAAACGACGCTGATGCCGCTGGGGAGGTCGGCGCGTAGCACCCAGTCGTATCCGATGTCCCACAGATGTGGCCTCAAGACTGAACCCTGTGGGACACCGCACGACATCTCTTGCCGGTTTCATTCTCCCTGGTGACCGGAGTAGATGACGGCCCTGTCCGTCAGATAGGCCTCGACCACACGACAAAGGTAGGTCGGCATCCGGTGATACCGGAGTGCCTCCCTGATGCAACTCCAGTGCAGGGTGTTGAAGGCATTGGCGATGTCTAGAGACACTGCCAAGACGACCCCACCCCGGGCCACAGCATCCCCAGTCGTGAGGGCCCGCACGCGCATGATGGCGTCCACCGTAGAGCGCCCCCTGCGGAAACCGAACTGGCTTTCCAGCAGATCCGACCCCATCCGCACCAGCTGCCCGACGAATAGGTAAAGACCTAATATATTAATACAGTTTTTATAATTAGTTTGCTTTGTTGAAAAATGCCTGTGCTTCGCGACGTTATTAGAAAGGGACACCAACATCACTACGTTGGTGTCCCGCTTGTCACTACAAGCGAGACAGAAATGCCAATACGGGGTGGCAGACATCGACGCGAAAACTGAAATCATGGATTCAGTACATGATTCTGAACCCCCCTACGTTGAAATTTTTCGTCGGTTATTAATTATTAATTATTCGTGTCGATGTCGAAACGTTTTGTATGGCATTTAGCCTTTAGTGAGGGGAAATCTAAGCGTCTGCCCTCTTACAAAGCCCGCCTATGTCATTTCCAAATGCAATCGTTATCTATGCGCAGAGATTTAACCGATGCTTTATTTGTTTACAAACTGTTGCACAATAAGATCAACTGCCCCAGCTTAGTAAAGCTTATTAGGTTCCATGCGCCCTCTAGATATCCTAGGAATAAAATAACACCCCTGAGACCACCACTTCGAAAGTCTGTGCTTGGTGCGAATTCTCCAATACCTAGATTGTGCAAAACCATCAATGGCCGCAGTGACATAGTAGATGTTCACCACGACAATATTAATAAATTTGTACGAGCTTTTGTAAATAAGCCAATGTTAATTTAATTTAATTTTATACATGTTTTCAATTATTTTCACTTGTAATCCGTTTATTCTTTTCATTTAAGTAATTTTATTATTTATTCATAATCATTTTAATTTTATTCATAAATTTTCATTTTTGAATCATTTGAATCAGTAATTTTGATTGAACTCAAACTCAAACTCAAACTCAAAGCATTTATTTCAATTAAACCATTTACAGGCACTTTTGAATTGTCAAAGAATCGGTCAGTCAGAAATAGGTATGAAGCTAGTTGCCCATTCCAAAGCGTAGTAGGTACCTATGGAGAAGAACGGGCAAGAAACTCCACGGACACTCTTTTAAATAAAAAATTGTTACAAAATATTGGTTACATCATTCATGTTGAAATTATACATGTGAGTACAATGTAGAAAGACGTGCACGTTAGAAGCGTCCGTAATAAAAAGATAAAACAAAGAACAATTCAAAAAAAATAAAATAAAATAAAATAAGCCCTGGCAGCTAAGAGATGACCAGTCCCAACTGACGGCGCCCGTTCACGAACATGACGCATGGATTAGCACCATTCAGCTCAACCATTTTGAAGGGAGCTAAATGATCCAACACACGCGCCACCATCAGCGAAACATTTGAGTGAGCATGACATACTCACAGCCGCCAGGGCACATTCAAGTCAATGCAAGACATATTACCCGGTAAATGGTAACTCTTTAGTACATAGTGCTCACACCTGTGCTATGCAATTATATAATACAATGGAGATTGAGTTTATACAATGAAAAGATAGTCTTACAATCTTCAGCAGCTCCAACAGTATTTGCAAATGTTAATCAATTAGTTGTGGAGCAGGACCAGCATTGAGCCAAGCATTTTTATCGGCGATGTAATCCCCCAACGTATAATATGCCTGCCTGCATAGTGTGCGTTTTATACAAGATTTGAATTTCGTCTCATTCAGTTGAAGTATGTGGGGAGGAATTTTATTGTAACATTTTAAACAGTATCCCATGAAAGATGAATCTACTTTAGCCAGTCTGAAACCTGGTTGAACTAATAGGTCCCTATTTCTTGTACTATAATTATGTCTATCACCTCTTTTGCTAAAAAGATGTAAATTCTTTCTTACGTACATGATGTTTTCATAGATATATTGACAAGGTACCGTCATGATGTTAATATCCTTAAACAGTTTCCTTAGAGAATCGCGCCTGCGGAGATAATAAATGGCTCTGATCGCTCTTTTCTGCAGAATAAAAATAGACTCGATGTCTGCAGCCCGTCCCCACAGTAAAATACCGTAAGACATGATACTATGAAAGTAGCTAAAATAGACTAGCCTCGCGGTATCTACATCAGTAAATTGGCGGATTTTTCTGACAGCATATGCTGCTGAACTTAGCCGTCCTGCAAGAGATGTTAAATGAGGACCCCATTGCAGCCTTGAGTCGAGCGTGATCCCTAGGAAAACAGTTTTATCGACGAATTCTAGTTTCTCTTGATTCAATACTATCTCACAATCACTACTTTTGACATTTGGTAAAGAAAATTTTATGCACTTAGTTTTTTTTCCATTTAATACTAAATTATTAGCAGTGAACCAATTTTGGACCTGCAGTAGGGCGTTATTTACGTCGTTAAAATTTGTAGCACGTCTATCTACCTTAAAAATTAAAGAAGTATCGTCAGCAAATAACACCATTTGTGGTTGATTTTTTAATAAATGGAGTAGATCATTTATATACACTAAGAAGAGGAATGGACCCAATATCGAGCCTTGTGGCACACCTATTTTTACTTTTAAACCTAGTGAATTGATACCGTTTATTTGAACTTGCTGTTGTCTATCATTTAAATAAGATTTTACTAACTTGAGTGCAAGTTTTCCAAGTCCGTAATGCTCAAGTTTCAAGAGTAAGGTTTCGTGATCGACGCAATCAAATGCTTTGGAGAGGTCACAAAAGATCCCTATGGCGTCTTGAGCCTCTTCCCACGCGTTAAAAATGTGTCTTAATAGGGTTACACCGGCGTCGGTCGTACAACGTCCTTTGGTGAAACCATACTGTTGATCGTGAAGGATTTTATTTGTGTTAAAATGATTGAGCATTTGATTAAGCATTACCTTTTCAAACACCTTGCTGAATACCGGCAACACGGATACGGGTCTATAATTATTGGTGTCTTTACTGTCCCCGGATTTGAAAAGTGGTATTACCTTACTGTATTTCATTAAATCCGGGAAGACTCCTTGATCCACACACAAATTAAATATTAAAGCTAAGTAAGGCGCTATGGTCTCAATTATGGAGGTACAGACTTTAATGGACATCCCCCAAAGATCTTCGGTCAATTTGATCTTGATTTGTTTAAAAGCTTTTATTACTGTTATGGGGTTAATATGCTTAAAGTTAAATTCAATCGGGCATGCTGAAACGTTGGCCCTTACTAAATCAAAAGAGAGCGAGGGCGAGGAATTTAAGGTTTCAGTAGTTTTAAGTGGGATACTGGTAAAGAAATTTACAAATTCTTGAGCAACTTCTTTGCTATCGAAAATGAGACCACCACATGACTTCTTCAGTGTATAATCAGAATTATGCTTTTTGTTTCTATTCGTTTCATTATTGATAATTTTCCAAACTGTCTGTATTTTATTGTCTGCTGATTTAACCTTGTTGCTAATGTATAAGGCTTTAGCTGCCTTACAAGTGTTCTTAAAAGTTCTAGAGTAAGTAGCAACATACTTATTAAAAGTTTCCGTGTTTATATAAGGCTTAAGGCCATACAGCTCGAAAAGTCTATCCCTACTTTTCCTGAGTCCTGTAGTTGCCCAGTCACTAAATAAAAACTTAGGGCTGATAGATTTAGTGTTCTTCTTAAAACAATTATTGAACTCGGATTGGACTAACGAAAAGAATTCTTTATACAAAATATTAACATTGTTCATTGTAAGGACCTGATTACTTAACTTACAAACTAAAGTGCTATTATATTTATTTAAATTAACAGCTGTTATTGGTCTGAATTGTATCTTCACTTTTTGTAATGGTATGTTAGACTCAAAAGTTACGGATTGACCACTGTGATCCGAAGGGAGATAATTAACTATGGCTTTATCTAAATAGTCACAGCAACAAAACACATTATCAATACATGTAGCAGTAGATGTAGTTATTCGGGTCGGTTCCACAAACACATGTGACAAATTGAATGATTTGAACAAATTTAAAAATCTACCGGTATTTGAATTATTTTCTAAAATATTAATGTTAAAGTCACCACAGATAATTACTGATTTATTACAAGTTGCAAGTTTCGCCAAAACATCTTCCATTACCGACTCAAATATAGAGTAGTTTTGATAATTTGGTGGTCTATAAACGCACACTATAACATGCTTATCTAGCTCAACACAAGACAGTTCAATGCTATGTTCAACCGATAGTTCAACTATGTCATTACGGGTTTTTGATTTAATACAACTTTTAATTAAGATTAATGAACCACCACGCAGCATTGATTTTCGGTTAAAACAACTGGCCACACTATAATTCTCATAATTAATTAACATTTCATAATCTTTTAACCAATGCTCAGTTAAACATATAATGTCAAACATTGTTTTTTCTAAAAACAATTCAATTTCCAATTGTTTGGAAGAAAAACCTTGAATATTTTGATGTAATAATTTCAAGGATTTCTGCTTAGCCCCTTTTGTACAGTTAACTATGTTAGTGCTAGAAAATACCTTTTTGTTATAAAGTTTAATTATACTGTTATTGGTACCTTCTGTTGTCTTACAATCTAGTTTAAACTATTTGTGCTAACCACCTTAACATTAGTACTATTACTAATTGTGGTACTAATTCTATATGACTTCGACATACTAATTATGTCTGGGTTAATATTAAAAGCTAATAGCCTAGCTATTTGACGTCTAAAACTAATGGGCAGATACACAGTATCCCTAGTCGACCTGAGCTTATCAACAAAAATGTTGGTGTCAAAAAATATAAACTTGTCACTATGGTGACTAACTAAAAAATGCATGTAATTATTTAACATGTGAATGTAGTTGTTTTGTCTGTTTGACAAGTGCTCAAAATATGGAAAAGCACACAAAATTATTTTCTTACAATTTGTCTTCAATAGTTCGGTGATACTATCAGTAATATCATCTTTTTTAACATTACAACTATTACCTATTAATACAGTGATAATGGCATTAGGATCATATTCCTTCCTAGTTATTGAAGACATTATTTGTTTGTAGGAATTCTGAGGCCTACAATAGTTTTGAGAAGAATGACTCAGGTTGTCGCTAAGTAATTTTCCTAACCCTTTTCCAAAACTATCAGAAAACATAATGGAGCAGTAACAAACTTTACTATTACAAGGGGGAGAACTAGCTACTGTCTGAACTACTTGCAATGGACCTTGTTCAATTTCTGGTAAATCTTTATTCGGAATAGAGATCTGAGCACTTCCTGACTGGTACGGGCTCTCCGTTGCCTCAGGTTGGAAAGTGCCAAGATTGGATATCCTATGCAATGAAGATTGAGGGCTGCTGGGAGTCAGCAGGTCCACTTTATCTACATTAGAGTTGCACATTTCCACTAACTCATTTGCAGCAAGGATGTGCTCCTGAATTTGTTTTTCAGACCTCAAATACTTAGTATAGAGTGACTGTAGTGACGCTTCTAGTACCTGAATTTCAGACTGTAACTGTTGAGTGTCAAACTCATAAATGTTCTTACTGTCTTCTAATTTAATTTGATAGTTATTTAATTTATTTATAAGAAAACCACGTTCTTTCCTTAGTTTAATATTATTGGAATTGTGTTTTTGTTGTTTTCTATATTTATTGCATTTATTAATGATTTTATTTAGCTTTGCATATTTCTTAATTTTATTTTGACTTACTTTATAACTACTATTATTATATTTAACTAACGAATCTTCAGTAAGGTCTATTGTTATTAAGGAATGCGGGTTGCAAGTAGTGTTTAATAATTCATTATACAAGTTATTGTTTTCCTTAGCCTGAGTACATTCTTTTTGTTTCTGTAAATGATTAATTCGTACATTTGCATGAATTAATTCTTCTTCTAGGTCCCTAACCTTACATAAAGCCTCCTCATATATGTTGCTGCAGTTGTTGAAACCATTTGTGACCACCCGCAGTTTGTCCCGTTCATCAACAACATCCAGGTATTGCTGATGAAGGTCCACTAGCTCCCGTTTTAAGCCTGTGTTTTTGAAAACGACCTTCTCGACTTCCTTCTCACTTTCATCTATCTCCTGTAACAGCTGTTGACATTTACTGTTTGAAGCCTCAAGATCCTGAATGGCCGTTCTCAATTTAAGCTCCAACTCCTGAGCAACAGCCTTACGGGTCATCACAGGCATGGTTTCAGGAATTAGTACTGAAAGTAGAATTAAAGGAACGGTGAGAACTACTTAGACAGATAAACAAAAAAGGAAAGCTAGAAATGAAAGGAAAATGAGAGAAATTAGTGTTGCGTTATAGAGAAATGAGGTTGGCTGCTAAATATAATTGAACTGCAACTTGATTTAATCAGATACTAAGTTATATTGATTCTATTTTCTTATGATTTTAGGACTTTTACTTATGTGGGTAGGATGCCTAGATTAAAATAAAATTTAGTTTTTCATAAAGATGGTGCAAAAACGGTAAACAACGTTCTTGTTTTTGTGTATTCTAATACTATTATGCTATAGATTAAAACTATGAATGAATGAGTTGTTAATCTTCTTTATATTATTTTAATTTTGTTTTTTTGCATGTATGTAGCGTATTAACTTTATAAGTATGTTGTTTAAAGCAGTTTTTATTTTTTGTGCATGTGGTGTTGTACCTATAATTAATTGTTGCACTTGTAAATGTTACCCTAGTAATTAAGTTGGAAATGTATAGGTGTAAGCAATTGTTGGTTAACCTAAATAAATAAATAACTTCGAAAATACAACTTGAACAAATTTTGCTATACTTGAACAAATTGCAACTATCTATGAACTAATTATCTGTAACACTCTCATTTCTCTAAGGCGCAACATTTTGCTGGGGTTACGCATACGTTACGGCATGAAAAGGTATAAATCCGTGCAATCCACGAAGACGCGCTCCACTCCGCGATGACTGTACTGTAAGCTGAACTCTAGTACGGTGCGAAACGGAGTGGGGCGCATCTTCGTGGATTGCACGGATTATAACAGGCAGGTAATATGTCTGTTTTAGGGTTCCGTACTTTACGCATACGTTACGGCATGAAAAGGTATAAATCCGTGCAATCCACGAAGACGCGCTCCACTCCGCGATGACTGTACTGTAAGCTGAACTCTAGTACGGTGCGAAACGGAGTGGGGCGCATCTTCGTGGATTGCACGGATTATAACAGGCAGGTAATATGTCTGTTTTAGGGTTCCGTACTCAAAATTCAAAATTTTAACCGTTAAAGAATGACTTTGTTGTCTGTCAAGGCCCTTTTTCTCAGAAACGCGTGGAGGCATCAAGTTGAAATAGATCATATTAAAAACTTAAATCTACGGTCCCTTGGAGCTGTACAGAAAATCGAACTTCCAAGTCAACGCAATAAAAAAATACGGCCATTTAATTATACCACATATTAATGTTGACTTCCGCAAATAAAACAAAGTCTATATGGTACTTCCTGTTGACCTAGCAGCATGAAGTTTGGCGAAAAACTTTCGTCTCCTATATATCATCCCTTTAGGATAATTTTTGAGACAAAAAGTAGCCTGTGTTAGGTTACTTCACAGATACTACTACTACTTCACAGATTTTGCTACTTCACAGATTTTGAAAAAACTATCGGGCCAGCTTAGGTTTGAGTACAAGGTCTGTATGTTACCTTTTCACGCCTAAATCACTGAACGGATTTCGATCAAATTTGGCAAGGAGTTAAATTGCATCCTCAACTCCTTGCCAAATTTTATCCAGTTGGCCCGATATAGTTTTTTGACCCTAGTAATAAGAAATAGGATCGACTGGTATCAAAAAAGTTCTTGTGAATACCTATTGGCCATTTTCTTGCAGACTGTAATTTTTTTCAAAATCTGTCAATGCAGATCAACATGTTTCAAAAAGTTAAGGACAGTCTCCTTATTCTGTTTTCTTAAGGACAACGGTTAAGGTACCTGCCCTTATTGCCCCATCTGAAAATCCACCCTGTATATGTTATGATTGACTGCTTAGATCCATAAAGCTATAGCGTGATGATAATCTTAAAAGGTTAAACGTAACTATCTGCAATATTGTAACCTTTGGGCTAGCCTTTTTACAATTTGCGGTAAACTATTGAAGAATATAACGAACTTATTGCAAAGCAAAATCTATTAATAATTACCATGTAGATACTGGAATAAAAGAAAGGAAGAAACTTTTTAGTCAATTAAAACAAGAAATGCATTGTATAAATAACAAATAAAAAACTAACGTCATAATAGGAGGAGATTTTAACATCAATATTTTAGAAAATAGCGTAAAAACAAACCAATTGATCAACCTCATGTTAGAATATAAATTTATACAACATATAAAGGAACCTACGCGCATCTCACAAACCACGTCAACATGTTTAGATTTGATATTCACAAACTTTAGCGACAATAATATGGTATACAACCGTAGAAAAATTAGGTTTTTCAGACCACAGTGGCACATTCATACATATGGTACCTACTAAAACAACAAAGTGAACAATCCATTTGGTTTACGAATAAAAGACTATTAAAGGAAAGTAGCATACAAAAATTCAAATCTAAACTTAATACCCTAAACTGGAATAATATCATACTGCCGGAGAAAAATGTAGATGAGAACTATCAGTCATTCCATGACACACTGACAGATATCTTAGAAGAGTGTATCCCTAAACATATTAGAAAGTTTAGGCAATGCTTACAAAGTCTGACATGGTCAGAAATATACGCCGAAAATGATATAAACCAAGCATTTAGTTCCTTTCATGAATTGATACGCCTGTTCTATAATCTTTGTTTCCCTAAAATAAAGGTAAAAATAAACATCGGAAATAAAAAGAAACAAAATTGGATTAGCAAAGGATTGAAACAAAGTTGCAAAACAAAGCGAACACTACGCTTTAATTATTACGCAAATAAAAATGCGGCTAATAAAACAAAATATATTACATATTCAAAGTTATTACAAAAATGTATCTTCTCCGCAAAAAAGAACACAAATATCAAGTTTATAAATAATAATGAAAATAAATGCAAGGCTACGTGGAGAGTAATTAAAGATGAAATTAGTAATACTAATTTTAAAGACAATATAGAGAACATCCAAATTGGTAGCACAGTCATAACAAATCCAGTAGAAATTGCATCAGCTTTTAATAACCACTACATTAATATGACACATAATTGTTCTAGTACGCAAACAAAAGGAAATTCCAATGAATATTCAACAGTCCACTCAATGTTCCTCAAACCTGTATCTGAAAACGACGTTCGTACGGAGATATTATCATTAAATAACACAAATTCTGAAGGTTATGATGAAATTAACACGAAAATTATAAAAGCATGTACAAATGAAGTAATTGTAATCTTGACATATCTAATAAATTTATCGTTCTCACTTGGCACTTTTCCCGAAGCACTGAAACTATCAATAGTAAAGCCGCTTTTTAAAAAGGGAGAAAAATCAGACGTCACTAATTATCGCCCAATAACGTTAATACCCATTCTGTCAAAGATATTTGAAAAGTGTATGTATAAAAGATTGATTGACTTCTGCAATAAATTCGGTATTATTAACCACGAACAGTACGGTTTTCAAAAACAAAAATCCACTACTTTAGCTATCTTCTCTCTTATTAATATAATTTTAACGAATGTTAACAAAAACCATCTTACTACCGGGTTATTCTTTGACTTATCAAAAGCCTTTGACCTAGTGTCTCATGATTTATTATTACAGAAGTTAGAAAAAGTCGGGATTAGAGGACCTGCACTTCAATGGATATCATCGTACCTGAACAACAGACAACAGCGGGTAACCATTACAAAAATAGATAAAAATAAAGACATGGTACCATACTCATCCGAATATAAATGTAACAAATTTGGCGTCCCCCAAGGAAGTGTCTTGGGGCCAATCCTATTTCTACTTTATATAAATTCCATTACTGATATAACAAATCATAAATTTGTACTGTTTGCCGATGATATTTCTATTATTGTTACATCCGATAGAAAGAATAACACGGTTAGTGATCATGAGACTGAGATAAACAACACAATTGAAAAACTAATTGAATGGCTAAACATAAATAATTTATCAATAAATCTAAACAAGTCCGTCTGTATACAGTTTAATAAATCAAATAACCCTAAATACAATATAAAACTAAATATACCTAAAATTGACATAGTAACACAAACAAAATTTCTAGGCGTATCTATAGACCAAGATATCAATTGGAAAACACATATTGAAAGTGTATCTAAAAGAATAAATAAGTTTGTATATGCACTCAAACAAGTTAGAAGCATTACTAACATTAAAACGGCAATAACATCATATCACGCATATGTCGAGTCGTTGTTGCGATACGGTTTGATAATGTGGGGTAACAGCACCGATCATGATACAGCATTCGTTGCTCAAAAAAAGTGCATTAGAGCAATTTACGGGCTCCAACCAGATGAATCATGTAGACCTGTATTCAAAAAACTTGGTTTGTTACCGCTACCGTCTCTTTATATCTCTTTATATCTATGAAATATGTATGTTTGTAAGGAAGAATCCGGATCTATTTCTTAAAGCAAATGATGTTAATGTCCGAAACCGACGAGACCCCAACAGGCTCGTACTAAGCGAGTTTCCAAGACTAACTAAATATAATAAAAGCTGCCTGGCAATGTGTGTACGTTTATATAATAAGTTACCAAATGATCTCAAAAATTTAAACACTAGATTATTTAAAAATAAAGTTTACGAATGGTTATGTGTTAATAGTTTCTATAGTGTTAAAGATTTCATTGACAAAAAATGTTAATGAACAAATCAAACCTACTGAAAAATTTGTATGCTGATTAATATATTGGCAAAACATGTTTTGTTCTAAATTGTTCTTTTACCATCTTTTTATACCGTGTTTTATGCAAATAAATATATTCTTATTCTTATTCTTATTCTTAGACTTTAATTAAATACAAAACATAATAATTATTGGCTTACCATCAGTATAAAACAATCCTGTAAAAATAAAAGACTATTAAAAATTCTATCCTTAAAAACAAAAAAATTCAATACTGACAAAATACTATAAAAAATATGAAAAAATTCTATAAAATTCAGTAACAACGGCAAAAAAAATACACTACATAATTAAAATGAATAAATCAACAAATAAAGTTACAACCATGTGGAATATAGTTAAAGAACGAACAAACAAGAAAAGCAAAAACGATAAAAACAAAATATAACATTACATACGACGAACCTGGTAAGTGAACCTCAACAAGTAGCTAACGTATTCAATATCTTTTTCGCATCCATTGGGGAAAATACCACTTAAACACCCGGGTCCGAACTCAGTGATCAACCCCATTGAAAATACCATGTTTCTTAGCCCAGTCGATGGTTACGAAGTGAACAAGATCTTAAAAAATCTAAAAAACAAAAAAGTCACGGCATAGACGAACTCCCACCAACCCTTTTCAGGCAATGTGCTGACGAACTTACCTTACCATTTTACAATCAATCAATCGTTCGAAGAAAGCATATTCCCAAATCAACTAAAAAAAACCTCTTCATAAAAAAAAAATATAAAACAGACCCAAATAATTATAGACCAATTTCCCTTCTGCCCACAGCATCTTAAGTGTTTGAAAAAGCAATGTGCGAACGCGTATATTCCTTTTGTGAAAAATATAAGATATTTTATGATTGCCAAAACGGATTTCCCAAAAATAGATCTACAACGCTAGCGGTTTACAAGTACATTCAAGAAGCTTTAAATATTTTAAATAACAAACAATACGCAATTGGAATATTACTTGACATGACTAAGGCCTACGACAAAGTGCAATTTGAAATATTATTAAATAAGCTACATGGAATAGGAATACGCGGGAAAGCCCATGACTGGTTCGCATCATATCTGAAGGGTACAGAGCAACTGCTTGAAATTGAACACTACAACAAAAAAATAAAAGAAATACAACTCATAAGATCCGATGTCAGACAAATACATGCTTCAATTCCCCAAAGAAGTGCTATGGGCGGCCTCCTATTCCTCATTTATATAAATTAACTACCCAAAAATATCATCCGCGAATAGTACACATGGCCCGTGTACTATTCGCGGATGATATTTCACTCCTCACTTCATGCCAAACAAATGCTAATTTAAATGAAAAACTTACTACCATCCTTAATAAAACAATAAATTGGATGAGTGAGCATAATCTCGAAATTAACTTCACCAAAACTAAATTAATAACTTTCATCCTCGACAGAAAAGCCGAATAAATATAAACTTTACATTTAATCAACATAACTTACAAACGGTTTATGATTTCACTCTCCTAGGTTTGACGATAGACACACATTTATATGTGTGTGCCTGGTTGGTCTAGTGGTCGCAAGTGCTACTGCTGAGCATGAGGTCCTGGGTTCGATTCCCGGGTCGGGCAAAGTGTTATTGGGTTTTTCTATCTGAAATTTCTCAGTAGCAGCTCGAAGTCTGGATTTGTGCCCGGTTGATGACAATAGGCTCGCCCCCTATTACATGGGACTTAAACATAACTGGCGAAATGTGGGTGTACCTGCTACAGGCACACCTCTGCCCAACCCTTCGGGGAAACAAGGCGTGATGTTATGTTATGTTATGTTAAATCGCAAAATGCCGCCGTCCATTCACGAACCGCATTAGAACATGCTTTGTACGGACGTTTTATACATTTACCCATAGATGGCGTTGTGCAATTTGGTCATTTTTCTGAATCGCGGTGTTAAGATTTTCCGCGGATTAATCACCCTCTCCAGTTATTATTTGTAACTTTCGTCGTTAGGTAGGCGAGTTGTACGCAGTTGGTTGGATTGGATGTTGTTGGTCTTTTAGAATTGTTTTGGTTGTTCGGTTTCTTAACCGCTCACTCAAGTACTACTTCGTTCTCATTCTTCGAGTTCGAAGCTGTGGTATTTCTGTTTTTAGGATATCGGACAGTTTCAGCGATTGTTTATCATGCCTAAAAGGAAATCAGAACTTTCCCGTCAGACATCCCAGACAAGAGCAGCTCGAGTACGCCGTAGAGATGGGCTGAGTGATGATTTTTCTGTATCAGTGACTGCATGACAATGACAAAAAAATATCGATGACGGGACCAATGACAAAATCATCAATGATTTTTATTTGAGAATATGATCACGTCACTTCAAATGATTGTGGAACGGCTTTGTGAAAATAACATTATTTATTTAGTAGGCATTGGTCGTACTTGTCCACTTTAAGGGTTATCCTCTAAGTTAGATTGCGAAATTATTTTTTTCTTTGTGAGCGACATTCATGGCAGCGTATATAAAATAGTATTAATTGATTAATAATCATGGAAATTTTCAATATGTTTCCATTTGCGATATTTGCTGATAATTTTTTTGAATTTCATGGCAATCAGGCGTTCTTGCAAGTAAATACCTGGTGTAAAAACTTGATTGCGTAAATACGCACCTTCACAAAATGCTAGATAACACTTAGTGACAGCATTGTTGCAGTGACGTGCGCCCAGCACCGGGCATTTATCGAAACTATGAATTCTGTGACCTAAGTATTGCCGATCATGCAGCCTCGCAACGTAGCATCCAATCACCGAAGTTCTCGTTCATTCATGAAATGATTTAAAAGCATTGATGATTTTATCGTTGTCATTGCATGATGAAATGATTTTAAAATATCGATGATTTTTACATGTGACATGATATCGGACCCAACTCTAGTACGCCGTACGGAAGAGTCTGTTCTTGAAAATCATCAGCGCCTCTCGAGGAATAGAGAAAATATTTCGCAAGTTCGCGCTAGGGATCTAGCTCCGAGCGTTCACAGCGGCTTGCTAACCAAAGCTGGAGAACATCGCAGGTCCGTGCTCGGGAATCTAGCGCAGAACGTGCGTAGCGTCTCAGTGATTTAAGGCAGCATGTGTCTGCAACAAGGGATAGGGAATCTAGCGTTGAGCGCTTGAAGCGGCTCGTTAGCTAAACTGTGAGAACATCGCAGGCCCGTGCTTGGGAATCTAGCGCTGAATGTGCGCAGCGTCTCAGTGATTTAAGGCAGCATGTGTCTGCAACAAGGGATAGGGAATCTAGCGCTGAGCGCTTGCAGCGGCTCGCTAGCTAAACTGTGAGAACATCGCAGGCCCGTGCTTGGCAATCTAGCGCTGAACGTGCGCAGCGTCTCAGTGATTTAAGGCAGCATGTCTCTGCAATAAGGGATAGGGAGTCTACCGTTGAGCGCCCGCAGAGGCTCGCTAGCCAAAGCGCGAGAAAATCGCAGGCCAATTTCATCACAAGTTAAAATGTTTACCGCCCAACGAAGTGGGCACGGGTCAGCTAGTTTTTAAATAAATTAAAACGATTCCTAATTAATAAAAATTATTACACAATAGACGAATATCTAACGAATAAATTCAATGACAAAAAGATATAATTGATTACCAGATAAGCAAAACAATAAGTGAGTTTAAAATAAATGAAGATTATAAGTATTTATTTATATACAGGGCGTCCCAAAATTATGGGACATGAAGGGAAAGTACCTTAAATATCGTAGATAGGGTATTTTGCTGAAAGAAGACTTTATGTTATTTTTAAAAGTTAGTAATTCTGCATTCAAAGATTTTCTAAAAATTACTTGCCTCGTCTGGGAATCGAACCGACTTAAATGTAAAAAAAAAACACCCCTACTTTTATGATGCCAATCGAAAGAATGACCAAAAACTAATAACATCTGGGAATGGCGCGAGGAGGCGAAACGCCGGGGCTTAACTCCGATGCCGCAAGAAATCGCGGCACAACGGACAGAGCTCCGGCGGGATCTCATGGCGTCATGGAGAGTGCGATTGTCGCAACCCCGTGCTGGGCACGCCACAATTGCGGCGATAAGACCCCTCTTTGAGGAGTGGCTTGAGAGACGCCACGGCGTCCTCACCTTCCGCCTGACGCAGGTCCTCACCGGACACGGCTGCTTCGGGAGGTTCCTGTTTAGGATAAGGCGGGAGGAAACCCGGGTGTCACCATTGTGTGGATCGGCCTGAGGACACGGTGGAGCATACGGTGGAGGTCTGCCCGGCTTGGGCGGAGCAACACCGTGTCCTCGTAGAGGCGATCGGCGGCGGTGATCTCTCGCGTCCGGCCCTGGTTCAGGCCATGGTACGGAGCGAGAGGAAATGGCAGGCCGTCACCTCCTTCTGCGAAGCGGTAATGCTCGCAAAGGAGGAGGCGGAACGCGTGAGGGAGAGGTAAATTTCGCGCCCTCACGCCCCTAACCGCCGCAGGAGGAGACGCCCGGGGCGGGAATCGCGAGCCGATTTCCGGCCACCGTAGGCGCGGGCTTGCGGACAGTGACAGCAATGGGTAGCTCGCCGTCCGATAAGGACCAAGCCCGGGTCGACGGCGCGTTGTGTTCCAAACGCGCCTCAAAGAGATGTCAGCAGAATTGACGGGGTCCGCTAGGGCCAATGCCTGCCGGGGGTTCGAAAAAAACCGATAGGGAAATCGTGGCCCCCGGCAACAGGGCAACCGAAGGAACACGGGTGGGTTTTAGTCAGTAAGAGTCTGACACGCCCTCCCACTCCGCCCAGAGCGGGAGAAGTTATTTGATAATTTCCCACCCAAAAAAAAAAAAAAAAACTACCTTAGACAACCGTCAGTTGAAAGTGTGATTTTGACAGTTTGGGATAGAAAACTTTCTTCTGAAATAATCTACATGTCTAGTCATGATCTAGCTAGACAAAGATCGTTAGAAATGAAAGACAATATGACAGATTGTAGAATGATTTCTACGGTGCGATGTCAAAAATGGAGAAACGAAATGTCGCTTTGTACCTATAGAAAGAGCTGTGTCTATTCTTCGTAGAGATAGAAAGCGTCATGCTACGCGTGCAGGAAATTAAACATCTCGAAAACCTAAGACGCACAAATTTCATTTTCGGCGCACATTTACGCACAAATATAGGTAGGTACCTAAGCTATCCGCCCATATACCTACTTAATTTCTCTCTCCGGTCATTTGTTAAAAAATTCTTGCTTGAACAACGCAGGCAGAACGGCGGCAGAACGTTACTCCAGCAGGATTCGTTTTTCCGTTTTTTTTTTCCAAAACGACATCACGCACAAAGTTTTACTAGGCGCACATTTACAGCAGATTACGCTCTAATTATTCTTTGAACTCGATTAATTCTAGAAGAGATTTTCTTGCTAAGGTAACGCACACCGCCCGAGGCGCGCGTCTTGTGCACAGAGCATGTAACTTTAAGAGGCGGAACTTATAAGTATAACATTCCGTTTTTATTTCATTACCTTTTCTAGCCAAAAAAACATAACTACCAACATGAAAATTGTAGCACTGACAATTACAATCATGACCTTGAAGGGATAGGGATGCGCAACGTATAGAAATCAATAAACTTATCGATATCGATGAAATGCATTCTATCCAGATAATAGTGAGGCTCCAAAACTAATTTATTTTGAAAAATTGGTTAAATAAAACACAGATTTATTGATTTCGGTGTCTAGTAATGTACATAAATGAGCAAGCAACATCAGTATCATACCAAAATGTTTTTTTTTACGCCAACGGCAACGTCACCATTTCTTCTAGCACGCCTTAATCAAAATTTTCCAAGAGATTGGCACTGCGTCTTAGTGATGCTAGGCTGCATTTAGTTTTTTTTAATTCTTCCAACAACTGATTTTCCCTTGGTGTTGAATCTGTAAAGATAATTAAATATAAGCAAAATTTTCGATGAGACTTGTAGGTAAACATTTCCTTGCATATAAAACGCAGGGATCTTTTCTACTTGAAATGAGCAATACAGCACAGAATTTCTTTCTGTCTATTTGTTTGTAACCATGCGAAATTACACTATTTGTATCCCATGCGAAAAGCTTAATGGTTTATAATGAAACTATCTAAAGTAGTAGTTCTTTTTTATTTATTTAATAATTCAGTAGTATATTTACATCTTTATACATAATAAGTTGGTGCAAACATAAACTCATTAGAGTTTTACCGTGCACCAAAATCATCGACCACATGATTTAGACAATTAAAACAAACTTAAGTTCTTAATTATAAAATGAAACAATAACAAAAACACAACGAGGGTAATAAATAAGTGAAGTATTTATTTATTACTAACGAGCTAACATCGATGAGCAATCTACTGACCGTCCTTAACACAGAAGTAGGTAGTGGCGGAATGTGATTTAGATTGAGACAGGTTGTTCCTCAGAAGTATGTTATTGTGTTAGTAATATGTAGTTAATTTACCTATGATATTGTTAGGTATTATGTTTATTTACTATTTAACTATATTTATTTACAACATTTAGTTTCATTCACTTATCATATATTAGATATTTGTATTTTTTAAGAAATGTTCCTTTAATTTGTACTTTTTGAGAGACAAAATAATGAATAAAAACATAAAGTACAATTATGTTTTTATTCGTTATTTTGTCTCTCAATGATTTAGGTAGCTGATTAATAAGGTAAGGTAATATATACTTTAATTTTAATTTCTGCGAACAGTAGACCTCGCGAGCACTAACTTTTAGCTAGTCGCGCAAGTGTTAATTTAATACCACTAATTTAAATCAGCGAAATACAAGTAATAGGTATAAAGGCTTGTGCAGACCAGCGCGACACAAAGACACCGATCGTCGCGCGACGAGCGGTGCCTTTGTGTCGCATCGCGTGTCGCGCCTGTTTGAAAGAGCCTTAATGAAATATGCCTAAAAAGTATCTAAATCACTAAGTATACGTATTTATTTCATCACTTTTATAGTAAAACATTTTAGTGCATTGACCTTACGTAAAACAAAACGTTCAATGGCAAGACAAAATGGCAAAAGTGACTAAATATAGCTAAATATTGCTAAGTTTCTTAGATTTTGATTTTTTTTTTCTCGGAAGCGATTTGTCTCCGCAAATTAAAACTTTACGTGGAGGCTTCTAATAATATGATCTTTCTGTAAAAAAATATGGACTTCCAACTCGATGGACGTTAATCTAAAGCTTAACCGAGAGTAAATTAATAGCATAGTGTTAGGTGAGCACAAGATCACATAAGCAATAAATATCGGTACTCACCGGTTTGGATTCAGTAGAAACTTGTAAAATTGCAACTTATTTACGGTATGCCAGGCCTCTTTGATACCACAAAATTCACATCTTCTGTGACCCATGATGGTTCACAACTGATTTGTTATATTCCGAAATCTTACAGAAAAAGGAAAACAAACAGAAAAATCACAACCCAAACATTAATACTCGCGCGAAGGCAGACATGTTTGTGAGCACTTCCTAATTTAATTGGTCATTCTGTTGTGTTTCTGAATGTTGGCTTAAGAAGGTAACAAATTCCCTACAAAAATAATTTGTTCGGTGGTCACAGCACTGGTCTTGTGGGTGCGCCACGTTTTGGGCGCCCGATAAAAGATTGAGCGCCCAAAACGCTGCCTAAGGCCTACAACATCAAAATAACGAATGACTCAAAGAAAAAGGTTTGATACAATTTTGAAGCTGACATAAGTACTTACTGGCCATCGTTTTGAAGCTGACATAAGTACTTACTGGCCATCATTTTGAAGCTGACATAGGTACTTACTGGCCATCATTTTGAAGCTGACATAGGTACTTACTGGCCATCATTTTGAAGCTGACATAGGTACTTACTGGCCATCATTTTGAAGCTGACATAAGTACTTACTGGCCATCATTTTGAAGCTAACATAGGTACTTACTGGCCATCATTTTGAAGCTGACATAGGTACTTACTGGCCATCATTTTGAAGCTGACATAAGTACTTACTGGCCATCATTTTGAAGCTGACATAGGTACTTACTGGCCATCATTTTGAAGCTGACATAGGTACTTACTGGCCATCATTTTGAAGCTGACATAAGTACTTACTGGCCATCATTTTGAAGCTGACATAGGTACTTACTGGCCATCATTTTGAAGCTGACATAGGTACTTACTGGCCATCATTTTGAAGCTGACATAGGTACTTACTGGCCATCATTTTGAAGCTGACATAAGTACTTACTGGCCATCATTTTGAAGCTGACATAGGTACTTACTGGCCATCGTTTTGAAGCTGACATAAGTACTTACTGGCCATCATTTTGAAGCTGACATAGGTACTTACTGGCCATCATTTTGAAGCTGACATAGGTACTTACTGGCCATCATTTTGAAGCTGACATAGGTACTTACTGGCCATCATTTTGAAGCTGACATAGGTACTTACTGGCCATCATTTTGAAGCTGACATAGGTACTTACTGGCCATCATTTTGAAGCTGACATAAGTACTTACTGGCCATCGTTTTGAAGCTGACATAAGTACTTACTGGCCATCATTTTGAAGCTGACATAGGTACTTACTGGCCATCATTTTGAAGCTGACATAGGTACTTACTGGCCATCATTTTGAAGCTGACATAGGTACTTACTGGCCATCATTTTGAAGCTGACATAGGTACTTACTGGCCATCATTTTGAAGCTGACATAGGTACTTACTGGCCATCATTTTGAAGCTGACATAGGTACTTACTGGCCATCATTTTGAAGCTGACATAGGTACTTACTGGCCATCATTTTGAAGCTGACATAGGTACTTACTGGCCATCATTTTGAAGCTGACATAAGTACTTACTGGCCATCATTTTGAAGCTAACATAGGTACTTACTGGCCATCATTTTGAAGCTGACATAGGTACTTACTGGCCATCATTTTGAAGCTGACATAAGTACTTACTGGCCATCATTTTGAAGCTGACATAAGTACTTACTGGCCATCATTTTGAAGCTGACATAGGTACTTACTGGCCATCATTTTGAAGCTGACATAGGTACTTACTGGCCATCATTTTGAAGCTGACATAGGTACTTACTGGCCATCATTCTGAAGCTGACTTAAGTACTTACTGGCCATCATTTTGAAGCTGACATAGGTACTTACTGGCCATCATTTTGAAGCTGACATAGGTACTTACTGGCCATCATTTTGAAGCTGACATAGGTACTTACTGGCCATCATTTTGAAGCTGACATAAGTACTTACTGGCCATCATTTTGAAGCTGACATAGGTACTTACTGGCCATCATTTTGAAGCTGACATAGGTACTTACTGGCCATCATTTTGAAGCTGACATAAGTACTTACTGGCCATCATTTTGAAGCTGACATAGGTACTTACTGGCCATCATTTTGAAGCTGACATAGGTACTTACTGGCCATCATTTTGAAGCTGACATAAGTACTTACTGGCCATCATTTTGAAGCTGACATAGGTACTTACTGGCCATCATTTTGAAGCTGACATAGGTACTTACTGGCCATCATTTTGAAGCTGACATAGGTACTTACTGGCCATCATTTTGAAGCTGACATAAGTACTTACTGGCCATCATTTTGAAGCTGACATAGGTACTTACTGGCCATCATTTTGAAGCTGACATAGGTACTTACTGGCCATCATTTTGAAGCTGACATAGGTACTTACTGGCCATCATTTTGAAGCTGACATAGGTACTTACTGGCCATCATTTTGCTGTTATCATTGTACCGAATTTGAATTCACGACCATTTAAAAATGCTACATAAAGACCTCCTATCCTCCTATACAAAAAACCGGCCAAGTGCGTGTCGGACCACGCACAATGAAGGGTTCCGTAGTTGGGATGAATTTATCCCAAAAACAAACTTAACTTTGTAGTTGATAAACATGTTCTCCCATACGAAATGTATGGGAAAACATGTTTTTGCAACTGCAAAGTTTAGTTGGTCGATTATTACTCGTTAACTTGTAAACCCTACTTAGCTGTGATAGTTTTCATTTTAATTTCGTTATATAAACTACTACTGTGATTTTTTTCATACATCCAAAACCAACCATTTAGCTGGCACTTGACTCTAACAAAAATGACTTTACGTGTATGGGAGATACCCTAAAAAAAAATGTTTTCCGTAATTGTGTTTTACCACTTTGTCGGCGTAATTAATATATATACCTATGCCAAATTACAGCTTTCTAGTATTAAGGGTCTCGGAGCTAGACCGCGGACAGACAGACAGACAGACAGACAGACAGATGGACATGACGAAACTATAAGGGTTCCTTGTTTACTACGGAACCCTAAAAAAGTGCAGCGTGGCTCGATTTAGGGCCTGCGCACACTGGCGGACGGGGGAAGAGCATCGAGAACATACCTCTATCCGCCAACGCACAATGACAAGAAAATCCTCTGCGACATCGCGTGTGTCCGCCAGCTTACCGGAGCAGCCACCGCTCGCCGGGATTTGATTATTCCACTAGCAACTACGCAGTCGAAAATTTGATTTTGAAAGAGCATGGCAGATTGGCAGACTCCGGCGTATACCGGCGCATACCGCCGCCTTTCGCCGCGATATCCTCCAGCGTGCTCTTCGATGCTCCAGAGAAAACTGCACTGCGATGCTCCAAGGTCGATCACTGAGCAGCTTTTTCGATTGGATAAGTATTAAATTCAATGGATTTAAATTTAAAATCCTCTGCCGCAACGTCCGCCAGTCTGCTCAGGCCAAGGAGTCCTACGAGATAATTGCGTAACATACAATGGAAATCGATGGCAATGCCTTTCATTTTGACAGTTCAGCCGCATTCATTGCATTACTTACGTTGTAGAGTTGACGAATTTTTCAAACTTATGAAGCAATGGATGTGGTAGGTACTTGCTTCAAAACCCTCGGATATTGATTTACAGTGTGTTACGCAGTTAGGTGCAGGAGTGTATGAATGGGAAGTGGAGATAAGTGTACGCCCTTCAAGTATCAGGTTCATAGGCACTAAACAAAAATGTACGATCAGCAACAAAAGTCGATAAAATTGATGATGTACCTACGCCACAGCTCTGTGACGCCCGCGGCCGCCGCCGCTGCAGCGGGTGCCGGCCTCGTGGAGCCGCGCGCAAGCCGCCCCGTGGAGCGGCACTACGGCCCCGCCGTGCCTCGCCCCGAAACGTCGCCCGGGGGCCGTGTCTACGTGGGCTTCACGCCCCCGCATATGTTATTCGAAGAGGAGGAGGAACCCTCCGATCCGGAGCCGGACGATGCTGTATATGAAGCCTACGAGTTCGACCAGGACCAGCCGGTCGCCGAACGCCGTGATGAAATGCGCGCGCGTGGCACGTATTATTAATGCAATGTGTTCTAAATGGAACAGATACTAAATTCAGATAAAACAAACTTAGCTATTGCTAAGAGATTGTATTACCTGTCTGAATTCAACATCTGTTCCCTACCTCATTTCAACATTTCTTATGAACGTGCAATGTTAAACAATGTCGTATTGTCGTGTGCAGTGTCAGTCTACTTCTATTGCTGACCGCGCGCGCTTATTACAAAATACGAAATCAGGATTTACTTAAACTCATTAATCACCTGTACCTTGGCTAGGTTCAGAATTAGTCACCTGTACCTTGGCTAGGTTCATAAACCTAGGTACATAAATAAAAAGCTACTATACTCAGAAAAAAATATAATTTAGGGCATGATTGTAAAGCCTCGTGCAGACTGGCGCGACGCAACACTGCTGATTGGTTTTTCGTGAAGTTTTCTTAGAAATTGTTAGTTTTGTCGTCGCGCCAGTCTGCAGGAGGCTTGATACCGTAGAAAAAGTCCGAAAAATACATGCTTAGTGTACTCTGTTAAGCCACAAAGAACAATGGCCAATTTGGCCTAGAAATTTAAAGAATGATGGAGATGAGACTATTACCTTAATGAAGTAGGTAAGTCAGTCTATATTGATAATGAAATCATAGGCTTTATTTTTTAAAGCAGTGGAACTAAAAGTTAAGTAATCGGAAATAACAAATTGTCATCAGATCACAGTGGACAAACAATAACATTTTGCTCCTTCATTACTTTACAAACAATTCAAATAAGGTTTAGGCCGACTACATGTAAGAATAAATTTTAAGAAATTAAATAATTCTTTGGCAAGTAAATTATGTGTTTAGAGTTTTAATAATATATTTGACCCTAATGAGTTTTACGCCGAGTTCTTTTCACTACTAAACAAGCAATTTATTGACACTTTTCCACTAAATACTAAAACTATTTACACACAGTTCTTATTTAGTGATAGGGCGACTCCAGGTAATCGTAAAAGCAGGGAAAAACTTTTTGAACTTTATGGCCTAAAGCAACATAATATGAATAATACAAGCTTTCATCAGTATGTTGCAAAATATTCTAAAACTTTTAAATGTGCGCAACATAGCTAAAGCTCTTTTGCAATAAAATAAAATTAGCTGATGATAAAATAAAAAACTACCTGGCAAATAATAAATAATGAAACAGGTAGGAAAAAACAGCGTAATACTGAATGAATCAAATTTGGAGACTGCACATGCATCAACTCACTTTTTGGCTAATATTTCCCTTAAAACTACTGAAATGGACCATGGGCAAATATGTATGGAGTCTGGAGTCTGGGACCAACTCTCAACAGTGATGAAACTTATGCCATGTGAAAGCTTTGGGGGTGTCATTTAATTTATACTATAGCAGCTAAGTCGAAATCGAGCGCGAACATGGTGTTTTGGATCATCCAAAATAGGTTAGGTTAGGGTAGGTATTTTTTTTATTTTTTTTTTACATCGAACACAAATTATTCATATAGTTGTTGGTAACACTTATAAAACTATGTTAGTAACATTTAAAAATAAGTAAAATAAAATGAAACAAAATAAAACTAATTCATGAACCTATAATGTCCGCTTCCCGTTGTACCAGACCTGCAGCTGTGCATATGGGTCTAGTGCCCCAGGAACGGGCAATCAGGCTTATTTACAATCACCTTTAAAATGCTGTTGGTGCTCCCCCGAATTCTTCGGATCAGGGATGCTGTCCTTTTTCGCATAATGGCCTGAAAGCTGTCGGTATCTGCTTCAGCAAACATGCCCGATGCGCTACAGAAACGCGGGAGCCCCAACAGCACCCTAAAAGCGTTATTGTACGCTGTAGACCCTCTGCGTATGTATAACACACAGGCTGCACGTGTAGAAGGACTGGCAAAATGCCTTGAACAGAGTGAGTTTCTTTTCTGTAGTACATCGCGCAAACCTACGGGCCAGCTTATTACTTCGGATCGACAACGCTCTTCGCTCCCTTTCAATGTCACTGTCATCATTCAAGTCCTCATTCACTATGTGGCCAAGGTACCTAAAATGCGACACTCTATTTAGTGGTTCACCATAGAGAAACACCGGAGGAACTGTCTTAGGTTTTTTAGTACCTACCCTAAACACCACAAGCTGACTCTTCCGAACATTGTACGTAGGTAAGTATGTATGTAGATAGGATTGGTAGGTATGTAGGTAGGGTAGGTAGGGTAGGTAGGGTAGGTAGGGTAGGTAGGGTAGGTAGGGTAGGTAGGGTAGGTAGGGTAGGTAGGGTAGGTAGGGTAGGTAGGGTAGGTAGGGTAGGTAGGGTAGGTAAGGTAGGTAGGGTAGGTAGGTACCCTTTTTGGTTAGGTTAGGTTAGGTTCGCTGTGCCGTAAGTGTGGGAAGGGAACACCGGGGTGGTTTTTAGTCTGTAGAAGTCTGACAGACCCCTGCGCACGCCCCAGGGCGGAGGTCATCCATGAGGATTTTCCACACCGGAACAAAGAATAAATGTGGGTAAGTAGCGTTTATAATTCACGTTTTCAGGTTTGGTCCCATAGAAAAAGTTGTTCATAAAAAAAATGATGAGTAAAGTCACGTGTATTAAGTATCGGTCACTAATTACCAGTCACCCTATATAATTCAGGCATTGTATAGAATACCTAGTGATTCTATAGAATGCCGAGCTTGTCTAGACATTGCATAAAATATTTTATGTATCTTTTATCATTATAAACCCTGCCTAGTTAATGTACCTATGCAATACCGAGGTATTGTACCTATAGAATGCCATGAGATGTTTTTTTTTTTACGTTAGCTTACCAATAAAATGAGATGATTAGGTAAGTAAAATATAAAATGAAGGACAAATAAAACATCTTTGTTGCGCCACTTCTTCTCAGCTAAAGGCACTAGGAAGTGGCGGAGGGTGGGCGATTTGGAGGACTGTCTTATGTAATTTTGACGTTCGAAAAGTGCTAATTCTCAGCCTAGTTTGAATAAATGACTTTTGAATCTTTTGCTAACACAAAATCAAATTTTCTAAAAATAACAGTATTTAACTAAGCATTTTATAATTGTGAAAATAATATGAAACATCTCTGAACGCTTCAGTAATTAATTATTTATGTTAAACATTAGAAAATAATAACATTTAAGGTAACAAAAGTATCTTTGTTTTTAATGGCAATGTTACTAAACTTACCTACTAAACGTATAATAATAAAACTTAGAGTAACATAAGAGACTTAGTTCTTTTAAGTAATAAGGAGGTAGTAGGTAAGCTTTGTACTGAACACAAATAAGTATTTAAATAAAAATGGTAGGTATTTATTTGGTCTTACATGAAGAACTATTATAAGATATAATGTTAAATGTAATAATGTTGAATATAATGTTTCTATATTCCATACATTGCCGGTTGAACGTTCGATAGTGTATAGAATGCCTAGGCAAAGTATGGATTAAATTGCATTTTATACTTTGCCTGAAGTTTATAGGCATTCTATAGAATGTTTCTGTATTCTATAGAATACCGGAATAAACAGATTCCCGTTATCATGAACATCAATATTTGAACATTAAAACTTTACCTACCTATGGACCTACTTACCCTATGTACAGTACCGACCAAAAGTCAATAGGCAATCTCACAAAGCAATAGACTGACGCTTCGGTTTGACTTACGACCTTCTTCTATAAGTTATTACAATACTATAGTATTGTAACAACTTATAGAAGAACAACAATAGACACGCACAGTACACACACACACACTCACTTTGTCTGCAACCAATGACTAGTTCGATAACACTGGCCTACAACCATTTCGGTGCCGGGGATTTTAGACCTGATTTTAAGTATATCTTACATGACGATACCAAAAATGTTACCCGTTTTTTTCTATCAGCTCTAGTTCCCGAGATAAAAAATAAATATTACACAAAAAAAAAAAAAAATTGGCATTAAACATCAAGAAATTGTCTTTTGAGTGATTTTCTCGAATGAAACTGACTTGGGCAATCTCGCATGATTCCCCAGCAATAGTCGGCCATCATATGAGTGTCCCATCTTCCTTGGTACCTATTCTTTATCGTTTTCACGTCTTGGTGGAACCGTTCTCCTTGTTCTTCGCTTAGAACGCTGTAGGCTTAGTGGATTGTAGACCTGTTGACCATTTTCTATTTTGTTAAGTACTTGGTACTTATTGAAAGACCTACACTGTCCTCCCATACCTAGAAACACTGTTATTTGAAAGTGATTTACATCAATGTTTGAAAGTATTGTAAAAGCCAATTATTTTTAAAAGAGTAACCGTGGAGTTTCTTGCCGGCTCTTCTCCATAGGAAACGACCAATTGGAACCGTGCACCTAGCTTCTGACGTTTCATAAGTGCCCATGTAGGTTTATGTGAAATAAAATATTTTGATTTTGATTTTGATTTTGATCTCCTAAATTGTGTTGGAGTTGACAAGTTACTAAATATATCCACGTCTATTGTATTTTATAATGGATTTTTGCGGAAATCCATTATAAAATACAATAGACGTGGATCACGCCTGAATCAATTAATTATTGTATATAATTGTCAGCCTTATGATTTCCGAGGAAATTTTGTGCAACTGCTACAAAAGATTTCCATGCAAGCCTTTCCAGATCAATCTTAGAAGTCAATATTAGTGGTGTCTTTCATTAATTGACGTATTTGAGGTCCATGGATATAATGTTCCTCCGCAGTATTTAAAGTCATCATCTATTTGAGAAGAAATAGGTATTTCAGCTTGATCCTCCTGAGATTGCTGCACTGCCTGGTGAAAAGCTGGTATTGGAACATTTTCTGATTGAGGAATAGGTCTTTGTGCTGAAGGGTAATATTAGGGTATTTCCATTTATGGCGATTGTTTTTGTTGATGCCCACTATATTAGTCATACAAAAGTAACAGTCGTCATAATGATTTTTTTGTTCTCGTCATATCATAGGCACTCCAAACTTCAAAGACTTACGTGTCCCTTTCTCCCACTGTCGCAAATGTTCAACGCATGTTTTACATACACTGTGAGGCACCCACACTTGTATCGAATTTCAATACCGAAGTAAGCAAAATACAAACGACTCATAGTGTTTGTAATCGATTTACGCTGATCTTTCAGTATGTATTCACCACAAATATAACAAAATCGATCAGGATCGTTAACACAACATCTGGACGTATACTAGCCATTATTAAAATAAGTCAATTTATTTATAGGTTTTAATGTAACAATGATAGTTTACGAAAAATACTTTAAAAAAATCAAAATGAGGGTAGTAGATAAACTAGAGCTGATGACTTAAAATGACATGGGTCAATATACTGTACCTACGTTACCTATTTTATCGGCCATAGACACAAACAGAACTGCACCAAAACAAAATATATTTTTTGTAGGCCTGTGTAATCATTCGTTTTTTGTTTCATTCGTCTTGTTCACATAAATATTAAAGTTTAAGAATAAGAATAAGAATATATTTATTTGCATAAAACACGGTATAAAAAGATGGTAAAAGAAGAATTTAGAACAAAATATGTTTTGCCAATATAATAATGAGCATACAAATTTTTCAGTAGGTTTGACTTGTTCATTAACATTTTTTGTCAATGAAATCTTTAACACTATAGAAACTATTAACACATAACCATTCGTAAACTTTATTTTTAAATAATCTAGTGTTTAAATTTTTGAGATCATTTGGTAACTTATTGTTGCGGACGGTAGAGGCGCTTCTTGTACCTCCAGTCGCCCTGGGACGATCTCCCAATATTATTTAGCGTGCGCTCCCTGTTCCCTGAGCCTAGGTGGCTCCGCTGGCTAGCACACACCCCACGTACCCCTGAATACGTACCAGGATACTGCGACACACAATGACTTATACGGTGGCGAAATGAAACATCATTATTCTTGCAATTTTCTTGAGACTTCGGCTTGCACTATTATTTTGATGTTTCCTCTTCGGTGGCTGGGCTGCGACTGACTTTACCCGAAAAATGGCCCTCCTTTTATACTATTTTTGTTAGTGCATGCCGAATTCCAGGAAATGAGTATTACTTTATTTTTTGTTACAACCTTATAAATTCTTATTCTATATGCTAATGTACATAGAAAAACACTAATTTAAGTTAATTACTTAATAATTACATTCTTTTAAATAGCCATTTAGAAATTATTAGCAATGTAAAATTTTATACATAAAAATGACCATATCTTCTTGTTCTGTGAACCGATTTTTATCAAACAAACGTGGAAAAAGGTTTTGAGTCTAGACCTTTCGATCAACACTAAAATCAAAGAGATATCTCTATAAACAAAAAAGTGAGTTTTCAAGTTACGTAATTATGACAATTTTTAAACTCTTTGAATTTTTTTCTTAAAATTTACTTTAAACACATTCAACATATTCAACAAGCATCCGATTACTATTTTGACGTAAATCTAATATAAATCTAATAGAGATTTCTCAAATAACTGTAATTTTATTACTAAATTATAAGTTAAACATAAAATTCTTTAAACCTTTCGATATTACATGAATCTAACATCGCGGCCTACCCGCTACTTGTGCTATTGTGCACAGATAGGGTCATATTTTGAAAATTAAAATTCTAATTAGAAACATATCTAAAACATTAACATTTTACAAGAAACTTACAAACTATTATGCCTTGTATGACGCAGGGCCGCACGCTACTTGCGCCCTAGTGAGCTGCAGGGGTCTGGTCGCCGACATTCTCCCCCTCGTGCGTTGCACCTTTCTTCTGGACTCGGCGATACTCCCGGCACCAACAACACCACTCTCGTACTGGGTCGCCGCAGCACTCCTCCTCTGGTCTCGACGTCGACGATCCGGACTCGGCCATCTTGTCCTGGGTATACTTGCTGGATTCTGCCGCGTGGCCAAGTACATCTCGGCAGGCTGTGGTCGACGATCAACACGATGTCCCCGACGTTAAGGTTTGAAGCGCTGTCGCTGCTCGCAGTCTTCCTTGGTAGTAGGGTGGGTAGGTACTCTCGCAGCCAACGTTGCCAGAAGTGGTCGGCCAGTCGCTGCGTGGCCTTCCAGGTGTGTTTGCCCACGAGCTCGCTGTCCGTGAAGCTGCCAATTCTTGCCGCGCCGCATGACCGCCCGAGGAGGAAGTGGTTTGGGGTGAGTGCTTCCTCCTCAAGGCTCTCGGAGATATGGGTGAGGGGCCGAGAGTTAACCATATGTTCGGCCTCCAGCAGGAGAGTGTGGAGTACCTCTTCTCTTGGTTGTTTTTCGTTGAGTGTGGCGTCTAGGGCGGTTTTTATTGATCGCACCAGACGCTCCCATGCGCCGCCCATATTAGGCGCTCCAGGAGGGATGAATTTCCACTGCACGCCAATCTTCTCAGCTTCTGATGCAAGGTCTTCTTGTTTCATTGTTTCTATGGCTTCTTTCAATTCTTTATTCGCGCCGACGAAGTTTGTTCCATTATCAGTGTAGATTGTCTTCGGCATTCCTCTTCTGGCAGCGAACCTCCTCAGCGTCATAATCATACTATCAGTGGAGAGCGACGGTGTGAGCTCAATGTGTACAGCCCTTGTGGTTAGGCATGTAAACAGGGCTCCCCATCTTTTCTCGTAGCGTCTTCCCACGGTGATTGTCATAGGGCCGAAATAATCAATGCCGGTACACGTAAAAGGATGAGTGTTGTGCATCAGCCTCTCAGCCGGTAGGTTGCCCGTCGGTAGTGCTTGAGGTTTCGCCTTCTTCGTCTTGCACCACTGACATTGATGTTGAACTGTCTTGATCGCCGACCGTAGTCCCAGTACCCAGAAGCGTTGCCTTATCTCGTTCATGACCGTTGCGTGATTACCGTGATTGAAGCGGCAATGGAAATCCTCCAAGATGAGTCGTGTTATCTTTTCCTTACTGTCGAGCACGACTGGTCGCTTGTAGTCTCTGGTTACGCCTTGTATAGCGTCGATTCTTCCTTTTAGCCGCAGGAGACCATCTTCCAGCACTACGTCGAGCTTCTTTAATTTGCTGCTGTTTTCTACTTGTTTTCCTTGTTGTAGTCGCCTGATGTCTTCTTTAAAGCTTCTTTCTTGGCTTCTTCTTAACAGTAGAGTTTCAGCTTGCTCCAGTAGGCCTGTGTCCAGCGGTTTGAGTTTTCTTTCGGTTGCTTTTGAAGGCCGTTGTTGCTTCTCGACTGTCTTCTTTTTTTCTCGCGTCGTTTTCCAGGTGGGGTCTCCTTTGCTGACGTTGACTTTCTCTTTGCGCCTGCAGATTTGTATGAACTGCAGTGCTCTTGCTGTGGCTCGCCAAAGTCTCTTCCATGACGAGAACCTCTCTGGATCTGGCGACGGATGCGTGATGCTCGCTGCTGCCACGACGTCTGCTGTCCTTTCTTCGCCGGTGGTCTCCTTCTTGAAGGTTCTTGCTGCAGGCCAGTGAACTTCTTTTCTTCTCAGGAAGCTCGGTCCTGTATACCATCGGTGATTGCAGTCGAAATCTTCTGGCACGCTGCGCGTCGCATCATCTGCAGGGTTTTGTGCCGTGGGGACCCACCTCCATTCTTGAGGCTTGGTGAGGTCTTCTATCTCGGCCAAGCGATGGGCCACGAACGTCTTGAATGTTCTCGGGTCTGTTTTGATCCAAGAAAGTACGATGCTGGAGTCTGTCCAGTATGTTTTCTTTACCACCTTCAGATCCATTTCCTTTTCTACCGAATGCGCCAGTCTGCTTCCCAGGAGAGCTGCTTGTAGTTCGAGTCTAGGGATTGATACCGGCTTCAACGGGGTCACTCGCACCTTTGCTGCTACTAAGCTGACGTGGTAAGCTCCTTCTTGATTTTCTGTTCTCCAGTAAACCGTAGCTGCGTACGCTGTCTCGCTGGCATCGGTGAACGTGTGTAGCTCCCCCTCGGTGCTATGTGGCGCGAGGCATCTTGGAATTTGCAGACCTTGAAGTAGCTTCATCTTCTCTAAGTATGTTTTCCATGATTCATACTCTTTTTCTTCTATTTCTTCATCCCAACCGACACCACTTCGCCATGTGTCTTGAAGCAGCTTCTTGCCCTGGACGAGAACTGGTGACGCCAATCCTAGTGGATCGAAAGTCGACATGACAGCGCTGGTGACTTCTCTCTTGGTAGGCACCTGTAGTCCTCTTGCTATTTCTTCTGGTGTATTTCGGAGGTTTGCCCTGAAGCCAATGGAGTCCTTTTCAGTGAACCAGCGTAGTCCCAATGTCTTCTCTTCCTTCTCGCCAAGGTCCACTTCTGTCTTCTCGGTTGTTTCAGTCTTCACGTTCTGTAGCAGCTCAGGTTGATTTGATGCCCATCCTCTGAGTTCGAAGCCTGCTTTCTTATGTATGAAGTTCACTTGCTCTGTCACTCTTCTGAAATCTTCTTCTGAATGGAAGCTGTGCAGATAGTCGTCCATATAGTGGTTCAACTCGATCGCTCTGGCTGCCTCTGGATACTGTTCTTTGTAGTCAGCTGCGTTACGATTCTTCACGTAGATTGCTGTGCTTGGAGATGATGTTGCACCGAAGATAACAGATGTCATCCTGTACTTTTTTGGCGGCACGTCGCGTTGCTCCCCTCGCCACAGGAACCGTAAGCTGTCTCGGTCTTCTGGTCTGATGCGAACTTGCAGGAACATTTCTTTGATGTCAGCCGCCACTGCTAGAGGTCCTCTTCTGAATCGCAGTAGTACTCCAAACAGCGATTGCAGCAGGTCTGGTCCAGGCAGCAGAGCGTCGTTGAGGCTTCTTCCCTTTGACTTGGCTGCAGCGTCGAAAACGATCCTTATCTTTTTCTTCAACGGATGAACCACGGAGAAGTGTGGGAGATACCATGTCTTCTTAGGATCTTCTTGTCCATCAGGTGCTTCTTCCGCGTACTGGCTGTCTATTAGATGCTGGATCTGCTTGCAGTATTCCGCCTTCAACTGAGGATCCTTGTCCATCTTCTTCTCAGTGTTTGTCAGTCGATTCTTGGCAGAAGTGTAGCTTTCCGGCATCTGGTCCTCTTCATTTTTCCACAGAAGTCCAGCTTCGAATCGACCATCTTCTAGTCTTCTGCAGGTCTTGTCCAGGATGGTGAGCGCTCTTCCTTCTGAGTCTGTAGTAGGTCTTCTGGGCTGCACGCCGAGTGCTTCAATGGCGAAATGATCCTTGATGGCTTGATGCATTTCTTCTTCTGATGTGTTGATATGCAGACATGTGTTCAGGAAGTGTACTGGCTTCACACTTCCTATGTCTGACCCGTGGAGCACCCATCCCAGTCCTGTTCGTGACGCTACTGGCTCTCCTGGTTTCCCTTTTCTTATTTCTTGAGTCACGATCAGCTCCCAGTTGTCTTGCCCGATGAGCAGCTGTGGTGACTTTCCTTCGTAGTACAGTGAATCGGCGATCTTCTTCAAGTGTTGACATTTTTCATTCCTCCTCTTGTCCAGGAACTGCGGCGTAAGCTTCAACTCGTCGACGGTCCGGACTCTTTTCAGTGTCTTCTTATCTTCTTGATGGACCCCTTTCACTGTTAGGTCCAGCGCTTGAGAATCCTTCTTCCTTATCAGCTTGCCTCCCACTGTCTCGATGACTAGTTCCTGGTTATCTCCTTGCGCGCCGATTTCTTCTGCTATCTTTTTGTCTAGAAGCGACACCGTTGACCCTTCATCCATAAGGGCCAATATCTTCTGTGATCCTTGTGACCCGAAAACTTCCACTGGAACTATCTTCAGGTATGCTCTTGCGTTGTTGACCGCATTCACTGATGCAGTGACACTGGCCACCTCTTCCGACGGCTCCTTCTTTTCTTCTGATGCCTTTTCTTCCGACTTGACGTGCAGCAAATGATGATGCCACCTCTTGCATTCCTTGCATGGTGGTTTCTTGCAGCTCTCCTTCCTGTGTCTCCCTTGAAGACATTTGAAACAGACGCGACTCTTCTTGACAGCTGCCCAGCGATCTTGTACCGATGCTTTCAGGAACTTCTGACATTCGACGAGGAAGTGTTCACCCTCACATACCGGGCACGTTTTTTCCGATTTTTTCGAATCTTTTTCTTTGAAGTCCCTTTCTTTTGTTGAATGCGTCGCTTGCCGCTGGGTTCTTCTGAATCCACTTTTTTCTTCTGAAGTCGCGAAGGCTCCACATTTGTCCGCTTCTGTGTTCAGGAATCTGGATACCAGCGTCAGGTCGGAGAACTCGCCTTCTACTGACGCTGCAGTGAAGTCGTACCACCGGAACTTAAGCACTGTAGGTATCTTCTCTATTATTTGTTTCGCCATTTCAGGTGAATGCAGGTACTGTGGTTTCTTCAATCCCTTGATGGCTGCTACACTGTTGTTGATCTGGCTTGCGAAGATGCATATGTCTCTTGGATTTTCTGATATCTTCGGTAGTGCCCTGACCTTGTCCAGTTCGGCTAGCACCAGCGCATCAGGTCTTCCGTATCTTCTCTTGAGGGCTTGCATCACTTCCAATGGAGAGGCTTCGGAGTACAGCAGACTCTTGATTGCTTCTCTTGCGTTGCCCTTCAGCGCTCTTCTGAGTCGCGCCATGTTCTGGACGTCGGTGAACATCGATGCAGTATCTTCGTAGACGACCTTGAACGCCAGCCATTCACTGCTGCTGCCGTCGAAGTAGGGTAACTCGTGGATGTATTTCGGTTGCGCTGCTGGTCCTCCTCTTGTGGTGAAGGCTTCTCTTAATGCTGTCGCCAACGCTTGGATCTCGATAGTAGGTCCCTTTGTTGCGGAGCTTTCTTCTGGCTTCACCTTACGAGGTTCTTCTGACGTGTGCTGATCGCGTTGTTCCGGTTGTTCCATGTTGCCGTCTTCCAACACCGATGACTGGATCCAGTTCTGCACCTGTGCTGTTCTATCTTCTTGGTCTGCCTGGTCTTCATCCACGGAGTCTTCATCTTCACATTGTGCCAGCTCCAATCTGACACGAGCAAGTTTCGCCGCCGCCTGTGCTTGTTTCAATTCTAGACGTGCTACTTCTTCTCTGGCTGCTAACTCGCGTCTTCTGGCTGAAGAACTCGTGGTCTTCGTGGACCTAGCTTGACGACTAGTCCCCTTCGGTTTCAAGGTCGTGGCGGAGCCATGAACGCCCTGTTCCGTAGCTTCTTCTGGGGTTTTCCTGGTCGTTTCCTTCTGTGCGGCATCTTCTTTCTTCTGTCCTTTCTTCTCGGATGCCGCCGTGGTCGCAGTTGTAGCCGTAGCCTCCGTAGTCGTAGTCTCTTCTGTGGTCGCAGTTCCCGATGAAGTGTTCGTGTCCGATGTAGTTTCAGTTCCCGATGATCCTGACGCTGACGTGACCCCTTCTGATGCAGATGCTTCTTTTGCCGCGTCCTTTTCCGTTGGTCGCGACGTCGAACGTGAGGGGGCATCCTTCTGCGATCTGGTAACCGGCATCTTGAAATCTTCTTATCTTCTTATTTTTGAACTCTTCTGTCTTGCAGGGAATCCGGAACTCGAAGGACCAACTGTTGCGGACGGTAGAGGCGCTTCTTGTACCTCCAGTCGCCCTGGGACGATCTCCCAATATTATTTAGCGTGCGCTCCCTGTTCCCTGAGCCTAGGTGGCTCCGCTGGCTAGCACACACCCCACGTACCCCTGAATACGTACCAGGATACTGCGACACACAATGACTTATACGGTGGCGAAATGAAACATCATTATTCTTGCAATTTTCTTGAGACTTCGGCTTGCACTATTATTTTGATGTTTCCTCTTCGGTGGCTGGGCTGCGACTGACTTTACCCGAAAAATGGCCCTCCTTTTATACTATTTTTGTTAGTGCATGCCGAATTCCAGGAAATGAGTATTACTTTATTTTTTGTTACAACCTTATAAATTCTTATTCTATATGCTAATGTACATAGAAAAACACTAATTTAAGTTAATTACTTAATAATTACATTCTTTTAAATAGCCATTTAGAAATTATTAGCAATGTAAAATTTTATACATAAAAATGACCATATCTTCTTGTTCTGTGAACCGATTTTTATCAAACAAACGTGGAAAAAGGTTTTGAGTCTAGACCTTTCGATCAACACTAAAATCAAAGAGATATCTCTATAAACAAAAAAGTGAGTTTTCAAGTTACGTAATTATGACAATTTTTAAACTCTTTGAATTTTTTTCTTAAAATTTACTTTAAACACATTCAACATATTCAACAAGCATCCGATTACTATTTTGACGTAAATCTAATATAAATCTAATAGAGATTTCTCAAATAACTGTAATTTTATTACTAAATTATAAGTTAAACATAAAATTCTTTAAACCTTTCGATATTACATGAATCTAACATCGCGGCCTACCCGCTACTTGTGCTATTGTGCACAGATAGGGTCATATTTTGAAAATTAAAATTCTAATTAGAAACATATCTAAAACATTAACATTTTACAAGAAACTTACAAACTATTATGCCTTGTATGACGCAGGGCCGCACGCTACTTGCGCCCTAGTGAGCTGCAGGGGTCTGGTCGCCGACACTTATTATATAAACGTACACACATTGCCAGGCAGCTTTTATTATATTTAGTTAGTCTTGGAAACTCGCTTAGTACGAGCCTGTTGGGGTCTCGTCGGTTTCGGACATTAACATCATTTGCTTTAAGAAATAGATCCGGATTCTTCCTTACAAACATACATATTTCATAGATATAAAGAGACGGTAGCGGTAACAAACCAAGTTTTTTGAATACAGGTCTACATGATTCATCTGGTTGGAGCCCGTAAATTGCTCTAATGCACTTTTTTTGAGCAACGAATGCTGTATCATGATCGGTGCTGTTACCCCACATTATCAAACCGTATCGCAACAACGACTCGACATATGCGTGATATGATGTTATTGCCGTTTTAATGTTAGTAATGCTTCTAACCTGTTTGAGTGCATATACAAACTTATTTATTCTTTTAGATACACTTTCAATATGTGTTTTCCAATTGATATCTTGGTCTATAGATACGCCTAGAAATTTTGTTTGTGTTACTATGTCAATTTTAGGTATATTTAGTTTTATATTGTATTTAGGGTTAGATATTTGATTTATTAAACTGTATACAGACGGACTTGTTTAGATTTATTGATAAATTATTTATGTTTAGCCATTCAATTAGTTTTTCAATTGTGTTGTTTATCTCAGTCTCATGATCACTAACCGTGTTATTCTTTCTATCGGATGTAACAATGATAGTAATATCATCGGCAAACAGTACAAATTTATGATTTGTTATATCAGTAGCAGGTAGACCACAGAAAACTAAGTAAATTATTTCGATTTCTGTGGGGTAGACAGCGAGTATTCACTTAATAGAACTTTGTTGGTTCGTGGATAATGTTGGTGACGAGTATTTAGCTATTAGCGGTGTTGTGGTTATTATTTTCAAAATGCAGTCATTAAATATTGAAGGGAGATAAATATTACTGCGCTGCTTAAAAGTGAATGTTATTTACACAAATATCTAATGAAACCGGACTAAGTGTAAGTGTTATCATTTAAATATTTCATATTTTACTAAACATAAATCTTAATCAAAGGTATTGTTGATAAAACAGAGGTATTGTTGAGACAGAAGATGCCTTTAAAGTTTTAAATTCATTATGAGGTTTAATTCGATTAGTGAATAATAAATAATTAGGTATTATGTGTAATAAATACAATGTTATTCTTTGTTCTAGAGAAATACTGTGAGGGTTAAGAGATATGAGGAAGAGGCTTATTATCGAGGTGCAATGACGTCAAATGGTGAATGAATATGAAACAAATGGTTTCATACCAACGAGATATTTTGCTGAATTATTAAACACGTCATTATAAACCGTTCGCCGTGCACTCTGAAGGCTTGCATCACTGAAGACCAGCTAGACAACCGTTTTTGACTATAAAATATTGATCATACCAACTTAATAAACAACAGATTCGTTTTTGCATGAATTTATGGTAACGAATTTTTTAAGCACGTTTCAATATGGTGTTTGTCGTATTTCTTGCAGATAGACCGAAAATGTTTAACATTGTAGCGGTTACACCGCCACATACGAACTACTCATCATAGACATGACGTCACACAAATCCTGCATCGCGCAGTTAGAGTTTACCGAGCGATCGACATACATACAAGATTTCAACTTCAAACCGATGGGCAGTTGCCCGCCAGACACAACACCCGTCTGGTCGGAGGATCCTCCCTTTTCTATGGTGGATGAGTGAACTTTACACCCTGTTCCTCATACCACTAAATTGGTGACCCCGAGTATGAACGTCAACGCAGCCTTCGTGCAATTACTTCGGCGTGACGTCATCATCATCATCACTCCCGCAAGCTTTCGTGAGGCGAGTCACACAGCCAGCCAGCACCCACGGCTTCAACGGGTATGCTGACCACCAGCATGCAGCGAACGCGCATTCCTGGTCATCACCCTCAGCCTCATCACCCCGACTCACTGGGGAATCAACACTATCAGCCTCATCACCCCGACTCACTGGGGAATCACCGCAATCACCACAGACAGTTCCGACTCACCGCGAACTATGTGGCACCCGGTTCCGACTCACTGGAACCACAGCTGGCACTGTGTGAAGCATCGCAAGATTCAGCCCACTATCGACCTCCGGTCTCCGGAGGGGAGTGATGTAGCGGTTACACCGCCACATAAGAACTACTCATCATAGACATGACGTCACACAAATCCTGCATCGCGCAGTTAGAGTTTACCGAGCGATCGACATACATAAAAGATTTCAACTTCAAACCGATGGGCAGTTGCCTGCCAGACACAACACCTGTCTGGTCGGAGGATCATCCCTTTTTTATGGTGGATGAGTGAACTTTACACCCTGTTCCTCATATCACTAAAATATTATTTTAGTAATATTATTATTTTAGGATTAAAATTTGAGGTTTAGTTTCAATCTTCTTTTCGTAAAGAAAATGAATCTTAAGCTATAACCTCAATACCAACCAATATTTACTAAAGCCAAATAAAATTTCAAATTGTAAACAAACTACCTATACTTAACCTTAAAATGAACTATTTTGTCAGTAGTTTTTTTTTACATTTTAAGTAGTCTAATATTCTTATTTATTGCTTAATTACTTCGACCATGATCAAAGCTTTATATTTATGGTGAAAAAAAAACCATTTAAAATTTAAAACATTTCAAAATTTAAATATGTCAAAATAATACAAATTGCTTCTAAGTTTCTAGACATCTATTTCACATCTTATTCAGCTGAAGTAATGATAAATAACTGTAGCTTTTTGTTAACTATACTTAAGTAAAATAAATATAACGAATAAACATTTTTTAATTTTATTATCACATATCACGCATTTTTTATTCTAAACCCTTTATTGCAATAACAACATTAATAAAAAGGCAGTAATATTTTAAAAATATTACTAGATTAGAACCTTAGCCATCTTGAATATAAGACCAACGCTTAACGCCTTCTGCTGCACATATAATTTACTTTCGACTTTTAGCAATGGCATACACTGGCCAAGGTCACGCGTATGAAGCGTGTCTAACAAATATTTTTGTTTAATAAAGTGCGGCGCCCGCGAACCGTGACGATACGACAGTGCGTAGTGCAAAACTGCGTTCTCTGTGGTTTGTGTACGGCACACACACCTGCCTATGCACTTTTGAACGCTTACTGTACCTAGCTTAACCTAAACTTGTTTTTTTCGTGTTGGAAAATCCTCATGAATGTCCTCCGCCTTGGGACAGGCGCAGGGATCTGTTAGACTCCTACAGACTGAAAACCACCTCGGTGTTCCCGTCCCACACTTACGGCACAGCGAACCTAACCTAATCTAACCAAAAAGGGTACCTACCTACCCTACCTACCTAAATATCTACATACCTACCTACCTACATACCTAGCTACGTACAGTACCGACCAAAAGTCCATAAGCAATCTTACAAAGCAATAGATTGACGCTTCGGTTTGACTTACGACCTTCTTCTATAAGTTGTTACAATACTATAGACACGCACAGTATACACACGCACACTCACTTTGTCTGCAACCAATGACTAGTTCGATAGTCATTAGTTTTTTGTTTCATTCGTCTTGTTCACATAAATATTAAAGTTTAGCAGGTAGACCACAGAAAACTAAGTAAATTATTTCGATTTCTGTGGGGTAGACAGCGAGTATTCACTTAATAGAACTTTGTTGGTTCGTAGATAATGTTGGTGACGAGTATTTAGCTATTAGCGGTGTTGTGGTTATTATTTTCAAAATGCAGTCAAAAAATATTGAAGGGAGATAAATATTACTGCGCTGCGTAAAAGTGAATGTTATTCACACAAGATATGAAACCGGACTAAGTGTGAGTGTTATCATTTAAATATTTCATATTTTACGAAACATAAATCTTAATCAAAGGTATTGTTGATAGAACAGAGGTATTGTTGAGACAGAAGATGCCTTTAAAGTTTTAAATTCATTATGAGGTTTAATTCGATTAGTGAATGATAAATAATTAGGTATTATGTGTAATAAATACAATTTTATTCTTTGTTCTAGAGAAATACTGTGAGGGTTAAGAGATAATATGAGGAAGAGGCTTATTATCGAGGTGCAGCGACGTCAAATGGTGAATGAATATGCAACAAATGGTTTCATACCAACGAGATATTTTGCTGAATTATTAAACAAGTCATTATGAATCGTTCGCCGTGCACTCTGAAGGCTTGCACCACTGAAGACCAGCTAGAAAACCGTTTTTGACTTTAAAATATTGATCATACCAACTTAATAAACAACAGATTCGTTATTGCATGAATTTATGGTAACGATTTTTTTAAGCACGTTTCAAAATGGTGTTTGTCGTATTTCTTGCAGATAGACCGAAAATGTTTAATATTATTTTAGGATAAAAATTTGAGGTTTAGTTTCAATCTTCTTTTCGTAAAGAAAATGAATATTGCTATAACCTCAATACCAACCAATATTTACTAAAGCCAAATAAAATTTAAAATAATTAATTTAAACGAAACTGGATATACTTAACCTTAAAATCAAATATTTTGTCAGTAGTTTTTTTTTTTCATTTTAAGTCTAATATTCTTATTTATTGCTTAATTACTTCGACCATGATCAAAGCTTTATATTTATGGTGAAAAAAATCCATTTAAAATTTAAAACATTTCAAAATTTAAATATGTCAAAATAATACAAATTGCTTCTAAGTTTCTAGACATCTATTTCACATATTATTCAGGTGAAGTAATGATAAATAATTGTAGCAGTTTGATAACTATACTTAAGTAAAATAAACATAACGAATAAATATTATTAATTTTTTATTAAAACATATCACGCATTTTTTATTCTAAACCCTTTATTGCAATAACAACATTAATAAATAGGCAGGATATTTAAAAATATTATTTTTGCAAACAAAAATAATAATATTTGCAAAAACAGCGTTGTGATTTACGAGATTAGAACCTTAGCCATCTTGAATCTAAGACCAAAGCTTGACGCCTTCTGCTATCTGCACATATAATATACGTTCGAATTTTAGCAATGCCATACACTGGTCAAGGTCCCGCGTATAATGCGTGTCTAACAAATATTTTTGATTAAAAAGTGCGGCGCCCGCGAACCGTGACGATACGACAGTGTGTAGTGCAAAACTGCGTTCTCTGTGGTGTGTGTACGGCACACACACCACAGACGTCTGACTGTTTAGACATACAAATGTACGGACTACATCGCGTGTTCACAGCAATACGACTCTTAGCGTGCTTATGCACTTTTGAACGCTTACTGTACCTACATACCTACCTACCTATCCTATCTACATACATACTTACCTAACATAACCTAAACTAACGTATTTTGGATGATCCAAAACACCATGTTCGCGCTCGATTTTGACTTAGCTGCCATATTAAATGACACCCCTAAAGTTTCATCACTGTTGAGAGTTGGTTCCAAAATGACGCATGGTCCTTTAAATATATCACCCGCGCTTTCTGCCGTCCTACTTAGAAATAATGTAAAGGCATGCCCTTTAGAGTTTAGGTTTCAGCATACAAACCCCCAGGCTGTTATAAAAGCTTTTAAAGATCTTAAAATTAAATCAACATAAGATCTATGACATACATCATACAGACATTCCCCATATCTGTAAAAATCTGTAGATCTATTATCGAAACCATTGCGCCCTATTTATCTTACATATTTAACACCAGTGTAGACTAAGGAGTCTTTCCGGATCTCATGAAACACAGTAAAGTAGTTCCATTGTTCCAATCCGGTGATAGTAAAGAACCCAACAATTATAGGCCTGTCTCAATTCTGCCAGTTCTCAGTAAGGTTTTTGAAAAGTTGATGCTCAATCAAATGAAACCATACTGTTGTTCATGAAAGATTAAATTTTTATTAAAGTGACGTATCACTTTAATAAAAATTTCATCTTTCATGAACAACAGTACGGTTTCACCAAAGGGCGTTGTACCACTGACGCCGGTGTCACCCTAATAAAGAACATTTTTAATGTCTGGGAAGAAGCACAAGTTGCCATTGGAATCTTTTGCGACCTCTCGAAGGCGTTTGATTGCGTAAACCATGAAACACTTCTGCTGAAACTAGAACACTATGGGATTAGGAATAGAGCTCTTGATTTACTAAGATCATACCTGAAAGATAGAAAGATTATAGTTCAAGTAAACGGCATAAACTCATTAGGGTCTAAAATGGCAATGGGCGTTCCTAAAGGTTCGATATTGGGTCCATTCCTCTTTTTAGTTTACATTAATGATTTACCCCAATTACTTCAAAATCAACCGAAGATGGGGTTATTTGCAGATGACACATCATTGATCTTTAAAATAGACCGACGGTCATAAAATCTTGACGACGTGAATAACTCTATTCTTCAGGTCCAGATTGGTTTATGGTAAATAATTTGGTACTACATGAGAAAAAAACCGAATGCATTAGATTTAAATTACCTAATTTTAGAAGTAGCGAATGTGACATCATATTGAATAGAGAAAAACTGGAATTTATTAATCAAACGGTTTTCCTAGGAATCATGCTAGACGAGAAATTACAATGGGGACCTCATGTTATAACATCACTTGCGGGGCGGCTAACCTCGGCCGCTTATGCTGTCAGAAAGATAAGACAGTTAACAGATTTAGAAACCGCGCGTTTGATATATTTTAGCTACTTTCACAGCATTATGTCGTATGGCATTTTACTGTGGGGTCGGGCTACTGACATTGAATCCATCTTTATTTTACATTTATAATCTATGTCGTCGCGAATCTCTCAGGGAACTATTTAAAAAGATTAATATTATGACGGTACCTTGCCAATTCATCTATGAAAATATTATGTATGTAAAGAAAAATCTACATCTTTTTTAATAAAATAAGTGACAGACATAATTTTAATACTAGAAATAAAGATAAAATAGATCAACCATTTTTCAGATTATCTAAAGTACAGTAAGCGCTCAAAGGTGCATGAGCACGCTAAGAGTCGTATTGCTGTGAACACGCGGTATAGCTCGTACATTTGTATGTGTAAGCAACACGATACACACACCACAGATAACGCAGTTTTGCACTACACGAAACAACAATATATTTCCGTCGCTTTAAACATGCTAGCACACACGCACTATGCGCGTGAACTTGACCAGTTAATGGCATTGCTAAAATTCGATAGTAACTTAACAAGTGCAGATAGCAGAAAGCGTTAAGCGTTGGTATGGAATTCAAACTGCCTCAGGTTCTAATCTCGTAAAACACAGTGCGGTTTTTTGCAAATATTATTATTTTTGTTTTCGATAATAATATTTTTTAAATATTGCTGCTTTTTTATGTTGTTATTGCAATAAAGGTTTTAGAATAAAAAATGCGTGATATATGATAACAAAATTAAAAAAATATGTTTATTCGTTATATTTATTTTACATAAGTTAAACTGCTACAATTATTTATCATTACTTCAGCTGAATAAGATGTGAAATAGATGTCAAGAAACTTAGAAGCAGTTTGTATTATTTTGACATATTTAAATTATGAAATATTTTAAATTTTTAATGGATTTTTTCACCATAAATATTAAGCTTTGATCATGGTCGAAGTAATTAAGTAATAAATAAGAAAATTAGACTACTTAAAATGTAAAAAAACTACTTACAGAATAGGTAATTTTAAGGTTAAATATGGGCAGTTTGTTTATATTTTATTTGTATTAATTATTATACATTTTATTTGACTTTAGTAAATATTGGTTGTTATTGAGGTTAAAGCTTAAGTATTCATTTTCTTTACGAAAAGAAGATTGAAACTAAACCTCAAATTTTAATCCTAAAATAATACTATTACTAAAATAATATTAAACAATTTCGGTATATCTGCAAGAAATACGACAAACACCCTATTGAAACATGCTTAAAAAATTCGTTACCATAAATTCATGCAATAACGAATCTGTTGTTTATTAAGTTGGTACGGTCAATATTTTAAGGTCAAAAACGGTTTTCTAGCTGGTCTTCAGTGATGCAAGCCTTCAGAGTGCACGGCGAACGGTTCATAATGACGTGTTTTAAATAATTCAGCAAAATATCTCGTTGGTATGAAACCATTTGTTTCATTCACCATTTGACGTCGCTGCTACTCGATAATAAGCCCCTTCCTCATATCTCTTAACCCTCACAGTATTTCTCTAGAACAAATAAAAACATTGTTTTTATTACACATAATACCTTATTATTTATTATTCACTAATCGAATTAAACCTCACAATGAATTTAAAACTTTAAAGGCATCTTCTGTCTCAACAATACCTCTGTTCTATCAACAATACCCTTGATTAAGATTTATGTTTAGTAAAATATGAAATATATAAATGATAACACTCACACTTAGTTCGGTTTCATTAGATATTCACTTCACTTTTACGCAGCGCAATAATATTCTCTGATCTGATCTGATCTCTTCAATATATTTTATGCCTGATTTTTGATAATAATAACCACAACACTGCGCTAAATACTCGTCACCAATATTATCCACGAACCAACAAAGTTCTATTAATTAAATACTCGTAACAAACTGCATCTACCCCACAGAAATCGAAATAATTTACTTAGTTTTTTGTGGTCTACCTGCTAAACTTTAATATTTATGTGAACAAGACGAATGAAACTAAAAACGAATTATGATTATTGAACTAGTCATTGGTTGCAGACAAAGTGAGTGTGTGTGTGTAATGTGCGTGTCTACAGTATTGTAACAACTTATAGAAGAAGGTCGTAAGTCAAACCGAAGCGTCAGTCTATTGCTTTGTGAGATTGCTCATGGACTTTTGGTCGGTACTGTACATACATCTTTTATGAGGTACTGTGTTAAATGTTACAACAAAATACCTTGTGATATATTACAATTAACTGAAAGAAAATTTAAAACTCATATTAAAAGTACTATTTTTAAAACAGCATATTACAAATTAGAGGATTATATCCTAGATACGAATGCTTGGAAGCATGCTGGTCTAGCTCCATAGAACAATTAAGAGTCTAGACAAAATCAAACTGGTTGCTAATTTAACTGTATAATTAATAGTTAAAACATTGATTTTACATTATATGATTACTTGAACTCACACACTGACTTATTAGTATTACTTGTAATTTTTTTAGGAATATCGTATAGGTACCTACTTTTCCAATGCTTGTAAATATGTCAAAATCAAAAAATCAAAATCAAAATATTTTATTTCACATAAACCTACATGGGCACTTATGAAACGTCAGAAGCTAGGTGCACGGTTCCAATTGGTCGTTTCCTATGGAGAAGAGCCGGCAAGAAACTCCACGGTTACTCTTTTAAAAATAATTGGCTTTTACAATACTTTCAAATAACAGTGTTTCTAGGTATGGGAGGACAGTGTAGGTCTTTCAATAAGTACCAAGTACTTAACAAAATAGAAAATGGTCAACAGGTCTACAATCCACTAAGCCTACAGCGTTCTCACATTCACAAAATATGTAGAAATAAATCTATACAAAAAATAAATTAATTAATAAAAGTAAAAAACCCATTTTAAATAAAACGCAATTGTATGATTGCTATTACAACTGTAGTCAATCTGAATAATTATCATGTCCACAATAGAAACAAACAAAAAAAAAAGTTGAAATTAAATCGTAGGTATATAATGTCAAATAATAGAAATATGTCAAGGGCGAATGTAAAAATAAATAAAAAATAAAGACTTAAATAAACATGGTAATTTGGGAGCTGTTAATAGACTCTTACTTATTTATGCCGTTAATGAGGTACCAGGGAAGCCACATGTGCAGAAGGAATTATTGCCAAATTTCCTTGTCTTCAACGTAGTCTTTAATTTTATAATATGATTTCTTGATAAGGACACGTTTGATGTGGGTTTTGAACTTCCCATCGCTAAGTTCTGTCACAGACTTTGGCAACTTGTTATAAAAGCGGATACTGTTTATAAGAAATGACTTGCTTGTTTTAGTTAATCTAAATTTGGGTATCACAATTTCATGTCGACTACGTGTATTTATATTATGGAAATCGCTTCTTATTTTGAAAAGTCCTAAGTTTTTGCGAACATACATAATACTTTCTAAGATATGTGAACACCATGTATCCATTACATAATTATTTTTTTGTCATTGCTTCAATTTTAATAATTTTTACCTATTGTGGTATAGTAATCTTATTCCAGGTGCATCGTCTTCACATATAATTTTATATAATGAATGTACTTATACAGAATATTATAAAACATTTTAAAAGAGTAACGGTGGAGTTTCTTGCCCATTCTTCTCCATACGAAAACTACTTTTTGGAAGGGGCGACTAGAATCAATTCTATTTTTTGTAAATTTTGACGTTCAAAAGTGCCTTGTGCATAATTGAAATAAATTACTTGACTTTGACAATTCTAAATCCGCCATTTTTGAATGTTTTTTTTTTTAATTATTTTTGTAAATCTATTGTACTACCAAGACAAAATCATTTTGCTGCGAAAAAACAACCATTAAAATTTCAGCTTGTATTATTATTATGAGTACCACTGCGCTTGCTAATATATCTGGCAGCAGCCAATAAATATTGTATGTACCATCGTACATCACATCACATCACATCGTAACCACATTGTACGGTGCCACCGGACTCATTCATGGGTCAATGTATACGCTTACAACAAACTCCCCATTGAAATTCAGATTTTAAATCGTTTAATGAAACGATTTAAAATGTGTATTAAAACCAAACTTTGTAAAAAAGGGTACCTACTATACAATTTCAGATTATTTAGAAGATAAAAAAGCTTGGGATTGAACTGCTCGCTCTGCTAAGCCTTGTGATAAAACCATAAAACTAGACATTTTAATTATTATGTAAAATCAACATAATATACCTACTAGTTTTATAAACACATTGACATTGTTGAAAATTATATTCAAAATGACATGATTACTTTGTAAAGTATTATATTATTTTAACTATTGTGAATGTGAGGACTATGTGGATATTGTTTTTATTTCTCTGCTAGTTTTAGTGATGGTCTGGCAGTTTGAGTAGTTTATGCGGCCTACCCAAATGTCCTTTCTTTGGTATTGTTCGTCGAGTTGAGCTCCTTAAGTTCTGAGTTGAGCTCCACGATTACTGACAAATGCTTGCACTGACTGGACAGGTCCACTCAAATCTGTGTGGTTTTTTGAGGAAAGAATCCTCAAAAAACCTTTTCAGACACTTATCTACATGGTCCTCATATGGCCTGACCAAGATTATGTCTGGACTTTAAAAGAGACTGCGACCTCTGAGTTTGTTTCGGCCTTTCTTCTCAGAGTAGTCAGATAGGAAACGCCGAACTCATCTAGCTTATTTTTAATATGTATTATTTTTATATGACGTGTAAAAGTGATTTCGATATCCTATTTACAGAATAAACAATTTCATTTAATTTCATTTCATTTCAATGCATATTTTAAACTCTTATAAAAATTGAATTGTTATTAGAGTCTGTCTAATGAAAGCTGAGTGTGATTTTTTCACGTTGTCGCACTGCTGCAAATGTCACTTGTTGTTTTTATAACCTCTTACAAAAAAAACTTGTGTTTATTTTGTCGTATTTCAAGAAAAACAAAACCTAAAACTTTAAGAAACAGTACGAGAAAGTTGTTACACACTATGATAAATAATTACAACCGAGTGAAAAGTGAACGCGAGGATGCATTTAACGAAAAAGTACAATTGTTTACAATAATTTCGAAAATTACTGGTAAACTATTGAATTAGTTGTGATACCAAGTACACAGGATTTATATTTATTAGACCAGTACCCTAATTGCGTAACTCATTTTCGTAAACAATTTGACATTTCAACAACATTCATTGCGTTATTTACGTTGTTGAACAGATTTTTTTTCCAACTTACGAAGCAATGGATTAGAAATCTGTTTCAAATCGAAACAAATTGTGATTGTGTTGTATTACGCAATTAATGCTGTACTCTAATTGAGTAACTTATTTTCGTAAACGATTATGACTAATTTGTTTCATTTTGACTGTTCAACAACATTCATTGCGTTATTTACGTTGGCACTGAGCAAATTTTTTTTTCCAACTTATGAAGCAATGCATTAGCAGTTTGTTTCAAATCGAAACAGATTGTGATTGATCGTGTATTACGCAATTAATTAATTATTGTCCATCAATATAACAGTTTTAAATGTGGAATCATAGTTGAATATAGCGATGAGAAATCGCGTGACATCAATATAAAAATCTGTGCTATTATTTATGTATTCCGGTGTAATATCCTAGGTTTTCTGATAGAGAAACCTTCATAGAAGAAAACATAGTATAAAGGTGTGTCCAAACATTAAGCGGCAAAAGTGCGGCAGCAACACGCGGCGTTTGCAAGACACATTTCTGCGGCACTCTAGTTAAGACTAAACCGATGAATGTTTGCGCGGCAGTTACTGCGCGGCACATCCGAGACACGCCGCGCACTTCAGTTGGTAATTGGGGTCAGCTTCCAGTCTAACCGGATGCAGCTGAATACCAGTATTTTACATGGAGCGACTGCCTATCTGATCTCCACAATCCGGTTACTGGGTAATACAATACCAATTGGTATGACTGGTTGTCAGACATTCGGGCTTCTGACGACCCGTAACGACTGTCAAAGATCCACGAATGACAGCCGGGACCAACGGCTTATGGTGATATATTGAAAAAATGGGCTTTTTCTTTATCGTGTACCTTTTTAAGTTTATATACTTAATAGGGATTTAACATTTTGGTGTATGTTTTTTGACTATATGACCTAGTATCCTGAAAAAGGAATACACGATACAATCTCAGACCAACAAAAAAAGAAAGACGGAGCGCCGCGAACATCAAAACTGAAGCCACCTTTTTATCTATGTGTGAGTCGAAGGGTTGCCATTTGTAAAAAAAATACCCCTTAACTTGGGTAATAACATTTTATGGGTAGGCTAATATTGTACAAGTCAGTACAAGTAAGATATTGTTAGGTATGGTATCGTACCTCAATTGTTTAGAAGGACCTATATTCCGAAAAATACTAAAATTTTAACATCACAAAAAAAAAGTGCACCTTAAATCATAACATGATGTTAATGTCCGAAACCGGCGAGACCCCAACAGGCTCGTACTAAGCGAGTTTCCAAGACTAACTAAATATAATAAAAGCTGCCTGGCAATGTGTGTACGTTTATATAATAAGTTACCAAATGATCTCAAAAATTTAAACACTAGATTATTTACAAATAAAGTTTACGAATGGTTATGTGTTAATAGTTTCTATAGTGTTAAAGATTTCATTGACAAAAACTGTTAATGAACAAGTCAAACCTGCTGAAACATTTGTATGCTGATTATTATATTGGCAAAACATGTTTTGTTCTAAATTGTTCTTTTACCATCTTTTTATACCGTGTTTTATGCAAATAAATATATTCTTATTCTTCTTATTCTTATTTTCGTAGGTATGTATGAAGTTTTGGTCACACGGCGAAGTCCACGATTAGTTGAATGAAGGTCGTCATTATCAAAATGATCGGAACAAACCACGCTGGTTTTCGATGGCAGCCATTCTAGATCATTCCGACTATATCTTATAGCTACTATCCATTTACATTTTGATTCAGTATTAATTGGAAATCTAAAATATTAAATACATAAAAAAAGAAAACATGAATATAACTCGAAGTAAGAAATCATATTTAAATTTGTTTAATTGAATGGGAAAAATTTTAATCATATTATGGCAACCCTCGCACTTTATGTCACTGCTTTCGTTTGTTGAATGTTGAGGTTATTTGTTCCAAGGAACCTAAAATTCATAATTAGTAAAAAATGATGTTATTTCAAGTACTTAGGGGTGAAAAGTGATTCCGTGAGACTTTTTTTGTGATTTGCTATTGTTTTTACAAGTTTTCACAACACAGGAAGGCATAATTATATATTTTTCGACTCATGACGTACTAAGAGCGATGAGCATGGTTTTAGTGTAAGTGTGTGCGTGAGCGTGTGTATTTACTTGCAGGAGCACGGTTTTGTGGCTTCACTTTTGATGTTCGCGGCGCGCCGTCTTCCTTTTTTTGTTGGTCTGAGGATACAATTACATTTTCTCGATACAAAAAATTGCAAAGGTATTTCTATCTATTTTATCTTTTTTTGAGTATCATGGCGCAACGCTTATGACTATTATTCAATGGAATTTACTTTAAAACATTGAGTAGGTAATCGTATCAAATTTTAAGAAAAGCAGTTTTAGTTTAAAGACGGCATTTCGTTTTGGCACATATTTTTGATGGAAGTGGCACATACGTTGTTATAATCCGAGCGAACACTTCTTTCCCCTAGGTATCAAAAGTACTGTCATCACTCTCGTTCAATCATGAATCAGTTGCCCGATGGGGCTCATCAACGATAAATTTACGTAATTTTTTTGCAAATCGGTGCGATCTTGATTTATAGAATTTTGTTTACATAAAAAGTTAGTACTTTAGCAAGTTAAAGTAATTATTTAATATTTGGACTGTGTGTGTATATTCTTGTGAGTCCTGTGAAGGATATAAAAAAATGTTTTATTAATTCCTTACAACTTTCTTTGTATGGGGTTCTTCTTATGGTGAAAGGCTCAGTTATTTTAAAATATGCTCTCTTGACTACCGAAGAGACGTAACAGACCAAATCCTTCTTTACAAAATTGCTAACGGTTTACTAAATGTTCCCGATCTTTTGTCGGAATTAAGTACAGCTGTACCTCGACATATTCGATCTGGTCGCGAGACCATTACCTTTGCCACAACTGCAAGTCGTACTAACCTTGGTAGCACTGCACCCATGAATTGTCTAATGAGAAATTATAATAAAATTGCTACACGAACCAATAGCGTCGACATCTTTTCTAACCCTTTTCGTCAATTCCGTACGAGACTTAACCAGCTCGGAGTCTCAAAACCTCTGTGCGACACAAGCCACCTATTAATAAAATTGTATCCACTTTCATTTCCTTCTTCTTAGGTCTTTTTTGTTATTTAGTTAAACATTTCATCGTAGTTGTGAACATTATTCATAATTAATATCTATTTTTATTTTGTAAATAATTCAACTAACGATAAATAAAACTTCCTGTAATCATTAAATTCTCTGCTAGTGCTGTGCACTTCTGTAAGTGACGAGTTCACAATACCTATAGAACTATATGTGATTTTTGTATGTGTATGTTTAAGTGAGAGATTTTTACACACCATTATAAGTATGTTAGTGTGTTAGTAGTGAAATCAAAATCTTAACCATATATTTGTTAGTATTGTGTGTTAGTATCTCCAATGTTTGTTTCCTCCATGTCAGGACCGCCTGAGGTGGTAAAAGCCTCGTCCAAATGTTTCCATTCGTCCCGTAGTCTGGCTGTTCTTGCCATTCTTTCTATACCATCCACCCACCTTTTGAAAGGTCTGCCTCACTTTCTTTTCTTGTTTCTGGGGATCCAGTTTGTCAAGAACTGGGCCCATCTTTGTGGTTCCTCTGAATGTGGCCTGCCCATCTCCATTTTAGTTTAGTACCTTCTTAATTATTATTGTTTCGTTTATTTATTTTCTTTCATACACAATTACATTTTTAAATATTTCATACTTTAAAAAGATATAAAAAAACATTTAAAAATATAAAAAAAATAGAAGTCCACCGGTGTCGGGAGTAGGGTCCAAGCTACCAGTGGTTAGGGCTACAGAGACAGGAACGTCCTCACAATGCGAGCCGTATCGAGGAGTACTGCCTGCTGAATTAGGCGCTTGATCCAACCACCTAACGAGAGCCTCGAGAAATGTTGGTCAAGGCTTTCGGCCATCAGGCCATTAGCCGTTACAACAATCGGCACAATGATAGCCGAGTTCACATTCTACATGTCAACAACCTCGTGTGCTATGTCGAGATATTTTATTTGTTTCTCTTTCTCAGCTTTCACGAGGTTCTCGTCATGTGGAATGGTAGCATCGACTATCGATCTATCAATACTATATCAGGCTTATTTGCTACAATAGTCAGTAATGATAGACCGATCCCAGTACAACGTGTGATGGTCATTTTCGAGAACTGGGTCGGGCACATCTTGTAATATGGTACTTCAGAGTCCACAAGTTTATATTTCAGAGCAAGTTGCTAGTGAATAATCCTGGACGATGGCATGCCCGACACACGTCAACCGTACCGTCCTTCAAAATATGTCTCCAACAGTTATTCGTCAAGATAACTTCGTCCATAATTGCACAGACGAAACCTTCGGTTTCCCCGAAAAGGTCACCGAAACGTAGCCAAGATACGGACGCTAAGAAATCTACACCGGGTTCATGAAGAGCCCGATAGAAGCGCCCGTGAAGCACCTTGCTTTGACATACCTCCTTGCGTTCATCTGTAGTAAGTACTACAGGTTTGCACCAGTTCTTTTTGGCCATTGAGAGCGGGGTGAGCCCATTGTCCACTGTGACCACATCACGGTGCACACCCACATCGGCTTTAAAAAGTATTCCCTGAGGTTGCACACCTCGCGGTTGTGGAGGGTCTTCGCATTTAAAAAGCCTCGACCTCCGCACTTCCGCGGGATGTACAGTCTCATCACCGGTGCACGTGGGTGATGCATCCGGTTTGCGATCAGGTACGGACCCTCCCGTCCAGGGTATCCAGTTCGGTCTGAGTCCATTTGAGTATGCCGAAAGAGTACATCAAAATCGGCATGACCCTGAGGTGCTTAAGAGGAGTGGAGAGGTATTCCACGGCTATCAAAAGAATCCCGGAAGTACGGTCAAGATCCCTACCAGCATCTTACTGGAATAATTCCTTCCTCCGAGCAAGTTTGCTCTTGCGAATCTCCATTCAAGCCGGCCAATTAAGGCAAGAATGAGGTGGGAGCTCCGTTCCTCGTCAGTGTTCACTGCAGCCGGCCAATAAAGGCAAGCCAGAAGTGAGGTACAAGACTTCTCCCGGGAGATAGGGTCCGTGGGGTCGCTACTGCCCAACAGCTCGCCACATGCTTCCCTGCGAGTTTTTGTATCTCTCTTGGTCTGGCTTCTCATCCCTAAAAAGTAAGCATAGTTTGAGTAAGTTAAACTTATTTATTGATACTGATAAAACTTTACGAGTTGGAGGTAGATTAAAGGGTTCACATGATTTTAGTTTTAATAAAAAACATCCTTATTTAATCTCATCAAATGGTTTTCAGTATTACTGTTCCGTAGCGAGCACAAACGACTGCAGCACGCTGCCCCACAAGCGCTGCTATACAATATACGCGAGTCACACTGGCCAATAGGGGGCAGGAATCTGGCCAAACGCACTGTACATGACTGCGTTACTTGTGCACGCTTGAGAGGTAAATCCTTATCACCTATTATGGGCAACTTACCGCAGGAGAGAATCACTCCTGGTTTTCCATTTTTACGTAGTAGTGTGGACTACGCTGGGCCAGTGCTCGTATTGAACCGTAAAGGCAGGGGCTCAAAATTATTGAAAGGTTATATATGCTTATTCGTCTGCTTAGTGACTCGTGCAGTACATTTGGAACTGGTTAGTGACCTTTGTTCTGAGGCATATTTACTTGCGTTAAAGAGATTTATCTCTCGGCGTGGCAAACCTGCTGAAATTATATCTGACAATGGTAGGAATTTTGTAGGACTTGCCAATGAATTTTCAAAATTTTTATCAAATTGTTCGGCAGATTTAATTGATTATGCGACTAGTCAGGACATTAAGTTTTCTTTTATCCCACCGTATGCTCCTCATTTTGGTGGACTTTGGGAGGCTGGAGTAAAATCATGCAAGCATCACTTGTCCCGCGTAGTCGGTAATGCACACTTAACTTTTGAGGAGTTTAGCACGGTATTATATCAGATTGAAGCCATCCTCAATTCCCGTCCTATTAGTCCCATGTCGACAGATCCTAACGATTTCCTTCCCTTGAGTCCGGCCCATTTTCTGGTTGGTCGTCTCCTGACAGCGCCAGCAACTGAATAGCTGACTGAAGTTCCTGCTCATCGACTAACACGCTACCAACGACTAGAGCAGATCAGGCAACATTTTTGGTCTCGTTGGACCAAGGAGTATATCTCAGAAATGCAAGTAAGAACGAAATGGAAGGAGAACAAAACTGATCTTCAGCCTAATACTCTAGTGGTCATCAAAGAAGACAACACTCCGCCACTGAAGTGGAGATTAGGACGCATCATAGCCACATTGCCAGGAAAGGATGGGGTGCCCCGAGTAGCTGACATCCAAACTTCTAGTGGGATCATCAGACGCGCATTTCCTCGAATTTGTCCTCTGTTCGATGAAATTGATGACAAGATGTTGGACGCGAGTGCTTCCAAGGCCGGGGGCATGTCCAAGCATTAAGTGCTTTGGCTATTAAATGACTGAGTTGATTTCCGAACGAATCTTTTCACATCGCCCGCCATGGCGCCATCTTTTTTTCACTTTGCCGGCGACGATCGTATGTTAAACACTACTTATTATTTTGTAACAATAAAAAACCTGAAATACAGTAATTAAAATCGCCACCCGCATCTTTTATTGGAGAGACCCGCAGCTGTGCCCAATGACAATAAGAAGTACCAACAATGTTAGTAATAAGTACCTTAAAGCTAGTGTTAGTAGTATACACCGTGAAATTTGAATCATAGAACAAACGTTGTTCAGACCATGGTCTACTACCATTCTAAAGTATTAAGCGTAACATCAAATTACTCATCGCGGCAGTGATATGGCATTCAAAAGAGTTATGAGGAGTCCACGTGGACTACAAGGATGTCCAGCCAATGCGGGCCGAAATGCAAATAAATCATTAGCTAATGACATGCAATCGCGCGAAATATCGTCCCGCCCATTTCTTTTGTTGACTGCCGCCAGCCGCCCCCGCCACCCGAGCGGTAGCCAGTCTACCGAAATCTCTCGAGCGGGTGTATGCATCCGATGTACTTACGTCACGGGCACGTATCGCGCATTTTTTTGTGAAAATGAGTTCTAAGTGTTCTAACTATTTGAATGTGGAGTGATGTTGGATATGGCGTTTTGCGTGCAATTTTGTACCTACATTCTGAACTGTGATGTAAGAAAGTAACTAAGTAGGTAGGTACAGTAAGCGCTCAAAAGTGCATAAGCACGCTAAGAGTCGTATTGCTGTGAACACGCGGTATAGTCCGTACATTTGTATGTGTAAACAGTCAGACGTCTGTGGTGTGAGTGCTGTACACACACCACAGAGAACGCAGTTTTGCACTACTCACTATCGTATCGTCACGGTTCGCGGGCGCCGCACTTATATTTCCATAACTTTTGTTAGCACGCATCATACGCGTGACCTTGGCCAGTGTATCGCATTGCTAAAATTCGAAAGTAAATTATATGTGCATATAGCAGAAGGCGTTAAGCGTTGGTCTTAGATTCAAGATGGCTAAGGTTCTAATCTCGTAAATCACAGCGCTGTTTTTGCAAATATTATTATTTTTGTTTGCAAAAATAATATTTTTAAATATCCTGCCTATTTATTAATGTTGTTATTGCAATAAAGGGTTTAGAATAAAAAATGCGTGATATGTTTTAATAAAAAATTAATAATATTTATTCGTTATGTTTATTTTACTTAAGTATAGTTATCAAACTGCTACAATTATTTATCATTACTTCACCTGAATAATATGTGAAATAGATGTCTAGAAACTTAGAAGCAATTTGTATTATTTTGACATATTTAAATTTTGAAATGTTTTAAATTTTAAATGGATTTTTTTCACCATAAATATAAAGATTTGATCATGGTCGAAGTAATGAAGCAATAAATAAGAATATTAGACTACTTAAAATGTAAAAAAATCTACTGACAAAATTGTTGATTTTAAGGTTAAAGGCAGTTTGTTCATATTAATCATTTTAAACTTTATTTGGCTTTAGTAAATATTGGTTGGTATTGAGGTTATAGCTTAAGTATTCATTTTCTTTACGAAAACAAGATTGAAACTAAACCTCAAATTTTAATCCTAAAATAATACTATTACTAAAATAATATTAAACAATTTCGGTATATCTGCAAGAAATACGACAAACACCCTATTGAAACATGCTTAAAAAATTCGTTACCATAAATTCATGCAATAACGAATCTGTTGTTTATTAAGTTGGTACGGTCAATATTTTGAGGTCAAAAACGGTTTTCTAGCTGGTCTTCAGTGATGCAAGCCTTCAGAGTGCACGGTGAACGGTTCATAATGACGTGTTTTTAATAATTCAGCAAAATATCTCGTTGGTATGAAACCATTTGTTTCATATTCATTCAGCATTTGACGTCGCTGCTACTCGATAATAAGCCCCTTCCTCATATTATCTCTTAACCCTCACAGTATTTCTCTAGAACAAAGAAAAACATTGTTTTTATTCAACTCAACTCAACTCAAAGCATTTATTTCAATTAAACCATTTACAGGCACTTTTGAATTGTCAAGGAATCGGTCAGTCAGAAATAGGTATGAAGCTAGTTGCCCATTCCAAAGCGTAGTAGGTACCTATGGAGAAGAACGGGCAAGAAACTCCACGGACACTCTTTTAAATAAAAAATTGTTACAAAATATTGGTTACATCATTCATGTTGAAATTATACATGTGAGAACAATGTAGAAAGACGTGCACGTTAGAAGCGTCCGTAATAAAAAGATAAAACAAAGAACATATCAAAAAATAAAAATAAGCCCTGGCAGCTAAGAGATGACCAGTCCCAACTGACGGCGCCCGTTCACGAACATGACGCATGGATTAGCACCATTTAGCTCAACCATTTTGAAGGGAGCTAAATGATCCAACACACGCGCCACCATCAGCGAAACATTTGAGTGAGCATGACATACCTACTCACAGCCGCCAGGGCAGATTCAAGTCAATGCAAGACATATTACCCGGTAAATGGTAACTCTTTAGTACATAGTACTCACACCTGTGCTATGCAATTATATAATACAATGGAGATTGAGTTTATACAATGCAAAGATAGTCTTACAATCTTCAGCAGCTCCAACAGTATTTGCAAATGTTAATCAATTAGTTGTGGAGCAGGACCAGCATTGAGCCAAGCATTTTTATCAGCGATGTAATCCCCCAACGTATAATATGCCTGCCTGCATAGTGTGCGTTTTATACAAGATTTGAATTTCGTCTCATTCAGTTGAAGTATGTGGGGAGGAATTTTATTGTAACATTTTAAACAGTATCCCATAATACCTAATTACACATAATACCTAATTATTTATTATTCACTAATCGAATTAAACCTCACAATGAATTTAAAACTTTAAAGGCATCTTCTGTCTCAACAATACCTCTGTTCTATCAACAATACCCTTGATTAAGATTTATGTTTAGTAAAATATGAAATACACACTTCCCTGTTTATTATTCTAGCGTATGGCACTCGTGGGTTGCAGCTGAAAATCAGCGTCAGGTGGTACACTTTGTGTTGTCATCTGACAATATGCTGAGCTGAGGCCCTTTTGGCATTATAATCATTGTTTTCTGTTTTTTATAGTTATAAGGTGTATTTTTTCTGCAGTAATGCCAATAAACGCATTTTTCTTTCTTTTCTTTCTTTCTTTAAATATATAAATGATAACACTCACACTTAGTCCGGTTTCATTAGATATTCACTTCACTTTTACGCAGCGCAATAATATTCTCTGATCTGATCTGATCTCTTCAATATATTTTATGCCTGATTTTTGATAATAATAACCACAACACTGAACTAAATACTCGTCACCAATATTATCCACGAACCAACAAAGTTCTATTAATTGAATACTCGTAACAAACTGCATCTACCCCACAGAAATCAAAATAATTTACTTAGTTTTTTGTGGTCTACCTGCTAAACTTTAATATTTATGTGAACAAGACGAATGAAACAAAAAACGAATGATGATTATCGAACTAGTCATTGGTTGCAGACAAAGTGAGTGTGTGTGTGTAATGTGCGTGTCTACAGTAGTGTAACAACTTATAGAAGAAGGTCGTAAGTCAAACCGAAGCGTCAGTCTATTGCTTTGTGAGATTGCTTATGGACTTTTGGTCGGTACTGTACCTACTTTACTTACCAGAACTAATAATTAACATCAGCTAGAATTTCTGACGATCTTAGGATCGTCAGAAATTCTAGCTGGCCCGATAAGATTCTAGCCCGATAAGAATGAAGAGAAATTGGAATCAAAGTTGTCTTGGTGCACAGCTAACTGTTATTATGTTGTGATCTCAGGTAGATTCATATTAGGTTCATGTTAAAATACTTACTTTGATCCATTAACAGTGTTAAAAGTAAATTTGGAAGGAAATTTTAGCAAATTGAAATTGTCATAATTACGTAACTTGAAAACTCACTTTTTTGTTTGTACAGATATTTCTTTAGTTTTGGTCTTAAATGAAATGTCTAAACTTAAAACCACTTAGTTCATGAAAATCGGCCCACGGAACAAAAAGATACGGTAATTTTTATGTATGGAAATTTTGTTTAGTTAATAATTTGTAAATGTTTGTTCTAATAACGCCTCACTTTTAGTTAACTCATAATTATACTCATAGATTTTACTCATAAAATTTTCGTACCTACCGCGGGCTTAATATGAAAATACTTTGATACGCGAGCGCCGCCGCAGTGTCTGTGTAGTAGGGAGTAACGATAATCTCGACATTTTAAACTTTGTCTTTTTTCAAAAACCAATTTTTTTTATTTTTATTATTGGATGCTTTAGAATGCTAGTAGACCATGGTCTGAACAACGTTTGTTCTAGCAAAACTGTGATTCAAATTTCACGGTGTATTATTATTAAATGTCTTTAACATATCTCGGGACCCTGGGGTTCCGGACCTTTGGAAGGCGTACGAGGGGCCGAAGCCAACTCGCAGAGGCCCCTTAGACATTTTTAAGTATTGAGGCACCAACCGACGATTATCCCTGTTCGCACTACGCAAGGGCACCCAAGGACAACCCCCGGTTGGTGTAGGACTATTGCAGGATATGGAAACAAATATATTTTGACTATGGGTTTGGGTGGCTAAAGTGGACTGGTTACCTGGAACTATGGAATGACTATGGCCCCTGCCTGATCAATGTTTATATGTACACGGATAAAATGGCAGGGGGTGACTTGCACACTCAATAATGGGCCCCCGAAAATGGTCGCTAGCACAAAGTGTCGAATCGACAAGGGGGCAACATGTCCTGAGGTGCTTATGAGGAGTGGAGAGGTATTCCACGGCTATAAGTAGGCGGAAGTACCTACGGTCAAGATCCCTACCAGCATCTTACTGGAATACTTCCTTCCTCCGAGCATGTTTGCTCTTGCGAATCTCCACACTCAAGCCAGCCAATAAAGGCAAGAATGAGGTGGGAGCTTTGTTCCTCGTCAGTGTTCACTCTAGCCGGCCAATAAAGGTAAGCCAGAGGTGAGGAACAATACTTCTCCCGGAAGATAGGGTCCGTGGGGTCGCCACTGCCCAACAGCTCGCCACATGCTGCCCTGCGGGTTTTTGTATCTCTCTTGGTCTGGGTCCTCACCCTAGACCTGTTTCGGCAAAGTAAACTTTACCGGCACAGACCCAGAGTTTCGGAGCACGCAAGCCCCACCACGACGTCAACGTAGAGATACGGCGGTAGGGGTATATTATTATTATTATTGAGAATGAGATTGAAACATTTTGCACAGAAGATGACCAAGTAGTAAGGCACAAATTTCTCACTTGGCCATCCTCTCCACAAAATGCCTCAAAATGGGAGAATAAAAACTCTCAGACACTGTTATCAGAATGCTGTTGCTACTGGCCCGTGTTCTAGTTACTAATGATGCGAGTTTTTTTCGAATGATCACATGAAAACCGATTCTGTGCAAACATTTCCGACGCACTACAGAAACAGGGCAGTCTCAACAGCATTCTGAAAATATTATTATAATGGACGCGTAAGACATCTGCGACCTTTTGGTGTAGCTGGTCCATAGACCCCTGTGTACAGTCAACGGTCATAAATGGAGTGCCACCGGAATGTTCATATTTGCCTGCACGCCAGGTCTGTGCCTATCTCTGTGTGCGTAATGTTTTAATGCAGACAGTTCCAACGCGCACACAGTAGATTTAGCTACGAAAGGGCGATGTTGGTTGGTCAGACGAATGTGTGGTCATACCTACATAGAATTGTTTTCTTCATAATTAATTATCGACAACAGCGCCTATTTAAAAGCAATGCTAAAATTCAACATAATAGTTGTACTTATTGTATGTAACGATGGCAGGATCGTACGAGTAGGTCGTTATAGTTGTGTGTGCATGAGAATGGTGAAGGTTCGAACCTCAGAGCGAGCTCGACTCTTTTTGTTCTTCTTTATTTTCGTGTCAGAGTTCAATTATTTGAATCTCATTAATTTACAATGACTAAGTATATTATGTTATGGAAGGTAAAAATAAAGTAGGTATAATAAGTAATTTAATAATAATTAAAAAAATATTATCTCTGGTTGCTCGCGTCTAGCTAACGGCGAGTACCTACTTGCACATAATAACCAATAACCAAGTGGCTAGTATTATTCACCAGCAACTTGCTTTGAAATATAAACTTGTGGACTGTGAGGTACAAGTATGTGCCCGACCCAGTTCTCGAAAATGACCATGTCACGTTGTACTGGGATCGGTTTATCATTACTGACAGGACTATTGTAGCAAATAAGCCTGATATACTTAGTGGTGATAGATCGATTAGCGCGCCGCGCAATGATAGTCGATGTTACCATTCCACATGACGAGAACCTCGTGAAAGCTGAGAAAGAGAAACAAATAAAATATCTCGACTTAGCACACGAGGTTGTTGACATGTGGAATGTGAGCTCGGCTATCATTGTGCCGATTGTCGTAACGGCTAATGGCCTGATGGCCGAAAGCCTCGACCAACATCTCTCGAGGCTCTCGTTAGGCGGTTGGATCAAGCGCCTGATTCAGAAGGTAGTAGGTACTCCTCGATACGGCTCGCATTGTGAGGAGGTTCCTGTCTCTGCAGCCCTAACCACCGGTAGCTTGGACCCTGCTCCCGACACCGGCGGAACTCAATTTTTTTATATTTTTAAATGTTTTTTTATCCTTTTTATTTTAAGAAATATTTAAAAATGTAATCGAATAAGAATTGAAATGAATAAACGAAACAAAAAAACTCAATTTTTCATAGGGACATTTATTTTTGTTATTATTAACCTTTAAAACACAAACATAATTACTGACAAATGCGTGCACTGACTGGACAGGCCCTCTCAATCTGTGTGGTGCTTTCCTCAAAAGACCACTTCAGACACCAATCCACATGGCCTTCACATGATCTGACCAAGATTATGTCTGGACTTTAAAAGAGACTGACACCTCTGAGTTTGTTTCGGCCTTTCTTCTCAGAGTAGTCAGATAGGAAACGCCGACCTCATCTAGTTTTAAAATATGATTGACGTGTAAAAGTGTTTGTACAAACCTACTTACAGAAATAAAATCATTTATCATTTATCATAAGTAATAAGAACAATTACCAAACGTTGAACATAAATTAATTTGTTCGTAAATCATTTTTGGTTGCTAATAAATGATGCAGGTGTTGCGAAGGAGGTTGATGATAAATGATAATCAATTACTTACAACTTTGTATATTGTTACCAGTCCAGCGACACGTACAGGAAAGAGAGCAAAAATAAAGTTACACGATCTTTTATAACATTTCAAATGACAGTTGTCTACCTTACTAGGTACTCAACTAACATGAATATTGCAACAGATAAAAGGAACTGAACTATTAATACAAAACTAATACTTTTAAACTAAAAATTGTAACAATGCCTTTACAAAAATATAATTGATAAGAAAATTAATCTCTTAGATATTCTTAACAACATAATTTAATGGAACTTACAAACTCAATCATTTAATATTTAAACATAGGTAAAACAAATAAATGAAATGGCAACAGCAAATAAATTGGTCAGTGTGACCCTATAACGATATAATTGATACGATAACATTCGGCCGTCCTGACTAAAGCCGTGTCCCACGGCGATCTTGTTTACTGGCATCGGCTGTTGTCGAAGGAGTCATCTCGGGGAAGAAGTAACGCCGCCTGTCGCGTGTGTCGACCACGAAGTAGCCCTCGGCGTTGCTCTGCCGTACTGCGCAGTAGCAACAGCAGTCGGTTCCGCTTTCTCCATCTGTAACGTGAATTTAGTCTACAAACCAACAGGTCCATGTATACAGATTGTACATATTCGTACCCAAGTAAATATTATGTATGTGGATTGCACACAGCAGCTAAATGGATATCATACCTATAGCTAGTTAAATGGATTTCGTAGCTAGGTAAATGGAAAGCACATAGCTAAGTGAAAGAATAACATATAACTTGGTGAATATACAACTTATAGGTAAATAAGGATTACATCTAGCTTAATGAGCGGATAACATAGATGAGTAAATGGATATCACATAACAGTAAATAAATAGCACATAGATCAGTAAATAGATAACACATAGCTTAGTAAATAGATAGCACATAGCTAAACATTTAGATAGCACATAGCTAAACATTTAGATAACACATAGCTAAACATTTAGATAGCACATAGCTAAACATTTAGATAGCACATAGCTAAACATTTCGATAGCACATAGCTAAACATTTAGGTTGCACATAGCTTATCAAGTACATACTTGATAAGCTATGTGCAACTATAGGCACATAGCTAAATATTTGGATAGTACATAGCTAAACATTTAGGTTGTACAAGCTTGTTGAACAGATAGCACACAGCCAATTAGATTTAAACACGGATAGAGATCTCTAGGGAGAATAATTGTAAGTACGTATTATTGAACGCTCGGATTGTTAAAAGTGCATGTTTAGTAATTGCGAATGTAGCAAAATACTAGGTAGGTAGGTATATTATCTAGCTTTTCTATGGGATGCAATTCCCCCTCACATCGACCGTAACCTGATTTACCATACGTACATTGGAGACACCTTTTAATATATGTTCGAATGAATCCAGTCATATTTGGAAACCAGTAGGAAGATTTTATTAGTTTTCAGTCCTCTCAAAACCTGGATGCCCAATCTGGTCATAGAACTTCTGCAATATACTGTATTTGGCCAATTTTGGAATAAAACGTTCACCTGTTAAAGTGTTCCTCTATAACCTGCCGTTAGTTACGGTATAATTATTAGTGATATCTCGATTTTCCGTACCCGCCTGTAGCTGACTAATAATTTGTTGGATATCGTAGTCCTGAAGTTGAACCGACAGCGCCCTATCGGTTTCGTTAATCATGTCAATATCTACTGTATTGACGCCTACTGGATTCCGATTTAGCGCATGTCGTATTTTATCACCAGGCCTATATTCCATCTCTAATTCAAAGTCCTGAATAGTTAGCCACCATAGTGCAATGCGTGTTATTAGGTCCTTTTTTGTTAAAGTAGTACGAATGGCTGCACAGTCTGTGACAACTTTTACCGGTATTCCTACAAGATAGATGCAAACTCTTTTTAGGGACTCCACCACAGTGAGTGTTTCCAACTCGTAGCTGTGGTAGAATTGCTCGTCTTTACTGGTGACTCTACTGAAGTACGCTACAGGTTTTAGGGTATTATCAGATTGAAACTGCACTAAAATGTCGCCTAGACCTATTTTACTTGCATCCGTATGCAACTTAATTACCGCATTACGATTATAAATAGCAAGTATAGGTCTTTCGAAATACAGACGGGTTTTTTGTTCGGTTAATAACCTGTTAAGGGTAATAAAAGCTGTTTTGTTCATCGCCCAACATCAAGGAGCGTCTTCCTTTGTTAATTCAGCAAGAGGGCGATCTATGGATGCAATATCTCTAATAAACTTTCGAAAATATGATGCCAAACCAATAAATTGGCGGGTTTCGTGAACATTGCTCGGAGTTTTAAATCCGAATACACAATTAATTTTATGTTGGCCTGGTCTAATTGTTCCCGCTGTATCAAATTTCATGGCCCAAGTAATCAGTAGTGGTTTTGTGAAATGAACATTTTCTTTAAGTCGAGTCTATAATTCGCACGTTTTAGTTCTAGTTAATAAACATCCAGCCCGCCAGATTTTTGATTCATTACCTACATTAATTATTTTAATAACTTCAGTCGTAGCCGAGAAAATAGTGCCCGATATAAAATACATAGCCTCTGAATTGTACACTGGTAGCGTAGTAAACATTGTATCCATACAATCAATATTTAGAAAAATATGAACAAGCGTTTCGCAACATGGAGGTATAGTTGCATCTTTCAATAACCGTATAGAATATTTATGTTCAAAGTCATCGCCATGCAGATTATATTGCGTTAAAATACTATCACAGGGGTCACATATTGTATTATAGTAACACACAGTTAAGTAGTTAACTAACGAATATTATTTTGACAGATAATAGGTTGACCTATAAAATCATGTCAATATCACCCATATATATGTTACTTCTGCAAAGCTGGGTATTCGTAATTTATCAATGTCTACCGTGAAGTGAACTGTTCACAAAGAATTTTATACAACTACCCTCAAATTCCCTCAGAACTATCGTAAATGGCAATAACGGAAGATTTAATCTTTTAACCACGTTCATTCGTAAAACAATAACTTCACTACCGGTGTCTATGTATGCACTCATACAACGGTTATCAATGAACATTTTATTTTAACAGTCATTAGAAGCATTACTGAACTCAAAAGTGTGCATCACCTTGGCTGCTGTACTCCAACAGATGCGGCTTTGTGGCCCCGTCGTTGGCAGGTGGTGCAGACGAGCTCGCTCCGGCAGTTCTTTACCTCGTGGCCAGGTCTCCGGCAGACGTAGCACAGCTTTATAGACTGCTGCGCCGATCCTCGAAGCCACGTGGTTGATGTAGTCTTAGCAGGTCGCAGCGCCGCTGTCCAGCCTCTTGTAATTTCCCAACGAAGACAAATACCCGTAGTACATACAGTTCTTCAGCAGCATCATATCTGAAAGATTTTACATTAGGTCTTAATTCAACTGGGACACCCCTGATTAAACACGAAATTGTCGCTTTTCTTCATCCCGTTTAAATTTCTTGGACAACGATACTTATCGTGAAAATATGCGGTCACGGTTTCGTCATCACTTTTCTTACGTGCCAACTTAATCAATTCTAATTTATCAACGAAATCCACGGCCATAGGGTAAGCTCGTTCGAGTGCATATTTCCATTCATCCCAAGAGAAATAATAATTATCAAAATTTTCATACCATTTCCTTGCAGAGCCACGTAACCTCATGTGCATAATATAGGACTTATCAGCGTCACTCCAATCGTAAATATGTCTCAATTGATCCATTTTATTAAGCCCAGCCCTAGCACTTAAAGACTTGGGTCCGGGTTGAATTTGAAGATTAACTCTGCATCTGTGTGGGTAGTTATTCTTTTCCTCGCAGCATCTGAAAAGCAGTTGGTAGAAAAAAAAATTAAAATTGTTTCGGTTACCTCGGCATTAGTAGTTCCTGCATTATCCATTTTTCTTTTCTTTCCTAGTCCGCCGATGTAAGGTCCCAAACCCGCCATTATTAGCTTGTTACCTTGTGAAGCGTTATGTAGGCCCTGATCCCACTTCTGAGATGATGCAGGTGTTGCGAAAGATGATAAATGATAATCAATTACTTACAACTTTGTATATTGTTACCAGTCCAGCGACACGTACAGGAAAGAGAGCAAAAATAAAGTTACACGATCTTTTATAACATTTCAAATGACAGTTGTCTACCTTACTAGGTACTCAACTAACATGAATATTGCAACAGATAAAAGGAACTGAACTATTAATACAAAACAAATACTTTTAAACTAAAAATTGTAACAATGCCTTTACAAAAATATAATTGATAAGACTCTTACATATTCTTAACAACATAATTTAATGGAACTTACAAACTCAATCATTTAATATTTAAACATAGGTAAAACAAATAAATGAAATGGCAACAGCAAATAAATTGGTCAGTGTGACCCTATAACGATATATTTGATACGATAACATAAAATTGGATGTTACCTATTGTTTTTTGAGGTTATAGCTTAATTTATTCATTTTCTCAAAGAAAAGAAGATTGAAACTTAACCTCAGTCCTACAATCTTACAATTATTAATTAACTTATTACTATGATGGCCAGTGTATCCCCTGAATTCCCCTGATAACATTAAATATGTATTACTTACTTATACTTTTTTATTAATATTTAGTGTGACCTCCGTTATTATTAAGGCAGTCAAGAAGTCGTTGACGCTTGGAGGCCACAATATTGCTACAAATATCTGTACCACGTAAACTGTCCCACAACTCCATGCAATGGGACTTAAGCTGTTCGTGACATTTTTCGTCTCGTTAGATCAGGGGATCGCGCTGGCCACGGAATAACTTTAACATCCGAATGCTGACTAAACCTCTCACGAACAATACCGGCACGATGTATCGGACAATTATCTTTAACAAAATAAATTTCACCAATTTCATCCACTGGATAAACATTGCGCATAGTAGGTAGCATTATGTCACTCAAAACCTCGACGTAGTTGGAACTGTTGGCCCGCTTCGGTATAAATTCTAACTCACCCGGCCTTTGAGCACTAATCCACTCCCACATATTCACAATTATTCTTCCTGACTCCGTATTATTTATAATGTTATTGTCAGACCAACGTCTATTGTATCTGCGCCACAAAAGAAGTATTCCTGTTTGACACGATTTAAAAGTTTTTTCGTCAGTAAATATAGTAGTCTCCCAATCAAAGTCTAAATATTCCCGAGCAAAACGTAACCGTTCCTCCTTATATGCCTTTGCGTTAAAAACGGTTTTTGCGCTGGAGTTCGATGATGGAGGCCTTCGGTATGGAGTGCACGGCGAACAGTGCGCAATGACGTATCGAATTCTTCAGCAAATCGTCTTGTTGGTATAAAACCATTCGTTTTATATTCACCAACCATAAAGCGTCGCTGAGACTGGTTAATAAGTGGCGGCCTACCACTTCTTACACGGTTCTTCAGACTTCCCTCTTCCTCAAATCTTTTCACCCAACGTCTCATAGTATTTCTCTAAAAATAAAGAAATCCTTATTACTCATTTTGAACCACCACATATGAGATTAACAAATAAAATAAATCCCAACAAAAAAACTTACACATAAACCGGTTTCATTGGATATTTCAGATATATTAAATCCATTGTTATTATGGCTACAATTTTCGCCCTGGCTTTCACATTTATATTACCTAGCTTGCATTTTTAATAAAAATCTTCAAACTAAAAACCACTAAAAAGCAATACCACAAACGCTCGTAACTAAGTTCACCAACCAACAACGTCATGCGATTATATTACAGCGAGTAAATAAATTTTATTTCAAATCTACCCTAAATTGTTACATTTTTTATGTTGACCAGTTTAAAATATTGAATTACCTAAAGATACTTACTCATTCCTCGACATTCGCTGTCTTTTTCTCATTGCTATAATCAGAAAAAGACAGCGGGGCACGATAAGCACATGCACTAAGAGAAACTGTTATATACCGCGCTCTTTCTGTTTGGTTCATGATGAAAGAGTGCAATAAACGGGTGTGTATGAAATGCCTTATTAGAAGGTCTCAAGTGCGACGAGTTACGATGCGATAGCTTTGTAAGAGTGGTATTGGACTTATGACCGGTACTGTACATACCCTGATGCTGGGGCCACACCAACGGGAAACGCCGTTAATTATCGCGATGATAGACTTTATTCCAACGGGTTAAGGTCCATCATCGTGATAATTAACAGAGTTTCCCGTTGGTGTGGCCCGAGCATGACAATATGCCTTGAATAGTGTTATCACACCTAACCTAAAGGTATTGCAGGTATTCGTCTCAATCTCAATGAAGTTAAAAAATACTGACCACATGGTCCGTACAGCGGGAGAATCTACGTGCCACCATAATATATTACCTCGGACCGCCCATGCTCTACGCTCCTTTATCTACATTATCTTAAGGTCGTCGGTAAGTATGTGCCCCAGATATTTAAATGTATTAGGTACTACTCTTTTTATGCTCTTTTTATGGATTACAGGTTTGATGTTATGTTATTATTAATAAAACATAGTTAAAAACGGTATGAGCATGAAAAATCGATTCACAAAAAAACGATTTTTGAATTGATGTTTTATTTTACCATTTTCAACACAATGCACATACCTACACAGTGCACAACGACCGCGCAAACACAACGTGGCCGGTCGGGAACTGCAATGAAACCTGACGTGACGCCAAGATCGGATGTGCAAGTAAGGATGGTGAATGGCGATCTGAGATCGATAAATTGATAATTGTTTTTTCTCGAATCTAACACACTAAAATTGAAATAATTTGACTGCCTCGTTGCACTATGGAAAATATAGGTCGGTATCGGATCAAAAATCTGTAACTTCATGAATTTTTGTCGTATCGTGATGAAATTTGGCACAAATATGCAGTAAGGTTTGGAGATTCGAATGATAGTGTTTTCTTGTATATCTATGTATGTTTTTTTGCAGAGAATGAAAGAAGTGGGAAAAAATCACGAAAAAAATAGTTAAAAATTTATTTCAAGTGGAATACAAGTTTATAATGACTAAAAAAATTAAACCATGGTTAATTACAACAAGCAAAGTAAACAAAATATATATATATGAAAACAATTTACTAAATTAAAATCATATTACTAATAGGTACATCCTATACTCTGGCTTCAGGAAATGATGTAGCTAGGTACAAATATAAGTAATAACTAAATATAAATATTATTTTTAACTTATACCACTTCAGGATCAGGGTCAGTAAATGTGGGTTCACTTTCAGGTGCCACGTTTAAAAGACTTAGTGCCTCTTCTTCAAGTTCTTTCACATTTCTTACGTACGGTTTTCTCAAACTTGTTATATATGGAGCTGACGTGTATAAAAGCGTTTTAAAGATATCTTCATTTGTAGCAGATCGGGAACATTTTCTGGCATGATGAAGTCGTATGTTTCTGTAGTCTTTGTTGCGAGACTCTTGTGCGTCTTCCGATAGCTGTCCAATAGGAAGCACAGCAAAATGTTTGATAACGTTTTCCCCGTGTATGAGTATTTTATGAATGGAGGATGGCATATAATACCAATCGTAATTACTTACATAGATTCTTGCAGTTTCTATTGCATATTCCCCAAATTTTTCAGGGTCGATCATCATTCCAGTATAGTTCCAATGTATAGGCGTTTAATCAATGCTTCATCTACACTACAGCCACCCCCCCACCCCCTACTTCATCTTCTCTACTTACTTACTTACTTACCTGTTATTTCCGATGAGCAAGTGCTATTATAGAAGAATCTTTGTGCGGTATTGCCATCGTTCGTATTCCCGCTAACTTGCCAAGGTTTGTCGACGATTAATCCCAACTCCTCCCTGAAACGTTTTTGAACAAGTTCTTTCTTTTCTTTTTTTAATCTCTTATTTTCCTCAGTTGAAGCAGACCAAGTCTTAAACGAACGATTATAGGAAATATGCAATATCATTTCCATGCAGCGAATCCAGGCGTGTAAGGTGGACAATCCGTATTGGTAGGCGTTTTCGTTTTCAGGTCTGGCAGTTACTTTCGATAGGTCATTCATTAGCCGTGGAGTAGCCCCACATATCGTGCATGTGGAACCAGATGGAGTATCTGTAAGGACCTGAGCCACCTTTCTATCGATCATCGTTAGAAATAGTTCATGCTTCACATTTACTACAACACCATCTTTGTTTATAAGTGATGCTTGTGCAGCCCTAATTTGTTTTTTAATATCATCGACAACTGCCTTGGTTTTTTCTGGAGTTTCCTTACAAAACTCAATAGAAGTCTGCAAAACGGACAGATGAAGGTACCGGATTTTGTCAAACAACGGATCCCGATTGCACATCAACTAATCTGATGGGGACTAATGAAGTGATGAACAAATTGGCATCTGAAATTGTTTCCGACTCTTCTGCAAGTATTTGCTTGTATTGGCTTTGATCAGATGAACCATCACATCCCCATTTACAAAAGGATCAATGTTCTATGTTGTTTTTGGAAAACAGAATAGATTTTTAAAATTCTAGCAGCAGTATGATCCAACATTCAAGCAGTGGCAGTATCTGTTAAAACCAAATTTTGTCACGTTTCGATAGCAGCCATATACTGTCCTCCACGGCACATGATAAGAAAAGAGCGATATTTACAACTCTTTGAACTTCTAGGCCAGAGATTCATTCTAGGCGGTGATTTCAATGCCAAGCATACGCACTGGGGATCAAGACTTACTACAACAAAGGGCAGGCAGCTCCTAAATGCAGTAAAAGATAACCATTGTGACGTTAAGAGCACAGGGAAACCAACATACTGGCCAACTGACCATCAGAAAATACCGGATCTTATAGACTTTTTCATATGCAAAAATATATCCACTAATTACTTTAATTTGGAGGAAGGTTTTCACATGAATTCGGACCACTCCCCGATTATCCTAAGACTTAGTCAAAAAATCCTACTAAGAGAAAGCCATTTAACCCTGGTTAATAAGTCTACAGATTGGGACAGTTTTGCCCTTGATCTAAATAATATTATCGACCTAAAAACTCCTTTGCAAAATCAGGATCAGCTGAACTCGGAAGTAAACAAATATGTTGTTAATATCCAACAATGTGCATGGAACAATACGCCACAGTTAAAACGTAAATATAAGGGACATATCTATCCCAAAGAAATTGTGAATTTACTATCTGAGAAAAGAAAGCAAAGAAAGCGGTGGCAGCAAACGAGGTGCCCCCGGGATAAAACATTACTAAATAATCTAACTAAACGATTAAAAAGGAAAATTCTACAATTTGAGGATGAATGTCTGAATGCTAACCTTGTGCAGCTAACCAACGACCAATCCACGGATTTCTCTCTTTGGAAAGCGACAAGAAAACTAAAAAGGCCGATTATGCAAATACCGCCCATCAGAAACAGCGACGGAAAATGGGCAATAAGCAATGAACAAAAAGCGCTTAGGTTTGCCCAATACTCAGAAGACACTTTACAACCCAATGAGAGCTCCATAGACAAACTTGAGAGTGAAAAGTTATCACAAAGTCAAAGAATTCGACTTGTGACTCCTAAAGAAGTTCTGAGAGAAATTCAAACCAACATTAGCTCAAAGAAATCCCCGGGTTACGACCTCATAACAGGAGAAATTTTAAAACACCTCCCGCGTAAAGCCATAGTAAAGCTGACCAGACTTATAAATGCTGCATTTATGCTAAAATATGTACCTGAGCCATGGAAGGTTGCTGAAGTCATTATGATTGCGAAGCCTGGGAAACCACCCCATGAAGCATCATCATATAGACCCATTTCCCTGTTGCCCGTATTATCGAAGCTATTTGAAAAACTGTTATTAAAACGGTTGAAACCAATAATAGAAGAAAAAGACCTAATACCAAACCATCAATTTGGCTTCAGGGAAAAACACTCTACAATAGACCAGGTACACAGAATAACTGACATTATTGAAAAAACACTCGAAAACAAGCAAGTCAGCGCCACCGTATTCCTAGATGTTGCGCAAGCTTTTGATAAAGTTTGGCATGAGGGTCTGGTATTTAAACTCAGACGCATGCTACCTCCAGAATTTGCAGACATTCTAGAATCATATATAAGTAACAGAATGTTTAGAATAAGGCAAGAGGACGCATATTCCGAGCTAAAAACTATAAAAGCCGGGGTACCACAAGGAAGTGTGTTAGGCCCAATCCTGTACCTGCTATACACTTGCGATATCCCTGAGCTGGAAAACAACACCATTGCGACCTTTGCAGATGACACTGCTATTATGGCTACCGGATCAAGCCACAAAGAAGCAGTCGAAAAAGTTCAACTAGCTGTGAACAAAGTTTATGACTGGACACAAAAGTGGAAGATCAAACTGAATGAATCAAAATCAATTCATATTGATTTCACTAATAAACACTGCGATTACCACCCAATCTATATAAATGGCATGCAAGTGCCTTATGCTAATACAGCCAAATACCTTGGCATAACTCTTGACGCGAAACTGCGTTGGAAATCTCATGTCAAAAAGAAAAGACAGGAACTAAACATACGTTATAAAAGTATGTATTGGTTACTCGGAAGAAAATCTTGCCTATCAATACATAATAAACTTATAATATTCAAGCATATTCTTATGCCAATTTGGACGTATGGCATCCAACTTTGGGGCTGTACTAAACAAAGCAACGTCAAAATAATTCAAAAATTCCAAAACAAAGTACTCAGGGATGTTGTAAATGCACCATGGTATATTAGAAATGACGACCTCCACCGTGACCTTAAAATGGAACTCGTCAACACCATCATCCAAAAATTTGCTAAAGCCCACGAACACAGACTCCACCGACATGTGAATGTCGAGGCAATACAACTGCTAGACAACACGGACATAGTGCGTAGGTTAAAGAGAACTAAACCATTTGAGTTAGTGTAGTGTGTAAATAGTGAATTAATAAATAGTAACAATGCTGTGCTATACATATAACACAAGAACCAGTGTTTTACCAATTATCAGACCCTAAGAAAGTGCTACGAAATTGACCTTGTGTAAGAGTGCAAATTGACACTATTCTTAGATATAACATAATCTATCTCGTAAAATATTAAGTTAGAATTAAATTGCTTATTAGTCTATTAGGCTAGATTGTAATCAATTACTAAGAACGTCAATTCTTATTAATACAGAAAAAAAAAAAAAAAAAAAAAAAAGTATGTTCCAATAAATCTTGGATATTAATCACTTTAGCATAAGTATTCGTGATTTCGATTGTAGAAGATGGTGGATAACAGGATCTTTTTATTTCTTGTATTTTGTAGTAAGGCGGGAATATACAACACTTTCGTTCGTTGGTTAAGTTTTTAAGGTACATATATTGTGCTTTTGTTAGATCCAAATCTATAAAAGCACTCAATGCTTCCGTATCGGAAAGAATCTTCATCTGGTCTGAGTCGTTCCACTTACTTGAGATATCTAATTTCTTTTGAGTGTCAGCGGTACTTAATTCTTCGACAAGATGAGCTTCTGTGTACTCACGTAAAGCCCGTAGTCCCTGCACATAGGCGTTTTTATATGCTCGAAACCATATTCTTGGAGTAGAAGAGTGTTTTTCCTCTTCTTGGTAGATTCTGAGGAGTCTCCATAAGCCACGCATGTTCTTCCTCGTTGGCCAGATGTTGATGGCGTAGAATATTGTTCAGAATCCGATAAATTTAACGAATACCTTGAGTCCAACCAAGTACAATTCTTCTGTAAAAATGTTTCTTTTTTCCGAGATGCCAGGGCCCAGCGCTTGTTGAAAATAGGAAGAATGTGCCTTTGTATGTCACTAATTATAAAACACAAGTTGTTTTCAGAAACATTGAGCTTTTCCACTAAAACTTTGGATAATGATTCCATGGTCTTGCCGCCCTCGATATAGGGGATTATGAAGTCTCGTTTGGTACAGCTGAAGGAAGACATTTTAACACTTCACAATCTGCAGAAATAATAGGCGTAGATGAGATTTGCTTCACTTGAAGTTACATTGATGTAGATGGTTCGAATAGTTTTTGCTTCCCTTTATATACCTACTCATTTTACAATATCGAATTGGTACCTACATCATTATTATCTTGTAATTTCCCACGCAAACCGAGTGCAAATATGATAAGGTCCCTTTGTTATCACGAAATAATGAAGAAAATATCCAAAAAGTTCCATATTGTTCATGTGAATGGTGGCAGTGGTAAACCGCAAAAGATACCAATTTTCGGGTTCTGACTTTTATCAGTTTTTTTCTCATATCTTCTAAAACCGCAAATATCCGCAGCTGATTTTTTTTGCATTCTATTTATGAATAGTTAGACTACTAGTCAACACAAAAAGTAGCGCTTGGGCAAACGTGGGTAACACTGAAAACCTTCGACGAAAAAAAATATAAGTAAGTGAAAAATAAGGTATGTCACTTTTTAAATTTTTATTTACTTTTAAAATCATTTAGCTGTATCGCAAAAAGCATAAAATAGCATTTCTAAAAATGTATAATACTGCATATCTGTACCAAGTATTTTTTTCACAATATGGTATTGAAACATGTATACGCAAAGACTTGAGTTTGGCACTTCTGTCTTCTATGTATTTCTATCTATGAAAAAAAAAAAAACCCGTATTAAGTGAAAAAATCCTAATGAATATTATAATTTGACTATTAGAGAACCTAATAAAATGGCCATATTAGCCAAATTATGATATTCGTAAAAAGCATTTTTGATATGCGCTTGTTCTACCATTTTCCATAGTGCGTTGGTCTAGTGGTCGCAAGCGCTACAGCTGAGCATGACGTCCTAGTTGCGATTCCCGGGTCGGGTAAAGTGTTGGGTAGTACAGATAGTGCAATCCACGAAGACGCGCCCCACTCCGCGATTACTGTACTGTAAGCTATTCTTTAGTACGGAGCGGAGCGGAGTGGGGCGCGTCTTCGTGGGTTGCACTATCTATAGTCGGTTTTTATCTGGAATTTCTCAGTAGCAGCCCGGACTCCAGATTTGTGCCCTGTTGATGGCAATAGGCTTAAAACATAACTGGCGAACTAAGAGTGTACTATAGGTACGCCTCTGCCTAAACCTTTCGATGTAACCAAATTTTCTAAAACATCAAACAGGTAAAAGTTAAAGGAAGAAGTTTACTAACAATTTTCAAAAATCATTTAAGTACATGAACTTTGACACCAGTTATCTCGAAATTTTATTATGGCATTAAGCGTACAAATTACGAAGAAGACATCTTCATTTAATCAACTACCTAACGAGGTACATACATATGTTAAAAAAATATTTAGAGGTGCCGATGAAACAGTCGATAGTGCTTGCAAAGGTCGAATTTGCTCATTGTTGAAATACTTAAAAATTGTGAGATAATCGAATTAATTAAATTATTTATGCCATCCCACTTCTTCTTAACCTCCCAGCAATCCAACAGATGGCAGATAATCAGGTTGTCATGACCAGATTACAAGTCGCGGAACGGCTTTTGAGTTTTTAACATAACTTACGGTCTACTCGTTGGTCACGGTTCACTTGTCGCTTAGTTCGCGTGTGTTTAAACATAATGCTCGTGTACCTTCAGTAGAAGTACTAAGGCAAAGAATAATACATGCAGCAGAACACATTAGAATTAATTTCACTTTAAGTATCTATACGTTACCTACACACAAAATAGAAAAACAATAAGGTACAGAGTTGCCTATTTTAAACAAAACTTTTGAATAACAAACAGCAATCAGGTTCAGGTTTTAAATTATTTCAACAATTGCCAATTCTATAGTTTTCCGCATTATCGACTATGGGCCCCAAACTTTTTTTCCCAAGCGTTTTCGATGTTGTTTCAAATGAATTAGCAATGAAAGCCTTACAATTTGATGTATTCAAGAATTCATAATTTTGTGACATTCTGGGATTTTTTCTGAAACTAAGGTTAAACCATGATAAAAAAAAAGGATTTTTTTTAAAGCCTCATATGTCGGCGTATGTATATTAGAATATGCACGTGCGCTGTATGTTTAAACAAAAATGATTAATAGTTTTGTTTATGTGTACATGCAAACTAAGCTACAAGTGAACCGTGACCAGGGAGTAGACCGTGAGTCAAGTTAAAAACCCAAAAACCGCTTCGCAACTTGTTATTTGGTCATGACGACCTGATTGTCTACCGTGTGTTGGATTGCTGGGAGGTTAGGAAGTAGTAGGATGGCATAAACCAGTTATTACTTCGATTATCTCACATTTTTTAAATATTTCAACAATTTGCAAATTCGATCTTTGCCAGCACTATAGACTGTTTCATCGGCACCTCTAAATATTTTTTTAACATTTGTACCTCATTAAGTAGCTGATTAACTGAAGATGTCTTCTCCGTAATTTGTACGCTTAATGCCATAGTAATATTTCGAGATAACTGGTGTCAAAGTTCATGTACAAATGATTTTTGAAAATTGTTAGTAAACTTCATCCTTTAACTTTTACCTGTTTGATGTTTTAGAAAATTTGGTTACATCGATGATGTTATGTTTATTAAGTATCCCATGGATAACCAACAATGAAGGCTATTTCTCTAGTTTATTTTTATTTTTTATAACATAACAGTTGTGTTTTCTCGATTCCCATGAATTTTCGCCTAGGCTTTATGGGGTGCTTAATTGTTGCAAATGGGTCACACTATCACGTCCTGGAAGAAATACGTCAAATTACCAGTCACCCTGTATAAATCGACCGTAGCAATTAACATTGTCGATCTCCATTTTTGCGATTCTTTTTGATTGCTTCAAATCTTTGCGGGAACATTTTTATAGTTAGTTTATTCTAAGACCTTTAAATCAATAAAAAAGAGTAGCAGCTGCTACTCTGCATATGTCTGTAGCTGTTTACGATCGATCACCTTATGAAACGTACGAATATAATAATTATACACATTGACGGTAAAATATCCACTGTTTATCCTAAGCATAGCATAGCATCATCAGTCTGCAACATTCCCACCGAGGCCTCCTCTGTAATGCTGGGGCCACACCAACGGGAAACGCCGTTGATTATCGCGATGATGGATGTTAAACGTAGGTGTAGCCACAATATTGATGGGGTCCGCTAGGGCCAATGCCTGCCGGGGCTGCGAATATGGGCCGAAAGGGAAATCGTGGCCCCCGGCAACAGGGCAACCGAAGGAACACGAGTGGGTTTTAGTCAGTAAGAGAACTTCTCCCGCTCTGGGTGGAGCGGGAGGGCGTGTCAGAACACGCCCTCCCGCTCCACCCAGAGCGGGAGAAGTTATTTAATAATTACCCACCCAAAAAAAAAAAGGTATACCCACAATTTATCGCGCGAATTTGACAACGGCATTCACATTTTGCTAGGTCACACCAACGGTCAACGTCAATGCCCATCATCGCCAAATATCACGGGAATTATTCCGATAATTGTAGCGATAAATTGAGGACTGCACTACTGAACTTCGATGTTTAAAATACCGATGTACTGTATTTATAAAGTTTAAAAGTGCGATTTACGTGAGTTAGAATGTACCTACGCTATGACGAATTACTTAATTCAGAATGTTCATAATCGCGATGTACGGAACTTCGAAAGTTTTCTATGACGAATTACTGAATAGAGAATGTTCATAATCGCGACGCGATGTACGGAACTTCGAAAGTTTGCTATGACAAATTACTTAATAGAGAATGTTCATCAGCGCGATGTACGGAACTTCGAAATAAATAATAAAATGGACATCAATTTGACATTTCGTTTATTCAAGCACTTTTATGTTCATTCATGAGTTTGGTTTTATTTCACTATTTCGTTGTTTTCGGTGATTTCAATATTTTATAACAATTATTTGACATCAAAAGTGTCAGAATTGAATATTTCCTCGTAATCACTTTCTTCAAAATGTATCCGACATAACCTTGAACACTGTGTTATTCCAAAAAAAAAATACAAATAGCTCTAAGGAACAATCTTTCAAATTTAAGGTCTTTCGAGAAGTGGTGGACTCTAATTTCGGAGTATTTAGGAACACAACAAACCGTCATTTTCAAAAAAAGGCCGGTTGGCCAATAAGTCCTTAAACATGTAAATAATTAATAAATAAAAAACTTATAACAATAAGAAATTACGAGTTGTTACGGGTCGTCAGAAGCCTGAAAGTCTGACAACCAGTCTTACCAAGGGGTATCGTGTTACCCAGTACATAACTGGGTTGTGGAGGTCAGATAGGCAGTCGCTCCATGTAAAATATTGGTATTCAGCTGAGCATCCGGTTAGACTGGAAGCCGACCCCAACATAGTTGGGAAAAGGCTAGGCAGATGATCAACAATAAGAAAATTAGCTTTAATATTTAATTTGTGTGTGGATGTCCCGGATTTAATGAAATACAGTAAGGTAATACCACTTTTCAAATCCGGGGACAGTAAAGACACCAATAATTATAGACCCGTATCCGTGTTGCCGGTATTCAGCAAGGTGTTTGAAAAGGTAATGCTTAATCAAATGCTCAATCATTTTAACACAAATAAAATCCTTCACGATCAACAGTAGGTATGGTTTCACCAAAGGACGTTGTACGACCGACGCCGGTGTAACCCTATTAAGACACATTTTTAACGCGTGGGAAGAGGCTCAAGACGCCATAGGGATCTTTTGTGACCTCTCCAAAGCATTTGATTGCGTCGATCACGAAACCTTACTCTTGAAACTTGAGCATTACGGACTTGGTAAACTTGCACTCAATTTAGTAAAATCTTATTTCAATGATAGACAACAGCAAGTTCAAATAAACGGTATCAATTCACTAGGTTTAAAAGTAAAAATAGGTGTGCCACAAGGCTCGATATTGGGTCCATTCCTCTTCTTAGTGTATATAAATGATCTACTCCATTTATTAAAAAATCAACACAAATGGTGTTATTTGCTGACGATACTTCTTTAATTTTTAAGGTAGATAGACGTGCTACAAATTTTAACGACGTAAATAACGCCCTACTGCAGGTCCAAAATTGGTTCACTGCTAATAATTTAGTATTAAATGGAAAAAAAACTAAGTGCATAAAATTTTCTTTACCAAATGTCAAAAGTAGCGATTGTGAGATAGTATTGAATCAAGAGAAACTAGAATTCGTCGATAAAACTGTTTTCCTAGGGATCACGCTCGACTCAAGGCTGCAATGGGGTCCTCATTTAACATCTCTTGCAGGACGGCTAAGTTCAGCAGCATATGCTGTCAGAAAAATCCGCCAATTTACTGATGTAGATACCGCGAGGCTAGTCTATTTTAGCTACTTTCATAGTATCATGTCTTACGGTATTTTACTGTGGGGGCGGGCTGCAGACATCGAGTCTATTTTTATTCTGCAGAAAAGAGCGATCAGAGCCATATATTATCTCCGCAGGCGCGATTCTCTAAGGAAACTGTTTAAGGATATTAACATCATGACGGTACCTTGTCAATATATCTATGAAAACATCATGTACGTAAGAAAGAATTTACATCTTTTTAGCAAAAGAGGTGATAGACATAATTATAGTACAAGAAATAGGGACCTATTAGTTCAACCAGGTTTCAGACTGGCTAAAGTAGATTCATCTTTCATGGGATACTGTTTAAAATGTTACAATAAAATTCCTCCCCACATACTTCAACTGAATGAGACGAAATTCAAATCTTGTATAAAACGCACACTATGCAGGCAGGCATATTATACGTTGGGGGATTACATCGCCGATAAAAATGCTTGGCTCAATGCTGGTCCTGCTCCACAACTAATTTGATTAACATTTGCAAATACTTTTGGAGCTGCTGAAGATTGTAAGACTATCTTTTCATTGTATAAACTCAATCTCCATTGTATTATATAATTGCATAGCACAAGTGTGAGCACTATGTACAGTCAGCGTCAAATAGTTAGTGACACTCAGGGTTTTCAAATAAATAGACGCAACCAAAAAGTCAATAATATCGGTACAAACTAAGTTTTCTTATTGTTGTCAACAATTTAGTCGCTCAAAAGGTCGAGACGTTTAAAATGTCATATAGATCGGTTCAGTCAAACCGCCATAAATATGGTTACAGTCATCCCACCAATGGTATCCAAGCATTATAAGTGTTCAAAAATATGGAACACATTAGAAAAATAAACTTTACTGCTTTATATATTAAATATTATTTCTTACGTCAACATTTCACAAAATCAAAGGGATAGAAACTTCTGCTGTCCTTTTCATTTTAAGCATGACGTCAATGACGCAATTTCGATGTAGCGGTGCACATATTCAGTTCGCTCGTGCGGTTTTGTCTCCAGAAGTCCAAGTCGCCTTGGCCATCGTGCGGTGCGGACGTACGTGGTGCTGATTAATTGTCGAAACGATAAGACTTAAACGATAGAATTGACTACGAACAATCTCTGCGTATACCCAATAGCATCGCTTTCTTTTCTTTCATTCTTTTGACAAAAGAATTGCTAATAGAAATTCATCATCTCCATTCTTTTTGAAATTATTTTTAATTTCATAAGCGTTCTTCGATACAATCGCCACAAGCTCTGGCACACGACTGGAGAGCGTAGAAACCGAATAAAATCAATCGCCTGTATGCGAGACTCGTCCGATCGGGTTTCCGAATTGGAGAATCGGATCAGGTACCTGATCTGATTCTCCAACAAAACAAAACTAGCATGTAAGGGTGGCCGCACATGTCAGGTACCTGACATGTGCGGCCACCCTTACATGCTAGTTTATTTTTCTAATGTGTTCCATATTTTTGAACACTTATAATGCTTGGATACCATTGGTGGGATGACTGTAACCATATTTATGGCGGTTTGACTGAACCGATCTATATGACATTTTAAACGTCTCGACCTTTTGAGCAAATACATTGTTGACAACAATAAGGAAACTTTGTTTGTACCGATATTATTGACTTTTTGGTTGTGTCTATTTATTTGAATACCCTGAGTGTCACTAACTATTTGACGCTGACTGTACTAAAGAGTTACCATTTACCGGGTAATATGTCTTGAATTGACTTGAATGTGCCCTGGCGGCTGTGAGTATGTCATGCTCACTCAAATGTTTCGCTGATGGTGGCGCGTGTGTTGGATCATTTAGCTCCCTTCAAAATGGTTGAGCTGAATGGTGCTAATCCATGCGTCATGTTCGTGAACGAGCGCCGTTAGTTGGGACTGGTCATCTCTTAGCTGCCAGGGCTTATTTTTATTTTATTTTATTTTTTTGAATTGTTCTTTGTTTTATCTTTTTATTACGGACGCTTCTAACGTGCACGTCTTTCTACATTGTACTCACATGTATAATTTCAACATGAATGATGTAACCAATATTTTGTAACAATTTTTTATTTAAAAGAGTGTCCGTGGAGTTTCTTGCCCGTTCTTCTCCATAGGTACAGTACCGACCAAAAGTCCATAAGCAATCTCACAAAGCAATAGACTGACGCTTCGGTTTGACTTACGACCTTCTTCTATAAGTTGTTACAATACTGTAGACACGCACATTACACACACACACTCACTTTGTCTGCAACCAATGACTAGTTCGATAATCATCATTCGTTTTTAGTTCCATTCGTCTTGTTCACATAAATATTAAAGTTTAGCAGGTAGACCACAAAAAACTAAGTAAATTATTTCGATTTCTGTGGGGTAGATGCAGTTTGTTACGTGTATTCAATTAATAGAACTTTGTTGGTTCGTGGATAATATTGGTGACGAGTATTTAGCGCAGTGTTGTGGTTATTATTATCAAAAAGCAGGCATAAAATATATTGAAGAGATCAGATCAGAGAATATTATTGCGCTGCGTAAAAGTGAAGTGAATATCTAATGAAACCGGACTAAGTGTGAGTGTTATCATTTATATATTTCATATTTTACTAAACATAATCTTAATCAAGGGTATTGTTGATAGAACAGAGGTATTGTTGAGACAGAAGATGCCTTTAAAGTTTTAAATTCATTGTGAGGTTTAATTCGAATAGTGAATAATAAATAATTAGGTATTATGTGTAATAAAAACAATGTTTTTCTTTGTTCTAGAGAAATACTGTGAGGGTTAAGAGATATGAGGAAGGGGCTTATTATCGAGTAGCAGCGACGTCAAATGGTGAATGAATATGAAACAAATGGTTTCATACCAACGAGATATTTTGCTGAATTATTAAAAACACGTCATTATGAACCGTTCGCCGTGCACTCTGAAGGCTTGCATCACTGAAGACCAGCTAGAAAACCGTTTTTGACCTTAAAATATTGACTGTACCAACTTAATAAACAACAGATTCGTTATTGCATGAATTTATGGTACCTAACGAATTTTTTAAGCATGTTTCAATAGGGTGTTTGTCGTATTTCTTGCAGATATACCGAAATTGTTTAATATTATTTTAGTAATATTATTATTTTAGGATTAAAATTTGAGGTTTAGTTTCAATCTTCTTTTCGTAAAGAAAATGAATACTTAAGCTATAACCTCAATACCAACCAATATTTACTAAAGCCAAATAAAGTTTAAATAATTAATATGAACAAACTGTAAATACTTAACCTTAAAATCAACAATTTTGTCAGTAGATTTTTTTACATTTTAAGTAGTCTAATATTCTTATTTATTGCTTAATTACTTCGACCATGATCAAAGCTTTATATTTATGGTGAAAAATATCCATTTAAAATTTAAAACATTTCAAAATTTAAATACATAAACATAAAACATAACATCACGCCTTGTTTCCCCGAAGGGTTGGGCAGAGGTGTACCTGTAGTAGGTACACCCACATTTCGCCAGTTATGTTTAAGTCCCATGTAATAGGGGGCGAGCCTATTGCCATCAACCGGGCACAAATCCAGACTCCGGGCTGCTACTGAGAAATTCCAGATAGAAAAACCCAATAACACTTTGCCCGACCCGGGAATCGAACCCAGGACCTCATGCTCAGGAGTAGCGCTTGCGACCACTAGACCAACGAGGCAGTTAAAAAAAAAATATGAAAAATTTAAATATGTCAAAATAATACAAATTGCTTCTAAGTTTCTAGACATCTATTTCACATATTATTCAGGTGAAGTAATGATAAATAATTGTAGCAGTTTGTTAACTATACTTAAGTAAAATAAATGTAACGAATAAATATTATTTATTTTTATCATCACATGTCACGCATTTTTTATTCTAAGCCCTTTATTGCTATAACAACATTAATAAATAGGCAGGAATATTTAAAAATATTATTATTGCAAACAAAAATAATAACATTTGCAAAAACAGCGCTGTAATTTACGAGATTAGAACCTTAGCCATCTTGGATCTAAGACCAACGCTTAACGCCTTCTGCTATCTGCACATATAATTTACTTTCGAGTTTTAGCAATGCGATACACTGGCCAAGGTCACGCGTATGATGCGTGCTAACAAAAGTGATGGAAATATAAGTGCGGCGACGGTGACAATTCAAAAGTGCATGTAAATGGTTTAATTGAAATAAATGCTTTGAGTTTGAGTTTGAGTTTGAAATATCTTTTTATTTCGTATTAATCTTTATAAAATGTTTTTTTATTTATTACATCATCCAAATGTAATCCGTTACGATCACGGCACTCCTGTAAGCGACGTCTAAACTAATGACTGTGCGGCAAGTTAGTTCAGTGATATTAGCCATTTCTCTTTGAATATTTTCTTTGGTTTGTGTCATTCAATTAGATTTCAGATAACCCAATAAGAAAAAGTCCATCGTGGTTAGATCAGAACTACGTGGTCGCCAGGAAATGTCGAGAGATCACCTTTTTGGGGAAAAGTTGACGAACTTCGAGCATAGCGGTGTTACTGTGCGTTTGCACGTGTTGAAGTTGAAATCTCTAATTCCTGTCTAAAATTTTATGGAAAATTGACAGAAAATATAGATTCCAACATGAAAGTTTCGCCATGAAAGTGCCGATACAATGTTTGACAAGAAATAGAGATTTCAACATGTTTATATGTGAAAGTTTCGCCAGTGCAATCGCACAGTTAGAGGTATAGGCCGTCGCTCCATCCTGTTGAAACCAGGTGCGGGTATTGTTAGAACAGAATTTTACAGGCTAGGTACAGTCAGCGTCAAATAGTTAGTGACACTCAGGGTATTCTAATAAATAGACGCAACCAAAAAGTCAATAATATCGGTACAAACTAAGTTGTCTTATTATTGTCAACAATATAGTCGCTCAAAAGGTCGAGACGTTTAAAATGTCATATAGATCGGTTCAGTCAAACCGCCATTAATATGGTTACAGTCATCCCGCCAATGGTATCCAAGCATTATAAGTATTCAAAGATATGGAACACATTAGAAAAATAAACTAGCATGTAAGGGTGGCCGCACATGTCAGATACCTACCTGATTCGATTCTCAAATTCGGAAACCCGATCGGACGAGTGCCGCATACAGGCGATTGATTGTATTCGGTTTCTACGCTCTCCAGTCGTGTGAACACTTATAATGCTTGAATACCATTGGTGGGATGACTGTAACCATATTTATGGCGGTTTGACTGAACCGATCTATATGACATTTTAAACGTCTCGACCTTTTGAGCAAATACATTGTTGACAACAATAAGGAAACGTTGTTTGTACCGATATTATTGACTTTTTGGTTGCGACTTGCGTCTATTTATTTGAATACCCTGAGTGTCACTAACTATTTGACGCTGACTGTACTGGGACTTATGGCCATAATTATACTAATAATAAATTCGATCAGGTGTGAAAAAAACCCTAGCGTGCACTGCGGTGTGGTGAGTTACTGGGTCGTCTTACTATGCGTTTGCACTGGCGAAACATTCACATAAAAACATGTAGAAATCTCTATTTCCTGTCAAACATTGTATCGAACATAGACAGAAATTATGGATTTCAACATATTTTTAATAAGTGAATGTTTCGTCAGTGCAAACGCATAGTAAGACGACCCACTGACGCAGTTTTTAGGGTTTCTTACCAAAATGGTAAAAAGGAACCCTTATGGTGCGACTCATCCAGCTGTGACAGACAGTCTGAGTAATAACAATAGTAAGTAGTAGTAGTAATAACAACAGTTCAATATCTATAGATAATATTAGGGTTCTGTACCAAAATGGCAAAAAGGAACCCTTATGGTGAGACTCAGTCTGTCTGTCTGTCTGTCTGTCACAGCTGGATATCTCAAGAACTATTAATGCTATCAACTTGAAATTTGGAATAGTTTTAAGTAGATGACGTTTGCCAAACTATTTTGCAATTAAGAAATAAATAAAAACATTCATTATTTTTTTTGCAACAGGGACTTAACGGTGTCTTAAAATTCTAGCGCATGTGGGGTATCATTTATGAAAGAGCGCTATTTGTACATTCTCAAACATATTTTTTTTTAGGCCGTTTTCGACTTTAAAGGAATTAAAAAAAATACCATCCCCCCCTTATCTCCGAAGTTTGCATAGAGAAAAATCTTAACTTATGCTATGTGATAGAAGTTTATGAAAAGATTAGAAAGAAAGAAAAATAGGTTTAGGGTTGGGTTTGGGGTTTAGGTTTATAGGTTTAGGATTACAGAAAAAATAAAACGATGTGTCTAAATAGCACACTTTTCAGAAATCAGCAACTTAAATTACATTAGTTCCACTATCGGTGGTGAGATGGCGTTGACCTAAAACCGCAATATTCTACACGGCAGTATGCAGTTAAAATTATCTGACGAATAAAGGCCTCACTGATGTAAATTTAAAATGGTACGGAACCCTCGGTATGCGAGTCTGACTCGCTCTTGACCGATTTTTTTGTTCTATGTCGACCTTCTTCTCGTAGTCGTAAAGTATACAATTATAAATAAATAAAATAAATAAAATTCATTTATTTCAGGTAAATAACACCCATTACAATTATGTTCTGTGCTCACGGTGCACAGTAACAAACGCAAGCCCACAGTAAAATCGTCCGTGCGAACGTGATGGGCATTGACGTTGACCGTTGATGTGGCCCCAGCATTAGAGTGGGCCATAACATACCACGCAGGTCCAGTGCAGGTTGGTGGATGTCACGTCTCCGAATGTATTGGTTGTAGGACTTGCCGGTTTCTTCCAGATGTTTTCCTACACCGTTTTGATAGCAGCGGTGATGAAATAAATTACACAAAATAAAGTGCCTGTCTGCCGTTACCTCTGGGCCACTGCTCTCGAAGATCGCTGCTGTGATATCCTAGATTTCTAGTCTAACGCTAGTCTAGTGTGGAGTGCCCACTTACACAACACTAAAGCCCTAAACATCATTATGTCATCTTCAAACGGTTGACAGAAACAGAATGATGTTTTAAGTTCGTTTAGCGCTAAACGTATTTAGTGATTTGTTGTGCAAGCGAGCCTTAAATTGCTTCGGTAAAATGTGTACTTCGGTTAAATTTGATTAGTACCTACCTACTCTTATTTTCTTCGTTTATCTGGGAGGGGTGGTAAAATTATAAACTGTTTTCTTAAAGAAATCATTTTATTTCCATTACAATTGGACATCTGTTAAGTATCTTTGGATTCTATTACTTATCATAGAAGGGAGTTAAGATGGACCCGTAGTTGTAGCCTGCGAAATTCAATACGAACTTTTCCCTATGCGATTTGTTCTTATGGAACAAATCTATCTTGGAGCGATGTATTAATAATTCTAATTATTATAATTCTTTAAATACATGTATATTATAGTCGCGAATCATATCCCGACACTGACCTACAACTTGCAAAAAAACGTAAGAAAATTTGAATTTCGCGGGCTACAACCGCGGATCCACCTTAAGTCGGTAACGAACCAGTGGGGGCAGGGATTCATACTGCTTAAGCTGATGACGTACCTAGTAGTTGCGGACTAAGAACGAGAGCCGCGCGCCGCCCGCCCGCCTCTACACGTGCGCTGTGTAGGTACACGACGGACATCAACGATATAAATAACTAAGTATGTCAGGCACTCTGGGCGCAGTTCATCGTATGCCGCGCCAGAGATACTACTATGAGCGGTCGGCGACTCGGCGTCAACGGGCCTCAGGACATTACATGTCGTCAAAGGGAACCATGCCAAATGACCATAAATTGCAGTACCTACTGGTTGTTAACCAGAAATCAAATCAGCGGCAACAGCAGTTTGTCGTATCGGGCCTCGCTACATGATAACAGTACCTACGTGATGCGGTCGGCGGGCCCAGTGCGGGTTGGCGGATAGCACTCATGGAACAATAGCTTTAAGGCTTCTTGTACATGACGCCGGATCGCAAGATGAAAGTTGCTCAGGAGCTGCGGTAGTCAAATGGGGACACCATTTGACTACCGCAGCTCCTGAGCAACTTCAGTCAAGCTGATGTTTACACCATGGAATTCAGGGTGGGTTATAGTCTCAAAAAAACAACGTTTAAGAAGTCGCTGGCTTTGGTTTTGTATATTGCCATCAACTTCAGAAACTAAAATATTTTTTCACATAAAAGTCGTTTTTTTTTAAGCTGGTCTTTTTTTTGTAAAAGTGTTTATTTTTCACTTTTTTGTAGTGGTATACACACTAATTCATGTTCCATCATCAGCGGCGTGCGTTTCATAAAAACAGAAAGACACTGCCTATCCTACCTAACTCAGATAAATATTTAGAATCTTGTTCTGATCTAATATTATTTTATCTACGAGTACTTACTATCAATAAACAAAATATCAAATCATAAAGCCCGTCGAGACGTAGCTATAATATATATTAATAAACTGTGTTATACATTATATTATAGCAAGCCACCACACACGGTAGCTATACTATAATATATATTTTTGCCCTCATTCGGTTTGCTGTTTAATTACCATAACATGCTATATCCACATATTTTGGTGACGTAATAGAAATATACAATGCCGCCCATGGCACATGTTTATTTTCTGAATATTCATGAAAAATTATCGAAAAATAATTTTAAAAGGGGGTCAATCTTGAATTTTTTTTTTCGATTTCTGTGATTATATAGATATATCCCCTATGATTTTATGGACTTACACTTGTGTTTTTTTTTGCATAGTCGACAAATTTTAATAAAAATGTTAGGTAGTTAATCCAATAAAATAACTCATAAGCTTTTAGAAATAAACATAATTCAAATCGAGCCAATAACATCGGAGATATGGCAAACGCTACTCAAACCATAAAAATTTGAATAACATGAAAAATATTATTTTTCAAAAATTTTTCATGAATAATCAGAAAAATACGGGCGGGCGGGCACATGCATGGGTGACATTGTATTGCTCCGTCTGAGGTCCTTCGAAGATTACTATGGAAAATATATAGTAATATACGCCCAGCTATGATTTATATTAATATATATTATAGCTACGTCTATGATGGCCTTAATTCAGTTCCACCTTTCGAGCATCGGGTATCACCGATACAGAGTTTTCCAGCTCGTTCGTACAATACAATTTGACGCAACTTCGCATTACGCTGCACTAGCGCCGCCGAGTGCCTCGAGAAAGACACAAACTATTCGCATCTAAATGTTTATGTGTGCCCTCGTAGTCATGCGGATTTATTGGTTGTGCGTTCCTATAAATACGTGGCACACAATGTCAAAAATATCACACAACCGTACAGAGTAGACATTGTCTTTTTTACAACACGACAAATTACGACACTTACCGAAGTTTTCCGAACCGAAGTTGGCTATGCAACTATTTTAAAAAGTAGCATTGTTTCCACAGATTTAGAGTAGGCTAGATACCACAAGTCGACCGACCAAGCGTGCCCGAAGTTCGTGCAATGCACAAACTTGACGCGCTACTACTTTAGTTTATGTTCGATCGCGCCAGTGGCGAGTTGTGTAGTCGAGGACATAAAAATGCCAAATTGTGCCGTTATAAACTGTAAAAACTCTTCTAGGGTAGTAAATCGAGTTAATGGAGGTATTACCCACCATCGGTAAGTAATTTTGTTGTTCAAATAGCTGTAATTCATTTTTAAAATCATTTATTGTGAAATTCAAGTAACACTACTAAGATAAAAAGACAAGATAAGATAAATTCCTATTTCACACTATTCATTTCACATTGCTGGCATTGCTTTGAGGGACCATCATTGGGCGCTTTGTGTATACGCAATGTAACAGTGACACAATGTAAACGACAGAAACAGTTTAAGTTTCGTGGTACAGAGGCTTTTGTAATTTTTCTGTCAAATGATGGTACTAGTGATGTACTACTTGTTACTTTTAAATCTATTTGATTTATCGAAAATGGATTTTGACAAAGTTATGAGGATTGCATTTTGGACTTTTGGAATAAATAATGCAATTTTGGAATACCTATAAGTATTTTGAATTTGAACTTCATGTTTCAGTTTTCCGCGTGATCCCGTTTGTAAAGAAAAATAGATTGAAGCGACAACGGGTAAAATAGACTGGTTTCCTTCAAAATATAGTACAATTTGCTCTATACATTTTAAAAATGATGATTTTGTAGTAGCCAAAAAGTGCAGACGATTATGTGAAACAGCATATCCGACAATTCTTGTTCTTAGTATGATAACTAATGGAGAAGTAAGTGAATAAGTTTTCAAAGATGATGATGATGATGATGACATGTATTGGTGCCGATTCTCTTGTACACCAAACTAAACTAACGAAACTATCACTAAAATTCTTTACTTTTGACTATGAGAATCTCAAAGCTATTCTGCAAAATAAATTCTCTAAATTTAGAAATTATTTTGGCACATCTAAATCGAATTTGACAATCGCGACTCCACACGTGATACCTAACCACGTGAATCTTTTTAGAGCCGGAGGTGCGCAGGGGCCAGCCTCGACGTGTTTTATATGGAATTTTTCACTTTTTGTATGAAAAATGATTACCTACATGTAGTGTTAGGGGTTTAAGAGTTTTTTATAGGGGGTCGAAATTTTCATTATTTTTGCGATTGCACACACACCGTTTTCGAGATATAAGCAAAAGAAAAAAAAAGATTCAGTACTGTTTTTGCATCTGAAGTCGAGGTGTTGGTGTGAATTTAAAGTTCATGACAGCCAATTTTATTCCACACGTTTTTAGTCGCGATTAAAAATAGTCAGATTTAGTTAGAAAATCTAAATTTTAGGTAAAAAAACGTCAAATTCAGAATAGCAAAATTGCCATTTTCACTAAATTAATATCTCAGCACCATCTTAGTGCTGTCAAACTAAAATAAAGTTAAGCTTTGTCACTTTGGTCTATTTCAGAATGGGGAATCGTCGTTTGACAGGAATAAATTAATTTTGGTGATTTTTAGTCTAGTTTAGAGGCATTTGTGACAAGAGAATCGGCACCAATAGTTGATATATACGTAGATGTTCGATTACGTTATTTGAATAAGAATTTGAAAATCACTTCTACGAAGAGACAAATATAATGAGCTTGTCCTGTTTTAGGGTCAATAAAATTATTTTGTTGTGTGTTATTTAATTTAAAAAAAACTGGAAATATGATGTTTATTGGAACGAAGTTCCTTATCGCGCGTTGCGAAAGGGGGCTAGACGGAAAAAATTAAGACCAAAAGTTGTAACGACAGTTTTTTATTGTGTAACGACACTTTTTTTTTTTTATTTTATATATCTCGGAAACGACTGGGAATGTCAAAGTTTTGATAAAATTTCCCCCCTCTCAGCTAGAACCTACATTCAGTTAGACCCCTTAGACCCCATTTTTGACCCCCAATAATTAAGTATATCTTACATCTCTCTTATATATATACCTCCCCCCGAACCTCCCCTCGATATCCTCCCGCAACCCCCTGATTCCGATACACCCCCTGCACACCTCCCCCCTTCCCTCCTCTTTTCCCCCCTCCCCCGTGCCCCTTCAGGGTTACCTCACTCCCCCCGGGTCTTAAGTTTGGAGCTAGAGGTCGTAGACCTATCAAGTTTGGGGTCCCCGAAATCAGGAGAAAAAGACCTCTCATTTGGCTCCATTAAAATCACGGGAAAACGCCGCATTATTCCCTATTTTGGTATTGTGTGGTGCTGCGGTGTACGCTGTGTGTGTGGCGTATGCACTCACTTACCTACTCATTTTATTACAATTCCTTCACTAATTAATCGAAAAGAACTTCGTTCCATCTGGGTATCCCTTGACACCACTCAAGTTTTTTTTTTAAGAATAATTCAATCACTTCAAATAAGTAAGAGTCTATTAACTGCTCCCAAATTACCATGTTTATTTTAATCCTTAATTTTTATTTTTTACATTCGTCCTTGACATATTTATTCTATTATTTGACATTATATACCTACGATTTCATTTCAACTCTTTATTTGTGACTTTTGTGGACATGATAATTATTCAGATTGATTACAATTGTAATAGCAATCATATAATTGCGTCTTATTAAAATAGGTTTTTACTTTTATTAATTTGTTTATTTTTTGTATAGATTCTTTTCTATATTGTGAATGTGAGAACGCTGTAGGTTTAGTGAATTGTAGACCTGTAGACCATTTTCTATTTTGTTAAGTACTTAGTACTTATTGAAAGGCCTACACTGTCCTCCTATACCTAGTAACACTGTTATTTGAAAGTATTGTAAAAACCAATTATTTTTAAAAGAGTAACCGTGGAGTTTCTTGCCGGCTCTTCTCCATAGGAAACGACCAATTGGAACCGTGCACCTAGCTTCTGACGTTTCATAAGTGCCCATTGTAGGTTTATGTGAAATAAAATATTTTGAATTTTGAATTTTCCATACATTATGTTCAGTAAGCATACAAAAGTAATAATTCAAACTTATTTATTACTTTTGTATTCTCATTCCTCTGTCATCGAATCGATTTTAAAATCGATTAAAGTCGTAATTTTACGTCAAACAAATTACTATATTTAACAACAATTTAACAACACACACGTTTACGTCGAGCACATCACTAAATTGCTGGGGTGACGTCATCGTAGGTATAAAAAAGATGACACGCTCGGTTTTATACTATTTATTGAACATGCGGTATCTAGCCTACTCTAAATCTGTGATTGTTTCATTTCATTATCGCTACATAAAGCACTATTACTTTTTTGTCGTATTATATTTGTATTATTTTGTGAGCTGTTGTGAGTTATCATAACAGGTATTTAAGATTTTAACGTTGATAATAGTGTGAAAAATGGGCAATATTCACTGTGTGTATAGAGAAAATAAAAATGATACGTTTTCAAAACTATTTTCGGTGACCAAAAACGAAGTAGTCCACTTAGAGCACCCGTCCGAATAGCACCTGCGCGAATAGCACCTAGCCTAGTCCACGAAGAGCCCCCAGGTGCTCTTCGTGGATTAAAATTTATTTTTACATTTTTGTCCACGAAGAGCACCTGCGACTCAGCAGCCTACTGCTGGGATGTATTTGTTTTACAGGACGTTATTAAATTAAAGATATCGATAAAAATCACTAGAATGTTTTTAATTACACATACTTACGTACATACGAAATTTGTCTAGGCGACATTTAAAAAATAAAAATAATAAAAATCACTATGACAATAATTATTAATCTTGCCAAATAATAACCCTTCTTATTTTGAATAAATCACAATCAGTCTCCACATATCACGTTTATTGCAAAATCAGCTTTAATTAAATCTTACCTAATAATAACACTTTCTTATTTTTAATATATCACATCATAATCAGTCTCCACATATCACATTTATTGCAAAATCAACCTTAATTAAATCTTACCTAATACACAGGTAAAACAGGAGTACAAATTATAAACTAATTATGTTATTATTATAGGATTGTACCAAGAGAAAGGGAAACGAGTAATCTGCTAAGTGTAGGTACCCATAAGGATGTTACCCTGACTGCCAAACTAAGTTGCTTTATCCGCGACAGCCAGTGCTTCTACCGATCAATCGATCATAATTTGGCGGAAGATACACAAAAAAAAAACAAAGAAAGCTTAAGATCTAGCACATAAATGATGCATCGTAAATAATATAATCTATCGTAGAATAATAAAATAATGACCTAACTACCCTACGTCCTTACGACCTACGGCTAAACAAATTCTTATACCAACATACAGCATAAACATAACATTTTAAATGTATTATTTAGTTATAAATAAAGAGATAATATGTATATACCTCGTTTCCTCGTTTCCCTTTCTCTTGGTACAATCCTATAATAATAACATAATTAGTTTATAATTTGTACTCCTGTTTTACCTGTGTATTAGGTAAGATTTAATTAAGGTTGATTTTGCAATAAATGTGATATGTGGAGACTGATTATGATGTGATATATTAAAAATAAGAAAGTGTTATTATTAGGTAAGATTTAATTAAGGCTGATTTTGCAATAAACGTGATATGTGGAGACTGATTGTGATATATTAAAACTTTTTACAAAAAAAAAAAACTACCGACTTCCAAAAAAAAACTACAAAGTGAAAAATAACTTTAATTTCGGAAGTCGGTGTCTTGGGTTTTGTGTTTTCGTTTTTTGCCACCGACTTCCGAAATTAAAGTTATTTTTCATTTTGTAGTTGTGGTACCTACCCCACACATATTTCGAATACCACTACCTACTACCAGTGTCAGGAACTTATCATATCATCTACATACTAAGTGGGAAAAAAATACGTATTTTGTAGCTAACTCAAAAACTACCCAAGCAAAGTTAATAAAATTTATATAGGACCAATTTGGGAGCATACCCTTTCAAACAAAAATAGAATTTTCAAAATCGGTCCACAAATGACGGAGAAATCGGTGGACATACATAAAAAAAAAAACAAACATACGCGTCGAACATATAACCTCCTCCTTTTTGGAAGTCGGTTAAAAAATAAGGAGTGTTATTATTTGGTAAGATCAATAATTATTGTCATAGTGATTTTTATTATTTTTCAAAATTAATAAACATCCTAGTGATTTTTATCGATATCTTTCATTTAATAACGTCCTGTAAAACAAATACATCACAGCAGTAGGCTGCCGAGTGTAGGTGCTCTTCATGGACTAGGCTAGGTGCTATTCGGACGGGTACTCTAAGTGGACTACTTCCCAAAAACAAGTGCCATCTTTTCAATTATATTATTTATTTTGCAAATACAGAACATCAAACAAACGCGCCGAAAGGCCACTTCGAATATCCGTAAATTGATATGTCTATAAAATCAGTCAATCTATGTATATTTGAGGTGGCAATTACCTACATCATTATTTAATCGACAAGAGGACGAACCAAAACCAACACGCAGTATTTTTTGTTAGCTTTTAAAATTGTCTGCTTACCCAGTGTAAAAGCTCCGCCGCACTACTTGCTATGTGAAGATAACAACATCATCAACATACACGAACTGGATCACAAACCTATTAAAACGAATCAAGCAAAGTTAATAAGATCGATAAAGAACAACCGCGCGGTGTCCTCTGCCAAACGACAAGCAAGTTCGTCGAGGACGTATCGTAATTTTATTGGTTAGTTTTCTTTTAGTTGATGTACCGATTTCGTTTTAATATATTGAGGTTTGTATCTACGTCATTACTTTGCTTTGAACTGTTAAGTTTCTAGATAAAATTATAGGTTTGGTATGAAATATCTATACAACGTGTAACGTTAAATGCGCAAAACCTCGGAACCCCAACTGAATTCTAATTCAATTGACCGATTTCAGAGAAAAAAAATCATTAAAAAAAAAACTTGAGAGGCGTCAAGGGACACCCGGATGGAACGAAGTTCTTTTCGATTAATTAGTGAAGGAATTGTAATAAAATGAGTAGGTAAGTGAGTGCATACGCCACACACACAGCGTACACCGCAGCACCACACAATACCAAAATAGGGAATAATGCGGCGTTTTCCCGTGATTTTAATGGAGCCAAATGAGAGGTCTTTTTCTCCTGATTTCGGGGACCCCAAACTTGATAGGTCTACGACCTCTGGCTCCAAAGTTAAGACCTGGGGGGGTGAGGTAACCCGTAAGGGGCACGGGGGAGGGGGGGGGGAGAGAAGAGGAGGGAAGGGGGGAGGTGTGCAGGGGGTGTATCGGAATCAGGGGGTCGCGGGAGGATATCGAGGGGAGGTTCGGGGGAGGTTATACATATAAGAGAGTTATAAGATATAGTTAATTACAGATATTGGGGGTCAAAAGAAAAGGGGGTCTAACTGAATGTAGGTTCCAGCTGAGAAATTACAGATATTGGGGGTCAAAAGAAAAGGGGTCTAAGGGGTCTAACTGAATGTAGGTTCTAGCTGAGAGGGGGGTACTAGGGGGGGGGGAATTTTATCAAAACTGATATTCCCAGCCATTTCCGAGATATTTAAAATTAAAAAAAAAAGTGTCGTTACACAATAAAAAACTGTCGTTACAACTTTTGGTCTTAATTTTTTCCGTCTAGTCCCCATTCGCAACGCGCGATAAGGAACTTCGTTCCAAAACTTCGTTCCAATTGCAAAGGTTTTATGTGCTGTTTTAGTTCGTAAGATTCGTATTTGCATTGAAATAAAAGCTATTACGATAACAATAATAAAATTTGTGTTTGTTTACCTATTTTGGTGGGTTTGCGCATGTGATGACTTGACCTATTAATAAATAGACACGGCAACGTTTTTGAAGATTTATAAATATATTAAAAAGTAGTTCAATTGATTCTGATCAAACTATTTTCAGGTTTTGTGCATTTAACGTTACACGTTGTATAAATAAAAAGAGAAACTGACTGACTGACGTATCAATGCAGAGCCGAAACTACTGGGGCTAGGAACGTGAAATTTTGCACACAACTTACTTTTATAATGTAGGGGAGCACTAAGAAGAGGTTTTTGAAAATTCGACCTCTAAGGGGATGAAAAGGGGGGATTCGTTTGTGTATCATTTTTTTTTTATGCCTTGAGTTAATAAACTTGAAACTTGGCACGAATACTTATCTAAGTCCGTGGAGTTTCTTGCCCGTTCTTCTCAATAGGTACCTACTACGCTTTGAAATGGGCAACTAGCTTCATCTTTCTGACTGACCAACCCCTTGACAGTTCGAAAGTACCTGTAATTGGTTTATTTGAAATAAATGCTTTGAGTTTGAGTAAATCATAAAGTTTGTCATTTTTTGTTTTTCTAAACTACCCCCTAAACGGGGATTGAGGGTCTCAAAATTTGAAATGACCTCTATTTTTTGGAATTTACTATTCACAATTGGGCCCAGTAGATGGCGCTGCAATCGAGGTTCAAGACGGTATTCTGTTCAAAACTTGTGCTCAATTGCTGAGCAGTACCTAACTTAACCTAACAAACAGTATTTGATTGAACACTATATCGTGAATTCATGCAAGCCTAGGCTACATCGTCCGGCTGACCGGAATCAAAAATTTGTACGAGAAAGTAGTTTTTATACGCACTGCGATGCGGCTGCCGGCCGACCGCTCTGGTCGTTCTGAGCGCTGCGGCCCGACTGACGGCCAGCCGCACGGTTGCTATACATACTACGCGGATGGTGCTAGTTTGCGGTTCCCCGCCATAGACGGTTTACGTGTTCACCGACGCTCGCGCATTTTATCGATAATTAACTATGGAATTCGATACAGAAAAGTTTATAATTGAGATACAAAATAGGCCAGCAATCTGGAATACAAAACTTCTTCGGCGTCCATCTTTTTTTTTTTTTTCAATTGGGAAATTATTTCTCCCGCTCTGGGTGGAGCGGGAGGGCGTGTCAGACTCTTACTGACTAAAACCCACCCGTGTTCCTTCAGTTTCCATGTTGCCGGGGGTCACGATATCCCTATCGGCCGGTATTCGCAGCCCCGGCAGGCATTGGCCCTAGCGGACCCCGTCAATTCTGCTGACATCTCGGAAATGAGTCGATCCAACCGCAAACCACGACGGTTTTTCAACCGCACGTTCCGGTTGCGGTTGCCGCTATCCGTCACCCGGCTAACCGCAACCGCAACCGCATACTGCGGGTCAGCCGGACGGCTGGCCGCATTGCGGCTAACCGCATAGTGCGTATGTAGCCTTAGTTGTTGTGCACTATTTCTGAGCAGTACCCTAACAAAAAGTACTAGGCTTGCATGACTTTATTCATAATAGTATTCAATCATTATGTAATGCTACTAATAGGATTTGGATGAGGCAGTTAGATAGTTTATAACCTGGATTAACACATAGGATACTTTTTATACCGGTAGTACGTTTTTTATGGGATAATTTCCGACTTCCACGTGAGCGAAGCCGCGGGAAAAAGCTAGTATCTTTATAAAGTTTACGGGCCTACGTAAAGTAGCAAGTGTTTTTTTTCATGATTTCAGGTTTGGTCCCATGTAAAAGTTGATCATAATGATGAGTACAATGACCTCTTAACAATAGATAAACCTTACACAGGGTGTCCCTGGAAGTATGGATCAAATCGAATAGGGGTGATAAGGTAATTTCCAAACTTTTGAACCCTGAGAACGTCATTGCAAATTTTTCACGGTTAAAAAATATGACCAATGTTTGTTATTATCAATCATTCCGCATAGTGCTAAAAGAAAAAAAAAAAACATAAAAAGAACTATCAGGGCTGAATTATTTTTTTTCACGACTTTGTAGAAGAGTGAGCCTTTCCTCTGGTAATACTTTTACGCAGCTAGAAAACAAGTGTGTTCAATAAGAAAAAAACATTTACTGCAAAGGCTTTGGTCTTACCACGTGCTAGAAAAACTTGCCCTTCTTTGGAGGTATAAATCACTGGGATATTCTTATTAGTTTAAAAGTTAGAGAATTTTATCAAATTTTTTAGTTTTCAAATTTTCATTGAAAATTACAAACTTAGAAAATTGTAAAAACACGACCGACCTCCTTGTTACTAAATTTCTCTAATTCTCTAGAAAAAAACAAAAATTGGTCATAACTTTTGACCATAAAAAATAGCACCGACATTCTCAGGTTAAAAACTTTGGAAATGACCTTGCCCACGCCCCTATTCTATTTGATTCATACTTCCAGGGACACCCAGGAGTGTGGCGGTTTGGAACATCAGGTCCGCTCTCTTGTCGCGCACAAGCGGGCGGCGCAGAAGTTCACGTTCACCGACTTAAAGCAGTAAAATAGGCAGATGCACGCATACAGTCCACGCGCAACTACACGTAGATAGGTATATACCCTGACTAGTTGAAAGAGGTCGTCTACGTTATGGGTACAGGTCGTCTACGTCGGGGAGGACGAATATTTCGTCCGGTTGTTATTTGATCCGCTCGAGCCGCTGAACTGTGCTCAGAGGGAGGGCGCGGGGGCGCGGGGTCTAGGTGAGGCCCGCTCTGTCCTCCGGCAGCTAATACAAAATTCTTAATAATACATTGATTACTAAAATAGCTTGAAGGATTGTACAAGTAGAGAACTTACGTACATTTATTATACTAATAAAGACTAGCATACACATGACACAGTAGCCCCGGGAGGCGCGCGGACAGCGCGCGGACAGCTCCCGGCCGCGCGCTGGCCGCGGGCAGGTACAACGATCATGATAATGTTTTGATACCGATACAATTTTTACCGATCGTAATATATAATTATTTTATTAAAATACCTTACAATTTCGATTAATACAAATAATATTAAAGAAAATATTGAGCATAATTATTATTACATTACTTATAAGCCGTATCACAGTACGCTAACTTAAAATAGTTAATGTTTGAGAACTTTATTTGTTCGCACTATAATAAAATAAAATATATAGTTTTCAATATGCGCAAGAACGTTGTATAGTGATGGCCGAATCATGACGCACAACTAAGTATACATTAAAGTATTTAATATAGGCCCAATACAAACCAACAGTAAAGACAGTCTTACGTGTGTGCGCGAGGGCGCGCGCCCTGCGCACCTCGAACTCATAACAAGCATCGTCATTGGTCCGAGTCGAACGAGTCTTTTAACGTGTATAGTAACTACGTATTTATAAGTATTAGTTAAATGCTAAACGAAGGAGTACATGGGTGAGTGTGTGTATACATCTAAGTCAAAGTGTATATCGCGTATATCAGAAATGTAGGCGGCGACTGCTGAGCTGCTGCCGCCAGTGCGCACGAGCCACAATATCTTACTAACAACATTTTGGCACTGATAAATAAACACATAATAAACTAGCGGAACTCAAACGGCCTGCGGGTGGCGTCATCGCGTGCCGCACTAACACTAGACTACGAGCAGAGAGTATTGTTCGCTGGCCGTGCTGCCGCCACTATACTGTCCAGTATACAATATTCACTTGTCGGTACTCTCTTTGGTTTGTAACAATACACTTCGGCTGCATGGTGGGTGCGGAGACACGACGCGCGGTCGGTCGCGGTCGGTCGCGGTCCGTCGCACCGCAACACCACGGGGATTATGTTTACTTACCAACTACTGTCGCTACGAAGTCCTACATGTTCATTTTGAGATCGGTTACATTATACTGATGAAGAAATAGCATGTGACGCGTGATAATTGTTGCGGCGCGCCTGTCGCACGCCGCGGTCGCACGCTGCGGTCGCAAGCCGCGGACGCACGCCGCGGTCGCACGCCGCGGTCGCACGCTGCGGTCGCGCGTCGCGCTCGCTGTGGCTCGTGATGCCTGTGTGTTCTGTAGTATATGTCAGCCGCTTCACGTTTATCTGTAAAGTTTAATATGTCCTACTTAGTATTGTCAATTAGTTGTGTCAGCGACTGTTTCAGTTTCTTTTGACAGAATAAAATATTTGGTTCCTCATAGGTATAGTTTCCATAGTTTTCGAAGGTGCTAAAGTCGATAGTGATGTTAAAATGTAAATCCACGATGGTGGCTGCGAAAATTTAAATACTTCGTTCCTGAGGGAGGTCGGATCACACACGTTTGTTTTTCTCATAGAGGGTGATAAAAAGTACTGTTCACCTCGGGAGCAACACTATTTTAAGCTCTAGCGCAGCGAGGGGAGGATTCAAAGTAAGTATTACTTTGAATCCTCCCCTCGCTGCGCTCAAGATTCTACTTTAGAATATTTCGCACCGCTCTGGATTCAAAGAAACACTCTCGCCTTAAAAATAGTTGTTTGCTCCCTTGGGCAAACAATCTACTATAATCACATCTATTTCAAAAAGAGCTAGTTTATTCTTCGTAAACAAAATGTCTCTTAATCTCTAGGGACTAAAAGTGATTTGAATTTGGATGTAGATATTGTTAGTAAAAGTTCAAATCACAAAAGAGATCAATCGCGAACATTATACTTGTGTAACAGGCTGAATGATAAAGAAATCAGTGTGCAAGCCAAATAAAAAAAACAATCTTTGTGAAAAAATAAAAACGCGAGAAATGCATTCCGCCTTCGTTCGTAATTATTTACTCAAATTCGGATTTAACGTTTTTATAAAAAAATAGTGTCTTCCTCAAGTAGTGAGAATGAAATAAATAAACGTAGGTACTATTCTTATTCATAGGTATTTGGTGATAAAAAAAGTTCTTTAAAGAAACACTCTCGCCTTTAAATTAGTTGTTTGCTTCCTACGCAAACAATCTACTATTATTTTCCATTTCTAGCTGCTTATTTTGCCAGCATGTCAGCCTTTTCATTGACCTGGATCCCAATAGGCGTTGGTACCTATTGCAATTTCAGTTTAAACACCCTCTACAAATTAATTCATCGATTTTAGATTCACTAATATTGAAGTATTGAAATGAAATGAAATATTTTATTGCCAGATATAAAATTCACATCCAAGTTACAATAAATACACGCATAGATAACGTAATAAATATACAATAACATAAATATAACACATTCACATTACACACACACACATTGATCTGAGTAATCGGCGTGTGGTAGGACTGCCACTTTTTATGTAAGGGGCTTTGGTTCCATTCTCGTACCGCGGCTACCAAACAATTGGCCGATCGATGAATGGCGGTGCGTGCGGCGGCCGACCGGCTCCTCAGTAGGCCTGCCAGCAGGGCGCGCGGCCCGCACAGAACATAGCGCTCACGCTGCACCACCGAGGCATTCGAAACATCGCTTGTGTCACTCGGTGCCGCCTTGGTGTAGTTTGTCCACAAGTCGACGGTGTAGACGCAGTAACTGGTAAACAGCTGGCCCACCACGTCGCTACAGCGGCTAAACCGCCTAGCTAGCATGTTGCCGCGCACCGATGTGGCTCGTCGCTGCCTTTCTATATCGGCGTGATCGAAGAGGTCGTCTGTTATTACGTGAGCTAAGTATTTGACCACGTCGACATTCTCAAGCGCAGTGCCGTAAAGTTGAAGTGGCGGCAGATCTGACCAGCTATTCGGGCTTTCAAACACCATGTACACTTTACAGAGATTTGTCCAGGTTGTTATTTTTATATTACGTTTAAAATTACTAATAATAATTTAGTAATTTTCACACACAGACAATAGTTTGCGCATCGCCGATATCGACGGAACTAGTAGTACAGTCAGCGTCAAATAGTTAGTGACACTCAGGGTATTCAAATAAATAGACGCAACCAAAAAGTCAATAATATCGGTACAAACAAAGTTTCCTTATTGTTGTCAACAATGTATTTGCTTAAAAGGTCGAGACGTTTAAAATGTCATATAGATCGGTTCAGTCAAACCGCCATAAATATGGTTACAGTCATCCCACCAATGGTATCCAAGCATTATAAGTGTTCAAAAATATGGAACAAATTAGAAAAATAAACTAGCATGTAAGGATGGCCGCACATATCAGGTAGCTGATCCGATTCTCCAATTCGGAAACCCGATCGGACGAGTGCCGCATACAGGCGATTGATTGTATTCGGTTTCTACGCTCTCCAGTCATGTGCCAGAGCTTGTGGCGATTGTATCGAAGAACGCTTATGATATTAAAAATATTTTAAAAAATAATGGAGATGACGAATTTCTATTAGCAATTCTTTTGTCAAAAGAATGAAAAAAAAGAAAGCGATGCTATTGGGTATATGCAGAGATTGTACGAAGTCAATTCTATCGTTTAAGTCGTCATGACGTATGTTCCATAAAAATACGGGATACTTTTCGACAATTAATCAGCACCACGTTCTTCCGCACCGCACGATGGCCAAGGCGACCTGGACTTCTGGAGACAAAACCGTACGAGCGAACTGAATGTGTGCACCGCTACATAGAAATTGCGTCATTGACGTCATGCTTAAAATGAAAAGGACAGCAGAAGTTTCTATCCATTTGATTTTGTGAAATGTTGACGTGAGAAATTAATGGTTAAACGAACTTACCTTAAGTGATGTTCGACCATAATTATACGAGACGTTACATCCGAAGAGATTTAATTATTACTATGTAGTTTCACTTCTCAATGTACTAGGCGTCGCACATAATTTTTAGAGCTATGGAAATAAAAATCAAATTATGAAATTCAAATTGGTTCCACTACATCCGTCGACCGCAGCGCCATCTCGACGTAACTGCATTCAATTTTAGAGACGCTACTCTCGTTTGATGAATTGTTTGATGGGCTTTAGTTTATGGGTTCGGGAGGGACTTTAAATCTCTTCGGATGTAACGTCTCGTATAATTATGGTCGAACATCACTTAAGGTAAGTTCGTTTAACCATTAATTATACTTACGACGTTACATCCTCAAGATTTAATTATTACTATGTAGATGTTTAGCGCTTTAATTCAAACGAGATTGGTAAGGGTTTTTTCCAAGAATGAACACGAAAATATGAAATCATTAAATATAAATAACATTTATTGAGTACATACTTAAACCGTAAGTAGGTATATATAAAAATACATTAATCATAATAAACAAAAATTACATCCTCTGCTTAATGTAACCTAGGATATAATATTAATACCCCTAATGTGAGGTAGGTATTAATATTGAACAATCATTGTTGTTACCATAAATTAGCAATTATAAATTGCCTCCGCAAATGCGTTGTCCTCGTCCACTGTTATCGGACGATTATAGAATTTAGCGAAGGTTAAAGAGTTCCCTGACCAACCTGCAGTTCTTTTAATTATGTCTACAGAAACCCCCTTGCGACTAGCCGCCGAGGTTGAAGCGTGGCGGGTGCTATAAGCCGTAAACACCCCTATATCAATACCACTTTCAGTTAACACGTTTCTAATCCATCTACTTATAGTTGCGGCACTAGCGTTATGGATTGGTTTTTTGGTAGTAAGAATAAGTCTATCGGTTAGTGGTAAGCTCCTATAATTCTTGGTGGCTTCAATATACGCGGACAATGTTTTTGCCGGACAGATTTGTTCTCTATTACAGAAAAAGGGTATAGTTAAATGAGGCGCGGATCTGTTAGGAGCCGAAGTTTTGATCAGATCATTTATATCCATAACTATCCTCGCGCTACTTACTTCAACACTAGACAAACGTATAAGCGATAGCGTCTGCACACGTTGTGCAGTTGACAATGCGAGCAGAGCTACTAATTTTTTGGATAAAGAGGCCAAGGTTTGGTTCTCATTTGGATAATAATTTGAAAGGTGATCTAATACAAGATTAGGATCCCATGTAGATTTATATCTAGGGAAGGAAGGTTTGGTCCTATAGACTCCTTTCATAAACCTTATAATTCGATCGTCTTGACTTATACATTTACCCAGTATTAATGCAAGTGCGGAACGACACGTGTTGAGGGTTGAATAATTTGCGCCTAAATGATATTCATTAACCAAAAATTCAAGAATATTAGGAATATTGTTATCAAAAATACTTATCAACTTTGTAGTACAAAAATCCCACCATTTCTTTTTTTTTTTTTTTTTTTTTTTTTTTTTTTTTTTTTTTTTTAAATAAATAAATTCTTTATTGCCATACAAATATTACAGAAAAATTTGAGACCCTGGCTCCAGAGCTAAGTTAGAGAACCTGTATTTCAGGAGCCAGTGACTTCTTCCATTTGTGTTACTGTTAGCAAGTATATACAGCAAAAGATGATTATCTTACTTAAAATTAAGTTTAAAAAAATAAAATTAGAAAAATTAATTAGAATTAATAAAGCGAATAATATACTTTCATTAAATTAAAATTAAATTACAATTAATTTGGATTCATACAAAAATCAGGAACAAATGTTAATGGAATAAAATTAGAACAAAATAAAATTACAAATTATTTAAGTTAGCATTAAACAAAATTAAATAAAACATAGAGGGTACTGGTAAGCGGGTGGGTGTGTGCGTGTATGTATGGGGGTGTATTGGTGTGTGTGTATGTGTGTGCGAATACCAACGATTTGTGTTCTAATATATTTAGATTGATTGCAGTAAATTTTCAGTTGCGTTGTAGTCCTGTGTCAGTAGCCAGATCTTTATCTTCTTTTTTGTTTCACGGGTCGTTAGGGGATATATGTTCAGGATTTTGTTCAGCTTATTATAAAGAAAAGTGGCAAGATATACCCGCTGTCGCCTGGCGGACGCCGTGTGACAGTGCAAAGGTGAGCAAACGTTTGTTATGGTGCGCTTCTTATTAATTTGTGTATAATAAGGTGTAATACTGTGCTGCTTGTTGACCACTTGTAGAATATAATTCTGTCTCACCGTAAGTACTTCACACTTCTCGTATAGGACTCTGGTGGGAAATCTAAAGGGTCTGAAAGTCATGACTTTAAGTAGAGATCTTTGGGCCCTTTCCAGGTGAATCATAAAAGTCTTGCAACCACCACCCCATACAGTAACACAATATCCCAAGACTGACTGCACGAGCGCATGGTACACAGTGCGAAGTAGTTCGAAGGCGGCCACGTGTCTAAGTTTTTTAAATGCCCAAATAAGTTTCCTAATACGCGTTGTAGTGAGGTCTATGTGCTGACGCCAGCAAAGCTTCTCATCTACAATCACACCAAGGTATTTCACATGTGTAGACTTAGTGATAACTGTGCATGAACATGTCGTTGAAGAACCGAAGTCGCATACATGTAGTCGAATATTTAAATCTACAGGTTTAATTTTAGCAAAGGAGAATTGGAGAAATGTAGATTTGGAAAGGTTCAAAGTGAGGCGGTTAAATCTTAACCAATGGCTTACTTTATGCAGTCCCAGTTCGGCGCTTCGTCGAACTTCGTCCCATGTCCCCCCATGAAATATCAATGCCGTATCATCAGCGTAAGTAAAGATCTTACCGTTTATAAGTGGCAGCTGACACAGGTCATTTATGTAAATCAAGAAGAGACTCGGGCCAAGAATACTGCCTTGTGGGACGCCATAGGTAACCCAAGTATCAGAGCTAACATATTCCTGTATCTTAACTCTTTGCGTACGGTCACAGAGAAAATCCTCAAAAATTTTCAGAGCATCACCGCGAACACCGATCTTATTTAACTTGTCCACAAGGAGAGGAATCATGACGGTGTCGAAAGCTTTGGCCAGGTCGAGAAATATGCCAACACATTTCTGTTTTTGATCTATTTTAAGTGTAAGGTGATCTACCAATTGACTTACGGCATCTTCCGTGCTTTTTCCCGACCTAAAGCCAAACTGGGCTTCAGACAGTATCCCATTATGTTGCAGAAAGTTTGTGAGCCTTTTGTTTAATATCTTTTCTAATATTTTTGATAAAGTCGTAAGAACTGAGATTGGCCTGTAGTTCCCAACATCGTCCTTCTTTCCCCCCTTGTGAACAGGAGTAATAAGGGACTTTTTGAACACTTTTGGGAAAATACCCTGGGTAAGGCAGATCTCAATTAGTTTAGTCAAATGGGGGACGACAATATGTCTAGCAAATTTAAGAAACTTAGCCGAAATAAAATCCCAGCCAGTAGCACAGTCATTCTTAAGATTCATAATCAACGCTTCAACTTCGGTTTCGTCTGGCGGAAGTAACACAATTGAATTTGGGACGGCGGTTATGTCCAATTTATCACTATTTTTAGCTGGTGTTATTTTGTCTGCTAACTGATTACCAATATTAGAGAAGTAGGTGTTTATGTCATTTACAGTATTTGAACCACTTTTCTGTGGAACTAAAAGGTGTTCCCCAGCAGTTTTTTGTTTTGAGGTACAGATAATGGATTTGACGGCATTCCATTTATCTTTATTACAATTTGTATTCTCTAGCAAAGATTTTTCGTAATTCCTTTTTAACTTTTTCAGAAGAGTATTACAAAAGTTTCTGTACCTTTTGTATATCAGTTCAGCAGATGTATTTTTTGGGTCTTTTGTGAAAATTCTGTGAAGCTTATCTCTGTGTCGGATACATCGCAGTAAACCAGCGGTAAGCCAGGGTTTAAGCAATCTTTTCCTACAGGGTCGAGAAATTACGATCGAGTGTTGTGTTAATGCACTTGAAATATGCTCAACAAAAAGAGCGGCGGCATCATTTGCGTCAGAGTCATTGTTGACAAAGGAAAAATCAATAGTTTGCAAGTATACAAGGGCAGCATCATAATCCACCCTCTTGTATACATTATTACCGTTGATGTCAGGATTTAGGCAACAAAGGCTTAATAGGACCGAGGCGTGGTCAGTCACGGTAGAATCTATCACAAAGGTCGCAGCAGAATAGGACGTGTTTAGCATAATATGATCTAGACAGTTTGCAAGCCTTGTTGGATAGATGTGTGCTGGAAGCAGACCTAATTCCGCAGTTAGATTTAGGTAAGATGCACTGTTTCGGTCAGTATTGTTCGGCTTAATATCGATATTGATATCGCCAGCAATAATGATGTGTTTAGCTTTAATTGGATTTATGATCGCTTCCAATGAGTTTAGAAAGCTATTGGTGCAGTGTGTAGATGGGGATCTATACACAGCTAATATGTTAATATCTGGGTAAACTTGAAGCAATAGAAAACTAGCGTCATTTGATTTAGGTTCCTCAACAGTGCATCTTATATTTTTCCTAACATAAATAACAATGCCACCATTTTGATTAAGCCTGGTCATGGAAGAAAAAGATTCATAGTTCTCAAATATAGGAATAGGTTTGTGTTCATTAAGCCAACACTCAGTGAGGATTATAATGTCAATGTTGAAGGAGAATCTAGCTAGTTGTGCCTGAAAATTATCGAAGTTCTTGTAAATACTGCGAATGTTTTGTGTGATGATTTTCAAAGACTTCGCCGCAGAGCCATGTAATACAGAATTACAAGTTTTAGGGTCACAAAAATAACTATTTGACACAGAGATAGTATCTAAATCTGATAAAATTGTATTGGAATTATTAGCCATTGAAAAAAATAATTGGAAATTATGTCGCACATAATTGGTGTTTTATAAAATAAATATTTGTGATAAAGGAACGCTTGGAATAGTTCAAGAATGATCTTGGCATTTGATATAACTGCAAATCTATTTGTATAATGCATTAATTGGTATACGTGGTTGTGTGTGTGGATATGAAATGTATAATTGTGTTGTAGAGTACACTGAAAATGTGTGTGTTTGGATACAGCAAATAAAAAATTAAAATTAGTTAAAAACATTACGACAAAAAGTAGTAGACAAGAAGAAATTATATAAATAACACAAATAAAAAAACCTGAGATAATCGCCAGTCATTTTTCCAGTCGAAGATTGTTGATATCAGATTCACTCTTAAGCCATATTTGCTTATCGCCTTCAATTTTTCTTAGAAAAACTTTCCCGAATGATGTCCAGCAAAACTTGTAGCCGTTATCCTTAGCATAGTTTCTAGCTAAATAATAAAGACGTTGTGCCTTAAGTGTCAGGATTTCAGTGATATAAATTGGTTTTTTCGGACCATCTTGTTTAATGTGAGTAGTATTCAGCTTGTTTTGACTGTTATTTTTGTTGAATTGACGTAATTTTTTTAAGATGCTATCCTTCTTTGTTGTGGTAGTGAAATCAACTATGATGCTGGAAACGCCATCCTTTTTGTTTAACCGGTAGACGTCTTTTATATCATTTCTTTAAAACTACATTATATTGTTTAAGGGTGCTGTCAGCTAACGATGATATTATTATTTTAATAGCATTATCTGGTAACGATTGTTTTACGTACGATTGCTTGATAATACTGACGACACCAGGGTAAGTCCTTTCCAAAGAGGGTGTGGGGTTCTGAAAGGTGATAAAAGCAATGAGGGACTCGGTTCCAAATAAATAACCTGGTTTTGAGAAAGAGATAAAAACAGTGGGTACCATGGCTGGCTAGGCCAATAAGGTACAACTACAATCCCAGTGGCTTTATCTGTAATTATTTTTCTTAAGCATTTAAGAATCAGTGAGAACGGGGGAAACGCGTAGAAAAAATAAGGCGACCAGTCTATTGTAAACGCATCTATGTTATACGCTGAAGGATCTCGTTTCCACGATATGTATTTTTTACATTTTGCGTTCAATCGTGTGGCAAATAGATCTATTTGAGGGTTTCCAAAAGTATTTGTGATTTTATCAAAAGCAGAAAATGCTAAGTCCCATTCAATGTCGATATTTAATCGTCTAGATTCGTGATCTGCTTCTGTATTCTCTTTAGACTTGATATAAGACGCAAAGACAAAGAGTTTCCTTTGCTCACACCATTGCCAGATTTCTCTAGCTATATTATTAAGGTGTGTATATTGAATTCCCCCGTACTTATTTACATAAGCTATAGCTGTAGTATTATCGATCCTAAGTAAAATCTCTTTATTATATAGATCTTTAGTGAAGCACTGTAAGCCAATAAGAGCTGCCTTCAATTCTAAAAGATTTATTTGCTCTTTAGATTCTGTGTCACTCCAAAAACCATGAGCACGTACTCCGTTACAATATATACCCCAACCTGTAAGGGATGAATCTGAGAAGATTTCCAGATCATACCTACCACTACGTATTGGATTTTTTAAAGTTAAAATATTATTTTGCCACCAGGAAAACTCTGAGTTAAGATTGGGCGAAAGGTTCATGACACAATCATAATTGTCTTTAGAATTACTCAAAGCTAGAAATTTTTCGCGTTCGAAACATTTCGTATACAACCAACCGTAAGAAATTGCTGGGCAAACCGAGCAGAGTAAACCTAGGTACTTTGCAAAATCCCTAATTGTTAAAGACCTTTTTTTAGCAATTCGTTTTGTTTGGTCAAGTATTTTTTGACGTTTCATATCTGGCAGCATTAGACACATATCTTGTGAATTTATTTCGAAACCTAGAAACTTTTGAATTTGTTTTCGTATCAAGCTACTTTTTTCTTCATTAATGATAAAGCCTAATCTCTCAAGAACTTGTACTGCTACTGCTGTACTTTCTAGGCAACTATTAACAGAGTTATTTATAAATAACAAATCATCTAAGTAAACAACTAGGAGTAACCCTTGGTTTCTAAGATGAGCTACCACTGGCTTCATTAATTTCGTAAAAACGAAAGGTGCTATAGACAAGCCAAAAGGGAGACACTGAAATTCAAAAGTAGAACCTTGAAATCTAAATCGCAGATATTTTTTACTACAGTTGTGAATGGGCACTAAAAAATATGCTTCCTGTAGATCCATAGTTGTCATGAAACAATCTTTACTGATTAATTTAGTAGCAGTACGAATGTCTTCCATTTTAAAGTGCTCCGGGCTGATAAATTTATTTAGACATTTTAAATTTAAAATGAACCTAAATGACCCATCGCTTTTAGGAATCAAAAAGATATTAGAAATAAACTGGCCAGGCACATCACGGCATTTTTTAATAGCCCCTGAAGACAATAATTTTGAAATAGACATCTTTAAATGCTCAAGCTCTATTTTACTAAACCTTGGGTTAGATGGCTCAAATTTTTGAACAGGAAGCTCATCAAAAGTAATTTTTAACCCCTTGACATAGTTTAAGACTATTGGATCTTTGGTTATTGCTTGCCAGTTGCTAACATAGTGGCGCAATCTACCCGCATGAACTATTACCTCTACTGGTTCCTGCGAGTTCTGTAGTCCATCTTCCGGGCAGGAGGGGCTCGATTCGCAGCTGGCTGCCTTCGACCTTGCTGTGTCGAGTGTCCTTGATTGGATGTGTATTTCGGCTTCTGCCCACCCGGTTTGGTACCCCTGTTTGATTGAAACCTGGGTGGGCCTCTCCAGTTTCCCTGTTGTCTGGATGTGGAAGGAACGCTAGCATTGCTGCGCTTTATTTGAAGACCTGATTTTTCTGCTGTTTTTGTGGCCTTAATCTTTTCTCCAAGGTCAGCTCCGAATAGAAATGAATCTCTTTTTATATCAGTTATTGTAGTGGTAAATTTTTTATCGAGTGAAGAAGTTATCAACTTTCTTCTGTGTTGTGAGTTCTCGTAGTGTAAATCTAGAAATATCTTACTGACTTCTGACAGTTTTTTTAAGATTTCCACCTTTGGGTGGTCTTCTTTAATTAGAGACGAAGCCATATTGCTAAGACCAGCAATGCCCAACCCAAGTTGGTTCTGAGCTCTTTCGAGGAGTTTATCCCGATGCTTGATGTTGTCACTTATGATGGCAGAAATTTCTAAATTAAGCTTTGGCGCTTTCGATAAAGTGAAGTTTTCGGGCGTTAAAGTGTTCTTTAAAGTAGCTTCCTTCACGTCTTTAGTCAACCCTTCTACAAGGATCCTACCCCAACGTTTAGAAATCTCCTCATTTATAGTCGGGCCTAAGACCTCTTCTTTGCCCGTTGAATCTCCTAGCGCCTCTAATATTTCAGGCGGTAAAACCTCGGAATCAGCTATTGGGACCTCATTTGAGCTAGGACCAGGGTCCTGAAGGAGCAAATTAGATGCATCTGCATTATCTGTAGCATCGCCGGTACGCGGTGGACTAGCGGGGACTACAACGCCAGATCTGATTGGAATATTATCTTCTAATTCATCTGAATACAAAGACAACCGTAGTGAGTCTGGTGTTGGCGACCTTGAGTGATAACGGTCATATTCTGTAAGTTAAAAGAAAAAGAACAACTGTTGTAGTTGACAGTGTTGTCTTTTAGTCTTTGTACGTACTCACGTTACGCCATTCGACTGTTTATTTAACTAGCTGCTGTATGCAGTCTGTATACATTTTAAAGTCATTGTACGTATTCCCGATACGCCACTAGACTAATTTGTTATCAGCCGTGCTCACGTCACGGAGTATAACTTAATGTAGATGCAAGAACTCAAGGAATTTACGATCGTAGTTAGGACCTATAATTATACTTACAAGTCGAAAATAACAAAACGCAACGTCAAACATACGAACCTAATCCTTATTATGAACGTGATAAGCAACAAAGTACAATTTTCAACAAAATTAAAAAATTACCTTAAATGAAGGTAGACAGTAAAAACTATCGCAAAACGACAAAACGAATAAAAAGTATATTTAGACAAATTTGTGCATAGTTATAATGATTCATAAAGACACACCAATTATTTGGCTACGATATTCAAATTAGGAACAACATAAAGATGTGTACATGTAGGTACTAACCTTCCTCGTCCTTACTTGTTGACGATGAAACACGTAGTTTTCGCTCCAAACGCTTTATCTTTCGTCGAATTTTCGAATGACTACGTTCCCTTTTTCATTTTCCCATAATAACACGTTTTTTCCACAAAATACACACTATATTTTAACTACATCAAAATTTTTGAAAAGACGCGATGTTACGACGCCCGCACATAAAAAAGGAATGGAGTTACGTCGAGATGGCGCTGCGGTCGACGGATGTAGTGGAACCAATTTGAATTTCATAATTTGATTTTTATTTCCATAGCTCTAAAAATTATGTGCGACGCCTAGTACATTGAGAAGTGAAACTACATAGTAATAATTAAATCTTGAGGATGTAACGTCGTAAGTATAATAATATTTAATATATAAAGCCGTAAAGTTTATTTTTCTAATGTGTTCCATATTTTTGAACACTTATAATGCTTGGATACCATTGGCGGGATGACTGTAACCATATTTATGGCGGTTTGACTGAACCGATCTATATGACATTTTAAACGTCTCGACCTTTTGAGCGACTATATTGTTGACAACAACAATAAGACAACTTTGTTTGTACCGATATTGTTGACTTTTTGGTTGCGTCTATTTATTTGAATACCCTGAGTGTCACTAACTATTTGACGCTGACTATACCATAATATCTGCATTTGAAATATGATTTGTTAGAGTCGCGTTATTCGAAAAGCCTACACCTGTTTGGTTGAGTTTATTCGATAGCCCATCCACGTAGACGTTAAATAGTGCCAGTGACATGCTTCCACCCTGTCTCATTCCGCAGTTAAGGCCAGAGGGCGTCGATAGCTCATACTTCAATCGGACTCGATTTTCTTGCTGCTGGTACCAGTTTTTCAGTACCCGTACCACCTCGCTGGGAATTTCACGGTTGGATAGCTTTTGCCACAGCAGATCATGGTCAACACGGTTGAAAACCTTGCTGAGGTCTAGATAACAGACTATTACAGAGGTATTTCTACTCTTGTAATATCCCACAACCTGTTTGAGTACATATATAGTAGAATGAATTGCCAAAACGATTGACTATTTTCTTATCGTCTGTTATGCCATCGATGTGTGATGGATATTGCGTCAACGGCTTGATAATCATATTAATACTTTGCCAGAATTTGGCAAAGTTTTTGTGCTTTATATCTAACGCGATATCTATTCCAATTGTAGGTATTGTTTAATTAGTTATAATAAATGACATAGACTCAAGTGTTTGTGATGTATACCTGTGCACGATGTCGGCGAGGTCTTTGAGCGCGCGCTCGACGCCGTCGGCGAGGTGGTGCGTGGGAGGAGCAGGCGAGGCCAGCGCGCGCGCCTCCGCTTCGAGCCGTGCCGCCGCCGCACGCAGCGACACGCGCAGCGCCGGAGAGCAGCGCCGCGCGTCCGCCGCTGCCGCGCACGCCGCGCCCAGCCGCGCCAACCGCTCCGACGACTGCAGGCGCCACAGTGACCCACGCCCGCCGCCCCCCGCGCCGCACCCCCGCCGCACCTACACAACGAACAAACTAGTATTAACGTTTCAAAACAATTATTTTATTCTCCTATTATATTATTATTTTACTTATTATTTTCTATATTTCGGAGACGGGTATGTGACTGTCGTTATTATCAGCTATATTTTAACTACTGTGGGCGTAATGTGGGTAGTGTTGGTTAATGCGCAATAGAAAAACAGTTTGCAGTTCAGATCACATTATAATTTACTATCAAATGAATCACACTAACTAAATTATACACACAACGGCGTTTATTAAAATCACCAATTAACAAAATGATCACAAATTACAACTTCTAACACACAATAATTAACAGTAAACTGATGTAGCCTAGAAAAAAATTAAAATGAGATGATCATTACATGTTTGGTATTAAAAGAAAGGTCTTGACAAGCAGATAACAAATATGTAGGTATATAATGTCATACTTTCAAAGTAAATAAATGTTTAAATTGTTAAAAACAAGCAAAAGTGAGACTGCGCTACGTAGTATTGCAAGATGATACCAACGTGCAGTTAATCAAATTTTAATAAATAGTAACGATTTGTAATTCCACTCTTATGAAGAAAAATAAGTACAACGAAATATTTATATTTTGGATTTCTTCGAAGCTCGATAAAATTTTGCGATAGGTACTAAAAAGAAAATATACCTACTGCCTACAGGTTATAACTTTTTTTTTAAATTAAATCTTTTCAAATAACTCTCCATTGGTATCTATGCACAGTTTCATGCGTCTAAACCAATTTTCATTACACATTTTCCAGTCCGCATAAGACACCTCTTTAATCCCCTTATCAAATGCAGCCAGTGCATCTTCCGGTGATGAAAACTGTTTTCCCTTGAGTTGATTGTTTATTTTGGGGAACAAAAATTATAAATCCATGATTCATCACCCGTAATGAAATCTTAACGCGCCGAGACGAGCCTGCTTCAAATTTTGCTATCATGTCTCGGCACCATTCTACCCGAACCTCCTTCTGAGCCTGCGTTAGATTGTACGGTACCCAGCGTGAAACTATCTTCCTTACCCGAAGACGCCCGTGTAGAATTTCATGCACACTTCCCGATCCAATCTGCAGTATATGCTGAATCTCTTCATATGTAATTCACCTATTCTCTTAAATTAAATTTTTCACAGCCTGCACGTTTTCTTATGTAACAGCCGTCATAGCCCTATGACGGCTGTTTCTTCGTCCGCCAAAGTTACTTGACCAGTCTTAAATTCGTTGAACCAGCGGAAAACAGTCGCTTTAGAAGGGCTTTTATCTATGAACACCATTCGAAGTCTTTCAAATGATTCTTCTGGTTTTAGTCGACATTTGAAATCATACAAAATCATCTCGCGAAAATGTTCTCATTGTAAATTAAATTGTCAGTGAGACAGAGTATTTTGATTTTGCTCGTAAAAAAATGTGGAGGGAATTTCGAATTTGGAATGTTGTATTTTTTTGTAATAAATAGTCATAGTTTTAATTATCATCAAAACTAGCCAGTGTCCCATAGGCAAAAACTGTTTAGTCGCAAAACTTTCCGAGTATGGTCTTGGCATCGAAATAAATCGCGCTATGGTTTCGTCTAAAGCACTATGCATTGGAATTTGAAATAGGTTAATTACTGACCTATTGCATTAATCTTATTTACGTTGTCGTAAGCAAGCGTAAACACGGAAAAGTATAAAATAAAAATAAAGTTTAATAAAAAACTGTAACCCGACTGTACTTTTTAGATAATTTTTATTTTCCCGTAGTCGGGTTACAGTTTTTTATTAAACTTTATTTTTATTCTTATAATCTTTTCTTGTTTGTTTTGACTTTCCTCCTTTTTATAGTCAAAGGGTTGACTTTCCAATCGTCCAATAACTTTTATCTGAGGAATAAAAATTGCGATTTGATAGCTTTTGTATAGGAAAATAAAGTAAGAAATACTTATTCTTCAGATAACAGTTACGATTAAAAAATCCGGCCAAATCACGTAATAATTCTGAAAGTGTCATTTAAGTGATTAGTAACCTTCTACATGTCATTAACCACGGAAGAGCACTGATGTCCAAGATGCAGGTTCTTACCTAGTTTGGAATGCAGGAGTTCTTATAGTTATAGTAGTCTACTCAGTGCCTCAGTGCTCACTTAGGTACATTATTTGTAAGTATCCTAATTCCTCTTAATATATTAGGCTATATTTTAATAAGTTAATAAACGTTAAATTCGATTATGACTAATAATGATCGTAATAGCTGTATCTATATTACTATTTAATTCAAACCTCAGACCAACAAAAAAAGAAAGACGGCGCGCTGCGAACATCAAAACTGAAGCCACCTTTTTATCTATGTGTGAGTCGAAGGGTTGCCATTTGTAAAAAAAATACCCCATAACTTGGGTAATAATATTTTATGGGTAGGCTAATATTGTACAAGTAAGATATTGTTAAGTATGGCATTGTACAGACGCCAGCACATCAAGCTACCCGAAACTGTCAAATTTTCCCAATCAACTTTGAACCTTAACTGTCAGCGATAAAGTTGAAAGTCTATTAAATAAATTTGACAGATTGTAGTAGCTTGAAGTGCTGGCGTCTGTACCTCAATTGTTTAGAAGGACCTCTATTCCGAACAAAACAAAAAAATTACATCAGAAAAAAAAAACAATTATAAAGTGCACCTTTAAAGCAAGAATTGTTGTGTTGGGCCTTGGAAGACTCTGCTGTTCCACTTAGGCCCGTGTTACAGAACCTCACTCAAGACTCAAGCATTACTTAAAGCTAGTTTTAACCAATCACAAGGCTTTAAACGACTTTTATGTAATGCTTGAGTTTTGAGTGAGGTTCTGTAATACGGGCCTTAGAAATATCCATTAATTTGCAATTGAATGTAAAAAATTCAAAATATAAATAAATAGGTTAGTTTTAAACTATAGAAAAATCAAATAACTTTATATGAATGAACGAGCTTAATACAGAGAAAAAGGCAAAAATGCGCCTAATTGTGTGACGTGTGCGAGCGTGGGTGAGAGTGCGCTAGTACGAGTGTGAAGTATGTAAGGGTTAAAATTTGCATATATTTAGTTCTACTATAGGGTATATCTTTAGGTGTAAGTTAACCCTACCCGCGACAGTGTCTTGGGATTGAAAGAAGTGAAATACAGCTTCTTTCCATAACCATGCACATAGAAATTCAATTATAAGTTTGTTGAAGCGTAAATCATAACATTGTCGTAGGTATGTATGAAGTCATTATGTAAATTACTTTGAAATAATATAGGTAATTATATTGTCAATTACCTTTATATAAAAAAAGATCACAACAACAAAATCACTGACTCTGAAGAAAAAGTAATATCAAGATAAATCGTAACAAACAAAAAGTTTTTTTTAACCATAATATAGCCTTTGGTCCACGATTAGTTGAATAAAGGTCGTTATTATCAAAATGATCGGAACAAACCACGCTGGTTTTCGACGGCAGCCATTCTGGATCATTCCGACTTTATCTTATATCTACTATCCATTTACTTTTTAATTCAGTATTAATTAGAAATCTAAAATATTAAATAAATAAAAAAGAGAACATGAATATAACTCGAAGTAAGAAATCACATTTAAATTTGTTGAATCGAATGGGAAAGATTTAAATCATATTATGGCAACCCTCGCACTTTAAGTCACTGCTTTCGTTTGTTGAGGTTATTTGTTCCAAGTAACCTAAAATTCGTTTAATAAAAAACGATGTTATTTCAAGTACATCAATGCTTAGGGGTGAAAAGTGATTCCGTGAGACTTTTTTTGTGATTTGCTATTGTTTTTATAAGTTTTCACTACACAGGAAAGCATAATTATATTTTTTTTGATCAATGTTAACTAGACGACGACTCATGACGTACTAAAAGCGATGAGCATGGTTTTAGTGTAGGTGTGTGCGTGAGCGGGTGTATTTACTTGCAGGAGCACGGTTTTGTGGCTACACTTTTAATGTTCGCGGCGCGCCGTCTTTCTTTTTTTGTTGGTCTGAGATTCAAACCTAATATTTTGCATGCCTTAAGGTAAAATGTTTCGGGACACTTAATAAATATTCCAACTTATATGTATACCTACATTATTAGCAAATAAATGATTTCCTTCCTTCTTTCCTTCTTCTTGTTATTAACATTATTACAAATTGTATTCAGCTTCACCATTAACCTTTCGAGGGCCTTCGACCTGGTGTCATATGATATTCTTTGGCATAAACTGTTTGAAGAGACCACTGTGCCGAGGGAGCTGGTATCTCTCCTCAAATATTGGTACAGTAATCAGAAGAATGCTGTCAGATGGGTCAATGCGCTTAGTCAGGAATATAATCTGAAATGCGGTGTGAGGCAAGGCGTTGTTGCAACTTGTTTGTAAACCAGCTGATCGGCGGAATCAGCGGAACCATGGTCGGCTGCTTAATAGATGGATAAGTGGTCAACAATATTAGATAAATAGTTATGCACACGACATGGTTCTGTTGAGCCCGTCAGTTAGTGGACTCTGGGTATTTGTGAAGATTATGCACATGGACTCAAATATAATGCTAGTAAGTGTTCTCATGCTATACAGAACAGGAAACAAGGCTCCCTCTAACGTGTCGCCAATTAAGATCGGTGGGTCGGCAATCGTGAGGGTGTTTAAAGTTAAATATTTGGGTCACATGCTGACAGATCGGTGACGAAGACCTAGAGAGGGAAAGGAGGGCGTTGGCAGTCCGCTGCAATATGTTGGCCCGCAGATTCGCACGATGTACCACAGATCTCACACTCGGGGCCGACCACAATCTTTTACGAAACAATCTTATTTCAGGAGAGTTTTGTTTCAAGCTTACAATAACATAACTCATATTCGTACCACAACCTTCATCGTTCAAGAATGTTTTATTCCTGTTTAGTGCTGGGAAAGAACGAACTATTTGTGAGATTTGTCTATTGCCTGCTATAATAGAAAAGAAACAACGCTATGTGAACTGTATAGCGCTGTCCCTTTCACACGTTGGTCCGAATCGCTATTATTTTCTTTTACTTAAAATATTACTTTGCATTAGAATCTAAATTTTATGAGTAATTTCCATGAAATTGACACAAATATTAAAAGATTTGGCTTTGAAAAATAAGAAAAACAATTGAAAAAATTTAAAAATAAGTTACGGCTAAGCTGTTACATGATATAAATCGGAACAGAACAAAATTTGAAACTCGGGCCGCATTCGGAGTTACGCCTTAATCGCTCACATCAATATTTTGCGTACTGATTTAGATATGCTTGCACAAGATGGTTGGATTACAGTATTTCTTTGAGTATACACAACAAATTTCTTCTTCTTTGATTAGGTGACGACTGTAGCCAGAAGCACAATTTCCAAAATGCCACGTTAGTTTAAAGATATGGTGCAACTCAAAACAAAACAGCACAACTGTCATTTTGACAGCGCTCACGGTGATATTAATTTAGGGCATGGTCAGCGTTATCGCGAGATGGTGCATGCTATGACGTCATGTATGACGATTCACAGCACGTTGTTATCGCGCTGACACTAATTCGGTATGGGTGTTAGCACGCTCTAATCGATTGCAGCGCAACTCTGAACACAGCCTCGATGTAGCAATATTTTTGTTTACAAGTGGTAACTACTACGAAGTAGAACTTATTTTAACATATAAGCTTTTGAATTTATGATCTATCTGGCAGTCTGGCTACAAAGTCGACATGGAATCAAGGGAAGGTTAAGGTTACTAAGTGAATAAGTTTTAAAACAAAGAAATGTGTAATGTTTTGACGAAGATAGTTCGAAACAATATATTGTGGTCAGACTCAGTGATTAGTGTTTTGTTATTAATTTTGCAGTCGGGTTTCCGGGCGGCAGCTAGAGGTACTCTGGGAATTTTTATTTTTCTGCGTTATCCGCTTCCAAAAACTCAAATGTTTCGTATGCATTCGCTATCAAACAAGAAATTAATTTCACATGTACTAAAATCTATAGATACACAATTCATTCGGCAAGTTTACGTAAATAAATACATTTTACTAACTTTACATGACACGAAAATGTTTTTTCTTAACCGTATAGTTCGGAAGCGCCCCCGATTGGACCCGAACACACAAACCTCCGCCGGCTCGGTAGTGGGTCCAATTGGACCCCAAAATTACCACATACGACACCCTTAATTGATTATGTAAATATTTATTATACTACCCATTAAATCTTATGAATGTGCGTTAATTAAGAGAGTTGAATAAAAAACTCAAATGTTTACACCATTAAATCTTTCATATTTAACGTGCAAGATTATTAATTTACCTTTATAAAATTCAAGTCTGTAAATGCTATAATCGCCATTTTGATGACAGTCGAGGTTGAGGCTAAAAATCATAAAAATTGGGGATTTCGAACATCTAAACTCTACCACAGGGGCAGTGAATACCACATCATTTAATTATTTGACGAATTCATCCATTGTTCCAGTTAGATAAGTAGTGGTAATGAAGTTTTTGATATCCAAAGTCGAAGTTTCGCGCCAATCCTGCGTGTTTACATTTTAACTTTTCACTAATAACACACATACACATGTAGAAACGATTTAAAATGTGACAAATATTGTTAAAAATATTATAAACACCTAGAAATTGCCCAAATCTTAACGTAATATACGAACACAGGTCCAATAAGACGTAATATTCATTACCACTACTCAATTTGTGTTAAAAATATCCGACCATTATTGTTTTTTTTATTGTAATGATGTGCGAAAACGATTATGCCAAACGATTTTTTTTTTCAATTTTGATCGACTCGATTAATTAATATGTCGAAAGTCAGAAATCGATACTTGAAAATTGAAATAAAATTGTTTTAAACATTAAATACATTAAGCATTGTTTATAATAATTATTTATACTTTTCTAAAGTAATTTTAATAGTTTTTTGGACATTATGTATAAAACGAGTCAACAGACAGGACGGGGATAGATACTTACCTCATTTATTAAATTTCGCGCTTAATTTATTTGAATTTAAATTCGGAATGCGCTCGCTGTTCAAAACTATTTTAATTTTTTGGACAATTATTTACTGTAGATTTTAATTTTGATACTTTCTGATAGTTTGCTACAGAATGCCCAGTATACATTTTTTAGGTAGGCGTAACAAAATTTTGTTTGGGAATAAATTAATATAAATTAATTCTATAAAATTTTATTATAAATTATTATTTATTCTATTCTGTGCTTTTCGCTGGATGCGGAAAGCACAGAATCGGTCGAAGTGGAGGTGCTTGGGGGAGGCCTATGTTCAGCAGTGGACGTCTTTCGGCTGAAATGATGATGATGATGATGAATTCTATAAAGTGGGCAGGTATTCCGCAAACGCTTTTAAATGACGTCCATATTTTTAGTTGTATGAGTTTGGTAGTTTTTGTTTTTAATAGGTTACTCTTACTTGAGTAATAGAAATTGTTTTGTTTTTGTTGTAGTTTCCCAACGAAATTAAAAAAACTGGCCAAGTGTATGTTGGACTACGCACAGTAAAGGATTCCGTAGTTGGGATGAATACTTATTTACGCATAAATATTGCACAGCATCAATTTTATCGACAGCAAAAATAAGGTTGTATTTCTCGAAAACACTATAATAAACAAAATTAATTCTGCGGTTGTAACCGAAAATAACCCACATCTCAAAAACTATTGACTTAAAAAGTAAAGCCACAAAACATATTTATAATTTTAATTAAGAGATCCAACAATACACGCTTTATGTGCATAGTTTTTTTTCATCCCTCGGTTATATGTATAGGGAATGCCACCCCCTATATTACGTTTATCGTAATTTCATTACACCATTGTTTAGTGGTGCAAAGAATACACCTTTTTCCAAATTTTCATCGATAGAGTAAATAGTCTCCGTGTAAAGTGGCTGTATGACATCCGGACGCACGGACAGACGGACTTGACGAAATTAAGAGGGCCGTTTTTTTCACGGATTTTGGCTATCGAGTTTACAATCCGCATGAAACTGATGTCTATTAGAATTAATCTACAATATTATTAATATTTGGAATAGCCGCCATCTTAAAATCCAGAATGTTCATCTTATTCGATATTAGCACTATCCCCCCGAAAAACATGAAAATTGTAGTCATGATGAAAAATTATCAAATTAGAATAGCATCCATGTTTTATACCAATAATTTACCCCAAAAACAAACTCATATTATTTTACGACCATAGACTTTATAGGTTTTCCAGTAATCTATAATAAACCAACAATTTCCAGTATTAAAAAACTATTATATTCGCACAAGGCGTGATGTTATGTTTGTTTGTGTTATTATATTCAATGGCTCCGTAGATAAGTAGGGAATGGTCTATTTACTATAATAAATTAAAAAATAAAACGTTTAAGTCCGGGGGAACCAAGTTCTTTTTCACGTATAATTTCAAACAAAAATAAAATTTTCGCAGCCGCCTACTTGGATTTACCTTTTGACCTCACTATCGACTTTAGCACCCTCAAAAACTATGAAAACGATACCAATGATGAAAAAATTGAAAATTTTCGAAGCCACCATCTTGGATTTACATTTTAACGTCACTATCGGCTTTAACGCCTTCGGCAACCATGAAACCGACTCACACGACGAAAAATTTGAAAATTTCGCAGCCGCCATCTTGGATTTACATTTTGATCAAATTCACACTCTCTCTTTCTCTCTATCAAATAAGAAGAAGACAGTCACAAGTATGAACACTTTTTCGCGTGACGATTTATGCCAGTTTACTCCTACTGCAAGTCGCGTTAAAGAACTTAGTTCCAAAAATAATATAGAATAATTAACATAAATATTTGGGAACCCCACTACAAGTCCTTTCATTTGATATGTCACACGGCATAGTTTGCAAAACTTTTTTTACTGTCTAGTTTAGCCCCCAAAAGTGACCCCATATTCAAAATTCATTTATTAACGTTACACTTCTGTATTTGGGTCACAGAAATTCATATGTGTACCAAATTTCAACTTAATCGGTCCAGTAGATTCGGAGCAAATTGGCTGTGACAGACCGAAACACGAGTAATCCTTTATGGGTTCCGTTTTTTCATTCGTAGGTACGTACGGAACCCTCAAAAGTTACTACCCTATCCACACTGTATGTATGTACTTACTAATAAAATTATTAATATCAAAAATAAAATAATTCATGGAAAATATACCAAAGAGTTTTTATTCAGTTTCTAATACTTTTTTACACTGATTTTATTGCGAGTATCGATTAGGCTGAATGCTACTTTTGAATCGATATAAGAAAATTGGGTAGACGGTCAGCACTAAGAGGTGTCACGTCGCAACACAATTTTTAGTAATTTTCATCAAGATTTGATCGTGTTTTTTAAGTAGTTTATGTTATGAAACATGGTAAAAGTAAGAATGCAGAGAGAATGATAAAATCTTTATTTTTCCTTTTTGCATATTTTCAGCAAGAGAGTGGGTTGTTTATGTACATATTTTCAGCATTTTTAAATTACCTACCTTTTGGATAGGTGTAGTAATACCAATTCTGTACAACTTTCGCAGTGTACTGACGCGGTTTGACTGATCTCAACATATAATTAAAGATATTTTCCACAAACTTATTGTATAAAATAGGCGCGGTAACATATTTTTCTTAATAAATTCGAATGCTGAAAATTGACGAAAATTTCTGAATTTCATGACTGAATTCGCAACACCCCGTCGAGTCAACTGATGTGTCACATGTCAAAATCTTGTCGAGCAGAGAGGTTAACATAAATTGCCTTGCTTTAAATTTAATTGCCTTATATTTCCGTCGAGTCCGAGGAACTTTTTTAAGATTGCTAAATGACATGTCCAGTTTCAGCCCTCTGGTCGTGGTCTGAAACGATAATGTTCATGATCTAAGGTTTTACAGTAAGATTTAAAAATTTAGATTTAAATTATTATGGATTTATAAATTCAGTAGAGGTTGCGTAACATAATTCTCAAAAAAACAGTAGGTACTCAAATATAACTTCCGCCTCGCCATTTTTAACGGGAAGTACTAAAAATGTTTTTGACGTTCCATTTTATCCCGTAATTACCTATAAACAATAACTATAAGCCGCTTATTTTAGATCTAAAGTATTTATGTAATTATTGTAATGTAATTGCGTATAAAATATGACAATATTACTAATATGTTTTTGTGTACACATCAAAAGAGGTTTTTTTTTAATTACCCACTTCCTAAAATTAAGGTAAGTATTTATTATTTCTTTGACATGACATTGACATATTATTTTGATTTGACCAGTTTCTGCTCGCTTTGCAGTTCCACAGAGTACATTTTTATAAGTGCAGTTCCAAGTTGCGTTGCGTTCCTTGCTTACTGTGCGATTATTATCTGATATTGATATTTTCTTATAACGACCATTGCTATTCTACACGGACTGATATCATCTAGACACGATTACTATTGCTGCTCATAAAGGATTCTGTTTTGCTACTTGATTTGGATATTATGATGAGGTGCATCAATTGTGGCATCGCTGTGCAGTGGATTCGCAGACACATCGTGTCGAGGCTGGCGTTACCCCTGCAAGTGAGACTCGCTCAATGGTTAGCAAATCAGGTACGCCTTTATACTTACTACGGCAGTCGCGTAAACCATGCCGTAAAGGCAATATTTGCGTTGTTGTGTTATAAATTGAAAAATAAAATGATATTTGCTATTGTTCCAGCTCCCATTAGATGGATACGCTTGTTACGATTGTTTTAATTGATTAAATACCAAAACTGCTGACAGTGGGAGATTAATAGGCCATACTATGGTCTGCCGTGGATGTGGTGTGTCAGTCGGACTCAGAAATCCAAGACGCCGACGTTTTTATACTGTTGCAGTGGACGGCCCTTTAGTACTCAATGATAATAATTACTAGGAGAATATTTTTTTTCCCCAACTACGTTTTTATTATATGTAGGTAAAGTTTTTGAAAGAAAATGGCTAAATGAATGGGACAAATCTCTCAAAACTGGAACAACGAACGATAGAAACGACAATCATGAAAGATTAAAGGAGTGTTCGTCATGTAAAACTCAACATAAACATAGGTATAACATCACGCCAGCGATTTCCGAAGGATTTGGGCAAGGTGAACTCATCCCACATTTCGCCAGTTATGTCATGTCATTTTTAATCAAATGTATTTTAATAATATTTTCAGGATATGGCAACAATTATTCATGCCTGTTGGGTTCGAACGAATCGACGCCGGATTCATGACGCATCAAAGGACTTGCAACAGGATGTTGTTCCATCCGTGGAACATAGATCATCAACACTGTCGCCACCACTTTCTTTACAAACAATACCGCCGATACCACTGTCTTGTTCTATTTAAATTGTTATTGTTCACACAAGTTCCCAAATGATTGGGTTCGTCCATGTATCGGTGAACACGCTCTATTATTAGCTGAACGTTTGGGTGGAATTTATTTAGGAGGGCTCCTGCTATTCTTAAATCAAGCATGAGATTACAAGAAGCAATATTAAAATATATTTGGCGAAACATTTTAAAATCTCTTTTGAAGCGACCATTTATTATTTCAACTATCCATCTGCATAACGTAACCTTTCGACTTTAATTGGCCTGTGAGTAAGTTGATTGCTGTTGCCCCACATATAAAGACTCTAACACATAGAAACCTTCTAGAAATGGAATCGCAGCCCGGGATCCTCTATCTAGTATACAAATATCGTTTGGCCTAAGTTACGAAACGGACTATCTCCAGTTACGACACGGACTATCTCCAATTTCGAATAAACTTTTTATTATGTCAGCATCGCTTTGTGTAGCAGCATATGGCCCTAAAACATCAATTGTTTATGTCCATCGCACGAACATATCAGGAAAGGTTTGACAAGATTATCGTACTTATGCAAACTGCAGTTAAGAGCTCTGCTGTAAAAAAATATGTATCAATGTAGAAATAAGCCCAGCGCTCTGGTGTAATGAGTGCTAGTGAGTCCAGTCATTATTGGTCAGTGGGGAGTTGGGGACATCCTGTCGCATCATCTATTTTTTTATTTAAGTGTGTCTGTATACCTACAATAAAAGAATTTATTTGGCAATAAATACATAGTTTTATTTATTTTAATCCCAATTCAATACCAACAAGTTGGTAAATATAAATAATATTATGGGTATTGAGGATAGACACCAAAATACGGAATTGAAGAAGATTAAAAATATCATTTTATGTGTATTTATGTATTCAATAGATATAAGAATTTGGGATTTAATAAAAAATAGTAAAGCACTTATTCAATAGGTGCTTTACACTTTTCTTACACAGCTAAAAATATCCAAAAACAACTGCAGAATCTGATCCCAGATCAACAAAATATTAAATACCACTAATTAGTACATGTGCTCACTCACAGATGGCGTTATAATAAAGAAAAATCCCTAGCGTATAAACCTGATTTTGACCAGTTTTCGCAAGTTTTTGACTCCTGAAACGTATTAATTGATAAACTATAAAATACGACAATTTTAACAATATAACAATCATTACTGAACATTGGTTTTGACTACCTAGGCAAACGTCCATTGCCCCACCAGACATGTCTTTTGACATTAAAACAATATTGCTAGTTGTCAAAAGTCACGTCGTGGTACGAATTGAATGAACTTTTAGAGGTGACGTCACCAAAATCGCTAAGAAAATAAGATTGTTTCAACATTACAATAAGCTTATTTTATGGACGTCATGGTACGAAAAGTCAAAGTAAGATTATAATAATACTGCTATAAGAGCTGGTGGTAGGCCCCCTGGTCTTTTTACACGTGTAGTCTGTGAATCAACTTTACGCGGCGGGCTTACAACGCCCTGCGTGTTCAGTACAACGACGCTCTGAGGGCAGTGTGGAGAAAACCCCGGTACTGCAGTGCTTCCGCAATGTTTGCGGAGGCATCCATCGATAACTTCTTTGGCATCATAAGGAAAGTACACCATCGATGATGAGCAGGGTCCGTTGTAGCACTAACACTGTCCTCCAAACGTTAGCGTGCAAGATCAACAGTCCTTTTAATGTGTACTGGGCAAGTGTACACCTGCACAGAAATAGGAAGTAGAATTATTGTGTAACTTGTCTTGTTTACTAATAAATTATTAACACCTTTTATTTGTATTTTTTGTGTACTACTAACAAACCCTCACTAACGCTAGCTTTGTAGAAAGTATGGACTGTATTTTACGTCTGAAATAAAGATATTTAATAAAACTAATATTAATCTTTTTCCAGAACAAATTAACCACTCACACCTTTTTTATCATCATCATCATCATCATTGAATAACATAGGTACAGTAAAATAGTTGTTATAAAAAAAATACAAGCGCGCTATGTTGTACCACAAGGCGTACAAATATTCATGGATGTCATTGCTACTAAAAATTGATAACATAATTACATCAAAGGATTCAAATAAAGTTTAAAAACATACCAGGGGGCCGACCACAATCTTTTACGTTACAATAACATAACTCATATTCGTACCACGACCTTCATCGTTCAAGAATGTTTTATTCCTGCTTAGTGCTGGGAAAGAACGAACTATTTGTAAGATTTGTCTATTGCCTGCTATAGTAGAAAAGAAACAACGCTATGTGAACTGTATAGCGCTGCCCCTTTCACACGTTGGTCCGAATCGCTACTACGAAGTATTGGTCGTGAAGCAAAATATTATTTTCTTTTACTTAAAATATTACTTTGCATTAGAATCTAATTTTTATGAGTAATTTCCATGAAATTGACACAAATATTAAAAGATTTGGCTTTGAAAAATAAGAAAAACAATTGAAAAAATTTAAAATAAGCTACGGCTAAGCTGTTACATGATATAAATCGGAACAGAACGAAATTTGAAACTAGGGCCGCATTCGGAGTTACGCCTTAATCGCTCACATCAATATTTTGCGTACCGATTTAGATATGCTTGCACAAGATGGTTGGATTACAGTATTTCTTTGAGTATACACAACAAATTTCTTCTTCTTTGATTAGGTGACGACTGTAGCCAGAAGCACAATTTCCAAAATGCCACGTTAGTTTAAAGATATGGTGCAACTCAAAACAAAACAGCACAACTGTCATTTTGACAGCGCTCACGGTGATATTAATATAGGGCATGGTCAGCGTTATCACAAGATGGCGCAAGCTATGACGTCATGTATGACGATTCACAGCACGTTGTTATCGCGCTGACACTAATTCGGTATGGGTGTTAGCACGCTCTAATCGATTGCAGCGTAATTCTGAACACAGCCTCGATGTAGCGATATTTTTGTTTACAAGTGGATAACTACTACGAGGTTGAACTTATTTTAACATATCATCTGCTAATGAATTTATGATCTAACTGGCTACAAAGTCGACATGGAATCAAGGGAAGGTTAAGGTTACTCAGTAAATAAGTTTTAAAACAAAGAAATGTGTAATGTTTTGACGAAGATAGTTCGAAACAATATATTGTGGTCAGACTCAGTGATTAGTGTTTTGTTATTAATTTTGCAGTCGGGTTTCCGGGCGGCAGCTAGAGGTACTCTGGGAATTTTTATTTTTCTGTGTTATCCGCTTCCAAAAACTCAAATGTTTCGTATGCATTCGCCATCAAACAAGAAATTAATTACACATTAAAATCTATAGATACACAATTCATTCGGCAAGTTTACGTAAATAATTACATTTTACTAACTTTACATGACACGAAAATTATTTTTCTTAATATAAATTGCAAAACAATAATATTTCCGTCGAGTCCGAGGAACTTTTTTAAGATTGCTTTTGACATTAAAACAATATTGCTAGTTGTCAAAAGTCACGTCGTGGTACGAATTGAATGAACTTTTAGAGGTGACGTCACCAAAATCGCTAAGAAAATAAGATTGTTTCAACATTCTGCCAGCCTTGTCTAAGGTATTGGAGAGGATCATGAAGAAGCGCTTGGTTGACTACCTGGAAGACAACTCACTGCTATCACCTTCTCAGTATGGTTTCCGATCTGGCTTGTCGACTAGTGACGCCATTCACGGTTTAACTAAGTTTGTTTCTGAAAAACTCGACGTAAACAAAAAGGTTATAGTAATCTTCATGGACCTTGCCAAGGCCTTTGACACAGTCTCCGTCCCTCTGTTGGTGAACAAATTGGAGAATATTGGTGTAAGGGATGCGCAACTGAAGCTTTTTTGGAGGCGACTACGGCTAAACAGGTATGGTCAAAGTTAGAGCAGATATTTGATGACTCCGGGCTCAGTAGAAGAGTAGGTTTGCTGCGTGATCTGATTACAACCACTTTGGATAACAGCTCTAGTGTTGAGGGTTACATTAACAAAGTAATGACAACAGCTCATAAGCTTAGAAATATTAATTTTGCAGTAGGAGACGAGTGGCTTGGTACTTTGCTGCTCGCTGGCCTCCCTGATGTCTACAAACCGATGATCATGGCTATTGAAAGCTCAGGTGTGTCAATTACTGCTGATTTTGTAAAAACAAAGCTGCTACAGGATGTAAAAGTGACAGATTCTTCAGCCTACTATATAAAGTCTAATAAATCCAAAAATATGTCAAAGTCTTTTAAAGATTCACCCGATACCAACGAAAAGAAAGGCCCACGTTGTTACAATTGTACCAAATATGGTCATTTTGGTAAAAACTGCTACTTTAAGAAAAAAAAGAAATCACCACCAGATAATAATACAAAAAATAATGGATATTATGCTGCTTTTTCAGCTGCAGAAACATTGGAAAAAACCAGTTGGTACATTGACTCTGGAGCATCGCAGCATATGTGTAGAGAGAGAAAATGGATGCATGATGTTTGTCCCACAACAGTAAATAATATAAAGGTGGCAGACAACAAGACAGTAGCAGTAGAAGGATGTGGTAATGTGAATTTGCAAATAAGAGACTCCGAAGGCAGACCTCAGACTATTCAAGTAAGGAATGTGCTGTATGTACCTTCTTTGACAACTAATTTACTTTCTGTAAGCCGGATGACAAAAAATGGGTGTGAAGTTGATTTTGAGAAAGACTACTGTAAAATTTACCAAAATAAGATATTAATTTTGACTGCTTTGCAATACAGTAATATGTATGTATTGAAAGATTTTTCTGAAACACCAGCATTGTTGTCAACAGTAGATGAGAATGATATAAATTTGTGGCATCAGAGAATGGGCCATCTTAACTTCACAGACTTACAGAAAATAGAGAGCAGTGCAGAGGGGGTAGAATTATCCAAAAAAGCTTCCCAGATTTGCACAACATGTATGGAAGGTAAAATGAATAGACTACCTTTTAAAAATTTTGGAACTAGAGCCTGTGAACCACTCCAATTAATTCACACTGATCTATGTGGTCCGATGGAGACTAGCTCTATAGGAGGTGCCAAATATTATGTCACTTTTATAGATGATTTTAGCAGAAAAGTGTATGTCTACTTTATGAAAAATAAATCTAATACTTTAGAAAAGTTTAAGGAATTCAAAAACTTAGTAGAAAATGAGACTGAAAAAACGAATTAAAGTACTTAGATCAGACAACGGAAAAGAATATATAAATAAAGAATTTCAATTATTCCTACAAAAATTTGGCATACAACACCAAACCACCAATCCGTACACCCCAGAACAGAATGGGTTAGCGGAAAGAATGAATCGCACACTTGTAGAACGAGCTAAATGTTTGCTTCTGAATTCTAGTTTGGCAAAACCGTTTTGGACTGAAGCAGTATCTACAGCTGCTTACATAATTAACCGGTCACCAACCAAGGCCCTAGACTACAAGACGCCTTATGAAAAGTGGTCGGGTAAGAAGCCAAATATTAAGAATATGAGAATTTTCGGATGTGATGCCATGGTACATGTGCCCAAAGAAAAGAGGCAAAAATGGGACTCTAAAGCAGTCAGAATGTTATTTGTTGGGTATTGTGAGTACACAAAAGGGTACAGATTTTATGACAGAAACAAGAACCAAATATACAAAAGTAGAGATGCAATATTTCTCGAGCAAACAATTAAAAATAACAGCGTTATTGTGCAGCTATCTGATTTGAAGGGAAATGTATCTGAGGAATCATCTCAAACAGTCGCAGCGAGTCTTCAACTGACTCACCTGAGACTCCGAGTTCAGAAAACATGACTCTAAATGAGAGTACAAAGAAAGAAGAATCATCTGATGATGATGGTAGCTACCACACTGATAATGCTGATGATGAGTACATACCAGATAGAAAGATAAGTGATGTACCATCTCGTAAAATAATGCTGAGACCGAGGAATAATAAACATACTACCTACTTATGTGAAAGCTCGAGTGAGTCAAAACAAGCTATCGCTTTATTGGTTAAAGAGCCAGAAACTATGGAAGAAGCTCTTTCAGGCCAGAATGCAAAAGAGTGGAAAGATGCCATGAATAATGAATATGAGTCGCTCCTCCAAAACAATACATGGACATTAGTTACTCTACCAGAAGGTAAGAGAGCCATTCCGTGTAAATGGGTCTACAAAATTAAAACTAATGCTGATGGTGAAGTAGTACGATATAAAGCAAGACTGGTCATTAAAAGTTTTATCCAGAAGAAGGGTATTGAGTATAATGAGATATTTGCTCCGGTAGTTCGTCATACTTCAATCAGATATTTATTAGCATTGGCTGTCAAGTACAATTTGTTTATCGAACAAATGGATGCAGTTACCGCTTTCTTACAAGGCGATATTGACACAGAAATATACATGTTTCAACCATCATCTTATGAATATGGAGAAGTTTGTAAGTTAAATAAATCCATTTATGGTTTGAAGCAGGCAAGCAGACAATGGAATCTGAAACTTACATCTGTGTTAAAGGAATTGGGACTGAAAAGTACATCTGTGGACCCATGTATATATTACAAAACTTATGATGGAGTTATTCTATTTATACTCATATATGTTGATGACCTGTTAATATTTTATAATAATGAAGAAACAGGAAAAGAAATTAAACAACAATTGAAATGTAAATTTCATATGAAAGAACGAGGATTGAACAAAACTTAGCCAGAAATGAAATTAGAATTGATCAAACTGTCTATATTGAAAAAATTCTAGAAAGATTCATAATGAGTAATTGTAACCCAGTTAATATGCCATGTGATCCTAATGTTAAACTGATTAGTACAGAAAATAAAAATAATATACTAACAGACATACCGTATCAAGAGGCTATTGGAAGCTTATTATATTTATCGCAAGGAACTAGGCCAGACATATGTTTCATAGTGAATAAACTAAGTAGCTTCAATAACAAACCAGAACAGCAACACTGGCTGACACTTAAGAGAGTACTACGTTACATAAAGGGAACCAAGGATTATAAATTGATATTTAGCCAAAACAAAGAAGACAAAAGGGTGTTTGGCTACTGCGATTCTGATTGGGCTTCAGACATTGATAGTCGGAGATCTTGCTCTGGCAACACTTTTATGTTACAGGGTGCAGCAATTTCATGGTGTTCAAAACGACAGAGCACTGTTGCCTTGTCAACCATGGAGGCAGAGTATATGTCACTTGCGACCGCTACACAAGAAGCAATGTGGCTTAGATATTTGGAGTCTGAGTTGCACTGTGATACAGGAATTTCACCCACTGTTATATACTGTGATAATCAAAGTGCAATTAAATTTGCAGGTACAGAATCTTACTGTGCCCGCAGCAAGCACATTCAAATTCAAATTCAAATTCAAAAGTCATTTATTCAAACTAGGCTGAGAATCAGCACTTTTTGAACGTCAAAATTACATAAGACAGTCCCCCAAAAACGCCCACCCTTCACCACTTCCTAGTGCCTTTAGCTGGGAAGAAGAAGTGGCGCAACAAACTCCCCAGCAGCACAGCTGTCTGTTCAAGTTAGAGAATGATTCTATACAATAGTATACAAAATAACTTACATTATGCAACACAAAACATAATTCAAATGATAAGTTATAGGCCATATGTCAGCTAGCACACGCCAATATACCAACCAAAAACATCGAGAACTATACTCAAGCATTATTTAAAAAATAAAATAAAACTAAACGTAAACAGAACTAAATATCTTAATAAAAGCCTCCAGTCATAAAGGGCGTGCCCGCTTACATAAAGCTGTAATTGGCAGTTATAAATGATAAACTAGGACCATCGAGATAAAATAAATGAACAGTTAATTACTAGTAACAATAACAAAACCATGATCAGCAAGACGACCAATCACCACAAGCAGCACCCGTTCACGAGCATAACGCAAAGATCAGCCATTACCCCCCTCGCCATATTTGAGGGAAGGAGGCAACCCGACCCCCGACGCTACCGCAAGCAGTGACATCTAAGGGAGCATGACGAACTTGCTGCTGGTTGCTCAGGCAAAAAATAATATGATCAACTGTCGAGGTCGCTAGCTAACCACAAATTGCAATACAACTCATAACAAAAACATTGTAATGAGTAGATTATGTCAACAATAAAATAAAATAAAAATAAATTGACTCGTAAAAAATAAATAAAAAATTGAATCATAAATTCAAATAAAATAAACAATTATATAAACTCATATAAACTGTCAGTAGGTAAGCTAATTCTGGAGAAAGAACATAAACATGGTCTTGAGTTAATCACAGCGACCAACTATTCTTATCATTTAAGTAGTCATTGATACAATAGTATGCCTTTGAACAAAGGTTGGATTTTACTTTAGTTTTAAACGCATTAAAAGGCAAATCTAGCAAAGAAGAGGGTAGCTTGTTATAAAAGGTTATACCAAGCCCAACAAATGAGTTATGAACCTTATGAAGCCGGTGAAAGGGAGCTCGTAGTTTGTCCTTATTTCGAGTGTTAACATTGTGAATATCACTGTTTTTAATGTATAAGTGTATATTTTGCCTAATATATAAGATGTTGGCGAAAATGAATTGTGATGCCACCGTGAGAATACCAACATCTTTAAAAAAATCTCTAAGAGAAACTCTGGCACCTAGCTGGTAAATTGCCCGAACTGCTCGTTTTTGAAGAACAAATATATTTTGAATGTCAGCGGCTTTACCCCACAGCAGAATACCATAGGACATAACGCTATGAAAATAACTAAAATAGACTAACCGAGCTGTATCAACGTCAGTGTATTGTCTTACTTTCCTGACAGCATAAGCGGCCGAACTGAGCCTTCCCGCAAGGCTTGATATATGTGGGCCCCACTGAAGTTTGGCATCTACTGTTATGCCCAGAAAAACTGCCGAGTTCACAGTTTCAAGCACCTCTTTATCTAAGACGATGTTGGGTCCTAGATTTCTAACATTTGGTAGAGCATTGATATCAGATATCATTTTCTTCGAGAGAAAATTGCTACGAATGACATAGAAGTTAAATATGTTGGTACTGATAGTATGGTCGCTGACATCCTGACAAAATCCACTTCGCAGATGAAGATTCAAAAATGTTCAAGAGCCATGGGTTTGCGCTTAAAGGGAGGATGTTAAAATAAGTTAATCGCAAATCATCTTGCTATTTGATCTTTTTACTCAAGTCTATTGTGTTGATGTAATCTGTGAACATACTTGTCATTTTGTTGTCATTGTACAACCGGCGTTTATTTTTTTCCAAAAATCTTAAACTAGATAATTAGATCACTAATTACATAAATACTAGGTTCAATTAACATCTTCCAGTTGCACATACTTATCAAAAATCACCGATATAACATGTCGTTCGGTGGGACGCGGGAGGGGTGGGGTGAAGGGGTAATTCATTGTTTGCATAACGCACTAAACATGCTCCATAATCACATAATTCATCTTGTAGAGTGCGCGTGCGCTTCGGCAGTTCCGTTTCCTGTTTTTGCAAATATTTATCGAGTGCGTGAGAGCTATTATATAATAATAAGTGTGGCGAATTACTGTTAATGTGGAGTGCTTCTATTGATGATCATAATTATGGTGCGTGTTGCTTGATGAATTCACGAACAAGGTAAGCTTGCATAATGTAACTACAGAAATAGTAGCAAAATTATTATTAATATGTACATGTTGTTAGGTACCTACTTATCTAAAACTGTATTTTTTTAAGGCTTAAATATTTGAATTTAGGAACGTACTTATTATTTTCTTTTTTTTCGTACTTAGTAATTAAGTTTATTAATACTTTAAAAGTTCAGTTGAAATGATTATTTTACCTGTTAATAAAAATTCTTTAATAAACATGTAGTTTTTTTTTACTTGTGTACATGTCTGTACTAAATTTGTAACACTATCCTACATTATGTTAGAAGGTACCATAATGTTCTGCGATTTCGCTTTTTCGTAACCACCTAAACTTGGTCGGGTTACCTCGGTCATTCACTTCCTAATGACTTTAATCGTATTATCTCATTAATTATCCAATGTACTACGCTGAAATTTTACTGATATACAACTGAACTAAACAACTAATAATTGACATAACATTCAGTTCATATATCAATCCAGTGGCCAAATAACACCACGCGCATCAAGACCGTGCTCGTGAAGAACTGAATATCATCATAACTTGTTAAATACTTACTTATTTATTTATTTGTTAGGGACAAAAAACAGTTACATGCTACAAATTACAGAGAAATAAACTAAGATTTAACAAACATGTAACCCACACCATTGTCCACGTTTTAACAAAAGGTTAAAAGAAGTGCTGAAGACAAGTGATAAAAAATAATAAAATATAACAAAAGTCGCTGACACAATATTGCTGTGTTAGCTTAGCTTACTTTAACTTAAATTATTCGCTTAACAGAATATCCAGAGCCATTTTCTTAAATAATTGCTTAGATAAACAGAATATATCCAGTCCCATAAAATGCGTGTTGTAAGAATCCACAAGGCGACGAAGAGGTGCACGTTCCCCAGCGTTAGTCCTGCATGTCTGTATGGAACAGTTGAGGCACGCGCACCCCCCTCCGAATAACACTTCTGGGTACCTTGTAACACAATTTGTTTGTAAGGTCAATACAGTCAAATTTATTATTGCATATGCCGTGCAGTGTCATAGCATCAAGTAACAGCCGCCTAGATTTCAATTCCAGAACGCCATACCGTTTCAAAAGCTGCACGTAAGGAACCTTTGATCGGAAGCACTTATAGTTCTTAGACCGTAAGAACTTCTTCTGTACCCTTTCCATTCTAGTGCCGTATTTGTCGTAGAAAGGATTCCAGATGGGGACGGCATATTCCAACTGGGATCGTACCAAAGTCTTATAAAGCAATAAGAACGTAGAGGGCCGCACAAAGTCACGTGACGATCTCATGATGAAACCATACATCTGATACGCCTTGTTTACTATATTGTCAACGTGCTTGTCAAAGTGTAAACTGGCATCCAGTGTAACACCTAAGTCACGAACAAAGCTAACTTTATTTAGGAGAGCGTTATGAATGGAATAATTAAAATTTATTTTAATTTTCTTTTTGGTAAATGAGATGGCATGACATTTGGGAAGACTGAGAAAGAGCCTATTATCGTTACGTATGTATATAATCTATCCAGGTCCATTTGAAGAAGTAAACAGTCTTGTATATTCTTGCAAGATCTGTAAATTTTTATATCATCCGCATACATTAAAAACTTAGAATTGATAAAACATTGTTTAATGTCATTAATGAATATAATGAAGAGAAGAGGGCCTAAAATAGATCCCTGTGGTACGCCAGATGTAACAACTATAGGGTCCGACTCATAACCATTAACAACAATTCTTTGGGTCCTGTTATAAATATATGAAATAAACCATCTAAGCAAATTACCACTAATGAAACTTCACATACATTTGAAGGCATTTACAAGCTTTAAAATAACGTTTAAAGTAAGTCTTTAGACCTCTTATTGAGAGTGCTGGAACCAATTGAAGTGTTTTTCTATTTAATGAAATAACCTTTAAACTATGCATTATTTTGGTTTTTTTATTGCAGAACAAATTTAAACTAATTCCTAAGAAATCATGTACAAAATATGATAAGAATCCGCTTAACCGTTTCAAAGATAGAGATCTAGCAAAACCAAAAACGTTACCCCAGCAAAATCTCGAATAACTTCGCAACCGATGAAAGAACAAATACAAAATAAGGCACAACATTTACTTCATCTAGACAACTAATTTTATAGCTAGTATTTATTTAAATATTCCCATTAGAAAGAAAAAGGTCTGGCTGGGATAACGTTACCCCAGCAGGAAATGTTTATGTGAAATAATTAAAAAACTATAAGCGCAACAAATTTAAAAATGTGCGTAACAATTACAGAAGCCGCAAAACTAATTATCTATTAGATTCAAATGACCATTTTCGACAACATCTGGCCTGGGTAACGCACACGTCTGACGGTGAGGACCTGGCAGAGGGTATATAGAGAGAATGTCGAAAATCGGATCGGTTTCCTTGCCAGCACCTTCAAGACAGCTCTCTGCGCTCGTTCGACCCGAAGCATCACTGTTTTACCGGCACCACCCCAGACCGTTAGGCAATACCCCAGAACAGACTGAGCGAGCGCAAAGTAAACAGTTATTAAACAGCTAAAATCGGCCGCGCCTCTGAGCTTTTTAAAAATATATATAAGTTTTCTCACACGAGCTACAGTTGAAGCAATATGTTGCTTCCATTTCAGGTTGCTATCAAGAGTGACTCCAAAATATTTAATAATAGGGGTATTTTCCAATTCTTGACAGCCACAGTCTGCGTGTAAGTTTGGGCAGGTGTGCACACGAATTTCAATCGGTGTAGGCGGCTGACTTGAGTTCATCATAGAGAACGTAATAAATTTGGTCTTATTGATATTTAAAGTGAGAAGATTTGTGGTCAGCCACCGCATGACTGTATTCAAGGCAAACTCTGACTTGAGGCGAGTTTCAGTCCAGTCTCGGCCATGAACAATTAGAGCTGTGTCATCGGCATAAGCTACAATTTTGCAGTTGGGTAAGGATAACTGACACAGCTCATTCACGTATATGAGAAAAAGTGGGGGTCCCAGGACACTGCCCTGGGGGACACCAAAGGTAACCTTCTCCTGGTTGCTGAGGTATTTTTTAAGTTTTGTTACTTGTTTACGACCTGAAAGGTAACTCCTGAAGAGATCGTGGGCCGTCCCGCGGATACCTAGATGCTCTAGCTTCGACAAAAGTATGGGAATTGAGACAGTGTCGAAGGCTTTGGATAAGTCTAAAAAGATGGCAAGCGTTTTATATTTATTTTCCCAATGGCTAACAATCGTATCTGTAAGTTCCAGTACAGCATCTTCGGTGGATTTTCCAGCCCTAAAGCCATACTGATTATTAGAAAGAAGGTTAAATTTGTTTAGGTAATTGGTGAGTCTACGGTTTATTACTTTTTCGAATATCTTTGAGAGGGTACTCAACACTGAAATGGGTCTGTAATTAGCGACATTATCTTTGCCTCCTGACTTATAGATAGGGTGGAGAACTGCAGTTTTGAAAACATCAGGAAAAGTTCCTGTTGAAAAACACATATTGAAGATGAAAACAAGGATCGGAATAAGAATTTGACGACTTGCCTTCACGATTGAGGCAGATATACCGTCAAATCCAACAGCACAATTGTCGTTAAGGCTAAGTATGATATTTTCCAGCTCAATACTATCCACGTTGTGAAGGGCCATTGATTGAGGTGCGGACGGTATGAAAGTACCCGGGATCTCAAGGTTAGGAAGACTATTCGAGAGATATTGATAGAGAAACACTTTTTGATAGATATTGATAGAGAAACTCCTTTTATTTGTAACAAAAATCAATGATTTAAATTTATTTAAATTAAGTATTCTGCACAGACCAGACGCATGCAGCGCAGACGACGAAACACTTTTTGTGCGATCGAGTCTGTGGCGCACGAAAATGTCTTATTTGTCCCCGATGTTTTTCCGAATGCAGGTTATTCCATATAGGATGTGCCGCTCGATAGTAATTTGTGTCAATTTAAAATTTAATTTAGGAACCATTCCGTAGCTCACATTACGAATAAGATAGGAATTTGAATGTGCGCCACAGACTCGATCGCACAAAAAGTGTGTCGTCTGCGCTACACCTATATCTGTGATTCTGCGTATTGATTATTCTATGAAATTCAGATTCAGATTTATTTTGCCAACAATGTAGGTACAGGTATAAGATGGTACATCACTAAGTTTTTCCGCTACATTCTACCTTACGGCACGCAAAGTCGTAAAAACTAAAAAAATACAGTTTTCAAATAAATCATGCAGATGTAAAAACTAACGATACAGTTTTTATCTAAATTAACAATATTAATAATTAAGTCATTCTGATATAATATAAATACTCGTATATGTCATTTATATTTTTATAGTTATATATTTTTATCATTTAAAAAGTATTTTATACAATAATAGCATTTTTCTAATAATAATGCAGTCAGCTTAGATTTAAATATTCGTATAGGGTGTTCTTTAAAACTGTGTGGAATTTTATTGTAAATTATAGGCCCCATTGCCATAATATTTTTCCTAAGTATAATTAAGACCCAAGCTTCTTCCAGCACAGATAGAGAGTCTATTGTAAGAGTTGAAATGGGCATTTATGATAGTACTAGAGGCGGCCGAGAGGTGTATATTGACATGGCATATAATTATTTACTTAGCATTCCACCTACGAGCGTAGAGTCGGAGAGAACGTTTTCCTCCGTTACATATTTGTGCAACCGTTTAAGAAGCTCTAGAGTTCTACGGTATTAGAGGAAAAGCTTGGATATCTAGTTATCTAAGAAACAGGCAGCAGTGTACCGAGATTTCCAGAGTTGTAAAGAAAAGTGACAGAATTTATTCCAAAGAGAAATTCAATTCAATAGCGGTAATAATTGTTATTGTAAGTGTTATTTTGCCTTAGTTGCGGTCATCCTCAGGTTATATGTTAATTAGATAGGTATTATTTTAACAAAACAAATTATATAAATAGTTTTGCTTCATCTGGCATAGTTTTGAAGATATTTGGATAATCGAGAAAAACCCATAGAAACCATAAAAACACAATATATTTTCTTTCTGAAACCATTTTCTATCACAAATGTTATTATATGATAGCAAAGCCTATAATGTACTGATAAATCCATAACCATTAATAAATACGTTGTCTGTTAGGGTACAAAATTTATGTTTTCGTAATAATTTTTTTTCTTGTTTGTGTCTTCATGGTCGCATTTTTTTTCATTGCGTACGTATTAATAGCAATAATAGGAACCACCACAAAAAAATATCAGTTACTACAAACGTAGGACTTCGGAATTATGAACTTTCAAAAATTTTATTCAGGGCTGCCACAAGATGTTTGCCTGTATCAATATTTCGTTTCTATTTTTTTTTAATGTAACATTTTCAAATCCCAAAATAATCTGTATATAATATTATGAAACATCTGTATACTATACAGTACTCTGCATCTGAAAACTTAGAATCAGAACTCATTTATTCATACAAGGTCACTTTTGATTTTTGATTCCATCAAGATAATTTGATGATTGAACCAGAAGGTGTACAGTAAATCTGTTCAATAGTTTCTATTAAATAGCTCAATAGGTTACACGACGAGTTTGAAATAACTTTAAGTTTTTTTATTTGTTTTGTAAGTGCCCAAGCACTTTCATGAAAATCATTCTTCGATAAAGGGTATTATGTGGAATTGGGAAGGGGTCCGCCCACGTTAGACAGCATGTTAAAACCCAATTCTTATACATAATACCTTCCACCCCACCACCTACCCCCCCCCCCCCCCTACCTTCTGGGCCCCTACCAGAGGACTTAATACAATGAGGGCGCCAACCCTCATGCTGATCAGCGAGTGGCAACTCCGACGACTAACGACCAAAGCATGAACACGGACCTGAAGAAATCACTCATGAAATTGGAAATTTATAAAATGTTTGTAGATAAGGCACATTTACATGGGCTTAAGAAAAGACCTTTGGATCTCGATAAAGAGGAATGATGTCTGACTGTGCTAAGCGGTTTGTATCCAAATGGAATTCCAAACAATATTGACATCCAAAACAAAGACTTTTTAGACAAAATCACAAAATTCTTAAGCAAATGTGAAATTTTACATCGCAGTAGCAAAAGGAATTTCAAACGATTTTGTGATAAAAACAAAGACTGGCTATCCACTATTTTTGAAATTGAAATACCAAAACTAAATATTGAGGAAGGTCCTTTACTACAACAAAATATTATAGATTTTTTTTAGATTATGTATGTGACACATTTACATTTTTATTGTTTTTCAACAGCCGCAGCCCTATTTCCATAGAAATTTCAGAAATATTTAGAAACGCTATATCTTTGTTGTCCTGCAGTTTTATATTTTAAGGTACTGTTAACAGTAATATTGCGCATAATTTTTTGTGAAAATAAAATGCGACCGTGATAAGATAACATAAAAAAAAAATATTTTGTGTAAATCGTTAAATGTCAAATATTTCTTAATATATTAAAGATATAATGCCCCGTTTTTTAATATTAATGTATCTTATATTATTGTTTTATTCTAAAGTCTAACTAAATTTTTATAACCACAATTTTTGAAATTAAAAAATAAATACGTTTTTCTCAATTTTCATTAAAATCTTAATATCTCTCTAATTATAAAAAAGAAAACTATAGTTCTTTTTGTCAATTATTTTTTGTAACTAGACCTATCGAATAGACACATAAAATTTACGTGACCGCAACTAAGTCAAAATAACACACTGTGCATGGTTACGTGGCATCTGTTCTAAGCTATGGTCTAATTATGTGGGGTAACTCGACCGATGCCGACAAAGTTTTTAAGCTCCAAAAACGCTGCATCTGGTTATTAAACAGGGCATGGTTCTTAGATAGCTGTAAACCCCTCTTTCGAAAATTGAAAATTCTTCCACTGCCCTGTATGTATATTAGAGATATCAGCATTTTTACAAAGACACACATGATTTATTTTAAGCAATATACCGAGGTTATGACATTTTAATATTTATAATTTGCACGCTTGCTCGCAGGCAGAATACAATTACTTTAAGGCTGTAAGATCTTCCCTTGTAAACCGTGTATTTTCTTGCAAATAAACAATTTGAATTTGAATTTGATCGCTAAATTGTAATTACTTAGATACTGATTATTCAAATTTAAACGTTATATATTTCTAGGTAGTTATCTTATACTATGTGTCAGGTTATTTTGTTATTTTTGTTAAGAGATTCTGTTTGCAACTTAATATTAAAAAAAGTGATTTTATATTTAAAAAACAATGTTTTATTATTTTGTAGTGAATCATATTAGTTGTTGAATAAAAAATAAATTGTAAAATACCGGGATCCCGGTATTGGAAATTTTATATACGGTATTAATACCAGTATTGAAAAAATCCGGTATTCGAAACCCCTAGACGCGACTGTGGGGGCTGGCGCGATATGTCGTGCGGTGTTCCACAGGGCTTGGTCCTGGACCCGCTCTTATGGAAAATCGGTTTGACTGGGTACTGACATATTACGCGGACGAAACGCTAGTCACGGCCAGGGGGAGTTCACAAAGGGAGGCAGCGTTGCTGGCGACAACTGCAGTCTCACAGGTGGTGGATCGCATACGACGGAGGTGGCTCTCAATAAGTCGGAGGCCGTGGTCTTTCACGGCCCCCGGCGAGCCCCACCGCCGAGATCACACGTCGTGGTCGGGGGGGGGGGCCCGAATTGCTGTCGTGTCCACCATGAAGTACCTGGGACTGGTGCTCGACAGTCGGTTCACTTGGGCCCCCACTTTCGGCAACTGACGCCCAAGTTGATGGGTGCCGCGGGTGCGATGTCGACGCTGCTTCCCAATCTGGGGGGTCCGAGGACCACCTGTAGGCAGTTGTACTTGGGGATCGGGCGATCCATGGCCCTGTACGGGGCCCCGGTGTGGGCTTCTGACCTGACGGCCGTTAGCATCGCAATACTGCGAAAACCGCAAAGGGCGATGGCCGTCAAAGCTATCAGGGGTATCGCACGATCTCCTACGAGGCGACTTGTGCACTCGCCCGATCCTCGCCCTGGGACCTAGAAGCATGAGCCCTCGCTTCACTGCACCGGTGACGCGAGGAGGCGCGAACGCGGGAAGGTGGACCGATGCAGCATGAGATCGAGCTTCATCGGTCTCAGCTCCGCGAAGTCCTGGTGACGGAATGGCGGGACAGGCTTCTTCGCCCTACCTTCGGCCTCGTTACCGTCGACGCGATCCAACCAGTGCTCGACGAATGGCTCGGGAGGTGGCACGGTTTCCAGTCGTTTCGGGCGACCCAGGTGCTCTCGGGTCATGGCTGCTTCGAGAAGTACCTGTGTCGCATAAACAGGGAGCCGGACGCCGGTGCCATCACTGCACCCACTGCCGGGAGGACTCGGCGCGGCATATACTGGCAGAGTGTACCGCACGGGAGGAGCCACGCCGTGCCCTGGTATCAGAAGTCGGAGCCGACCTGTCGCTGTCGGCTATCATTCGTACGATGGTCGGGAGCGCCGAGTCGTGGGATGAGAAGATCTCCTTCTGTGAAACCGTAATTTTGCAGGAGGCTGCGGAAAGAGAGAGTGAGATTGAGAACACTCTCCTGATCCACAGCAGGTGGACCGGGCGTCGGCGGAGGGCATGCAATGCCCTCTTCCAACCCCATAAACAGGTCCTTAGGGACGGCAGACTTGGGGACGTCCGCCGTCCGCCATCCAACAGGACCCGAGGTGGCGGCGCATAGTGTTCCACCCGCGCCCCTATTTGACATCGCGGGGAAAGTCTCACACCTCACTCCCCCCGCGGGCATGAAGTGGGTCCAGTCGGGGATCATGGAAGGCGCAAAAGATCTCATGATCCCCGGTCCAAGTGTGGGAAGGGAACACCGGGGTGGTTTTTAGTCAGTAGGAGTCTGATAGACTCCTTCGCCCACCCCAGGGCGGAGGACATTCATGAGTATTTTCAAACCAGGAACAAAAAGAAAACCTAACCTAACTAGCTGTTTTCTTTAAATCTTTTGTACAATTACCCAGTCACAACAATACACAAATGCTGTTCATCACTGAGGAGTTCCATGTGACCTTCAAAACCCAAGATCAGTTTATCACTGTTAGGTTAGGTCAGGATAGGTTGAGGAGTAGGGGGTATCGCACGATCTCCTACGAGGCGGCTTGTGCACTGGCCGGATCCCCGCCCTGGGACCTAGAAGCGAGAGCCCTCGCTTCACTGCACCGGTGGCGCGAGGCGCGAACGCGGGGAGGTGGACCGATGCAGCGTGAGATCGAGCTTCATCGGTCTCAGCTCCGCGAGGTCCTGGTGACGGAATGGCGGGACAGGCTTCTGCGCCCTACCGCCAGCCTCGCTACCGTCGACGCGATCCGACCAGTGCTCGACGAATGGCTCGGGAGGAAGCACGGTTCCCTGTCGTTTCGGGCGACGCAGGTGCTCTCGGGGCATGGCTGCTTCGGGAAGTACCTGTGTCGCATGAACAGGGAGCCGGACGCTCGGTGCACCCACTGTCGGGAGGACATGGCGCAGCATACACTAGCATGGGAGGAGCCGCGCCGTGCCCTCGTATCTGAAGTCGGAGCCGACCTGGCGCTGCCGGCTGTCGCTTGTTCGATGGTCGGGAGCGCCGAGTCGTGGGATGTGGTGATCTCCTTCTGTGAAACCGTAGTTTCGCAGAAGGAGGCTGCGGAAAGGGAGAGGGAGATTGAGACCACTCTCCTGATCCGTAGCAGGCGGACTGGGCGTCGGCGGAGGGCGGACAACGCCCTCTTCCAGCCCCCGTAAACAGATCCGGAGGGATGGCGGACTCGGGGACGTCCGCCGCCCCCCATCCAGCAGGACCCGAGGTGGCGGTGCGTAGTGTTCCACGCGCGCCCCTATTTGACGTCGCGGGGGGAGTCTCACCTCACTCCCCCCGCGAGCACGAAGTGGCCCGCGAAGGCGGGCCGGCACCAGTCGGGGATCATGGAAGGCGCACTAGATCTCATGATCCCCGGTCCAAGTGTGGGAAGGGAACACCGGGGTGGTTTTTAGTCAGTAGGAGTCTGACAGACCCCTTCGCCTGCCCCAGGGCGGAGGACATCCATGAGGATTTTCCACCCAGGAACAAAAAAAAATAAAAAAGGATAGGTTGAGGAGTAGTCTTCGAGGAGAGACTTTCGGCAGATTCGCTGAGTCGGGTTGGCCGGACAGCGAACGGAGGCATATTTAATGCCGCCGCCGGTGGCTTAGCTAAATTGCCTGGCCCAAAGGAAGGCTACCTCTAAGATAAAAAACCACCCAATCCTAAGTTTAGAAGCGCGGTGAGAGGATGAATGGCTGGAGGGAGTCCAGTCGTGAGCGCTTCCCCTGTAGAGCACCTGCCGCACTCTGCAGTATGTAGGCTTACCGGGCATCTAGGCTCTGCCCGGTGGACATTTTTGACCTATATCTACTCGTGGGATTCATATGGACAAAGTAAATAAAAATAATAAAATAAAATCGAAGGAGTTGCCGATCGTGTTGGTCGAGCAGATGGGTGTGGGTGCGCTGTCAGATTCTGACACAGCATCTGATAGGATGAGAGTGGCGACGTGGCGAGCGTAATCTTAAAGCGCTCACCGACTGAAGAAGCGATGGCTGGACGTTATTCCAAATTTTGGAGTAAACGCTCACGTAAAGAGGAGAAACGCGCCGGGTTGACAGGTCTCTTCTAGCAAGGAGAACCTACCGATCGCTAAAGTGTCGACAGGCAGGAGAGGGCGAGGTCACGCAATTGGTGGAGCGTTAGCTCCTTCGACGTCACGCGATCCACTAGGGCGCTTCCTTAAGGGCCCGGACACGCCGGATCCCAGCGGAGGAAGTGACTCGAGGACCAAGGAAGTGGAGGGCGTTTCTACCCAAAATTCGATGTCCCTAGTAGCACAAAGGGGGAGATCAACTCTGCTAGGAGAGAGGAGAGACGGGCAGTGGCTCTTGACGAGGTGGCTGAAATGGCCAGTCAGGCCAGAGAACGGCGATCTGCTCGCTTGACCGCTGCCGAGGATTTATCGGCGGTGACCCTAAACCGCCAAGTCATGGACAGCGCGGACGTGGTCCTGAAGGTTGCCATCAAGTCTGGCAACTTGAAGGGCACGTTCACGCGAGCTCTAAGAGAGGCGGCGGATGGGATTAAGGAGGCGGTGGAGGTCCTCCTTAATCGCTCGATCTCGGAGGAGACGGCAAAGTTGTGGGAGGAGAACAGCCGTCTCCGATCCGAGCTGGAGGACCTCAAGCGGGAGTTTGCCGCTCAGATGAATGAGTGGCAGCAACAGGCAGCTCACGCACTTACCGGCCCCCCTCCTGCCGCGCCTTCATTGGCCCCTGCACCTGCTCCACCGCCTGCACTTATCGTCACTACAGGCCTCCATCGCATCAATTAAGGTATTGTGCTCCTATTTCCTTGTACAAACTGTCGCATAACGTCCAATTTCTCTCCAAGCAGTGATTGTACGCCGTCCATGTTTTGCAAACCAACTTTTCAAAATCTATCGTTAGTTATCGCATAATAGCGCAAACATTTATGGTCCTTCGGCCGGATTTATAGATATTGTCATTATAGTCGAAAAAGTGCAATATTTATTTGTAAAATCCCAATTCGTTCGTAAATACCTAGCCGCGTACGTGCGTATCGAGTGTCGCCATACCGGTAGGTACATAAAATTGTAGTAGAAACCTCTTCTTAATTCGTTATCGTTTCTTTATTCGTAAAACCAATTCTTCTTACTTACTTAGTATCTAATTATTACATTATTTCGATCGACCCGCGTATAATTGGGTACTAGGAAGTTAGGTACATTCATAGAATATTATTGTAGATTATTTCGTAAAGGAAACAGACGTAATCTACCTAACAATAAGTAGATGTGGGTACTTGTTGAATGCTTACCTACATTTGAGGTATTCTGTTCTTCGTCGCATACCAACCAGATAGGTTAAATCGATATTTCGTTAGCAAGTTAGTTTGTAGATACCTAGTTATCATTCCATCAAAATGGCACCTACAGAATCGTCTACAACTTTGAAATTGTTATACGCTAATGCTCGGGCCACACCAACGGGAAACGCCGTTAATTATCACGACCTTACGAGTAACCCGTCGGAATAAAGTCTATCATCGCGATAATTAACGGCGTTTCCCGTTGGTGTGGCCCCAGCATGTGAGAGATAGGATATTTTCCCGTAAGCAAAGTATTTGTAATCGTACTCAAGATATCTATATCGATTAAAGCCGTCTAACGTGGAAACATTTTTATGTGAAATTGAAACCGTAGACTCATTACGTGAAGATTTTGAAAGTGTGCTGTGCTATTAAATTAAAATTAAATCCCAATTACGTCGTGAATTACCAGTCGCTCTCGTCTTTCGAAGACCTTTTAGGTTGCGTAAAACGAGCCGCAAATAAATTAGAATCGAATTCGCGTCATCCAGCCAACATACTCGTAGGGTTCCTAGACTGCCTCCTATTGAGATTCCCGAGTGACGGTGATATAAAAAAATTGGCCTGTTTTTTGCCACCTAGCTTTCAGAATGCCGTTCACAATAACGTATCACTCACAGATTCTCAGAAATTGTATTATTTAATAGGTAAATTAACTGGTAAGGCACGTTCCGTATGCGCCGGAATTACTCCTTGTTCAGAAAATTATTCGTTGATATTTGATTTGCTTAGAGCTAAATATGAAAACAAGCGGCTTTCGGCCACTTCATATTTAGACCAAATATTTGAACCCATCTCGTCTGCGAACCCTAACAATCTAGAAGCTTTCTTAGATAAATTCGCTACATCTGTCGCCGCTTTGAAACATTTAAAGGTCGATGACCTCTCGAATTTTGTTTTCTTGTATATTGCGTTTAGGAAATTAGATTCTGGAACCCCGCAGTTAATACGCTTGATGCGGGAAGCACAGAATCGGTCGAAGTGGCGGCGCTTGGGGGAAGCCTATGTCCAGCAGTGGACGTCTTTTGGCTGTAATGATAAATAATAATAATAACCCCACCGCCGTATCTCTACGTTGACGTCGTGGTGGGGCTTGCGCGCTCCGTACTCTGAGTCTGTGCCGGTAAAGTTTACTTTGCCGAAACAGGTCTAGGGTGAGGAGACAGACCAAGAGAGATACAAAAACCCGCAGGGCAGCATGTGGCGAGCTGTTGGGCAGTAGCGGCCCCACGGATCTTCCGGGAGAAGTCTTGTTCCTCACCTCTGGCTTGCCTTTATTGGCCGGCTGGAGTGAACACTGACGAGGAACAGTGCTCCCACCTCATTCTTGCCTTTATTGGCTGGCTTGAGTGGAGATTCGCAAGAGCAAACATGCTCGGAGGAAGGAAGTATTTCAGTAAGATGCTGGTAGGGATCTTGACCGTACTTCCAGGATTGTCCTGACAGCCGTGGAATATCTCTCCACTCCTCATAAGCACCTCAGGACATGTTGCCCCTTGTCGCTTCGACACTTTGTGCTAGCGACCATTTTCGGGGGCCCATTATTGAATGTGCAAGTCACCCCCTGCCATTTTATCCGTGTACATATAAACATTGATCAGGCAGGGGCCATAGTCCTTCCATAGTTCCAGGTAACCAGTCCACTTTAGCCACCCAAACCCATAGTCAAAATATCTTTGTTTCCATATCCTGCAATAGTTCTACACCAACCGGGGGTTGTCCTTGGGTAGTGCGAACAGGGATAGTCGTCGGTTGGTGCCTCAATTCTTAAAAATGTCTAAGGGGCCTCTGCGAGTTGGCTTCGGCCCCTCGTACGCCTTCCAAAGGTCCGGGACCCCAGGGTCCCGAGATATGTTAGACATTTAAAAATAATAATAATAAATTATTTATTGGCATAAAAAATGTGTACAAGCAAAGTGAAGCCCTGACTCCTGCGCTAGGTAAAAACACCTGTGTTACAGGGGCCAGTGTCTTCTCCCAATCAGTAAGTTCTGGATTTATGCAATAACATCATTTGAATTTACTAGACAAACAAAAAGTATTAAAATAGTTATTAATTTAGTTATTTAGTTACATTCAATATTAAAATAGTTATAAATTTATTATTAAAATTGTTATTAAATACATAATTAAAAAAAGAAAAGTAAAAATTATGAAAACAATTGATTGTCGTTATACTGTGAGTGTGAGGTATAAAGAGTGTGGGGGTGTGTTTGTGTGTGTGTTTAATGTATTGATGTGTGGTGAGTGATCTTGTTGAACTTAATTATATTCATACCTATATTAAAATGGATTCTGTTTCACTGTACTTTTGAGTCAGTAGCCATGACTCAGTTTTAGTTTTAGCTTCCCTTATTGTAAGAGGATTAATATTGAGAGCACTGTTTATTTTATTATAAATGTGACTCGATAAATACATTCGTTGTCTTCTAGCAGCTGCGGTGTCTAATTTAACAGATAGACAAACATTTCTTATAGTACGCTTACTTAAAACTTGCTTATTTATCGGTGTGACAAGATGCTGCTTGGCAACTATATGCAAAACATACATTTTCCGTATTGTGAGAACTTGACACTTGTCATATAAGGTTGTAATGGGGAATCTAAAAGGCCTAAACGTCATTACTTTAAGCACAGATCTTTGGGCTCTTTCAAGTCGAATCATGTACGTTTTGCATGTCCCACCCCATATACCAATGCAATACCCGATCACTGATTGAACCAGTGCGTAATATACCGTGCATAGTAGCTCGTAATCAGCGACGTGTCGAAGTGTCTTAAATACCCATATGAGTTTTCTAATTCGTGGTTACCTCAATGTGCTGGCGCCAAGTTAACTTATCGTCAAGTAGTAGGTACTCCTAAATATTTAACTGTATTTAATCGAGGAATAGGTAGACATGAGCAGAACGTGTAGTTCTGGGGGGCATTACATACGTGTAACTTAACGCTTAAATTGGAAGGCTTAATTTTAGAGAAACTAAATTGGATTAGGGTCGATTTTGCAAGGTTTAAGGTTAGTAGGTTAGCTCTTAGCCAATGGCTCACGTTAAGCAGGCCTGACTCGGCTTTTTGTCGTACTTCATCTCAGGTCTCCCCATGGAATACGAGTGCTGTCATCAGCATATTTAATAAATCTTACCATTTTCAAGAGCTAGTTGACACAGATCGTTTATGTAGATGAGGAAGAGACTGGGTACAAGAATACTACACTGTGGTACGCCGTATGTGACCTGGGTATCTGAGCTTACATGTTCTCGTATTTTCACTCTCTGTGTACGATCACAGAGAAAGTCTTGAAAGAGTTTTAGTACCGTTCCCCGAACACCAATCCGTTCCAGTTTGTCCACAAGAATAGGTATCGAAACGGTGTCAAAAGCCTTGGCTAGGTCAAGGAAAATGCCGATGCACTTTTTTCGGGAATTCAATTGAGATGTAACATGATCCACAAGCTGCCCGACAGCGTCCTCAGTGCTTCTTCCCGACCTAAAACCAAACTGGGCATCCGACAATATCTTGTTACGTTCTAAAAAGCTAATCAGCCTAGTATTCAGTAATTTAGATATTATCGAAAGAACCGAAATAGGTCGGTAGTTTCTGACATCGTCCTTCAACCCGTTCTTGTGAACAGGTGTTATCAGAGATTTTTTGAACGCTCGTGGAAAAACTCCTTGAGAAATGCACAATTCTAAGAGTTTCGTTAAATGGGGAACAATGACATATCTCGATAGTTTAAGGAACTTAGCAGGAATGGCGTCCCATTGAATATCAATACTTCAATTTCAGGCTCATCCGGGGGAGTAGGACTATAGAGTTGAGGTTCGTGGTAATGACCGGCTTATGAGATAATAGGTTAGTAAAGGAAGTTGTGGTGTTAGTAATATTATCAGCTAGGTGTTTGCCTATATTAGAGAAGTACTTATTTGTCCTCTATCGAGTTGGAATTACTGCTCGTATTTCGAATAAGGTTATCGGCTACTGATTTTTGTTTTTTCTGTTGTATTATAGTTTTAACAGCGTTCCATTTGTCTTTATTGTTTTTTGAATTTTGTAGGAGGGACTTTTCATAGTTTCTTTTTAATTTTCTTAACAACTTGTTGCAAAAGTTGCGATATCTTTTATAAGATGTTTCGACAACATTATTTTGTGGGTTTAACGCAAACTTTTTGTGGAGCTTATCCCTGTGGCGTATGCAACGGAGAAGACCCGGAGTTAGCCAGGGTTTGAGTAATCTTTTTCGGCTAGGTCTGCTATGTACTGTTGAATGGGAATCTAAAGTTGAAGCAATCGTATCAATAAATAGAGCAAAATGATGATGATATCTGTTCTTCTCCATAGGTACCTACTACGCTTTGGAATGGGCAACTAGCTTCATATTTCTGACTGACTGATTCAAAAGTGCCTGTAAATGGTTAAATTGAAATAAATGCTTTGAGTTTGAGTATTAATGTCTACAAAAATAGAATATTATGTAAAGGAACTTATTTGGTTTATTTCTTGAAATTCACATTGTTCACGTTGTTGGTCTTCAAATTCAGCGGCCACTAACATATTCCATGCTGAATAAGCTCTTCCGGACATTATTTTGACTTTAATAGACTCAAAAACGTATATAATTTTAATATAAACATGTGTTTCACACCTTAAAATGCTAGTGAATGACGGAACTACTATCGCAAGCGTATTTTTCGATAGCGTCTGTCAAATTAGTGACTCATGGTACAGTTTTGTATGGTGACAGCTGAAAAACGTTAGTGACTATCGAATAGATTACGTTAGATTTTTTACCTATCGAAATCTCTAGTGCTCTTGGTACGAATTTTAATTCTTTCTGTGACCGCTAGGGGCGCTGTACATTATCTTTTCATATAAATAATTTACGAAGACGCTAGCGAGTTTTCAACCCGTCCCATCTTTGATGTCCTCCCTCCGGTAAACGCCCTAAGCTGAGGTTCGTACCCCACAGGGGGTACCCTTAGCGAGCGTTCACCTAGTTTTAATTAGCTTAGTTGAATAACCCCTGGCTGGAGGTTTTAAGTGTAGCAGCTTAAGGCATCCACAGGATTGACCGGTTAAATAGTCATGACCTCAGAGGTCAGCTATGATAAGTGCAACAGAAAAAAAAAAGAAAAAAAAAATACTAGCGAGTTTTGACATTATTGAAATCTATTTGAGTCATATTAATACGCTAGTGAGATTAACGCTAGCAGAGGTACAGTTACGCACAATTCAAAAGTGTCACGTGAAATAAAAATTGCAATTTTGAGAAAAGACCTATTTCATAATATATACGGTTTCGATAATACTATGTTCGTAATATCAAAAAATTTCTATGAATACTATAGGAGGAAATCGGCCAGGGTTAACTTCACAGGTAAGCGCTTAATAGGAAGATGTACAGTGGAGTAGTGGGTGGTATACCTACCTCGTTGGTGCACCAGTCGAGCGAGGTGCGTAGCGCGGCCAGCAGGTCAGCGTCGTCGGCGTCGTCGGTTGCCGTTGTCTGCAGCGGCGTGGCGTAGATACCCTGCTTGGCCGGCTTGCCCTTGACGGGCGGCTTGCTCGGCACGGCCGGCTTGTCGTCGCGGCGCCGCGCGCGCGCACCCTCTGGAGACTCGTCGTCGGGGCGCGCGCGCGCCGCTGGGCTCAGCCGCTCGTCCGACTCCTTGCTCTCCCACAGCTTCTTGAGGCTGCTGATGCTGCCAGTGCTGCGGCGCTTGTCGTCGTCATCGCCGGCGCCGGCGTCCAGCGCGCCGCCGTCGTCGCGCGGGTCGTCGGGCGAGCGCTCCACCTTCTTGCCGGTGCCGTTGGTGGCAGGCGCGCCACTCTCCACTTTCCGCAGTCGAGACTTGAAGTCTATGATAGCGCGGCTCGACTCCTCCGAGTCCTTGGGTGCAGGCAGCATTTTTTTATTGGTTTCTACTTTTTTGAGTTGCGATTTAAAGTCGGTGTTCTTAATCTCCATGCTCTTCTGGTCGACGTTATTGCTGTAGGGCGTCTTGCGCAGGCTGGCTTTGAGGTCGATGGGCGACACACTCTCCTTGGCGTCGTCGTGGCGCACTGGCTCGGGCCGGCGCATGTTGAGGCTCTCGGACAGTTCGCTCACGAGGCGCGTGACGGGGTCACGGTCGCCGAAGGGTGCGCTCACTTCCCCCATCACCAGCTCATCGGGCGGCGACTCATTGAGGCGGTGTTTCTTCTTATCGGCGCGCTCCTTGATCTCCGCCACCAGCTTCAGCTCCAGCATCTCCTTCATGTTCTTCTTGGTGGGCTTGTCGTCGTCGCGCTCGAGCGGCGGTGGTGGTGGTAAGTCGGCGAGGCGCTCGGACGTGTCGGTACCGGCGTCACGGCAGCAGTCGGGCGGCGGCGGCGGCGGCTGCGCGTCCTCGGGTGGCGGCGGCAACTCAGGCGGCGGCGGCGGGAACTCCAGCTCGGCCAGGCGCGGTCGCGGCTTGGCGGGGCTATCGGCGAACGAGCGCAGCGGGGGAGCAGCGCGGGGTGCGCGAGGCGAAGCGGGCGCGGGTGCAGTCACACCGCCGGACGAGTTGGAGCGGATCATATGCGGCATGGCGCGCGCCGTGCGTGGCGACAACGAGCGCGCCTCATCCCGTGGCTCGCGTCCCGCTCCCACAGACTGGCGCATGGACTCCAGATAAGCGCCGATGCGCGCACCCTTGGGCAGCGTGCCATAGCGGTTGATGGCGCGCTTCACGTTCTGCACCTCCAGGGCTGCCACCTGCACTCCTTGCTGCAACAGGACGTCACACACGTTAGGTACTGACACGTGAGGGTACAGGCGCAGCTGGCGCAGCACTTACCTTGGGCGCGACATCGTGCTGGTGCGGGTGTGCGTGGTGGCGGCGCTTGTTGCGGTGCCGCGGCTCGCCACCCGACTCGTCAGTGTCGGGCGTGCCCTCCGCCAGCGAGCCCTCGGAGGAGGCCTCACGCGCTCGCCCACCGCCTAAAAAAACACGCTCATCAGCACCGCGCGGTGCCTAGTGACCCGCGCGCATGCACTCACGTCGCTAGCTGCGCCCTGCCCTAATGCTGGCACTTCACTTGGTGTAACATATTTGAGTAATTGCTTTATTTGTCCATTGCCCAAAGAGATACCGCTCAATAAACACCCTAAGCCAAGTGAAGTGCCGCATAAGGTCCAACTGGCTCGCGGTTGAACAATGTCCACCAAAACTTCCGGTTAACTAGCAACAACCGCGGTCTAGTTACACTCCTAAAATGCATAACCGTACAGTCATAATCGCACAGTTCGCACACCGTATGTATTCATACGCAACTTTCAAATAAGATGCCATAACAATCATATTATGTTTCGTTTATACTGTTATTACCTAAGAAAGAAACAGTAAGATAAAATACTACCAGGAATCGAATATCAATTATGTAACAGCTACGAAGTACCTACTCGTAAACAAACAATAGTGTACTTTCAGCGCGTTCGCTACTTAGGGCGGGTTCACACCTGCGCACCTGCACGAACTGTGCGCTTGGCAGGCATCTTAGGAACATAGTACATTTTATATGATATGTAGAACATATTACTACGTTGAAGACAAGGAAGTTTGGCAATAATTCCTTCTGCACATGTGGCTTCCCTGGTACCTCATTAACGACATAACAATGTAAATGTCTATTAACTGCTTCCAAATTACGATGATTATTTTATATTACTTTTTTTTTACATACTTCTTTGACATATAATCTTTTCATTATTTGACATTATATACCTACAACTTTCTATATTTTTAGGGTTCCGTAGTAAACAAGGAACCCTTATAGTTTCGTCATGTCCGTCTATCTGTCTGTCTGTCCGCGGTCTAGCTCCGAGACCCTTAGTACTAGAAAACTGTAATTTGGCATAAGTATACATATTAATTATGCCGACAAAGTGGTAAAACAAAATTACAAAAATTTTTTTTTTTTTTGGATAGGTACCTCCCGTACACGTAAAGTGATGTTTTTTTTTATCCCATGGTGTGGGGTATCATTGGAAAAGGCCTTCAAAAACATTGTGAGTTTGGGAAAACCATTTTTGGATTCAGGGATCCGTTTCCAAAATATTAAGCTTTAAAGTGTTAATTTTTGTTAAGAGTCAAGTGTATCCCCCCCCCCCCCGCTGCCAGCTAAATGGTTAGTTTTGGTTGTGTAAATAAAATTACAGCAGTAGTTTATATAACGAAATTAAAAGGAAAACTATCACAGCTAAGTAGGCTTTACAAGTTAACGAGTAATAATCGACCAACTTAACTTTGCAGTTGCAAAAACATGTTTTCCCATATATTTCGTATGGGAGAATTTGTTTATCAACTACAAAGTTAAGTTTGTTTTTGGGATAAATTCATCCCAGCTACGGAACCCTTCATTGTGCGTGGTCCAACACTCACTTGGCCGGTTTATATTTTTAATTAAATTAGATTTGTTACAGCTGTGCTGCAGCTGTGATTATTTGGTTTAAATAGGTCCTTATTTTATTATTTTGTTTATCTTTTAAATAGATTCCTTTCTTTTAGATTTTGTGTATGTGAGAACGTTGTAGGCTGTAGACTTATGGACCATTTTCTATTTTACTAAGTACCTGGTACTACTTGTTAAGCCCACACTGTCCTCCCATACCTGTTAACACTGTAATTTGAAAACATTGTAGAAACCACTTATTTTGAAAAGAGTAACCGTGGAGTTTCTGGCCGGCTCTTCTCCATAGGAAGCGACCAATTGGAACCGTGCACCTAGCTTCTGACGTTTCATAAGTGGCCTTGTAGATTTATGTGAATTAAAATATTTTGAATTTGAATTTAAGTAGGTATGGACATGTTTGCGAGCGGTTGGCGAGTGGTTCGCGTGCAAGTTTTAATATTCACGACGTGCACATATTCGTGGTTTCGCGAAGCACTAACAATTTACACAATCAATGCTACGCGCACAGAGTGTGACGTCCATATCCATAGTCGTTCGAGATGCGTCGTGTGCACGGTTCGCAAGCAGGAGTGGATGCGCCTTTACAGTCCGCCCTGCGTTTGGCTACACCTCGTCATATCCCAACTTATATCATCTACATTATATGTGATAAAATAGAGGGCATGGACAACTAAATAGCTCGCTTGGGAATTTAAAAAAAAATAAGCTTTCAATGTTCGCGCAGTAAATGCCACGCACCCGCCCCGGACTACCGCCATCTACACTCCACAGTCATTAGCAACGACGACGAATTCCAGAATGAGCATTAAGGTTCATTAATATTTCAATTCAGAACTACAATTCAGAGACTGAATCGATATTGTACCAATGCAAACACTTTAATCGAGTCAAGCATCCAGTATTTTCGAATAGAAAAGCCGATAGGAATCATTTCGATCCAATGATACAAGAGTCGAACGCAGGATTGTATTAATGTAAGGCACCTGCCCCACCTCCCACGACGAAGCTACCTACGACGCTCTAGGAACATGAAAGTAAAAGAGATACATATATTGAGGGTACACTAGTCGGTCATTCTTCCATTCAAACGTAGCATGGTGATTACTCGTCTGTTTGTGACGGTGTACGTTCAAAACTAAAAATTGTATCAATTTGCCTTCTCATTATCTAGCCCTTTATGGAAGCAGAATTGGGAAAAAAAGTATTGGTTTGGAAGTGATGAGCGTCGAAACTTCCATATTTCAACACTAATCGTAACTCATCTTTGGCCGTGTTCGAGTTCGCGACAAGTATATCGTCATCCTGAGGATGCCTCGTTGAGAGGTGAAACACGTGTCGATTTATTTCAGGGGTATTTTATGACTCTTTAGAAATAGCTAAGCGGAACAGGTTACTAAATATATCCACTTCTATTGTATTTTATAATGGATTTCCGCAAGGTCACGACTGAATCAATTAACTATCGTAACTTTGTAGTTGATAAACAAATTCTCCCATACGAAATATATGGGAAAACATGTTTTTGCAACTGCAAAGTTATGTTGGTCGATTATTACTCGTTAACTTGTAAAGCCTACTTAGCTGTGATAGCTTTCCTTTTAATTTCGTTACCTATATAATCTACTGCTGTGATTTTTTTCACACATCCAAAACCAACCATTTAGCTGGCAGGGGGGGACACTTGACTCTTAACAAAAATTAGCACTTCAAACGGATCCCTGAATCCAAAAATGGTTTTCCCGAACTCACAATGTTTTTGAAGGACCTTTCTAATGATACACCACATGATGGGATAAAAAAAACATCACCGCTTTACGTGTATGGGAGGTACCTTAAAAAAAATGTTTTGTTTTAAATTTTGTTTTACCACTTAATTATTCTGTATACTTATGCCAAATTACAGCTTTCTAGTACTAAGGGTCTCGGAGCTAGACCGCGGACAGACAGACAGACAGACAGACAGACGGACATGACGAAACTTTAAGGGTTCCTTGTTTACTACGGAACCCTAAAAAGGGACCCTTATGGTGCGACTCAGTCTGTCTGTCCGTCTGTCTGTCACAGCTGGATATCTCAAGAACTACTAATGCTATCAACTTGAAATTTGGAATAGTTTTAGATGACGTTTACCCAACTATTTTGCAAATAAAAAATAAATAAAAATGTGTATTGTTTTTGCAACAGGGACTGAACGGGGGTCTCAAAAATTCGAAGTGGGGCTTAAGCCGGTTGCAGACCAAAAGCTAAGCTAAGTTAGTTTAGCTTAATTCGCATAGCTGATGCAGTTTTCCATACTTGTGTGCAGACCGCAAACTATGACTCAAGTATGAAAAACTGCGTCAGCTATGCGAACTAAGCTAACCTAACTTAGCTTAGCTCTTGGTCTGCAACCCGCATTAGTAGCTCTTTCATATGAAAGAGCGCTATTTGCACACGCTCAAACATTTTTTCTATTTTTTTAGATTCAGATAACTTTATTTGTTCAAACATGTGTGCACATACGAGGCCGCATAGTTTTCGAATAGTGACGAAAAAAAAAATACCGTTCCCCCTTATCTCTGAAGTTTGCATAGAGAAAAATCTGAAATTATTCTATGTGATAGAAGTTTATGTAAAGATTAGTAAAACTCTCTAAACAGCACACTTTTTCAGAAATCATCAACAAAAATTATATTAGTTCCACTATCGGTCAAGAGATGGCGCTGACAGAAAACTGCAATATTCTACACCGCAGTGTGCAGTGTTAAAATTCTCTGACGAATTAGGCCTCGCCGATGAAAATTTAAAATGATACGGAACCCTCGGTGCGCGTAACTAACTCAAACCTCAGTTGGCCCGATATAGTTTTTTGACCCTAGTAATAAGAAATATAATCTACTTGCATCAAAAAAGTTTTTCTGAAAATTGCCCATTTTCTTGCTGACTGTATTTTTTTTTCAAAATCTGTGAAAGTGCAAGACCTAGACTGCTGATCGGGCAAGACAACTGGGACCTCTTCATCACAATAGAAATAAAAACAGGAAAGAAGAACCAACCGGTGGCATCACTAACACCGCTCGGTTGGGTCCTGCACGGCAGCGACACACGAACACTTGGTCATAGAGTAAACTTCATCAGACACGTCAACACAGACGACGATCTTCATGAACTGGTGAAGGAACACATTACAATGGACAACATACAAATCAACCCAAAGAAATCCATCAATGATCCTGATGAAAAGGCACTTTGTATCCTGCAGCAGCACACGAAGAGAACCCCAGAAGGACGATATCAAACCGCCTTACTATGGCAAGACGAAAACACAAAAATGCCCGACAACTACGACAGCACTCTGAACAGACTCATCAGCGTGGAAAAGAAAATCGACAAAGATCCAGAATTCAAGAAAAGGTACTCTGAACAGATGGAAGCAAAGGGACGCAAGGGGGGAAGCAAGGGGGTTGGATCAAAGGGATACGCCGAACCAGCTCCAACGATCACTTCAGAACACAAAACCTGGTACTTACCTCACTTTGCGGTCTACAATCCAATGAAACCGGACAAATTAAGAATCGTCTGCGACGCTGCAGCCAAAACCAGGGGAATCTTCTTGAACGATCAGCTAGTCACTGGTCCAGACCTCCTACAATCACTGCCAGAAGTGATCATGCGCTTCCGCCAACACTTGATCGCCGTGACCGCCGACATCACTGAAATGTTCTTACAAATAGAACTTCGACCCAAAGACAGGGACGCTCTCCGTTACTTGTGAGGGGACCGAAGAGACGACCAGCCCCCGGAACAATACCGTATGAAGTCACTAATCTTCGGAGCCTCCTGCTCACCAACCATAGCCATATACGTAAAGAACACGAACGCTGAGAGATTCCAAGAACAACACCCCGAGGCGGTCGAAGCTATCAAAGAAAACACTACATGGACGATTACTTGAGCAGCTTTGACACGCTAGAAGAAGCAGTAAGAGTCTCACAAGCAGTGCGTGACATTCACACAGAAGCGCACTTCGCACTCAAGAAATGGTTATCGAACTCTATCGACCTACTTGAAGCCCTAGGGGAAGCAACCAAAACCGAAGACACGATCAAGCTGGAAGATAACGGGCAGACGGAACGGGTTCTCGGCCTAATATGGAGACCGACAGAAGACTCACTTACCTTCAATCAGAACCAGACACGCATACCACAGAACATTCTGCAGAATGACACGCCTACCAAGAGAGAAGCCCTCCGAATAGTCATGTCCCTATTTGACCCATTGGGACTTGTATCACCAGTGACCATCAGAGCCAAACAAATATTGCAAGAAGTCCGCGGAACAGCATGGGACGAAGCCCTAGATAGTGACCTAGCAGCAAGCTGGAGGAAATGGCTCGTTCACCTCAGAGCACTAGAACACATCTCCATTCCACGAACCTACCCAGGTGTAGAAAGTAGTGCTCGGCGCTATGGTGACCTAACACACCTTTCTCGTATTGATAGGATATGGTATATATGGTTTAAGTTAAAGTCTCGAATTATAAGGGAAATAGCTATATTGAATCACTATAACACTTAATTACAAGAACTGGTAGAAAATGGTAAACTATATAACTTAATTATTGGTAAAATGTATGGTAAAATGGTATGGTAATGGTTTTGAGTACGTGGTGTCTCTAATGAGATCTGAACGCGAACTGGCCCACATTTAGGTGAACGAGCGAATGTGCATATTTGCGTTCGATGCAATTATGCATTTTCGCTGAGTGTTCGATTAACTTGAACATATTCCCGAGAGCGAGAAGAAATGCGGGATGATGGCTAAAGCTACATGATATGGTACAAAAACATTTAACTACTTAACACATTCATTTCTAGTAATCTTAACTGGTAGGTATATAAACATTGATAAAGCATAGAAAAAGCAAAATATAAAAGCATATTGGTCTACTTAAATAATCATAGTTATTAAAAATATTAACGACGATTTAAAGTTCTTTTGATTGAATTGACGATTGAGTCTTCCACAGTAAAAGCAATATTTTGATTTCCTGTGTCCGTATTTTTACCCCGTTTGATCGCACTATAGTTCGCGCTAGGCCAGCGTTTGGCATAATTGTGTAAACGGAAACCTTCACTTTGTTCCTTTAGATCCCCGGCACTGAGCACTTCACTATATGATTCGTGTCTTCTGGTTGGTTTTGGTGTCAGCGGAGCCGCTGCTAACTCCTGTTGACAGCGACTCTCGCTGCGGCGTCGAGGCCTCGGACGTGGCGGGGTCACCGCGGTCTGCTGCCGGCGGGATCCCTCGCCACGGTGCCCAGCGGCAGCCTTACGGCACAGGCAAAATCGCCCGGTCCGCCACAGCCAGATTGCTGCCACGCATATAGCGATTGACATCAACACATAACAAATTACGTATTGGTGGATGTCATGGGGTGATATGTCGTCCATTTCAGCATCACTTTTCTTCAGTTTTTCTATCGCCTCCCCCAGACTGGTCATGGATATGGTTAGGTTTCCGTCATCAGTCTGTCTTTCGTCAGGGATTTTGATGTTAATCAAGTGATTAATCTGATCAAATTCAGGCATGTAAATGGTTGGTGAAATATTCATTTGGTTGGATTGATGTCGTATTGAATATAACGAGAAGTCCATTCCTTTGATAACGCACTCTTGACCTATGCCAATGACCCCGGCTTGGCTCAGCTGACGAACTGTTACATGATCGCCGCATATTATTTTTATTGTGTAGGTGTTACAACAAAAGTAAAAGTGCTGAGAAGTCAAATGTAATTCAAGCCATACGTTAGTGCACTTGACTTTTTCCACGTTACATTTATTGGTCGCCGAGTTTTTGTCGCAAAAACTTTCGTCATTTTGCAGGTCTATAATTGGTTTTAGCAGCTGACACATGTAAGTTGGTCCATGGTGTAGACAAGCCGTTAGTTCCTGTGTGGACATGCTAAAGAAGGAATCTTTCTTTAGGTTGACCGCCACATATTCGGAGACTGGTGTTATTGTGGTCATAATGGTGTTGGTTTGGTGCGGTACAGGTATTATCTTGTACAGTTTGAAGCTTTCTCTGGATACAAGTGGAAACGTAACTTCAATAATAACAAATTTTTGCGTTGCCCTGGCTTTGACCTTCAGTAGTTTGTAAAGATACTGAAGATCAGTGTCTAAATTAGTGATTGGTAGTGTGAGTTCGCTTGGCATTTGGCCGTATATGGTTTGGAGCTCACGTTTGAGTTGCGTTGGTGGCAGTAGATGTATACTAATTTGACCGTGGTAGATGTCTGTTGATGCTTCGAGCAACGTGTCTTGAAGTCGTCTTAATCCTTGCAGCAAGCTATTTCCAGACATCGCTGACAATGTGAAGTCTTTGACATATGAAATATTCTGTAATTTTCGTTGGAGAGTGCTTGCGTTTTCTTGCAAATCCATAAGCTTCTTGTTTACAAATTTGTGCTGTTTGTTTACTGTGGTTTCCATTCTTTTCATAATGTTGAACTCTGCTTCAATTATAGAAGTCTGATTTTTCCATAAATTTACAAGGTGTTTCTCATTACGATGTATGGTTTCAATGTCCTTTTCATACTGGTCTGCGAAACGTGAGTCCAACACTCCGAATAAGTCATTCGCTAGATACCCGATACCGTTAATAAGGCCTCGTCGGCGCCGACTCGTCTTCCTTGTTGCGCGTCGCCGTCTAGCGTGGACATCAAAATGCTGTGTTAGCAAAAGTTCATTGTAGTATTCGAGTTCCTGGTAATCGTGCCGGGCTTGTTGCACGATCGTATTACAATGGCTTTGTGTTTCAATGGTTGCACATAATTGTTCTTGATAATTTGCTATTTTATTATAGGTGTTTATGCCTGTCCAATAGGGCCCCATGTCGTAGTACATTACTAATGTCCATTTATCCCTGATTAATTGTACTTTTGAAATAGGGTCAAAATAAAGCGTCTGGTTGCTTGGAAATGGTTTGACGTTGTCTAAACCGTGAGATGTGAAAATTAGCATGAAAAAACTTAGTAAAACTGTTGCTACAGTTGCGATTTTTGATCTCGGTTTTCTTTTCCTTTCTGTTGATTTGGTTGTTGGTTTTATATCTGGTTTTGATATTGTTGTGTTATTCTGGTTGACGGGCAAAACGGAGAGTTTAACAATAGGCCGTTTTATGACCCCATTTTTTGTTTTTACTGAAACCGCTCTGGTTAGACCATCGTTTCCTGGATATATGTCGACTACACGTCCAAGAGCCCATTTTCCTGGAGGTAGATTCTCATCATGAATCACTACTAGATCTCCAATTCCGATGTTTTTCTGTGGTTTCATCCATTTACTTCTAGATGAGAGTTGTACCAAGTATTCAGTCTTCCATCGTTTCCAAAGATCTTGGAATAATTTGTTGGTTAGATGCCATCTGGTTCTAGCGTCTTGCTCTGTTTCTATCACAGTTGTTCCTGGTCTTCCTGATAAGAAATGAGCTGGTGTGAGGAAATTTACATCATCAGGATCCTCGGATATCGCGCAAAGAGGTCGAGAGTTGAGGCACGCTTCTAGTCTAGCTAACAATGTGGTGTACTCCTCGAAGGTTAGTCTTTGTTGACCAATGACCCTTTTGAGATGATGTTTTAGACTGCGTACTGCTCGCTCCCATAGACCGCCGGCATTAGGCCAGCTAGGTACGTTAAAGTGTCATTCTATGCCCATCTCCGTTATCTCGGTTATAAAACTTTCACTGAATACTTCTTGAAGCTGGTTAAATTCTTCCTGTATCATCCTGTTTGCTCCCACGAAGTTAGTGCCGTTGTCACTGTACATATGTCTTGGTGTCCCTTTTCTGGCTGCCATTCTGGTTAGAGCTGCCAAAAAGGCGGAGCTGCTCAGGTCTGACACAAGTTCTAAGTGAACCGCTTTCGTGACCATACATACAAAAACTGCTATGTACCCCTTTGTAGTTTTGATTCCTCGTCCTTTATTTGCTTTCACCTCTACGAAACCTGTATAATCTATGCCGCAGTGGTAAAACGCATGTTCTGGATTTACTCTTGGTTCTGGTAAATCTCCCATAAGGTGGTGCTGCCGTACGGGATTCTGTTTCCTGCATATGACACATTTTCTTATTTTTAGTTGCCATATATCCACCGATAATCCAAAACTGTTGTCTAAGGTTTGCTAACGTTAGACGTGCTCCGCCATGGAAAGTCAATTTATGAGCTTGATCGATGAGTAATGTGGTTAGCGGATGATCGTGAGGTAAGATGATGGGATGTTTCATCTCAAGACTCATATGGGCGTTCTCCAATCTCCCCCCACACGTAAAATCCCATGTTCATCTATGGTTGGATTCAAACTCAAAATCTTGCTTTTGGAGTGCACTCGTCCGTGTTTGTTTATAGAATCTCGGTCGTTCGCAAATTCTGCTTGCTGAACGTTTTTGATTATCAGCTGTTTAGCGCGGCGAAGCTCGTGTAATTCGAGGTGAGGTCGGCAGACTTGTTTATTCAAGGTAGCTAATCGCAGTATCCACGCAAAAATACGTATGATTTTTGTAATGGAGCTGTATTTATTTATTAAATGGTTAATAATTTCGGTAGTCAGCGATTCTCTTGGTTGTTCAATGACTACCGCGTTGGTTTGTTTTAAAATAGACGGCTTTACTTCTAAATTCGTCTCATAAATGGTTTGGTGGTTTTCATGTGTATGATGGCAGCCATGCCGGCCCTTGCCACCATAACGTATGGTCTTTGAGTTGCTTGACAGTCAAACCACGACTTGCACAGTCAGCTGGATTATCTGTCGACTTCACATATTGCCAATGTTTTGATGGTATGGTTTTGGTGATTGTTATAACCCGATTTGCTACGAATGGTTTCCATCGGGCTGGATCTCCTTGTATCCATCCTAGTACTGCCGTTGAATCGGTCCAACAGTAGACATCCGTAGGGTAATTTGATAAGCAACTTTTGACTTTTTGCATTAGCTGAGCTAACAGATGAGCGCCCATTAACTCTAACCTCGGTATAGATAAGACTTTGCTTATAGGTGCCAACCTGGCCTTCCCCGCAACTAATGTAATGGTTGTCCCTTCTTTCTTTACTACCTTGCAGTAGATCACACACGCGTATGCCTTGTTTGAGGAGTCGCAGAATCCGTACAATTCTATGTTTTGGTTTTCTCCCATTCCTAGCCATCTGTTGACTTCCATACTGTTTATGTCCGTAAATTCTTGTTTTAATTTAATCCATTCGGAGTTCATTGCCTCTGGTAGACGGTCATCCCATTTTAAGTTGGACAACCAGACATTTTGAAACAGTAGTTTCATGATAGTGCTCAGGGGAGTTAACCACCCTAATGGATCAAACAGCTTGGAAATGTCCGAAAGTAGAGCTCTTTTGGTAATAATTGCAGGTGTTTCGGGTGCTATTTTCGAGTTGAAGGTAAAATTATCTTTCTGTTGGTTCCAACAGAGACCCAATGTTTTAGTAGAATCATTTTGCTTGAACTCGTATCTTGACTGGTCACATTGCTCTCTCTCTAAATCTGTTAATAGCTCTGGTTTGTTCGAGGTCCATTTTCTAAGATTAAATCCTCCCAATTGGCATAATTTTATGAGATCGGATTTCATTTTATTCGCTGCTTCAATTGAATGACGCCCTCCGCAAAAGTCATCCATGTAAAAGCTATCTTCCAATTCTTTTGCTGCGTCAGGAAATTTCTGCCTTTCATCAGACGCCAATTGTTTCAAGCACATCATCGCTAAGAATCCTGCTGGTTTGGTTCCGTATGTAAGCGTAACGAGTTGAAATGATTGTATAGGTTGGTTATTTGATTCTCGCCATAATACTTTTTGGTAAGCTTGGTCTTCTTGGTGTACTCTGATCATTCTGTACATCTTCTCGATGTCGGAAGTATATACAAATTGAAATTGTCTCCATTTCAGGATAAGCTCTTGAAGATCCTTTTGTATATTTGGACCCCTGTACATGACGTCATTTAGACTGTACCCTGATGATGACTTTGCTGAGGCGTTAAAAACTGCTCTCAGTTTGGTTGTGGTAGATTCTGCCCGAATGACTGCATGGTGTGGTAAGTAGCATTCGGGCGCCTGGTTAATGTTGCATGGTATCATATGGTTTAATGTGAAATATTCGTCCATGAATTTTTTGTAATCTGCTTTCAATTCGCTGTTTCTCTCAAATTTCTTCTCTAAGTTTCTAAATTGAGCTAATGCTTGTGGTTTGGTTGCACCCAACTTATCTTTATGTTCCGGCTTAAGTGGTAGTCGGACTTCATACCTTCCGTCCTTAAGCCTCTTAGTGGTTTTGATAAAAAACTGTAAGCACTCATGGTCATCGTTGGACATCTCTATTTTCTGGTTGATGTCTTCGTTCTCCCAATATTTCAGAAGGTCTTCTGTGTTGTTGAGAACTACGTTGCATTGGTAGTGTGGTCTCATAGATCCACAGATTAGCCATCCTAGTTGCGTCTGTTGAGCGATTGGTTGCTTATCATTGTCTCCTCTCAAGATTCCTCCTAACATTATCTTGCTGTAAACATCTGCGCCTAGAAGCATGTCTACGGATCTGCTTATATGAAACTCTGGATCAGCCAATTGTAGCCCTTGGATATGGTTCCACGTTGTTGGTTTGGTAAACGTGTTATTTGGCAGTCGTTTAATCTAATTATTCATAACACTAACGTTCATGTCACAAGTAAATTCACTATTTACAGACTGTAGTGTTATCTGTAACATTCCTTTCGCATTATTTTCTTTTTCACCGACACCGAAAATTTGACCTTTGAAATGAGCCCTCTTCAATCCCAAGACCTGGGCCGCGTTTTCATTTATTAAAGACAGTTGAGAACCCTGGTCAACTAAAGCTCTCATCTTGTGCTGAGTTCCATCAGCTCCCTTTACTTTTATGATAGCGGTGGCTAAAAGTATTTCAGACATGTCTTCCCAAGACACATGAGATGACCTAGATGTGCTCTTTTTGGTTGCAACACTGGTCGTAGTTCCTTCTGCTGACGCAGTTGGACTTTGTCTTGCCAATGCTTCGTGAAGTAAAGTGTTATGTGTGGCTAAGCATTTACGACATCGTTTGTTCGACTGACATGGTTTATTGTTATGACTGCATAGACAGTTTTGGCAGTAATTTATTTGATCAATTTTATTTACTTTTTGCTCGTGCGTCATTTGTAAAAAATCAGGGCAACGCCACAATCCGTGTTCAAAATTGCATAATGCACAGGTTATCGACCGCGACACATGTAACGCATTCATATTAGACTTGGAATTATCTTTGTTGCCTGATTGATGATTATTTCGGTGAAAACTTTTCTTCTGGTTTTGGTTGTCGTTGCCGTTTTTCCATGGTTGTTGCGGCGTGGTCTTTTGGTTGGCTGGTTCTTGCTTGCGACGAGATGCTTCTAGCGCTGTAAATTTCGTCTCTAAGAATTCCAGGTAGCTCTCTAGGGTTCTTGACCGATTCTATGTATTCGGTGAAGGTATCGTTATCAAGCTTTTGTGCTAGTAGGTGCACTAAAAGTGGATCCCAAGTTGCTATATCTACTCCCAGATTCTGAATAGCGTGCAACGTCTCCTTGGTTATGTCGTGCAGTTTCTTGATCATAGCCAGCGATTGTTGTTGTATGTTGGGAAGTCCCAGTAAAATGTTAATATGGGACGTGAAAACCAATTTCTTGTTACCATACCTGTGGCTTAAAATCTCCCAGCATACCTGATAATTGTCAGAGCTAATCTGTAAATGGTGAATAAGACGTTCTGCTTCTCCAGTCACCTTACTCTTTAAAAACTGCATTTTTTGCGCATTAGACATTGACGGGTTTTTATCAATCGCTTCGCTAAACAAGTCTTTGAATGGAACCCACTGGTTGTAATTTCCATTGAACACGGGGATGTCTATCTTTGGAGCTGACTTCTCACGGTGCTTCACTGCCCACATCTTTTTGTTGATGTCGTTTGTCAACTCACTGTACTTTTCCTCGTGCTTGCAGAATTCCATTTGGTACGTAATATCGTCACCTCCATCCTCACCTTCAATTACCCAATGAAGTTTGTCAATCTCGCCCCATCGGCTATCCAGTGATTTTAGAGCGTTCTCAAATTGCCATTGATTCTCGAACTTATCAACTTTTATATTACTCACAGTTCTCAAGAACGCTTTGAAATTAATATTCTGCTTCTTCACTAACCCGTTCAGCTTGCTGGTCCCGCTCTCTGTATAAAGAAAATTCTCTCGCTGCGAGGACTCCTCATAGCGCGATGACGCACCTGGTTGTGGCTGCACCGCCTCATCTAACGGCTGAGGATGGTCAGCGCTTAGCTGTTGCCTAGCCCGGATACCTGGTAATGGTTGTGCCTCTTCCGATGTTGTCCTACGGGGGCTTCCTTCCTGCGGCTGCGTTGTGCCTAACTGCTCAAGAGTTTTCTCAATAATCCCCTTAATTTTTAAATAAACTTCCTGGACTGTATTGAAACAATCCTTTTTGAAGTAAATGTGGTCAAAATTAGCTAACTGACACATTTTCTTATGGTTTTCATGGTAATCGCGCCAGTATGCTTCCAACATTTTAGCCTTACGCTTGTAATTATCGATGGTCTTCCTCTCGGATCCATCCTTCTTTATGTTGGTTAAAAACTTGTTAAGGATTTCATAGAGCTCCGTTTGGTTGATGAACAGAGAATCAGAATCCATACTTGCAATTGGTTTGAAAATATTTGGTAATGGTAAATGGTTTGGTCTGACCTTATATGCTCCAACCGCTTCTGAGATCTTCTGGTTCACGTGGCGCTGTTTCACTTGATAGTCACTGGTAATTAAATGCTCGAAGGACCATGTAGAAAGTAGTGCTCGGCGCTATGGTGACCTAACACACCTTTCTCGTATTGATAGGATATGGTATATATGGTTTAAGTTAAAGTCTCGAATTATAAGGGAAATAGCTATATTGAATCACTATAACACTTAATTACAAGAACTGGTGGAAAATGGTAAACTATATAACTAACTTAACTTGGTAAAATGTATGGTAAAATGGTATGGTAATGGTTTTGAGTACGTGGTGTCTCTAATGAGATCTGAACGCGAACTGGCCCACATTTAGGTGAACGAGCGAATGTGCATATTTGCGTTCGATGCAATTATGCATTTTCGCTGAGTGTTCGATTAACTTGAACACCAGGCTTCCGCGCTACGGAATCACTACAGCTGCATGTATTCACCGACGCTAACGAATCCGCATACGCAGCGACATTATATTGGCGAACAGTCACCAGGAACGGAAGAGTCCACGTCTGCCTGATCATAGCCAAAGCCAAGGTGACACCATTGAAACTGACGTCAATCCCACGATTAGAGCTACAAGCAGCAGTACTGGACGCACGCATGGCAACAGCAGTCAAGGAAGAACATGAACGAACGCCAGAGTCAACCACAGATCATGGATCAGAACTGGGTCCAGAACCTACAAACCATACGTCGCCCATCGCATCGTAGCAATTGAGGAACATAGCTCCACTAATGAATGGCGCTAGGTACCGACCAGACTGAACCCAGCAGACGATGCCACAAGAAACGTACCAGAACACTATGACCAAGATCATCGCTGGTTCAACGACCCAGAATTCCTACGTGAACCCCCAGAAACATGGCCAGCTGATGAAAAGAACCCTATCATAATCACTGGGGAAGAGAAAATCTGCAGCATCAGAACGAACAGATCAGCGAAGTCATACCAAACGTCAATAGATTCTCACGCTGGGAAAGATACCTACGAGCTACAGCACGAGTTCTTCAGTTCCTGCATCTCTGCCGCCAATCAAGACAGAATATTAACTACAAAAAAACCAAAAGAAACAGCAACAAAGACTGATTGGAGAAAGAGCAAACAGACAGTGCCAGTCAAAACGAGAGAGCGGCAAGAGACCACCAACGATCACCTGCCTCTCACCGCTGAACTCCTACGTCGCGCCGAAAGTCTGATCCTGCGAGCTTCACAAGAACAATCCTTCCCAGAAGAGATAGAAGCTCTAAAAAACAAAAGGCCCATATCACGAAACAGCCGTCTGCACGCACTATGCATAGAATTCACAGAAGGAGAGATTCGCCTAAAGAGCAGAATAATCGCCATAACAGACATCACATAACGCCTGAAGAAACCAATGATACTAGATGGAAACCACACTACAACACGATTATGGGTCGAACACGTCCACCGTAAATTGCATCACGCGGGCGCTGAAACCATAGCCAACGAGTGTCGCCAGCAACATTGGGTGCTCCGTCTACGACCGACTGTCAAGAACATCATAAGCAAATGCCTGCCATGCCGTATAAGAGCGGCCTCGCCACCTCAGCCGATGACAGGGAATCTCCCTTCCTGTCACCTAGCACACCACCAGAGACTATTTACTTACGCTGGGCTAGACTACTTCGGACCGCTGACCATTACAGCTGGACGCAGCCATAAAAAAAGATACGTCGCTTTATTCACGTGCCTTACGACGCGAGCCATTCATCTTGAACTTGTGGGGTCACTCAATACAGATTCGGCAATCATGGCACTACGACGCATGATAGCACGCCGAGGATGCCCAATACAGCTGTGGTCCGACAGCGGAACGAACTTCCACGACGCTGAAAACGAACTACGAGTAGCCATCTTTGCGGCCACGGCCGAAGAAGCCTCAAAGAAAATGATCGACTGGCGATTTATCCCATCCGGAGCACCATTCATGGGAGGCGCCTGGGAGCGCATGGAGAGGTCTGTAAAAACAGCCCTAGCCGCCACACTGAACGAGCGGTTCCCGAGCGAAGAATTGCTCCACACATTACTTATCGAGGCTGAACACACTGTAAACAGCCGACCACTTACGCACGTATCCACGAACCCCGAGGATCCTGAAGCCCTGACGCCCAATCAATTCATTTTGGGCGGCCCCGGTCGCATAGCGGCACCCGGAAATTTCAACGACAGTGACTTACGCCTACGAGCCAGCTGGCGCGCAGCCCAGAGGCTTGCTGACATGTTCTGGGCCAGATGGCTAAAAGAATATCTCCCAGAACTACGAAACCGCAGAGAACCACATACAAAAGGTACGATCCCCAAGGTCGGTGACCTGGTATTCATCGTAGATGGCAACCTCCCAAGGAACATGAGGGTCAGAGGACGCATCTGCGCTACATTCCCCGGCCCAGACCCATCCACTGTGCGGACCACTCCGGTCCGCACAGTGGATGTGGCCAGTGCGCACAGTGGATGTGGCCACGAAAAGAGGCATCCTGCGACGCCCAGTGAAAAAGATAGTGGTGCTATCCATCGATCACGGCAATCCTGCACCGGCTTCTACGACTGCGACGTCAGCGGCGGACGACGCACGGCGGGAGAGATGTGCAGGACGCCCACTCTTACAATAATAGATTTAAGGAAAATCAGTGTAAATAGTGATACGCAGCCAGTGATATATAACATATATAAGTTGATTTCCTAGTTATAAGTTTGTTTGAATTGTTAATCACTAACTTTGTCATGATCGAACGCAACTCCAGGTCAAGTCGATGCAGGTTTGAACTTGTCGAAACCTGTCCATTTCCGAGACGCCTCTGCCTCTCTCTGATTGGTGGACCTGGAATTGGGCCCGACCACCGATTCATGAAAATAAATTTTATTGGAAAATTCGATTTGTTATGCGAAACGTCACCGCCGCTACTTGTGCCTATGTAATTTACTACAACTATAAGGCGTATTGAGCGAACTGCACTGGCTGTAATTTTCGAACAATTGGTGAAATAAGTAATACAACGTTCTTCAAGTTAATGAGTTTTATTCAAGAAACCACGCAACAGTATCCTCCAATCCAGCGCACTACGTGTGGGACACACAACGCTCACTTTTTTAACGTTTCCATTATTTGACTTATAGATTATTAGTACCAATTTTCAAGTTAATCAAGCCACAGTTAAATCTTCCGCTATAAAAATTAATACAAGGGGTATAAATTTTAACCCCTTTTCACCCCATCATCATCATAAACTTATGTTTCCACTACTGGGACTGCGGCCTCCTCTCTGTGAGAGGGAGTGGGCCGTAATCCACCACGCGGGCCCAGTGCGGGTTGGTAGATGTTACATTCACATGTCTTCGAATTTTCGGTTCTAGGACATGCCGGTTTCCTCACGATGTTTTTCCTTCACCGTTGAGAGCAGTGGTGATGAAATAATTTACACAAAATAAAGCGCCTGTCTGGGTTCGAACCTACTATCTACAACTCGTAAGTCACGGCCGTTACCACTGGGCCACCACTGCTCTCACTTTTCAACCCGTTAGAGGTAAATTTTCAAAAAACCCTGATATACCTTTTTATTTATTTTCAGTCTTAGTACATATACAGAGTTTCCAATTAATCAGACCGCGCGTTAAAATTCTTCCGTACAAACTTTGACACCCCCCAATCCTCCTTCAGGGGTAGTTTAGAAAAACTAAAAATGGCAACCTTTATTTATATACATAGATATATACTCGTGCCAAGATTCAAGTTTATTAACTCAAGGAATAAGATTTTTCATACAAACAAAATCCCCCATTTTCACCCCCTTAAAGGCCGAATTTCTAAAAACCCTTTCTTAGTGAATGCCTAAGTCATAATAACTACCTGTGTGCCAAATTTCAGCCCAATCCGTTCAGTGGTTTGAGCTGTGCGTTGATAGATCAGTCGGTCAGTCAGTCAGTCAGTCACCCGTTTCTTTTATAGATATAGATTACCTTACTACTGAAGAACAAAATATATAAAAAATCTACAATTTTTAACAGTGTATAATATCGTGTTTTTAAGACAAGTTATTAAATTTAAAAAGTTAGCCATTTAAGTTCATTCAATTTCGTTCATTCTTACATCAATCCACTGTCTTTTTTTTTGTCAAAATCTGGTAATCCTTCAACTGTCAAGTTATTGAATGGATGAGTATAATCGTTTTGCTTCAATGAGTTACTGAATTAAAAGTCGAACTTTAGTGACTAATTCTGGGTTCCAAATCCAAAATATATATATATATACTAGCTGCCCGCCCCGGTTTCACACGGGTAGCACTTAGTACTTTTCTTAACTACCTACCCTACCTACCCTACCTGCCCTACCTACCCTACCTACCCTACCTACCCTACCTACCTACCCTACCTACCCTACCTACCCTACCTATCCTATCTCTCAAGTTGGATCGAACTGCACATGGTGTGCAAATTTTATTATAATCGGTTAAGTGGTTTAGGAGTCCATTGAGGACAAACATTGTGACACGAGATTTATATATATTAAGATATGTTACGGCTAAAACCCGAAGTGCGGCTACACCTAGTTTTAGCCGGCTACAATTAGGTGCGGCCGCACAGTGGAACGAATGTATGGGAGCGGTTGGACGTAGACATTTCCGAAAAAAAAGAGTAAAATTATGCCAAACTAATGATGCCATCTTATTCGATTACTTAATGCCTTCATAACTTGTGGTGATGAATTTCTTCATAACTCCCATATTTCGGGAGTAATTTGAGAAAATGTGAAATTTTACTATGAAAATGAGTGTATCGAGCTCTCTCCCTCCTGATTCCGGGCTTGTTTCAAGTAGCGGTCTCTAATATCATAATGCTAATACTAAGAGCTATATTTAATACTAAGACACATAGTGCGCCAAATGTGCACTTTCTGGGATAAAGAGTGATGTTTATTTTATAACACAATTTTTTTATTTTTTGTTTATTTTGTTGATTAAAACCGTTTTTCTAAAGGTTTACCTTATTACAATAACATTTCTGAGCAGCCAATTAGAGAAGATATAAGCTAATTAGGATATATAATTAGGGACTTAAGGTTTACATATAAAACTGATGCACTAATGATTACTGATAAGAACATTGCTATTATTTAATTACTAAATGGCTCTTAATACACTAATTTAGCATGCATCATTTACTAATTATCACAATAACTAATTACCTTGCAATATTTAACAAAGGATACCTGGGATACCTGGATTTTATATAAATAGGTCACTATTAGTAACTTTAAAATCCGTGTTGATTTACACCTCGTTGTATCCAAGCTAATCTCGCAATGTATTTTCCAAATTTTAATACAAATCTTGATATTCACGTTGCTTTATGCGCACGCGCACATAAAGATTTACGCGACTTTAACTATTTGTTCAGTGTTTTAAAAGATAACAGTTGTGTTCAGTTATGTGAAAGTGCTGAAACAAGTTTAAAAGACTGGTGTCGTCGATTTTGCTACCGCATTTATGCAAAATGGACACAGTCTGGAAGAAGCACAGATAAGTTTCGGAAGAAACATGAGATTTGGCTACAGGCTGCAATTCAATGGCCGGAATTACAGAATGAAAATATGGAACCTTCTACAGAAAATATAAGTGACGTCATCGAGCCCATAATTTCTCCTGCTAAATCTGATGCTTCAACTTGTACACATCCTAGTCCTCGTAAATCTTTTGAGGACCTTAGTAACCGGCAAAAAAGAAGACGCACTGAAGATAGTCTTTCATGCAGCAGTAGCAGCGCTGAAATTATGTTTTCGGCCGAAAGGGCGCTTCAAAAGGCAGGACAAAGCGATACAGCTTATGTTATGAAATACTTGACGGAGAATCCAGAAGAGGCCTCAAAAATCAAAGCCTTCATTGAAGGTAAATCAATTCAGGTACGGGAAATATCCCCTTTGAAGGCATTGGCTCTTTATGTATCGATGAACTTATCGAATTGGCGCTATAACACTCTTCGGGATTTCAACACTCAAGAAGGAGCTCTTCAATACCCGAGTTACTACATGTTGGTTAAAGAAAAAATTAAGTGCTATCCGGCCAAAGAAGATCTCACAGTTACAGAGAGCTCTGCAAAAATCAAATTACAAGCCTTGATGGATTTAACCTCAAGAAGACTTATTAGGTCGTTAGAAACCCCTGTTGATCCCAATCAACAGCTCGTATTGACCAGCAAATGGGGTTTTGACGGATCATCTAGCCAAAGCATTTATCATCAAAGGACGAGTGAAGATGAGCAAATCGATCTTGCTAGTAATTTTATGATTAGTCTTGTACCACTGCGGCTCGTCTCAAAAGGTGTAACAATTTGGGAAAACGAGCGACCATCTTCCACTTCATTTTGCCGGCCAATATTGTTTAAGTTTATAAAGGAAACCAAAGAAAATGTGCAGAGAGAGATGGCTGAAATCGAAGCAGAGATTGAAGCCTTAACTCCATCCACCATCACTGATGGAATTAGTGTCAAACACCAACTGCTGTTGACAATGATTGATGGTAAAATTCATTCCATTATATCCAATACAGCAGCTTCAGTGTGTGACATATGCAAGGCTTGTCCTAAAGAAATGAATAATTTAGAGTTAATCAAAGATAAACACGCAAACGAGGACATGTATAAATATAGCTTAAGCACCCTTCACGCTTGGATTCGCTCAATGGAATGCTTATTACACATTTCCTACAAATTAGACATAAAATCATGGCAAGTAAGGGGTGATATAGCAAAAAGGCAAGTTGATGACAGGAAGAAAAGAGTTCAAGAGGCTGTAAGAAGAGAAACGGGCTTACTTCTCGATGTTGTGAAACAAGGCAGTGGATCCACCAACAACGGCAACTCGGCAAGGAGATTTTTTGAAAACTACACTAAATCTGCTGAACTGACCGGAATAGATGCTATGCTTTTAAGAAAAATCTGTGTGATCTTGCAGTGTATTTCATCAGGAGAGAAGATCAACGTAACTAAATTCCGAGAGTTCTGCTTTGATACTGCTAAGCTTTACGTGGAGTTATACCCATGGTATTATATGCCTTCTTCACTTCATAAAATTTTAATGCATGGGCCAGACATAGTTCAGAACATGTCAATTGTGCCCATTGGTTTTCTATCCGAAGAGGCATCTGAGGCTAGAAATAAAGATTTTAGAAAATATAGAGAGGGGCATTCTCGAAAGCATAGCAGTATCTCATGCAATGAAGATATTATGCACAATCTTTTACTGTCTTCTGATCCACTTGTTACAAGTATCCGTCCAAAAGGAAATAAGTTTGTAAAAAAATCTTCTTTTAAGGAATTTTATGAGCTTACGGATTCTGAGAAAAGTGATATCGAATTTGTTAACATAAATGATTTAGCGGACATCGATTCTGAATTTGAATTAATTGATGATGATGATGATGACGAAGATAATTAAATGATGTTATTGTTTTAAAATGTGTAACTTAGTAAATTAGAGCTTACATCTTAATTATTTATTGTACTTTTAATGAAACTAGGTAATTTATTATCAACTTACTTAAAAGTCATACTCTCATCAGTTCTTGTGAATATTTTTGTTAATATATATTTCTGTATATATATAATATATTTATAGACCTCTTAATAAGTCTGTCTGCGGTTTAAAGTAAATACAAATGGGGAAAAAACGTTTTTTTTTTTAAATTTTCATTTCCTTTTATCCCAGAAAGTGCACATTTGGCGCACTATGTGTCTTAGTATTAAATATAGCTCTTAGTATTAGCATTATGATATTAGAGACCGCTACTTGAAACAAGCCCGGAATCAGGAGGGAGAGAGCTCGATACACTCATTTTCATAGCAAAATTTCACATTTTCTCAAATTACTCCCGAAATATGGGAGTTATGAAGAAATTCATCACCACAAGTTATGAAGGCATTAAGTAATCGAATAAGATGGCATCATTAGTTTGGCATAATTTTACTCTTTTTTTTCGGAAATGTCTACGTCCAACCGCTCCCATACATTCGTTCCACTGTGGGCCGGTAGCATTTGGTAAATCTTGCCTAAATGGACTCTGGCACTCGCCGGCCGCTGCCGCGGCACCGCTCGCTTCGCTCGCTCGGCTCGTGCAGTGTGTTATGTGGTCACAGTTATAACCTAACCTAACCTACCTTTCAGCCATTTTCATTTGCTACAACTAAATTTAACCAACTGCTACCGGCCGCACCTAGTTGTAGCCGGCTAAAACTAAGTGTAGCCGCACTTCGGGTTTTAGCCGTGACATATATATATACAACGTGTAACAGAATAAGCGCAAGACCTGAAAGTAGTTTGCTCAGAATCGGCTTCTGAATCGATTCCCGTCATTGTTTATGTATGTTAATTTTTCACGAAAAAATCTTTTATTTTACTGAATTTAGAAGCACCGCTTCATAACAAGGTAATAAGATATTTTATTTAAGGAAATTTAAGCCTTATCTCAAAGAAATAAAGCTTATTCAAATGCATGACCGAATTTGTAATACGCTCATAGCTATCTTATGTGTAGTGCGCGTTACTTAAAATAGTTAATTTAAGGAAGCTTAATCCTTATTGCAAAGCAATATGTCTAATTTAAATGCAAAACCGAATTTGTAGTTCGGTCATAGCTTTCTTTACACACACATTAACATTGCTTTTTATTACATTCGAGCTAGGTTTGTTAAAAAAAAATGTTAATTTAAGGGAATTTAGACCAAATCCCAAAGTCATAAAGCTTTTTTAAATGCACGACCGAATGTGTAGACCGTATTTCACATTATTTTGTTGAAAAATGCCAAAATACTAGGAATTTTGTGGTTCGTTTTTTGCAAAAGGAAGATTAATGTGAAAGAGCGAGATGCATTAATTTGCCGACTTACGTTTACCCTTTGACGTTTGATGTACCGACGCAAACGCCGTCACCGCTCGCGGCGCGCGCTTTTGATTTAGTTAATCGCCGGCAGCGACAAGTGTTCCCGAATTTCATTTGTTTACGCGCGCGATGGCATTCCAGTACACCAATATTCAGTACACGGAGATGGTGAGGACACTGGCTCGTTGCTACGATAATGTCGAGTTAGCGTGTCGAGAGTTCAACGCAAGATACGGTACTAGAGTGAGCGCCAGGACAATGTTAAGTGCAACTCAACGTCTGAGGGACTCCGGTACCTTTCGTCCTAACACGGCAATAGATAGAGGGGCGAACGTGCGCACTACTCGCTTACAAGCAAACATCCTCAATTATTTTGACGAACACCCAGAGAGCAGCACAAGAGAAGCAGCGCCATTGTTTGACTGCAGCCACATGTACGTGTGGCGAACGTTACGCGCTGATGGTGAACACCCGTTTCACCTACGACGTTGTCAGGAGCTGACACCGAACGACTACTTACCACGTCTGGAATTTAGTAGATGGTTGTTGGAGAACTGGCATGGAAACATCATCTGGACGGACGAGAGCACCTTCACGCGAGTTGGCATTTACAACCAGCATAACCAGCATTTGTGGAGACATGAGAATCCACATGCATGCCGTGTTGATTCATTTCAGCACAGGTTCTCCGTGAACGTGTGGGCGGGCGTCTTAGGTACACGCGTACTCGGACCTGTCTTTCTACCGAGGTTGACTGGAGATTCCTACCTACAGTTCTTGCAGGAAACATTGTCCGAGTTATTGGATGACGTCCCTCTCATCTTTTTAAGAGACGTGTTTTACCAGCACGACGGTGCTCCCGCGCATTTCACATGGAACGTTAGGCGGTATCTTGATGCGGAATATGGCCCCCGTTGGATTGGTCGTGGAGGACCAGTGCAGTGGCCTCCCAGATCGGCTGATCTAACGCCGTTAGACTTTTATTTGTGGGGTCGAATAAAATCGCTCGTATACGTAAACGAAGCAACAAGTGTCGAAGACCTCAAACAAAAAATTTATCATGCATTTAGTGTTGTGCAAAGTGACACCGAAGTGCTAAATAAACTAAAATTTAACTTAAGAAAACGTGCAATAAAGTGCATCGACCAAGGCGGTGGACATTTCGAAAGTCTATTAAAAAGGGGACGAAGAAATAGTGTAGTGTAAATAGTTCAGTTCTGTAAGTACCTTTATCTTTACCGATTTTAATTACTGTAAATATTATGATTCAAATCTTTTAAACACGCAGACTTTGAATATGATATCGCGACAATTAGGTACGCATCAGAGATAATAAGTGAGTCGGGCGGTCGCCGAAAAGACCACCCTACCTAGGTAGGTACGTTTACTAAGAGATCGTAGACGGGCGAAAAGTTGTTTGGTTTAAAAATGCTTCCGCTTTACTAAACCTAATTATCTTAGAATTAAGTTAACAAAAATATTCAAAGCCTACAGTCCAAAGCCTGTGAAAGTGTGATGGAAAGATGGAATCATAATTTTACTAGTAATGTTCGGTCATTGAACTAACGTACATACCTAGTGCGTACGCTTGCAGTACCTACCTACCTAGCCAGCTGGCAGGCACACGCTCGTGTGCGGCGCGCTATTAGTGTGCGTGGAGATCGAGTAGTTTGCTCAAACGTTTCATGTTTAGTCAGGACGTCTATTTTATAAAAAATTACTAGGTGTGGTTTAATTAAATTAAATTACAGATGTTATTTTAGTCTTATAATTTAATATTCTAATTGGGGTGTATGAGCTCTTGCGTTTATTCCGTTACACGTTGTATACAGGGTAAGTTTTTATCCAGTGCGCAAACTTTAACACGTGACTTTACTCATCGATATGAACAACTTTTACTATGGGACCAAACCAGAAATCGCGAAAAAATATCAGCTGCTCCCTAAATTTTTGGCGAGTTTTGCGAACATAAATGTGGGGAATAGCAGATTTTTTTTTCCCGATTTCAGGTTTGGTCCCATAGTAAAAGTTGTTCATATCGATGAGTAAAGTCACGTGTTAAAGTTTGCGCACTGGATAAAAACTTATCCTGTATATATATATATTTTGGATTTTCTCGAATCCCATGAATTTTCGCCTAGGCATTGTGGGGTGCTTAATAGTTGCAAATGAGTCTCACTATCACGTCGTGGAAGGAATACGTCAAATTACGTATAATAACGTCCCGAAAACAACCGTCGGGCAGTTGCCCACATGACAACACCTGTCTGGTCGGACGATCCTCCCTTTTCTATGGAGGATGAGTGAACTTTACACCTTGTTCCTCATACCTCTATCAATTTATTAGACGACACAACAGATTGTTTAATCAACTTACAAAATTTACATATAAATACGAGCTCATGGGATCCCCTATAATAATTTTTCTTGTGATACAGAAAATGGACCCTGAGTCTCATAAACATGGGAACAACCTTTTTTTTTTTTTTTTTTTCTTTTGGGTGGGAAATTATCAAATGGCGTGTCAGACTCTTACTGACTAAAAGCCACCCGTGTTCCTTCGGTTGCCCTGTTGCCGGGGGCCGCGATGTCCCTATCGGTTTTCTTCGAACCCCCGGCAGGATGGGAACAAGCTGCTTGTACAAATAAAGTTCATCTTCTTCCTATCTGGAATGATTTCAAAGAGTTTCTGTAATCAAAGCAACGTGCGGACGTTAGAACTTATAATGGGAACGTTTAATCGAGCACCCGTGAAAAACCTATAAAAGAACATTCACACCTTGTTACTGCTACAGCCAACACGTCACTATCGTCGGTCGATAGAACAAAATCAATCAATCTCAACAACCATGTTGGGGTCGGCTTCCAGTCTAACCGGATGGAGCTGAATATCAGTATTTTACATGGTGCGACTGCTTATCTGACCTCCACAACCCATAATAGGGTAATACGATACTCCTTGGTAAGACTGGTTGTCACGACTTCCGGGCTTCTGACGACCCGTAACAACTGTCAAAGATGCACGAATAAAAGCCGGGACCAACGGCTTAACGTGTTTTCCGAGGCACAGAGGGGTCTCGGTTTGTAAAGATGGTCACCCATCCACGGACCAACCCCGGCAAGCGTAGTTTAACCTGATGGATCTACCCGTGCGGGTAAATCCATCAGGTACTTAGCCACGAGCTCCAGATAGAACAAGCGTGCTATGTAAAGAAAAACACACTTTGTGCTATTGCAAGGATTTCACCAAACTGCAACCTGCTGAGAGATCTGAATATGTTAATTCGAATAAACTTTGCTTTAAATGTTTGGTACCAGGCAGGTACGGCAACAGTTTTATTAAGAAACGAGCATAATCACACTGTTGTCCTACGTGCGCTAGTGGAACCACCTTCGCAGGTGTCATTCATCAGCGATAAGGCGACACAATTGCTCAAAATAACCAGACACACAGCACGAGGAAATTGGGGTGAGATCTACAAGAACCAACGTCGATCACGTGGTGGTGATCGATGGAATCCAAGCTTCGAGATCAACATACAAGCATACGTCATAAACAAACAGTTGACAATGAGAACCCCCTCCAAAGCTGTTACTGTCACACATTGGCCACACCAAGAAGGACTTAACCTGACTGATCCGGACTATCACAAACTGGTTCTATTGACTTGCTTCTACGTGTTAAAGAGTATACACAAATCGTGCAACAACAATTAACAATTAACCACCCGGTTCTCCGAGTGCTCAAGAACCAAACCTGGGATGGATCTTGTTTGGAGAAATCAACACCAATTTACAAGAGGAATCTTTTCTGGTCCTTCATCAGCAAATAGAAGTAGAGAATCTGTTGAAATCTCTTTAAGAAATTGACACTGAAAAGAAAATAAAGTTAATAAGAGTAGAAAAGCTATGTGAAACAATATGAAAACACTCATGCAAGAACAAACGATGGAAGATACATTGTAAAGTTACCTTTTAAAACCGATAATCCCACGCCTAATATAACAGAAACACATAAAAAATAGCAAGACATAGATCACTACAGCTAGAAAGAAAATTAAAAAAAACGGGCGAGCGCGTGTCGGACCACGCACAACACAATGAAGGGTTCCCTAGTTAGGATAAATTAATCCCAAGAGCAAACTTAGCACTGTAGTTGAATAACATGTTCCCCGATTGTTGCGATTTCCGATGCCACTCGATGAAGGCGCTAAACACTGAACCAGCTTTATTTCTGCATGTATGTCACACGAGATTCGGCAAGTATGGTGAGAATATCATTATCATGCATAATTAAGTTAGGAAGTAAGCAGTGGCCACGGACTCGATCGAAGTCCGGGCCAATGAAGTAATAAAAAACTTATTAAAATAATACATTAAAATTAAAACGACTTAAAAAAAAAGTGAAAATAACTTCAATTTTGGAAGTCGGTGTCTTTGGTTCTATATTTTCGTTTTACCACCGACTTCCGAGAATGAAGTTATTTTTCACTTTTTTTTTGTTCGGTTTTTTTTTTTGTAAATAGTTTTAATTTTTTAATTTTTTGTTGTGAGACCTACCCCACACAAATTCGAATACCACTAACTGCTTTAAGTAAATAACAGTGACAGGAACTAAAACATAATCCACATACTAAGTGGGAAAAATACGTATTATTGAAGCTAATTCAAAAACTACTTAAGCAAAGTTAATAAAATTTATATGGGACGACCTCTGAAGTATGACTTACCAAACAAAAAAGAATCATAAAAATCAATTCATAATTGGCGGAGTAATCACGTAACAAGAATAAAAAAAAAACATACAGTCAAATTGAGAACCTCCTCCTTTTAGAAGTCGGTTAAAAATAACGGAAGCTTGCAGGAATCGCGAGCGCAGGCGCAGGGTTCGAAGAAAACGCCGGGGGTTCGAAGAAAACCGATAGGGAAATCGTGACCCCCGGCAACAGGGCAACTGAAGGAACACGGGTGGGTTTTAGTCAGTAAGAGTCTGACACGCCCTCCCGCTCCACCCAGAGCGGGAGAAGTTATTTGATAATTTCCCACACAAAAAAAAAAAAAAAAAGGCGCAGGGATGCGCGTACGCTCGCGACACCGCGTCCTCTGCCCACTGGCTTTACTTGTATCTAGTTAGAAGCGTATAATATATAATTTACGTATACATTCACATCATTATGTTTATAGTTAATCTAGTCATTCAGGAGTTTAACGACACATCAAATACACACATAGGAAAGTATGGTGGATACACTGTCATTCCGAAACGCGTCGTGGTGAGAACCTATCGCTATACACCTGAGCGAGCGGATAACAAACAGAAAACGCTAGTTTAAACTGATGCATATAATAAATGACATATCATTATGTGATTGTTAGTTAATACAAATGGAGCCAGGGCCGCGCGCCGTGTGCCAGTGGACGGGGGAGCAATAGCGGCACACACACGCGCGAGTGGCGACTGTACTGACGACTGGCTGAGCACTTGCACTGCACTGTCACGCGACGTCACAAACACGAAAACAAAAGCTCACAAAGAAATCTAATTTCTTTGTCTTTTCTTGGACGGTTGGAATGGCAGTGGGGTGTATGAAGGTGTGCGACTGACCGTTGAGCGCCGCCAGCTGGTCGTCGGCGCTGTGCTCGTCGGCCGCGTACTGCGACTCGCGGAACGAGCTGCACGAGGACAGCAAACTGCAACATTACACTCACTTACACCATTCGCCATATCACCTCTCTAATTGAATTTAGAATCTTAGATAGTTTAAAACCACAAAGTCAATGACATACATGACAAAGTTCAAATTTCACTACAACCAATTTAATATTTTTTATTACAAATGCTACAAAGTTGATAGTTAAGTAATGGCAACAGAATGTAAATTATCTAAACTGCAAAATTTTAGATTTATTAATATCGAGGTCCAATCCTAACAGTGTAAAGTTGTAGACAACTGTTAGACTCTACACCATAATGGACAGACTTTTTCATAAACTGTGACACTGTCCGTTGTCGAATTAGTAATCTATTCTATTTCATTTTACACATCGTGATGGGATCGATTCTATGATCTAGTTACGTGTGGTGATAACGTTCCACTTAACTAAATATTATAAAACAAGTCGTGTGCCCCATGGGAATTCCCGTCGGCAAAAATGACGAACTTTTAAGGCTCGCGTCGCGTGTCGCGCTGACTAAGAACGCGGCAAAGGATGAATTGTCCATACAAACGTAATACCTAAATAATTTGAAATGTGAGCATATTTCCACCATGTTATGTTGATATTCGGATTTAGACAGTATTTATCTAGGCACCTACATCCTTTTTTTTTAAACTTACCTATAATGAAGTTTCAAGGCGATTCGCACACTGCACCGCATCACGCAGCGTAGCGCGGGGCAGCAGATTTAAAATTGTACCAGTTTGTATAGAAAACACAATCTACGCGCGCGACGCGCCACCCCCCCGACCCTTGCTCGATAACGAGGTGCCAGCAGTTGTTGCAGCTGAGCACGTAGCTTTAAATTCCCCGACTAATAATCATGATCAAAACTTTGATCCAGCCCGTCCCATCCTTGATGTCCTCCCTCCGGTTGACGCCCTAAGCCGAGGTTCGTACCCCACAGGGGGTGCCCTTAGCGAGCGTTCACCTAGTTTTAATTAGCATAGTTGAATAACCCTTGACTGGAGGTTTTAAGTGTAGTAGCTTAAGGCACCCACAGGAAAGCCCGGTAAGTAGTTATGATCTCAGAGGTCAACTACGAGATGCCCTAAATAAAAATAAAGCGCGCGACGCGCAGATTGTTTGCTATGGCCGCCCCGCACCACGCTGCGTAATGCGGTGCAGTGTGCGAATCGCCTAAGCGAATTGAATTTCGCGCATTTTTACAGCGTAAATGACATGTTTTCATATTGCTTTTTCTGTATTATAAAAAAACAAAATTTTTAGGGTTCCGTAGTAGTTTCGCCATGTCCGTCTGTCTGTCCGTCCGCGGTCTAGCTCCTAGACTCTTAGTACTAGAGTCCTAGTAGAAAGCTGTCATTTGGCATGAGTAAACATATTAAGGCTCCTTCAAACAGGCGCGACACAAAGGCACCGCTCGTTGCGCGACGAGCGGTGTCTCTGTGTCGCGTCGCGTGTCGCGCTGGTCTGCACAAGCCTTTAATCACGCCGACAAAGTCGTAAAATAAAATTACGAATACAATTTTTTTTTAGGGTACCTCCCCTACACGTAAAGTGGTGATGATTTTTTCAATCCCGCAGTGTGCGGTATAGTTGGAAAGGTCCTTCAAAAAAATTAGGAGTGTGTGAAAACCATTTTTGGATTCAGGGATCCGTTTGCGAAATATTAAGCTTTAAAGTGCTAATTTTTGTTAGAGTCAAGTGTGTCATCCAAAACCAACCATTTACCCTGCCAGGTAAATGGTTGGTTTTGGATGTGTGAAAAAAATCACGGCACTAACTCTAGTGATAAGGTATTTTACTAACGCATTGGACCATATTGTTGTCCGAACTGAATAAATAAATTAAAATAGCTTATATTATCAAGTTACAAATTATCGAAAAAAATATTGCATTAAGTTTTCATTCATCATTTTTGGTATTACGGAACACATCCAAATTTATCATAAATTTTCGATAGCTAGTAGTGCTATCGCGTCAAGCAATAATTGTCAATGTGTGCGTGGTCGTACTGCTCACTGTAGTTTGATTTTTTTGTTTTTTTATTCTATTTAATTTATAAAGGGTTTAATCAAGAACTGATTATGCCACCCTCATCGGTACAAACAATTGTTCCTTATAATCTAAATCCTAGTTTTGCTAACTTATACAAGTATCTTGCGTCCGTCCATATCGCTCCGACAGGCACTCGCGCAACACTAGCGCAACGTGCTTGGTTTGAGTTCGTTCGGGGTATTTTTTAAGATAAGATAAGTCTTTATTTGCCTTAAACATGGTATAAAGTTGTTACAGTCAGGTATTAATCTAAAGTCCACATGTTTAGCTATACAGGATATGTATCAATTGCATGCAAAATTGTAATTATTAGTTAATTGTTGTTCAATGTCACAGATATAAAGTCAATACAATAATATAATAGTTTTAGTATCCATTATGACAAATGTCCAGAAATTTATAATTTATTGTTAAAAAATCTTTAATATCATAAAACATACGTTCTTCCGCCATTTCAATAAAAAAAAATTAAATGAGTTAATATTATATACTAATTTTATTTCTTTTGGAATTTTATTATAAATGCGTATACACATGACTAGGAAACTTTTCGCATACTTGGCTGATTTGGGAGTATCCTGCAATTCAAGTCTGCATGGATCTCTATTTCGAGAGTTCAATTGATAGGCTTTTTTGAACAATCCCTTATTATTATAAACATAATTACAGATTTCGTAAATGTAGAGTGACGGAATATACCTAGCTTTTTAAAGAACAGTTTACATGACTCGTCAGGACGGATACCACAAATGGCTCTGATGCATTTCTTTTGTGCAATAAATGCTCTGTGTCTATCCGTGCTGTTACCCCAAAAAATAAGCCCGTATCGTAAGATGGATTGTATACAGGGCATCCCGAAGTTATGGGACATTTTTTTTGTAAATTAATTAATTAAATGCTCAAAATGTGATCCCTCTTGTCTTACGCAAATCGCCAATCTTTTAATGAGTCCGCTGCCTGTTGATTTTCTTATCATTTTATGGTGAATACTCGATATGATATGGCACAATTCTGTTTGTAACTCGCCCGTTCTCGTATCGTTTTTTGTATAGCATATCTTTCACGTATCCCCAAAAGAAGAAATCTAATGGTGTAAGATCCGGGGATCTGGCCGGCCATCTAATCGGTCCATTCGTACCAATCCAAGTAGGAAAACATTCACTACTTTTCGAACGTCGTCGTCGGCAATCAATAACTTTCTTGAAATTTCACTCAAACATTTTACGTTGTTCGTTTCTTTTAAAATGCTATGTTACTTAAGAAGAGTTATTAGTTTTTGGTCATTCTTTCGATTGGCATCATAAAAGTAGGGGTGTTTTTTTTTACATTTAAGTCGGTTCGATTCCCAGACGCGGCAAGTAATTTTTAGAAAATCTTTGAATGCAGAATTACTAACTTTTAAAAATAACATAAAGTCTTCTTTCAGCAAAATACCCTATCTACGATATTTAAGGTACTTTCCCTTCATGTCCCATAATTTTGGGACGCCCTGTATAGGCGTGATAAGTTGTAATTGCTGTTTTTTTGTTGGTTATATTCCTTATTTGTCTGAGAGCATAAACAAACTTATTAATCCTACTGCACAAATTATCCAGATGTACTTTCCAATTCAGATCTTGATCTATGAGTACACCTAAGAATTTAATTTGTGGAACTTCTTTTAACCTGTCAATATTAAGTTTGAAATTGTATTTAGTATGTTTTGATTTATTAAACTGTATATAATTAGATTTATCTAAATTGATTTTTAATTTATTTGTCTGTAACCATTTTATAATGTCGTCAATAGTATTGTTAATGTCCATCTCATGATCAGAGTTAGTTTTTTTCTGTTTGTCAGATGTCACAATAATAGAAATGTCATCCGCAAATAGTAAACATTTATGATTAATCACTAGCGGTAAGTCGTTTATGTATAATAGAAACAATAAAGGTCCCAATACACTCCCTTGGGGGACGCCGCAATTATTGACTCTATAGTCAGATAAATACGAGGTTAATAAATGTTCATTTACTTTGTTAATAACAACGTATTGATTTCGGTTGCTTAGATAGGACGCGATCCACTGCAGTGCCAAACCTCTTATTCCACTTTTTTCTAATTTTCTCAACAAGATATCATGTGCCACAAAGTCGAAGACTTGTGACAGGTCGAAGAATAGTCCTGTAGTTAAATAATTTTGATTTAGGAAATTATGAATATGCTCTAAGAGATTAGCAATTGCTAGTGTTGTTGACTTGTGCTATTGGAACCCATACTGTTCTTTTGTTATGATATTGTATTTGCTACAATAGTCGGAAAGTCTCTTGTGCGTACATTTTTCAAATAATTTAGATAATATGGGTATAAGGGTTATCGGGCGATAATTTTTAACATCATTTTTATCGTTTTTTTTTTGTACATTTAACGACTGATAATTTTAAGGCATCAGGAAAAGTTTGAGATTAATTAAATAAGTCAATATAGGAGTTAATTCTGTACTGCATGTTTTAATTACTTTTGTACTAATTCCATCGTAACCTTCTGAGTTAGTGTTATTTAAAGCTATTATTTCTTTTTTTATCTCGTCTTCAGTCATAGAGCTTAGAAACATGGAATTAAGTATTGTCATGGTTTTATTAGGCTTGTCATTATCATGTAAATTATTAAATGTCACAGAACTAGTCGAATCAATAAAGTAATTATTAAAAGCATTTGCGATGTCACAGGGATTAGTCAGTATTCTCTTATCTAATTCTAGTTGAGAAATATTATTGTCAAATTTTGTATTTCCAATTTCACGGTTAATAACTGACCACGTTGCTCTGCATTTGTTTTGACTTTTCTTTATGTAATTAATGTTTGTATTTATTTTGGATTTAAAGATAATTTTTTTCAGAATTGATGAATATTTTTTACATCTGCGTTTGAATGTCTGAGTTTATTCATCTGGATCTTCAGGGTAGGATTTAGGATTTAATAATATACCTATACTGTGGGTTTTCATTAGTATAATTATGACTGAATCCTGTTTGATTTACAGTACGAATGTGTGTGATTATAGAACAGTTATCGATTTTTTTTAGTGCAGAACACTTTTAAACAGAGCACAACTTAATAAGTGGACACATAAGGTCTGTTATGCAGACATAAAACGATAAGCCGCTGTGCAATCAGATTTTATTCAGAACGAGCGTCGCCATATCGCATAACATAACCTATTATAAAGATGTGAAATTTTATACTGAAATACTCACGTTTAATAACGAAATCGGTATAATATTCTTATAAAAGTATAATATATAAGTATCGTAGTAATATTTCACACATAAAAACATATAGTCCGTGCAATCCACGACGACGCGCCCCACTCCGCGATGACTGTACTGTAAGCTGAACTCTAGTACGGCGCGGAGCGGAGTGGGGCGCGTCTTCGTGGATTGCGCGGACTATACCAATAGACGAAATGTTGTTTATTTCTCCAAAACCCGGCTTATCAGGTAGCGCATGAAAATTTTACACGAAATGTATATATAATAAATACACGGTAAAGTTGCATGCGCACCAACAATTTCTTCCTTTAAGCATAAATAAGGGTAAAATTTATTTACGATAGCACAGATAATATAATACGATAGGTGACATAATTTGACCATATATATTATATTTTCAATGTCGCAGTCACGCTGTTCGGATTTGTCAATTTCAATTTAGTTAGATTAACTTCTTGATAAAATATACTGAAATAAGCTAAACGCTGTGTATCATCTGAATATCTGAGCTTTGAAGGACTTAAACATTAGTTAATTCATCATTCATTCATCATCTGGCTAACAGCTGTAATACTTATATTAAAGAACAAAATGCTTTTATGCAGAAGATACTCAGCTTGTCGTACAATTATTCAAAACTTATTCATCTGTTACGTTGCTATTACACAGCTATTAGCAATATAATTTTGTGCCCAAATTGCTTGAATAACGTCTGAGTAAGCGCCAAATCAGCTAGTTATGGTAGTCTTATTCAGCGATTAGTTTCTATGACTGCTGATAACAAAACTTACTCAGGTTTGTGCTGGCTGGGTGGTGGATTCGGTGTGCACCCGGCGACCGCTTGCCGGGAAAATTACGCCGGTACGTGTGAAAGATAACGTACATGCCCATACACCACAGTGAGTCCGGGCGCCGGATACCCGGCACCGACTAGCCGGCAACCGGGACGTGTGAAAAGGCACTTACAGAAATCTCCAGTAACGCATACCATAGGGCGGCCCGCATGCAGAGAACCGTTTTCATTAGTCGATAGGGAACGATTGCAGTATACGGAGAACCTGCACCGCAGGTTTAGCAGTTGCTTTGAAGGTTCATTCTCATTGATATAGCTAGGTTGGTATAATTTGCTTATTTCCACAGTATTATCACTTATGGCGTTTTGCTGTGGGGATCGGCAGCTGACGTAGATTCTATTTTCATTTTACAAAAGAGGGCAATCCGTGCGATATATAAAATGGGCCCTATAATCTATAAAATGGGCCCTCGCGAGTCCCTTAGAAACAAATTCAAAGAAATTGATATACTGATTTTATAGTATTTTGTATGTTCGCAAAAATTACTTTTCAAAATAAGAAGCGTTTTCTATACACGTAGTACCTAGACCTAGAATTGTGACACCCAAATGTAGATTCACTAAAACAAGAAAGTCAATTCTTATACATTCTTATAACAGTATCCGCTTTTATAACAAGTTGCCAAAGTCGGTTACAGAACTTAGCGATGGGAAGTTCAAAACCCACAACAAACGTGTCCTTATCAAGAAAGCATAATTATAAAATTAAAGACTACGTTGAAAATAAGGAAGTTTGGCAATCATTCCTTCTGGACATGTGGCTTCCCTGGCTTCATTAACGCCATAATTATGTAAGTGACTATTAACTGCTCCCAAACTAAAATGTATTTTTTTTTTTACATTCTTCATTGACTTAATCATCCTATTATTTATTTGACATTATATACCTACAGTTTAATTCCAATTCTTTATTAGTTGCTTTTGTGGACATGACAATTATTCAGATTTGTTACAGTTGTAATAGCAATCATGTCATTTTGTTTAAAATAGGTTTTATTAATTTATTTATCTTTTATTATGAGCAGAGATCGGAATTGGGTGTGTGAAAATACCTAAAGTTTGCAGCGAGAAATATCATAGAGCTGTTAAAACCACTTAAGTTAACCGGTTTTGAATTTTACCGGTTTAGTTTCGGTTTTTTAGTCCTAATTGTTCTTTGTCGGTCAAACAGAATTTTACATATCTACAAAATGCTAATGCGGTTTTAATTTCTTTTTTTTATCTGTATCTTAAGTTAAATAACAAAAATATCTAAAACTGTATTACAGCTTGCAGATGTGTAAAATTCGGTGTTTCAGACGTACAGAACAAGTAGAACTAAAAAACCGAATTCGAACCGGAAAAGTTCAAACAAAAGTTAATTTAAAACTGTATTAGCAGCTTGCTTATGTTTATAGTTCGGTTTTTCAACGGTAAAGAACATGTAAAACAAAAAACCTTAAATAAACCGGTAGAATTCAAAACCGGCTAACTTAAGTGGTTGTAACAGCTCTATGATGTCTCGCTGCAAACTTTAGGTATTTTCACACACCCAATTCCGATCTCTGATTATGAGGAAGCGATGCGTTTCCATGATAGCGCGTTTGCGCTCCTGCTCCAATGGCATCCTGAATGTGTTTTCAGATAGGTGGGACTCTCCCCTCTTACGAAAGTGGGTAAGTGTTTAGACACACTTATCCAAATAATCTAGTGCACCATTGGACGAACTGTTCAAACTTATTATTATTAACACTGTTATTTGAAAATATTGTAAAATATTTTCAGGAGCTCGTGGCTAAGTAATGACAGCCGCACGAGTCAATCCATCAGGTTAAGCTACGCTTACCGGGGTTGGTCCGTAGATGAGTGACCATCTTTACATACCGAGACTCCTCCGTGCCTCGGAAAGCACCTTAAGCCGTTGGTCCCGGCTGTCATTCGTGGATCTTTGACAGTCGTTACGGGTCGTTAGAAGCCCGACAGTCTGACAACCAGTCTTACCAAGGGATATCGTATTACTGTTACTGGGTTGTGGAGGTCAGATAGGCAGTCGCTCCATGTAAAATACTGGTATTCAGCTGCATCTGGTTAGACTGGAAACCGACCTCAACATAGTTGGGAAAAGGTTAAGTAGATTGATTGATTTTTTTATTTGAAAATATTGTAAAAACCAATTATTTGAGTAACTGTGGAGTTTCTTGACGGCTCTTCTCTATAGGAAACGACTAATTGGAATCGTGTAGCTACTGACGTTTCATAAATGCGTATGTAGGTTTACGTGAAGTAAAATAATTTGAATTGGTAATTTTCATTGAGTGTGAGTCTCCGCACGCTTTTTGCTGGTCGATAAATTTAATTGATCGTTACGCCCGCTACGGGGATTCCCCGTATAGTTGTACCGACCGCGTTATAAGTGTTTTATTAGTCATTTTACCCCGTCTGCGGGTAGTTTTCGCATGCTGTGCATTGATAGAGTTATCGACTAATGAAAATGGCTCATTAGAGGGCGACTTGACGATTTTTCAAAAATCGTTCTTTATGAACCAAGCTTCTATACCTCGCGGTTTGAGGCTGTGCGTTGTCGGTCAGTGAATGATTTTTTTATAAAGTAGGTATTCATATAGCAGCAGAGGTAATCATGAAGCATTATCCCACGGGTCTTTAACAAACCCGACTTGTTTCCACGTCATAGCTGCAGTAACACACGCATACGCAATTTAAATAAATTAAGTATGCGTGACTGTAAACTGCCACGGAGTGAATTGTGGAATAGCGAAAAAAGGTAAGGTGAGGTTTGTCTGTGAGGAAAATAACATTATCTTGAATGGGGGGCGTGGGGTGGTTTTAAGTATAGTGCGTGGTGGTGACCTGGTGCGCTTGGGCGGCGTGGGCGCCTGCTTGCCGCGTCGGTTGGTGGGGCGGCGCATCTGCACGGCGCGCGCGTCGCTCGCGCCCCCACCCCCTGCGCCTCCACTCGCACCCCCGGAGCCCGCCTTCTTTAACGACATCTGCGGGGTGCCGCCCGGGCACGACGCGACACCCTCCTGCAGCTGCTTCTCAACCTCTGTGCATTACATATAAAAAAGATTAAAACTATCACATAATATTTAAATACTCAATTCTTTATTGCATTCCATATATATTACATAGATGGTATAACAAATTAAAAGATCAATATGGACCCTTTCGGGCACAGCACAATTAGGAGAGAGACAGAGGGCTAAGTAGCAATTCAATTGTATTATAAATTATTAGATAAGTTTAATTGGGTGTATAATTATGTATAAGTATACGAGTATGTTGTATATTAGTTATTTTAATTGTATGTATTGCATAAGAATAATGTAAGTAATTATTATTTTAATTCTTAAAAATATTTTCATTATTATTAAATTATGTTATTATTTATATTTAATTTCCTATATTCCTTATTATATTATATTTCATAATGTTTGGTGTATGAGAGAAAGAATAATTTTATTTTGCAATCAATTTGTCATCGAAAACCTCCTTTACTGAGTAGTATGACTTGAATTCCAAAAATTGTTTTAATTTATTAACAAATAAATATATTTATTTTGCTTACTTCTCTAATTCTTGCATCGCATTTGACAATTTATTATAAATATTTATAGACGTAACTAAATGACTGGTTGAGTGCATTTTGAGTCAGCATTAAGGTATGTTTATTTCGTTTTTGTTGTGTCGAAAGGTGTATTTTGTTTGTGTTTGTCGCAAGTGATGTAAAAATTTGGGAGATTTGACATAATTCTAAGATATATAAACAGGGAAGTGTGAGTATTTTGTGTTTTCGGAAGTGTGGTTTGCAACTATCTGTTTCTTCTATGTTGATTGTTATTCGAATTAACTTCTTTTGTAAAATAAAATGGTTTGTGAATCTGTACTGTTACCTCACAGCATGACCTCATAACTGAGCCATGCCTATGCATAGTAAGTGAAAAGTGCAGTTTGATCACATAATATTCCAGTTATAGTAGACTATATTTTTAGGAGAAATATCTCTTCCGAGGGGATATTTAGGGATTACCTCGTTGGTCTAGTGGTCGCAAACGTTACTGCCGAGCATGAGATCCTGAGTCCGATTCCCGGGTCGGGCAAGGCGTTGTTGGGTTTTCCATCTAGAATTTCCCAGTAGCAGCCCAAAGCAGGGATCTGTGCCCGATTGATGGCAATAGGCTCGCTCCCTATGACATGGGATTTGTAAACATATCTGACGAAATGTTGGTATAGTTTATGTACACCTCTGCCTAATCCGTCGCGGAATACAGGCATGATGCTATTTACCCTCGGTGATGGAGTTGTCCTGGAACATGTGCTCGAGCGCGTGGTGAATGTCGCGGAACGAGGGCCGCTCGGCAGCGCTCCACTGCCAGCAGCCTCGCATCAGCTCGTACACGGCGCCCGGGCAGCCCGGCGGGCACTCCATGCGGTAGCCCTGAAACGGCACGCGTTCTGTGTCACGCTCGCTTCACAACGACCAACTAGCAACTAGCGTGCAGGATATACACACGCGCCGATGCGTCATCTTATTTTAACAATAGGCTCACTAAAATCGTATAAATTTCGTTATTCTTTTGTTAGTAGTTAATTATTCATAAATAAAATAAACATTATTATATTCAAACAATAGCGAGCAGATATTCCAGACAAATGTATTGAATGACAAAATTCCTACTGAGAATGCCTACATAGCATATTAATATAAAGAAAACTGTATTAGTAAACAATAAACAATATCACAACATAATGCTGACACCGTATACTCGTACCGATGCACGACATACTATCGATCAACGTCACGATCGGCCTCCACATCTTATCTACAGTAATGAAATACTACTCCACTAGTATTTCGGTTTCCATTTCCAAAAGGGATTATATTTATTAAAACTAGATTTGGCCGCGGCTTCACCCGCGTAGAGACAACGATAGCGACATCATTTATAAAAAAATATCCAACGCGAAAGTTCTAGATTCAGGATGAAAAATCATGGGCTACATTTGAAAGAAAATTGGAAAACCGGCCAAGTGCGTGTCGGACCACGCACAATGAAGGGTTCCGTAGTTGGGATGAATTTACCCCGAGAACAAACTTAATTGAAAAACATGTTCTCCCATACATTCCAACTACAAATGTAAGTTTGTACGCACAATATTGAGTGATTTACCATGTTATTTTTAGACCATAGGCATCTTTTAGGTTTTCCTGTAATCTATAAGCATAGAGCTATTCTCTGTATTTAAAAAAAAATTGGGTTCAGTAATTTCGGAGATAAGCCCCTTATCTCCGGTGGTCAATTAACATCTATTTTCTTAAATATCTTTAAAAGTATTTATTTAATTTATTTTAAAATTATCAAAAAAATGTATTTGAGATCCTCGCAATAAGCCCTTTGATTTGTTATTTCACACAGTTCAGTTCAAAAAACTTTTTTTCTTATTGGCCCCCAAAAGTGACCCCCGTTTTCAAAATTCATTTATTGACGTTACACGTCCGTGTTTGGGTCACAGAAATACATGTGTGTAACAAATTTCAACTTAATCGGTCCATTAGATGGCAAAAAAATATCGCAAATTGACTGTGACAGACAGACACACGAGTGATCCTATAAGGGTTCCGGTTTTTCCTTTTGAGTTACAGAACCCTAAGAAAATTTAAGAATATTGAACATTTATTGATTATTGTGACATTGTTAAGAATGTGGCACGACAAGTTTAAGAAAGCGTTTTATTTAGCTGTGCTTAGTACACGGCACTGGCCACTTCGAACAGTTTCTATGACCATGGTCAAAGATAATTCATATTTTAGATAACTTGTAGTTAGTTTATACCTATGTTGATTTTTGCATTATTAAGTTTGTAATGTGATGTATGTAGCGGCAGAATATTATAACTAGTTTGGAATTTATTTTTATTATCTTTAAAATCCTCGGTTTTTTGTACGACGAGCAGGTAACTAGGGTAACAACTAACCTTGCCACACTCACGCTACCCAAAGAGCCTTTTCCTTACTCGTGTATCTTTGTGCCTTTGTTTTCATGAATCATTCCTCCAAATCAATAAAGGTGTAGTGGCCAGGCCGCTCGCTGTACTAGTACAGTTCAACTGCAAAATGTATTATGATCTATTTGCTGCATTTAGGTTTTTTCTTTTCCATGGTATCGCTTTAAAAGTTTTCTAATTTCTTCTATACATTGCTAAGCAACCCTCGTTAAGCATGTAGGTATGACCTTATAACATACAATTGATAATTTCAGAAAGATAGACCAAGCGCTCACAACTAGGTGCGACGAATAGAACATGGAGCACTCACCAAACGCGGCCGTCCGAGCGATCTGCCACATGGCTCTGCGCGGACGACATTCTACTAAAGTCTGGCTATAATCTAGGAGCTTGCTAGGCGCGCTATGTTATTTAACTGGTAAATGGCAATGAATCGAGCGAGGGGTGCGTTGCGTAAGGAACGCGGGGCGCGGGGGGGGGGGGGGGTCTGCAGGTGCGTGCGCATAACTGAGGCGTTAGTTTACTCACATAAACAATTAGCTTACAAATATATATAAACAAACACGTCTTGCTCTTGTCACCGTTAATATATACAGCGGGATGCAATATTCTACTCACATGTTTTGTTTTAAGGTGTTAAACGGTTATTTAATGAGAATAAACGAAAAAACTAATCATAGGACGTTCCTTACCTATTGTCACTAATTAAGAACAGTAAGGGCGTGGATTAGTTTACAACAATAACGTTTGTGAGAACATTGGACGACATTTCATTGCGGAAATACTATCATGTGTTGAGTTTACACTAAGTACATTGGTACGCGAGTGTTTAGTAAACAGGGCCGAGAAAGCAACCTATCACCGCGCCGGCTGACGATAACCTTCACGTTTAGTGTTTTCCGAAACTAGTCAGGGTTTGTCCGGGCAGAGCAAGGTGCGTGGCTGCGTGTAGTAGACACGGAGCCAGGCGCCCTACTCCACCCGCGGCGCGGAGTGAGGCGCGCGCGGGCGAGCACCCTGTGCCGCGCGCGCTCGTCGTGCGGCGGGTATAAACGCGGCGCGCGCCTCTTCCTCGGCACAGTCGCAACCACACGCCAACGCAAACATGATCGCAGCCAAGAACACCATCGTATATTTCCTCCTCTTCTCCGTCGCCGTACTTGGTAAGATACCTCACCTTATAATTAGTGCCATAACAAACGTTTTTTTTTTTGTTTTTTTTTTTTATTTAATTATGCGTAACGTCAGGAATAGCTGAGGAATCAGTATTTTGTTTGAGTAAGAATAGTGGAAGCAACTTCCTGCAGATGCAGTGCAATTTAAAGTGAGTGTCATTATTTCCAGGCAAGCACAAAAAGATGAAGCCCAAGAAGTTTGTGTCGCCGACCACGAAGGGCATCCAGTGCTACAACTGCCTATCGTTCGACCACCCCGGCTGCTGGGACCCCGACCATCCCGACTACGCCAACATCACGGTGAGTGCCTGCCCCCCCTGACGTCCTACGCCTGCGCCCGCCGGTCGCCACTAACCCGCTCCTCTGCGCACAGGTCCCCAACATCGACTGCTATATTCCTGGCATGGCGTTCCTGTGCATCGTCATCACCTCCGAGTCCGCCAAGTTAGGTGAGTGTCCGACTATGTACCCTATGAGCCATGTGTGTGGTTGTGTGTGTACGTAACGCGAGCGTATGTTGCAGTGGAGACAGGGCAGGAGATAGGGCCGGTGCGTGCGCGCACTTGTGTGCCCGCCAAGGACTTCTCCAAGAAGACGGTGTCGTACTCCATGTGCAGCAAGCTCAGTAAGGAGCTGTCGGCGTCCGAGATCTTCTCGCGTATAGCCGTGAGCCGGCCGCAGTGTACGCTCTGCAAGAAGCATCTGTGCACGGACGCCACGCACTGCTAGTTCCCGGCCCCCGGGGCCGCAGGGCTCGGGGGCCTGGGAGCGGGCAGCCGCGGGCAGGGGCACGCGCCGGCGCACGTGACCGGCGTACGCCTCCTCTCCGTCACAATGGGAGCGTGTTACGCAACATGTTTATTAAACTACCGAAGCAGTTTCCATTCTATGAAATGCAAAAACGTATAGTACTTTGTTGTTTTGAAACTAACACACTTTGTTAAACTAATGGGAGTTGTTGGGGCACGGGACGCGGTTTCGTTTGTTTTTTTTTTTTATTTTTCAAATATTATTTAAATAAACTATTTAATTTTAATAAATTATTTTATTATTTGTTTTGTATGTTTACGTAAGAAGAATGTGTCAACACCGTTCAGTTTTTGATTGGTGACGTGCCGCAAACAATATGATGATCGTTTTGTTTATGATAATGAAAACTATTGGTAAATATGTATTGTTATGCGATCGTAAACACGCAGTAGTGAGTGGTGGTACCTTCTCGAGCATGTGGTAGACGTCGGCCAGGTCGACGCCGGGGTAGGGCGACAGGCCATAGGTGGCGATCTCCCACAGCAGGATGCCGAAGGCCCACACGTCGGACTTGGTGCTGAAGGTGTTGTAGGCGAGCCCCTCAGGCGCCGTCCACTTGATGGGGAACTTGGCGCCCGCGTGCGCCGTGTACGTGTCGTCGCGCATGAGCCTCGCCAGCCCGAAGTCCGCCACCTTCACCAGGTGGTTCTCGCCCACCAGACAGTTGCGCGCCGCCAGGTCCCTGCACCAACACAACGTCAGACCATCATACACCATACTTTACAACTTATTACTCACAAATACCACTGGCAATTCGATACAGATCTTTGTTTTAAATTGTGTGTGCGTAACAGTACCTATACACATTAACAATTGTATTATACTAGAATGTACAAAGAACAGTTCAGCGTTTATTTGAAGATGGCTCAGAAGATTCAACATTTTCCAAGAATTCCTAAAAAAACCTCAAGCTAATAATAGCTAAATAAAATCCCAATATATGTGACATCAAATGAACGACTGATCAAAAGTTGCTAGATGTAATTTTAAAAGGAGTTACCTAAATATAATGACCACCATAAAATGCTTTGATACCCTTAGTTCTTTTACCAAAAATATATACTTGACACCAGAAAAATAAAGTCTAAAATTACAATAGTACTAGCTATTTTAGTCACGACTGCACTTCAAATTGTATTCGAACACCAAATGTAGTAAATGATCACCAAATCTTAGCGAGCAAATTAATGCGCTATTTCTGCCTAAATAAACCACTGTGATTGCCATAAAATGTAGGCTTATTACCAAATAAATTATTATGATGCCATATTAAGTTATGTGTCCGGCTTGCAATCCCCTCCCACCGCAATTAAACCTAAATAATTCAAAAAAGGATTATTGAAATTGTAAGAGTTTCATTTTTATCTTAGGCATATCATTTGGTTGAATAAACGAAACGCTCAAGAAATTATTTTTTTGTTAGTGGTTAATCAATTTGGAGACAAAAAGGTTAGGAGCTTATTTACTATGTTTGGCAAAGTATTTTTTTTGCCGAGGGTAATTTACTTTAATCGGATAACGAGATTTTATTATGTTGCATGTCATTTTATATTGAAATGTGGTTAATAATTTGGTGTTCATTAACTACTTTTGGATTAATAATGATTTATTTGGAGTCATTTTGCTTAAATAGGATAGCGAGATGTTAAAACTTTGGATATAATTTTACATTAAAATGCGGGTTTAATTTTGGTGATCATTTACTGTTTTTGTCTGTTATATGTTACTATATCTGGTGGTAAGTTAAACATAAGCCATTTTAAAATATCAAATCATTACTAATCAAATTACATAATCACAAATGATGCCCTAACATCATTTGCCATCGAGATTGGGTGTGTAACGTTTGTTATATCAGGAGAAACTGGATGCAAGCGGGACTTTAGGGCACCCCGACTCAGATAGGTTAGGTTAGAAGGGGATGGCGGGGTCGTGTGAGCGAGCGAATAGACCCCGCCATCCCCTTCGTGGTTATTTTTTATAAACCACACAGAAGTAGGAGCCCCGCAAAGCGGGGCTCCGTCGACCAAGCTCAATTGACTATTCAATAAAAAAAAATATTTTAGCAAACCGGTCATGTTGTGCAAAGGCTTTCTGTATCAGACAGGCGCTATTCGCAAATATTAATAATTATTTTTACCTTTTTCAGTTAATCCATCTGATAATTAATAATTTATCCAGTAATCCATTTTGACCTTTAAACGATTTGGTCAATAGTGTAATAAATAATTTAAACATTGTTATTCCAGACTTTGGTCAGCTGAACTTTTGATCAAATGACCATCGTTATTTTAAACTTTGTTGATTTGTACGTTGTTCTTTTGAAATTTGCTCGAGAAAGTTTTGATTTTCTAATATGCAACCCGAGCAGTAATACGAAGTAACGTTTATTACACTATGAGAGAAGAACTATTTCATAATAACATGAATTGTAAATACCTATTGTATTCATAACAACATGTAATTACAATTAAAAAAAACACGAACTACTCCATTTCCACTCCATTTTTACTCCATTTACTTTATCTTTAGAAAAAAGAGGCTCGTAGAAGCAGTAGTGATGTAAAACATTTTATTTCAAAGTTAAGTTATAACTTCGTTAGATAAATCTAAAACAGTAATAAATACTGAGATAAAATCTGCCTAGCCTTTTCCCAACTATGTTGGGAAAAGGCTAGGCTTCCAGTCTAACCGGATGCAGCTGAAAACCAGTATTTTACATGGAGCGACTGCCTATCTGACCCACAACATAGTAACTGGGTAATACTGGTAGTCAGACTTTTGGGCTTCTGACGACCCGTAACGACTGTCAAAGATCCACGAATGACAGCCGGGACCAACGACTTAACGTGCTTTCCGAGGCACGGAGGAGTCTCGATATGTAAAGATGGTGATCCATCCACGGACCAACCCCGGCAAGCGTAGGTTAACCTGGTGGATCGCCCCGTGCGGCTGTTATTAAATAGCCACGAGCTACTAAATACTGAGAAAAACGAAATAAAAGTAATTTTATTTTAAATATTGCTTTATTTATAATAACATCTTCATCACAAATTACAAACTTACAATAAAGCGAATGAATGAAACAACCGATCACATGATGATTATTTAATTAAGATTAAAGGAAATAAAAATTATTTTTTAACAATGCTTTATGTTAAACTAGCTTTTGCCCGCGGCTTCGTGGATGTCGGAAAATATCCCACTGGAACGTGCTACCGGGATTCAGAGTATCCTATGTCCTAACCCAGGTCATGGCCTATCCTATGCCTTTCATCTAGAAATCCGTTCAGTCGTTACGTCATGAAAAGGTAACAGGCTGATATTAAATCTGTTTTAGGGTTCCGTACCTAAAAATTTAAACATTAAAACCCTTAAAGGATGACTTCATTGTCTGTCAAGACCCTTTTCTCAGGAACGCGTGGAGGCATCAATTTATATCAATAGATATTAAAAACTTAGATCTACGGTCTCTTGGAAGTGTAACGAAAATCAAACTTCCAAGTCAACGCAATAATGGGCACGCCACAACTGTGGCGATAAGTTCCCTCATTAAGGAGTGGTAGAGAGGCACCACGGCGTCCTCACCTTCCACCTGACGCAGGTTCTCACCGGACACGGTTGTTTCGGGTTCCTGTTCAGGATAAGGCGGGAGAAAACAATGGTGACACCCGGGCGCAGCATACGGTTTAGGTCTACCCGGCTTGGGCAGAGCAGCCGTGTCCTCGTGGAGGCGATCGGCGGTGGTGATCTCTCGCGTCCGGCCCTGGTCCAGACTATGGTAGAGAGCGAGACGGCATGGGAGGCCATCACCTCCTTCTGCGAAGCAGTAATGCTCACGAAAGAGGAGGCATCATAATAGCATAGTACCAGAAGGAGACACCCTGGGCATCGGGAATCGTAGGCCGATTCCCGGCCACCGTAGGCGCGGGCTTGCGGACGGTGAGCAATGGGTAGCTCACCGTCCGATAAGGACCAGGCCCGGGTCGACGGCGGGTTGTGTTCCACGCGCGCCTCAAAGAGATGTCAGCGGAACTGACGAGGTCCGATAGGGCCGATGCCTGCCGGTTGCGGGTTGCGGTTATTGTCCGAAAGGGTTACCGTGGCCCCAGGCAATATAGGCAACTGAAAGAACACGGGTGGGTTTTAGTCAGTAAGAGTCTGACACGCCTTCCCGCTCCACCCAGAGCGGGAGAAGTTATTTGATAATTTCCCAACCAAAAAAAAAGTTAACGAAATAAAAAATACGGCCATTTGTGCCGCATATTTTGACACTCGCAAATAAACCAGTCTATTTGGTACTTCCCGTTGGTCCAGCAGCATGAAGTTTGTCGAGAAGTAAGGTCAAGTAAAGAGGAAAATCCGAAAATTGGTAATTTATAGTTCTATAATGAACGGCAAAGTTAAGTTTTTTCTGCAATCTGGGGTAACAACTCATAGGCCGTGTCTTGGAGTAACAAACCTCAGTTGGCCCAATATAGTTTTTTGGTTCTAGTAATAAATAAGAAATAGCATAGACCGGCATCAAAAAAGATTTGTGAAAATTGGCCATTTTCTTGCTGACTGTACAATTTTTTTCAAAATCTGTGAATGCAGATCAAAATGTTTCAAAAAGTTAAGGACAGTCTCCTAAGACTGTTTTCTTGTAGCTACAACGGTTAAGGTAGGTACCTTATTGCTCCATCTCAAAATCCACCCTGTAAGTATATGCTATGATTGACTGCTTAGTTCCATAAAGGTATAGCGTGATGATAATTTTTTAAAAGGTTAAATCCATAACTATCTGCAATATTCTAACCTTTTGGCTAGCCTTTTTACAATTTGCGGTAAACTCTAAAAGAATACAAACATAATGCTATATTGCTCATCCCCCATAGCAAATAGCGTGATAATAGTTTTGAAAAATCTATTGTGAAGTTACGATTATTTGACTTATAGATTATTTATACCAATTTTCAAGTTAATTAAGCCACACAGTAAAATCCTCCACTGTAAAAATTAATACCCCGTTTCACCCCGTTAGGGGTAGATTTTCAAAAAATCCTGATATACGTTTTTATTTATTTTCAGTTTTAATTATAAATACTGAGTTTCGAGTTAATCAGACCGCTCGTTAAAATTCTTCCATACAAACAACTTTGACACCCCCCAATCCTCCTTTAGGGGTTATTAACCGACTTCCAAAAGGAGGAGGTTCTCAATTCGTTTGTGTATTTTTTTTTTTTTGTATGTTTGTTACGCGATTACTCCGCCAATTATGAATAGATTTTGATGATTCTTTTTTTGTTTGGTAGATCATACTTCAGAGGTGGTCCCATATAAATTTTATTAACTTTGCTTGGGTAGTTTTTGAGTTTTTTTTATTTTTATTTATTTTGTTTATTTGACATAAAAAAGTACACAGATACAGGTTGACACTTAATTATACGTGGAAATAGCTTGATACAAAATATTGAACGATGACCCCTATGCTAGGAAAAACCTGTGTTACAGGGGTCATCCATTCGTCCATTATGGATGTTATAAAAGTTACATACAATTTAGTAATGTGCACTTATGTAAAAAATAAATAAAAATAAAATAGACTGATTTTGGAGATAATAAAAGAAAGCGGGGGAAGAAAGTAAAGGGGGTAGCTTCAATTATACGTATTTTTTTTCCCACTTAATATGTAGATGATATGTTAACTTCTTGTCACTGTTATTTACATAGCAGGTAGTGGTATTCGAATTAGTGTGAGGTAGGTACCACAACTAAAAAGTGAAAAATAAAAACTTTTTACAAAAAAAAAACAACCGACCTAAAAAAAAAAAAAACACTACAAAGTGAAAAATAACTTTAATTTCGGAAGTCGGTGACAAAGAACGAAAATTCAAAACCAAAGACACCGACTTCCGAAATTAAAGTTATTTTTCACTTTGTAGTGTTTTTTTTTTTTTGAAGTCGGTTGTTTTTTTTTTGTAAAAAGTTTTTTTTTAGAAAAACTAAAAATGGCAAACTTTATAATTTACATAAATAAGTATTCGTGCCAAGTTTCAAGTTTATTAACTCAAGGAATAAGTTTTTTCATACAAACAATATCCCCCCTTTTCACCCTCTTAAATGTTAACACTAGAAATAAAGACAAACTACGAGCTCCCTTTCACCGGCTTCATAAGGTTCATAACTCATTTGTTGGGCTTGGTATAGACTTTTATAACAAGCTTCCCTCTTCTTTGCTAGACTTGCCTTTTAATTCGTTTAAAACTAAAGTAAAATCTAACCTTTGTTCAAAGGCATACTATTGTATCAACGACTACATAAATGATAAGAATAGTTGGTCGCTGTGATTAACTCAAGACAATACTTATGTTCTTTCTCCAGAATTAGTTTACCTATGGACAGTTACATAATTGTTTATTTTATTTGATTTTATAAGTCGATTTTTATTTTTTTTTAAATTCAATTTATTTTTATTTTATTTTATTGTTGACTTAATCTACTCATTACAATATTTTGTTATGAGTTGTATTGCAATTTGTGGTTAGCTAGCGACCTCGACAGTTGATCATTTTTTTTTTTTTTTGCCTGAGCAACCGGCAGCAAGTTCGTCATGCTCCCTTAGATGTCACTGCTTGCGGTAGCGTCGGGGGTCGGGTTGCCTCCTTCCCTCAAATATGGCGCGTTATGCTCGTGAACGGGTGCTGCTTGTGGTGACTGGTCGTCTTGCTGATCATGGTTTTGTTATTGTAACTAGTAATTAACTGTTTATTTATTTTTTTACCTCGATGGTCCTAGTTTATCATTTATAACTGCCAATTACAGCTTTATGTAAGCGGGCACGCCCTTTACGCCTGGAGGCTTTTATTTAGATATGTAGTTCTGTTTACGTTTAGTTTTTATTTCTGCTTGAGTATAGTTCTCGATGTTTTTGGTTGGTATATTGGCGTGTGCTAGCTGACATATGGCCAATAATTTATCATTTAAATTATGTTTTGTGTTGCGTAATGTAAATTATTTTGCATACTATTGTATAGAATTATTTTTTTTCTAACTTGAACAGACAGCTGTGCTGCTGGGGAGTTTGTTGCGCCACTTCTTCTTCCCAGCGAAAGGCACTAGGAAGTGGTGAAGGGTGGGCGTTTTTGGGGGACTGTCTTATGTAATTTTGACGTTCGAAAAATGCTGATTCTCAGCCTAATTTGAATAAATGACTTTTGAATTTTGAATTTTTGAATTTTAAAGGTCGAATTTCCAAAAATCCGTTCTTAGCGGACGTCTACTAACTATAAACTACCTCCCTACCAAGTTTCATCTTCATACATCAAGCGGTTTTCGAGATTTCGTGATGAATGAGTGAGTGAGTGACCTTTCGCTTTTATATATTTAGATAACAACTTACAACGAAGTTTCACCAACATATTGTAGTTGAAACTTCTTCGTCTTCATCAGCAAATTTAGTCACTATCATCAGATGATGAAGATGAAGAAGTTTCACCAACATTTATAATAAATCTTTCTACCAGATCATCCATTATGCCATCAAGTTGGCAAAACTTTTCCTCTTCTTTAATTGCATGAGCAACGCAAGACTGCCATCGTTCTGGAGTAATACTATCCAGAGCTTGTGGGAGTAATCGTTTCACCTCGTCTAGTTTGAATGTTTCATTATGTTGGGCCACATACCCCTTCATTTGAGCCCATATTAATTCTATTGGGTTGAGCTCGCAGTGGTAGGGTGGGAGGCGCAGTACTGAAATACCCTTTTCTCTACCCATCTCATCTACAAGAAACTTTTGATATAAATGTTTTTGATTTTTTACTTTATCTAATAAAGTTGCCCTAAGGTCTTTATCCTCAAAAGGAATATTTTTGCTTTTTAACCACTCCTGTATATCTGCCTTTCGTGTGGCTGTAGTCGGCAGCTTCTCCAATTTCCTTGAGTGGTATGGCGCATTGTCCATAACAATTACAGCGCCACTCTCAATTTTGGTCAAAATTAATTTGAACCACTTTTCAAAGTTATAAGCGTCCATTTCGGAGTGGTAATCTCCATCGCCTTTTTTGGCATCAAATATTAATGCAGCATCTGTTAAAAACCCTTCAGTTGATCCTGTGAAATAAAATTAATACAAGTCAATTTTCTCCCTTACAGAATTTCACTGCTGTAAATAGGTCTTATATATACGAGTAGGTACTATAATAAAATAGCAACAGTAGTTCGCTTTGAATGTGTTAATTTCTAATACAATAATATTACTTAATTAATAGTCAATGATACTGGGGTGTTCATTTGTTAATGGTGAGGACAGTTAACAAAGTATATTAAAAACAAATGCAAGTAAATCAAGTACATACCAATATGACCAATGATAAGCCGCCTTCCTTTTCCCGTTGGGTTCTTTAAACCAGTGGATAGACCTGCCCGATGTGCTTCTTTTGAGATGTGATTAATAGTGGTGTCTTGCCATATTAAACTTTTCGTATGACCTGTATGTATGATAAAAGTTTATTAATTTAAATACAATATTCACAAAACAAATTAATGAAATTATGTTGTACTTTTTTATTTAACTGTATAATAAATCATGATGCTACTGAATGCAGGAGGTCATATACTGCTTGGTGCATAAAAAACTATTAAGAAAGATTAGAAGCACTGTACCTTCATTTAGCCAAGTCTCATCTAAATAATATATTTTTCTTCCTTCATTCCTTAGCCTTTTTATTTCATGGAGATATTTTAGTCTCCATAGGACGATCTCCTGCTTGTCTATGAGTGCACTTTTTCTGCTCCGTTTGACATACGTGAACTTTAATGTTTCTTTAATTATTTTATAAAGACTGCTTCTCTTAAAATCAGGCAGAGACTCATCATTATTTACTGCTTCCAATATCTTATTCAAGGTGGGCAACTCATTATTAAAGAAGAAGGAATGAATTTTCCTACATATTCTGCTAAATGTCATATCATCAAAATCATCATGTTTCATGTGCTTCCGTTGGTGAGGGGGAGATTGCACGCGACCTTCTGTGTTTTACTCTTTGAGTATATTGTACACAGTAGCCCGAGATACGCCTTTAAATAAGAAAATATATGTTTTATCACAATGCATGTTACTTTCAATTATTTTAAAAGTAGGTAATAATTTTATGAATCATCCTTACCGGCAACTTCTGCAGTTTGCTTTATCATCTCTGTCTTGTCTTATAACATAGAGTACCTGCAGGCCAGGACTCCTTAAATTGCTTAAAAATATTTATGACAGGTTGCTTTCCTACAGCACGAAGTGCAGTTTGCTTCATTCTCTTTTTCATGGGAGACATTATTATGTCGTCGTGGTCAACTTTAGGGCCACGTTTTTTTCGCCGTTGGTTTTGGTCAGACTCAGAACTTATATGTTGTAAGCCACTTGGGCCCGCACCGGGATCACCCATAACGCAACAAAACGTAACGTTTTGTATAAAACAACCAAATAATGATAATAAAACAATAACAAAGGAAAAACAGTAGGTAACAAATAACTAAATCACGAAAATTCGACAATAACAAAAAACAAGGCGTAGCATTTACAAGTTTTCACAAGTGAATGACAATAAGACATGACAATCACAGAATATTTACGTCAATTTCATAGACGACATAACCCGGTAAAATAAGAAAAACCCGGCTGTCACAGCTTATGAAGGGATTAGGTGACATTTTAGATTTGGTAGAATTATAGTGAAACGAAAAACGTTCTCGGTATTGTTCACCTTCACTCCTGCTTCTTTTAGGTTTTTAGCATTGACACTTATTTTTAAGTTGGAATGAAATAATGTATATAAATAAAAGCCACTTAATTTCAAAAGATAAATACCTAGTCAAAATGATACAATGAAGTGTAACAGCTGGTATATAAATAGATTATTATGGTATATAAATATCTGGTATATAAATAGAGCGTTAATCGTAACTGTAACACTTCGAAGCTGTAACAAGTTTAATGTTCTTTTTTTACAAAGTGTACAGACAACACAAACTGAACAAACTGAAGAGGTCGCAGTCTCTTTTAAAGTCCAGACATGATCTTGGTCAGGCCATATGAGGACTACTCGTATGTAGATTAGTGTCTGAAATGGTTTTTAGAGGAAATAACCACACATATTTGAATGGACCTGTCCAGTCAGTGCAAGCATTTGTCAGTAATCGTGGAGCTCAACTCTGAACTTAAGGAGCTCAACTTGACGAACGATACCAAAGAAAGGACATTTGGGTAGGCCGCATAAACTACTCAAACTGCCAGACCATCATTAAAACTAGCTGAGACATAATAATAATATCCACATTCACAATAAATTCAATACACTGCTTTGCGCCATTTATGTAATAGTTTGTGTTGTTGTACAGTTGCATACATTGTGTTGAAGTTTCAAACAACTCTCGTTCGCACGCGATAAGAAAATAAAAATAGTGGCTTATTGAGTGAGTTACGTTATGTTTACAAGGGGCGCGGGTGGCGCGCGGCCGGCTGCACCGGCTGCACCGGCAGCTACGAACGTATCCGGACTTGGCCTATTCATCAGCACCATTAACAAAGGATGTTATCCTATTGAGAAACATAATAAATACCATCAATACACATTTAACGCCATAGATTAATCTACGAGCATGTTATTTTACAAAGTGACAGCTCACACGAGTTTATGACAAAATACCGGCGAGACCGAGAGGTTCTTTTTGTTCAGACATTAGATATAAATTGGTTAACAGACTAGACGGTCACCAGGTTCTAGGAACTTCTGGTGATTACACTCCGTACGTCATGTACCGTATCTGTTTGTGTTTCCAAGTAAGCCCATCCCAGCTCTCCCACCAGCCGGGCACTGGGGCGCGGCCAAACGGATAGTGGCTCATTTTCATTTCTCTCATTTTATTTATTCAATAACAATTTACATTGTGTTATTGTGTCAGAGGCCCATGGGCGGCATTAAAACTCTGACACCAGGTTAGTCACTAACCACACGAAAAGAAGAAGATTGTGTCTGAATGTTTTATAAAGATACCTACACAAATAATTAAAATAATAATAAGTTAAACACAGGATTAAATTAGTTCCACACATATACATGTCACTAATACCTACCTAATAATTTCGTTCAATTTCCAATAATAATAATAAAAATTACCCACCGCCGTATCTCTACATTGACGTCGTGGTGCGGCTTGCGCGCTCCGAACTGCCGTTAGAGTTTACTTTGCCGGAACAGGTCTGGGATGAGGAGCCTGATCAAGAGATACAAAAACCGGCAGGGCAGCATGTGGCGAGCTGTTGGGCAGTAGTAACCCCACGGACCCTATCTCCCGGGAGAAGTCTTGTTCCTCACCTCTCTCTGGCTTGCCTTTATTGGCCGGCTAGAGTGAACACTGACGAGGAACGGAGCTCCCACCTCATTCTTGCCTTAATTGGCCAGATTGAGTGGAGATTCGCAAGAGTAAACGTGCTCGAAAGAAGGAAGTATTCCAGTAAGATGCTAGTAGGGATCATGACCATACTTCCGGGATTGTCCTGATAACCGTGGAATACCTCTCCACTCCTCATAAGCACCTCAGGACATGTTGCCCCCGTATCGCTACGACACTATGCTAGCGACCGTTTTCAGGGGCCCATTATTGAGTGTGCAAGTCACCCCCTGCCATTTTCCTGTGTATTTTATATAAAATATTGGTCAGGCAGGGGCCATAGTCTTTCCATAGTACCAGGTAACCAATCCATTATAGCCACCCAAATCCATAGCCCAATATGTTTTGTTTCCATGTTCTGCAATAGTCCTACACCAACCGGGGGTTGTCCTTGGGTGCACTTGTATAGTGTATACAGGGATAATCGTTGGTTGGTGCCTCAATACTTAAAAATGTCTAAGGGGCCTCTGCGAGTTGGCTTCGGCCCCTCGTACGCCTTACAAAGGTCCGGGACCCCAGCGTCCCGAGCAGCGTAGTGCCGGATCGTTAAAAAATTTGATCCGCGGATACGGATCATAAGGGCCTAGATCCGCGAACACGGATACGGATCTCAACTTTCTTCAGTTTCAGTAGGAATTATTTATGATCCTCATCGTCACAGACTTTTGAGGGACAAAGCTGCCAAGTTACTCTTTTTGACAATTATTATTCACCATGACCTACTCATTTTTATTATGACGTTAAGTTTTTTTAAGTTCTTGAAAATAACATTGTTTTAATTGATGCTAACACTTAGCAGTACCTTGATAATTATTTCAATTGGCATAGCACAAAGATTAGAGGGTTGATCTCACTGTAAAGATACTTTATTTACTACCTTATAACTTACTTTACTGGTACTCTACTTTAATTATAATAAAGGTGATTAAATTTTTAAGAAATAAAGAAAATGATTGAAGTTAACAGTATTTCATTGGTATCTATCTTTAAAATGTCTTATACGTAATGAAATGTATTAATATAAAATCCGTTCAAAATCTGCCAAAAAGTAACGGATACGGATACGGATAAAGATCTTATTCTCCCTCGGATTTTTTTCATCTCTCGGTTATATGTAGGTATGGAGAATGCCACCCCCACTATTATGTTCATCGTAATTGCACTACACTCAACATCAAATAAGTCATTCATGATGTGACCTGTAAGAAATTGGTACACTAGTCTATAAGTTTATTGGATGTATCTCATATCTTTGTATCGGTGTACTCAATTGTTGGTGAGTCCAATAAATAAAATAAAATGATAATATCTTTGTTCTTTATGTTATGCGCAAGTTACTGTTTCTTATTATAACTGTTTACAGCTTTGACTGTCTGCCTAGGCATATTTATATATTTATATTATGCGCAAGATACTGCTTCTTATTGTAACTGTAAGGTCAAAATATCTTCCTCCTCTAAATTTCAGCTTGCTGGTAAAAACTAGCCAAGTCAAATCTTGAGCTTCAATTTATCCTAAGTGCTTTGTGTAAATAATTCGACTGTTCAAATTTAAGAAGTTATATTTTTAAATAGCAAAAATTGTTATAGCAGAAAAAACAAGAATTTGTGTTTTAATTTTATTTTAGAAAGTTGCATGTTCTTATAAATAAATTTCAGGATTATCTACAGAACTTGGCACCCATTTAGATCTCAATTCTTTTGTCGGCGAAGTCGACAACCATATTTATTGAACTTGGCTCCCATTTTCACATTTATGTTTTTGATGGGATTTGCTTTACCGAATGTTAAAAGTACCAATTTGTTGGTTGCTAGGCGACACTTGACTGTTATGTACTTTTGATATCGCACGCAATATATATTTAGTAAAAACAAATTCCACTGCGTTTACTTTAATATGGTAGCAGTGCGTGCAAAAACGAGAGCTTAAAAATTTTATATTTGTTTCCTAAAGAATAAAAGTTCGAAAGAGTGAATCATGGTGTCTTCAGAAATGAAACTCGAAATAAGACTATTCGATGGAAGCAACTGGCCGACCTGGAAATATTAAGTGTTGTTGCTGCTGCGGAGTAACACAGGCACCTTAGAAGCGGTGCTGGGTACTCTAGTAAAGCCTGCACATCCGGGTGAAGGAGCCACAGTGGAAGCTCTTACAAAGTACAAGGTAGAGTGTGACAGCTATAATAAAATAGAAAGCACAGCACTATTACTACTGTCCACTAATATGACCGACGAAATGCTGAACAAAGTAATGCGTTTTACAACTGCGAGTGATATATGGGACGAATTAAACCGTCTTTACGAAAAAATTTACATCTTTTTAGTAAAAGAGGTGATAGACATAATTATAGAACTAGAAATAGGGACCAATTAGTTCAACCGGGTTTCAGACTCATTCTTCATAAGGTGCTGTTTAAAATGTTATAGTAAAATACCTCCCCATTTACTCGAATTAAACGAAACGAAATTTAAATCTTGTATTAAACGCACACTATGCTGCCAAGCATACAGGGTGGCAGGGACATCGACACGAAAACTGAAACTATGGATTCAGTACATGATTCTGAACCACCGTGCGTTGAAATTTTTCGTCGGTTATTAAAAAAAAATCTGCTGTTTCATAGAAAACTGCAATACCTACGCGGTCAAAATGTATGGGACAGCTGATTTTTTTTTAAATAACCGTCGAAAAATTTAAACGCAGGGTATTTCAGAATCATGTACTGAATGTACATGTTTTAGTTTTCGCGTCGATGTCCCTGCCACCCTGTATTATAAGTTGGGGGATTACATCGCTAATAAAAATGCTTGGCTCAGCGCTGGTCCTGCTCCACCACCACAACTAATCGATTAACATTTGCAAATACTGTTGGAGCTGCTGAAGATTGTAAGACCATCTATGCATTGTATAATCTTAATCTCCTTTGTATTATATAATTGCATAGCACAGGTGTGAGCACTATGTACTAAAGAGTTACCATTTACCGGGTAATATGTCTTGCATTTACTTTAATGTGCCCTGGCGGCTGTGAGTATGTCATTCTCACTCAGATGTTTCGCTGACGGTGGCGCGTGTGTTGGATCATTTAGCTCCCTTCAAAATGGTTGAGCTTAATGGTACTAATCCACGCGTCATGTTCGTGAACGGGCGCCGTCAGTTGGGACTGGTCATCTCTTAGTTGCCATGGCTTAATTTAATTTATTTGAATTTTTGAATTGTTCTTTGTTTTATCTTTTTATTATGGACGCTTCTAACGTGCACATTTCTACATGTTCTCACATGTATAATTTCAACATGAATGTTGTAACCAATATTTTATAACAATATTTTGATTTAAAAGAGTGTCCGTGGAGTTTCTTGCCCGTTCTTTTCCATAGGTACCTACTACGCTTTGGAATGGGCTTTTCAGTTTGAATTGGATTTGGCAGTATCCATATATGGATCTGGGCCACTTGCACGAACCCATTTGCGCAAAAAAGTTGCAGAAATGAGATTACTTGATTAAAAAATTTTCGCAGCCGCCATCTTGGATTTACATTTTGATATCAAAATCGGCTTAAGCACCCTCGAAAACTATGAAAAAGACACCCATGACGAAAAATTTGAAAATATTCACAGCCGCCATCTTGGATTTTTATTTTGACCTCCACTATCGACTTCAACATCCTCAAAAACCATGACAACAACAACCATGACGAAAGATTGGAACCGTGACAACCATGACGAAGCGACCAATTGGAACCGTGCACCTAGCTTCTGACGTTTCATAAGTGCCACAATGAATCAAGCCCGACTAACCAATCTTTCGATATTATCATTTGAAAGAGACAGGGATGTCGGAAAACAAACAAATCACTTTTACGACTTTCGGTAAAATTAATTTCGTGATTTTTAATAATAGACATTATATAATTCTTAGGTATTATGAAATTCGGACTTTTGAAAATCGGAACATCGAAATTAGGAATAAAATATTTCGGAGTATTTGGGTATTCCCACAGGAGACAGGGCTTTAGTCACATAGAAATTAATATTACAAAATAGTTTATGTTAAATATGAAGGTCATATTTTTTTAAATATTTAAAGAGTTATCCTGATTCTATGTATTAATAATATGTGTTCTTCTATGAAGGTTTCCATAGCAAACCTAGGATGTTAAACTGGATTACATAAATAATAACACAGATTTTTATATTGATGTCACGCCTTTTCTCATTGCTATATTCAAATACGATTCCACATATATATATATGTGGAATCGTATTTATGTTATATTGATGGACCAGCAGGGATAACATGACAAGCGCGAGAACGCTCTTTTTCTCGTTTTATCGTAATTTGTCTACGATTCTGACGTCATTCTATTCCCTAACATGACCGTAAACGACGAGTAAACTCGAAAAAGGCACTTTGACACTACTTAATCGCGCGGCGAGAGACCGATGTTGCAAATGATTAAAAACAAATTATTTTTATGATAGCAATATCGGCTTGTAGTTCTGTTTCATTCATTCAATTTTATGCATGGAATTATGTAATTTATTGAATAACCGTCTCTCTATCTTAATTATTCTCTCTTTTAATTATTTATGATTAGCTTTTTGTGTAACCGACTTTTTGATTAAAATTAAATGATTTCTTTGGCATGCTGAAATTAAAATACAAAATGATGGAAATTAAAATTAGTGGCACCTCATTAGATAATCACCACAAATGACAAATGGGCCGACGATCGCAATTTGACAAATCGAAGTTTATTATTGTAACAATCACCATAAAGTCCATGACATTGCAAATTTTGTTAATCACCACACTCACCAAAAGGACTGACGTTCAAATAAATTGGCAGGTGGAGTTGATTCCGCTATTACCATAAAACCATAAAAATTGTTAATCACCACCCTTAGGAAATAAACTGGTGATTTTAGTAATAATGTTGCGAAGGTTTGATATTACCATACAGCCATAATCCCTAGATTTCGTTAATTTATTTATTTAATCACCATAATTGGCAAAGTGACTGATTAAAAAGAAACAACCGACTTCCAAAAAACACTACAAAGTGAAAAATAACTAAGTCTTTCTTTGGTTTTGAATTTTCGTTTTTTGTCACCGACTACCGAAATTAAAGTTATTTTTCACTTTGTAGTGTTTTTTGGAAGTCGGTTGTTTCTTTTCTGTAAAAAGTTTTTATTTTTCACTTTTTAGTTGTGGTACCTACACCCCACACAAATTCGAAAACCACTACCTGCTATGTAAATAACAGTGACAGGAACTTATCATATCATCCACATACTAAGTGGGAAAAAGTACGTATTATTGAAGCTAACTGAAAAACTATCGAAGCAAAGTTAATAAAATTTATATGGGACCATTTCGAGAGCATACCCTTTCAAACAAAAAAGAATTTTTAAAATCGGTCCACATTTAACGGAGAAATCGGTGGACATACATAAAAAAAAGAAAAAAAAAAACATACGCGACGAACATATAACCTCCTCCTTTTTGGAAGTCGGTTAATTACTGAAAGTAATGGTCATCTACGTAATAGTGCTCCCCTCCACTACACTACACCGGTGTACACCCAATTTAAAAAAAAAAAAAAAAATGCCTACAATAAGTACGACTGAATCTGCCTGCATTTTCGAGTTTTTTTATGAATTATAATTTTATCTTTTGTCTACTCTTCTCGTCGTCAAAATCGAGGACGACTAAATACGACAAAATTATCTCGTGTTGAACTGTCAAAAATCGAGATAAATAACGTGTCATGTTAGGGTTTGTCGACAAAACATCAAGTTTGAGTCATCGAGTCGAGTATTGTATGGCGTAGCTGTCAGAAAACGATAAAACTACAGAAATTTCATCAAAAATTAGTCGCGCGAGAGTGGATAATTGTCGCGTGTGTCATGTTAGGCCTGCAGGTCTAATAAATATAAGTCCTGTTTTAGTTCTAGTTTTGATACTGGAGTCATTTTAATAGGTAACATTTGACGTCTGTCAGTTTTATCTTCATAGTGAGGTGACCTGCTTAAAAACATCGATTAAAGTGAATGAATCGATACGGACTTGAAACATATGTGAATTTTAAAAATCATCAGGCGAATTCCTGTCCCATTACTATTTTTTCTTTCGTAAATTTAAGGAGCAAAATAAGACAGGAACATAATTTAACAAAAAAATTGCGTTTATTCAGTTGAACTATCAGAACTGTTATTAGTATTGTCATCTTCATCACTGCTGTCAGCACTGGAGAGATATTATTAATTCATTTTCAATAATATTGTCTATTCTCACATCTCGTTCAAAATCATGTAAAATTATTTTCTTTCAGTTTGTAGCAGAGTCATAATGTTAGCAGTACTGAAGGGTGTTTCAGTATTGTTCCGCGCTGCATGACACTTTATTTGTGCCCAAATAAGCTCGATGGCGTTATACTGGCAATGGTAGGGAGGCAATCGAATACTTTGTGTCCATGCTCTAGGGCTAGTTCTTCGATTACATAGCGGAGCTTGGACGGCTTAGTTGCTTTTACCAGATTTAACAACTCAACTTTATAGTTGGACTTGCATCCACACCATTTCTTACCAGCTACGAGACAATTTCTTGCCTTTTATTTGCTTGAGTTGGTGGTTTATCAACTTGTACAGAATGATACGGTGCATTGTCCATTATAATTTTCGATGGGTTTTCTAAGCTGACTAGCAGCTTCTCAAACCACTTTTTAAAACCCTCAAAGTTCATTTCCTCATGGTAATCACTTGTAGTTTTAGAGGCGAATGCGAGGAGGCAGTCTGGAATAAAACCTTGAGAAGCTGATCCCGCGTGACATATAATAAGTCAGGCTCCTTTTCCCGATAGAACTTTTGAGGTGGAGGCCGCTGTATTATCGGTCTATGTCCGCAAAACCGTATGGTTCGCATTCAACCATGTATCGTCAATAAACACGACATTGTCCCAATCTGTAATTTTATTTACTTGACGTAAGAATGTTACTTTCTTCAAAATAATATCGTAGCGTTCTAGCAGGATTTTCCGCTTGTCAGATTTTTTTAATCTAAAGCCAATCGATTTCAAAACCTTTGATAGAGACGATTTACCGCCAAAAAATAAGCCTGCGTCTTAACGAACTCATTAGCTTTTCCCGTGTAGGATATTCTTTTCTCTAGTAATATCCATAAATGTGGTTGCGAATTGCAGCAGCATCAAAATTATCAACGCGAACAATTTTCTTGACCCTCTTTCTTTTTTCGGTGTACGTAAAGTATTATCTTCTGAGCCTGATGGTCCGTATTTCTCTTTCAGAATTTGAGTTACTGTCCTCTTCCTTATTCCCAATGCTTCGGCAACGCGTTCTCTCGGTTGTATCAATGGTAAAAGAGGCCCATCGTTAACTGATTCACGTTCAAAATAATTGTACAATTTCACCACTAGTTCGCGAGATTGACTGTTTAGCGTTTTCCCCCTTTTGACATGGTAAGACTATAATGTTGTTCTTGTTTACTAATCGTTAAGCAATCGAAGTCTAATTTATAGCCAGGTAAACGTAGTCAGTAAGATCAGTCCAATAAAAAAGCCGGGTCAGAAGAAAATAACAGAGAACACACCAAAAACGCACAGTCACTTCGCACAACGACAAAAGACTGCGTCATGTAATGGCAACATGATGGCGTTATCGACAGGCACTGGTTTAGCAACATCCCACCTAAATTGTACCTAACATCAATGATTTTTCTATTTAGTTATTTTTTGTATTTTTATAGTTAGTTAAAAGAATAATAAATATAATTATGTTTTATTATAATCACAACGTGGTTATTAATTTATGGTGATATTTCTTCACAAGTAATCATTGCATTCGATTCTACTTATCAGCTTTCGACTTTTAGAGTGACATCCCAAGTGTTTAAAAAAAAAAAAAAAAAACATACAGACGAATTGAGAACCTCCTCCTTTTGGAAGTCGGTTAAAAAGGGTTAACTGACGCTAAACATAGTAACTACGTTCAGTTCTTTAGATCAGAAATTGTTTATTATTTTTAGAATGGTTTATTAGTGAAAGCAAATCGTAAAATTACTCGTATCGGTCATTATTATAATAAATATGTAATCGTAATTGAAAAAAGTTAAGCAACTGTGCAGTTCTAACAAAACGAAAAAATAAATTATTTTATGCCCGCCGTTACAAGGTTATGTTGTTGAATTTTGATGAATTGTCAAATGTTCCCTATTAAAATGACTCCACTATAATTTAATAGTTTACCAGTAATTTTCAAAATTATTGTAAACAATTGTACTTTTTCATCAAATGCATCCTCGCGTTCGCTTTTCACTCGGTTGTAATTATTTATCATTGTCGAGAATATCACGCCGCACCGGGCGACCACGGGCTGGAGCTGCGGTCGCGGGGGGGCGCTCGAGCAGCGCGCAAATTGTAAACCGTTTGTTTTCTCTTAAATCTTTACATTATACAGTCCACTATTATCGAGTTACCGGTGTTTTAGTCCTCGTACCACCTGGAGGATATATCCATTCCTTTCTAATCATAGTGTGTAACAACTTTCTCGCATTGCTTCTTAAAGTTTTAGGCATTGTTGTACTTGAAATACGACAAAATAAACACAAATTCGTTTTCGTAAGTGGTTATAAAAACAACAACTGACAACATAAGTGACATTTGCAGGACTGTTGTCAATTTATGAAAACGTGAAAAAATCACTCTCAGCTTTCATTTTCGACAGACTCTAGTGGACCCGGTAAGCAGACGTTGTCCTGCGACAACAGCGCCACCCGGGTCCAACTATAGTTAAGAAACATTCAAGTGACACAAAAAGCATTGACACATAAAATGACACAAAAAAACATTTAAATCCGTAAAGCCGTTTAGGATAAGAAAAATTACGAACACACGCACACCGGTATTTTATTTATTGCCAGGCATGCAAAATTTTTAATCTTCTTCTAAAACATGCAAAGTACTTTAAATAAAATGCGGGTCAAAATGTGGTAGTCGGCGTACAATATCTGGAATATGTTTACACTTTACATAGAACACATGCACGCCTGCGATGCAGTGATACGTCCTCACGCTGGGAAGGCCCGCTACTGACGGGATGGATTTTCCGCGGTCGTTAATATAGTTCACTTTGCCATTTATTCACGAAATGAAGTTATTGTTTATTTATAAAATAAAATTTAGATTCTATTAAATGGTTAACTTAAGATCAAAATGTAATTTTAAAAATTCCTTAAAAGTGTTTCTTAGTATTGGATAAAATACTAAATTTGTCTTGGAAGTTTTTAGAAAATTACGTTATTAAAAAAAAAAATCTGCTACATTTTGTATGGATGTTGAAAAAAGTGGTTCAGCCACATACAAGTAGACCATATTATAATGATGTTGATGATATTTTTTAATTTTCATAATCTAAAGAAGTTTCTTAGAACAAAACGATCAAACGTCAGTCTTGCGTCTTTTTTGCGGAAAACTTGTTGCGAATATTAGTGATTTTCCATGAATACTTAATTTATTTGAAAAATCCCCTTCAGCCACGTGCAAGACAAAGAACTCTACTTTTCAAATAACAAATAATTTTGTTTAAATTCTGTTTCCCTTTCTCACAACTAATGAACAAAATTGACCAAAATCTGTCGATTTCGTGCACGGCCTTCCTAATCCAAATCACAATAACTTCAAACAAATACGAAACATAAACAAAGTCGTTATAACCAACAGAACTTTGAAAGACAGCCACTTTCACTAAGAACATTGAATATAAATGTCGTTCTATTTGGTCAGTTTATCGGACGACGCGTACGTGAAGAAAAATCAAGATCGCTATTCACTGTAACCAAACAGTAAACCGGTATTGGTTAGCTTTGATGGTATCTCGCTCTCGCATACGGTTGTCGGTGGATTTGATGTCAACTCGATTTACTCGATGGTGAAGTCATTCGAACAATGTTGTCAAACTCTCACTAAAGCATACTTTTAATGATACATAAGATTCGGCACCCTAGGATGCCCCATGAAGCCGATACCAGACGCTTCACACCGCCATGGGATCTGGAGGCAAAGGTCCTTGCACACATTTGGGAGTGGCGCGAGGAGGCGAAACGCCGGGGTTTAACTCCGCTGCCGCAAGAAATCGCGGCACAGCGGACAGAGCTCCGGCGGGATCTCATGGCGGCATGGAGAGTGCGATTGTCGCAACCCAACGCTGGGCACGCCACAATTGCGGCGATGAGACCCCTCTTTGAGGAATGGCTAGAGAGGCGCCACGGCGTCCTCACCTTCCGCCTGACGCAGGTCCTCACCAGACACGGCTGTTTCGGGAGGTTCCTGTTCCGGATAAGGCGGGAGGAAACGCCCGGGTTTCACCATTGTGTGGATCGCCCGGAGGACACGGTGGAGGTCTGCCCGGCTTGGGCGGAGCATCGCCGTGTCCTCGTGGAGGCGATCGGCGGCGGTGATCTCTCGCGTCCGGCCCTGGTTCGGACCATGGTACGGAGCGAGAGGAAATGGGAGGCCGTCACCTCCTTCTGCGAAGCAGTAATGCTCGCGAAGGAGGAGGCGGAACGCGTGAGGGAGAGGCAAAATTCGCGCCCTCACGCCCCTAACCGCCGCAGGAAACGCCCAGGGCGTCGGGAATCGCGAGCCGATTTCCAGCCACCATAGGCGCGGGCTTGCGGACAGCGGCGGCGCGTTGTGTTCCATGCGCGTGTGAGATTACTCATTATTTATAGGAGACTTTAGGAGAATATCTAATTGTATTGAATTATTGATCACAATAATGATTATTTACAAGAATTTATCCCAGTATAAACGTCAGCTGTCAGAATAATAGATGACATTAACGAATGGAAACGTTCCATTTCAACAATATTTTAATAAACGTAAATTAATGTTTTGTGAATAGATAAGTTAGTATTATTTGATTTGCATTTCTTTAATTGATATTTCATAGACATATGTATTTCATATACATAGTTAATAATGTGACTTAAAAGGCTGTTTCAGAAACAACGATTCTTGAGTTTTCGAACAAGTCATGATTTGTGGTATAGATAGATCAAAACAAATGTTTATTATCTTAGCAGTACAATAAATAATTACTGTAATAATTAGTAAGGTACTAATAATATTTATCACGATTTTATATTGCAATTTAAAGTAATATGGTGTGTTACCGCCTGTGCCATCTATCGGTATGGAGAATCGAAGGTGGCACCTGAAGTTGCCGAAGACGGTGTGCTTGCGAAGTTACAGTGTCCAATTAGCGTTCGGTATGTCGGCCAATCATCGCGGAGCATCTCCCACCCACTTGAGACGTTTGGATTTTGTCGCAAGTCACGGTCCGCACGCGCCACCATTTTTTATATATATTTTAATTTTACTGGATCCACCCGATAATAGATTGTACCTAACGATTCGCAACAATAAATTCCTTTCTACAATACTAAATAAAATTCAATCATTGAAGATCCCTCAAGCCATTCCCACAAACACGAATGAGAAAAGGAGGCAGCAGCCCTCGTCCTGACCCGAGCATCGAAAGTTAACATGGTGTTAAACTGGTGTTCAAACGATTTTCGGAACATCCAGTACATGTTATTACATTATGATATTTTACTTAGAGATTACACATAAATACATACTAAATTGCTATAATTATAATCTTATTAAGTTTTAAGATAGTTCCACTACATAAGATTTGTTAATTATTACTTAGTTGAGAAGTTATTTAGGATTCATAACTGACCATCTATGGTTGGTCTAAAATGGCGGGAATGATATGACTTGAGTAAGATTATAAAAAGTAAGACTATAAAAATAGGTGTACCCGCCAATTCGGGGACTCTTTGATTTAACGGTGGTGAAAGATGGACTACCAATAAGGTTCACGTAAGTTAATTGATCACATAGCTTTATTATTGCTGATAACTGTTTTTCTGTATGTGTTATATATAGTATGTATTGTCTTATGTGTAAATCGAATCAGGGAATATTCATGTTCTTGCTATATCTTTGAGAGACCTATTCCCAAAATGCCCAAGAGATAATGTGATAGCAATAATATAAGTATGCTAATGTAAAAATGTGTTGATAAAATACTTTAAAACAAGCTTCCATAGTTTCTTGCCCTTCTTCTCTGTGATGACCTAGATTTGGAACGGGTAACTAGCTTTCTCATTAACGATGGTACTTATTTATTGACAAGCCTAATTGAAATAAATGCCTAGTCTTGTCTTTATGTGCTTTTCTTCATAAAATCCTTTCCCTAAACACAAGTGTTCAAATACACCTACATACATAATAATTAACTAGTAACCATTCTGCCACTCAAAGATCGATAATTAAGTGGATATCAATGCCTATAAATGTAGTTTTAATCCACATTCTAACACGTGCCTCAAAGAGATGTCAGCAGATTTGACGGGGTCCGCTAGATAGGGCTAATGCCTGCCGGAAGAATACCGAAAGTGAAATCGTGGCCCCCGGCAACATGGCAACTGAACGAACACGGGTGGGTTTTAGTCAGTAAGAGTCTGACACGCCCTCCTGCTCCACACAGAGTGTGAGAAGTTATTTGATAAATAAAACCCCAAAAAAAAAAACGCTTCGCTCGAGTGAAGACCACGTACAGTACCGACCAAAAGTCCATAGGCAATCTCACAAAGCAATAGACTGACGCTTCGGTTTGACTTACGACCTTCTTCTATAAGTTGTTACAATACTATAGACACGCACAGTACACACACACACTCACTTTGTCTGCAACCAATGACTAGTTCGATAATCATTCGTTTTTTGTTTCATTCGTCTTGTTCACATAAATATTAAAGTTTAGCAGGTAGACCACAGAAAAATAAGTAAATTATTTCAATTTCTGTAGGGTAGACAGATACAGTTCGTTACGAGTATTCACTTAATTATAACTTTGTTGGTTCGTGGATAATGTTGGTGACGAGTATTTAGCTATTAGCGGTGTTGTGGATATTACTTTATATTGAAGGGAAATTAAAAATTATTGCGCTGCGTAAAAGTGAAAGTAATTTACACAAATATCTAATGAAACCGGACTAAGCGTGAGTGTTCTCATTTCAATATTTCATATTTTACTAGACATAAATCTTAATCAAAGGTATTGTTGATAGAACAGAGGTATTGTTGAGACAGAAGATGCCTTTAAAGTTTTAAATTCATTATGAGGTTTAATTCGATTAGTGAATGATAAATAATTAGGTATTAAGTATGTGTAATAAACACAATGTTAATCTTTGTTCTAGAGAAATACTGTGAGGGTTAAGAGATATGAGGAAGGGGCTTATTATCGAGTAGCAGCGACGTCAAATGGTGAATGAATATGAAACAAATGGTTTCATACCAACGAGATATTTTGCTGAATTATTAAAAACACGTCATTATGAACCGTTCACCGTGCACTCTGAAGGCTTGCATCACTGAAGACCAACTAGAAAACCGTTTTTGACCTTAAAATATTGACCGTACCAACTTAATAAACAACAGATTCGTTATTGCATGAATTTATGGTAACGAATTTTTTAAGCACGTTTCAATATGGTCGTTTCTTGCAGATAGACCGAAAATGTTTATTATTATTTTAGTAATTTTATTATTTTAGGATAAAAATTTGAGGTTTAGTTTCAATCTTCTTTTCGTAAAGAAAATTAATACTTAAGCTATAACCTCAATACCAACCAATATTTACTAAAGCCAAATAAAATATAAAATAATTAATGCAAACAAACTGCCTATACTTAACCTTAAAATCACCTATTTTGTCAGTAGTTTTTTTTTTACATTTTGCGTAGTCTAATATTCTTATTTATTGCTTAATTACTTCGACCATGATCAAAGCTTTATATTTATGGTGAAAAAAATCCATTTAAAATTTTACATATTTCAAAATTTAAATATTTCAAAATAATACAAATTTCTTCTAAGTTTCTAGACATCTATTTCACATCTTATTCACCTGAAGTAATGATAAATAATTGTAGCAGTTTGTTAACTAAGTTTACTTAAGTAAAATAAATATAACGAATATTTTTTTTTAAATTTTACTATCACATATCACGCATTTTTTATTCTAAACCCTTTATTGCAATAACAACATTAATAAAAAGGCAGCAATATTTAAAAAAAAATATTATTGCAAACAAAAATAATAATATTTGCAAAAACAGCGCTGTGATTTACGAGATTAGAACCTTAACCATCTTGAATCTATCTGCACATATAATTTACTTTCGAATTTTAGCAATGCCATAAACTGGCCAAGGTCACGCGTATGTGTTACCGTGTCTAACAAAAGTGATGGAAATATTTTTTTTTTTCATATAGTGAGGCACCCGCGAACCGTGACGATACAACGCGACAGTGTGTAGTGCAAAACTGCGTTCTCTGTGGTGTATGTACGGTACCAGACGTCTGACTGTTTACACATACACGTACGGACTATAACGCGTGTTCACAGCAATACGACTCTTAGCGTGCCTATCCACTTTTGAACGCTTACTGTACATATGACACCGACAAAATTATATTGGAATGAGCGTTCATCTGCTCCTTTCATATCTCTTCGATCATTCGGTAGGCAAATGAAAGAGTGTCGAAATCCAATATCGTTAGATCGGTTCACTCATTAATTAATTTTTCACTTTTAATTCATTTTGTGTTTAGACGTTTCACTTCAAGTGAAATAAGCCGAATTAAATGCAACAAAAAATGAAATGGAATTGAACGAAACGAAATTTAAATCATGTATAAAACGCACACTATGTTGTCAAGCATATTATAAGTTGGGGGATTACATCGCTGATAAAAATGCGTGGCTCAGCGCTGGTCCAGCTCCACAAGGGCGCATAAACTAATTGATTAGCATTCGAAAGTATTGTTGCAGCTGCTGAAGATTGTAAAAACTATCTTTGCTTTGTATTTTACCAGCTAACCTGCAAGCAAGCATCAACGACCTTACGCGGAGAGCGCGCGTCGAACACTGAGGCGCGCCTGGGCTTTTTTTTTTATTTTAAAAAGGGCATCTCGCAGTAAACGGCGTAAACTCATTAGGGTCTGAAATGGCAATGGGCGTTCCTCAAGGTTCGATATTGGGTCCATTCCTCTTTTTAGTTAACATTAATGATTTACCCCAATTACTTCAAAATCAACCGAAGATGGTGTTATTTGCAGATGACACATCATTAATCTTTAAAATAAACCGACGGTCACAAAATCTTGACGACGTGAATAGCTCTATTCTGCAAGTCCAAGATTGGTTTACGGTAAATAATCTGGTACTTAATAAAAAAAAAACCAAATGCATTAGATTTAAATTACCTAATGTTAAAAGTAGCGAATGTGACATCATATTGAATGGAGAAAAACTGGAATTTATTAATCAAACAGTTTTCCTAGGAATCACGCTAGACGAGAAATTACAATGGGGACCTCATATAACATCTCTTGCGGGGCGGTTAAGCTCGGCCGCTTATGCTGTTAGAAAGATAAGACAGTTAACAGATGTGGAAACCGCGCGTTTGGTCTATTTTAGCTACTTTCACAGCATTATGTCGTATGGCATTTTACTGTGGGGTCGGGCTGCTGACATTGAATCCATCTTTATTTTGCAAAAGAGAGCTGTCAGAGCCATTTATAATCTACGTCGCCGCGAATCTCTCAGGGAACTTTTTAAAAGGATTAATATTATGACGGTACCTTGCCAATTCATCTATGAAAATATTATGTTTGTAAGGAAAAATCCACATCTCTTTAATAAAATAAGTGATAGACATAATTTTAATACTAGAAATAAAGATAAACTAGATCAACCATTTTACAGATTATCTAAAGTACATACATCTTTTATGGGGTACTGTGTTAAATGTTACAACAAAATACCTTGTGACATATTGCAATTAAATGAAAGAAAATTTAAAACTCATATCAAAAGTGCACTTTGTAAACAAGCATATTACAAATTAGAGGATTATATCCAGGATAAGAGTGCTTGGAAACATGCTGGTCCTGCTCCATAGGACAATTTAGAATCAAGACAAAATCAAACTGGTTGCTAATTTAATTGTAAAATTGATTATTTTGTGTTTTATGACATTAATTACAAAATTTTAGGAAAATCGTCTACTTTTACAATGTTTGTAAATATGTGAGCACCATGTATCTATCACATATTAAATTATCTGTCGTTGCTTCATTTTTAATTCTTTTTACCTATTGTGGTATAGTAATTTTATTCTAGGTGCATCGTCTTCACATATAATTATTTAACTAATGTACGTACCTATACAAACTATTGTAAAACATTTTAAAAGAGTAACGGTGGAGTTTCTTGCCCATTCTTCTCCATACGAAAACTACCTTTTGGAAGGGGCGACTAGAATCATTTTTAATATTTTGTAAATTTCGACGCTCAAAAGTGCCATACATGGGCCTATTTGAAATAAATGATTTGACTTTGACTTTGACTTTTGACTTTACTGACCACTAAGGTCTTGGTTCTACACTTAGAGCCTCCAGCCAGGAGCTTTTTGAACTTATTCTAAATTAAAATTAAGCGTATGCTCGCTAAGGGCACCCCCTGTGGGATACGAATCTCGGCTTAGGGCATCGCTGATGGGAGGACAGCAAGAAGGGACAGGCTGGGCGCGCCTGCGCGGGCGGGGCGCTATATTTACGTGTGGCCAACTTCCAACCGAGCGAGTGACGTAGCCAGTAGCAACACCTTAAAGGCCTACCACACGCTCAAGCTTCACCACAGTTCTGCCCGCGCAAGCTTCTCGCATGAAAAAACTGTACACGGACGGCGTTACCACAAAGCACAGTTAAGTACGCGCAAGCCACAGTCTTGTCGAAATCGTCAGCGTAGAAACATTGTTTCCTAATGAAGAACTATTTCTTCTTTCTCCTTTAATACTCGTAACTATGTTCCTCTTTCATTTTATTTATAATTTTTTCGTGGGCATGGCTAGTTCTTTTTATTTCGGTCGGAATATTCCTTCGATTTAATTTTCCAGAGTGCAGGCAGAGATTTGTATAGACTTATTAATTCAGACATGAACTCGCGATTGTGCGTACGAAAATCGGCCATTTTTAGGGTTCCATATGTCAATAGAAAAAACGGAACCCTTAAGTATACGATCTCTCGTGTGTCTGTCTGTCTGTCCGTCTGTCACAGCCAATTTGCTCTGAATCTAATAGACCGATTAAGGTGAAATTTGGTACACGTATTTCTGTGACCCAAATACGGACGTGTAACGTAAATAAATGAATTTTGAATATGGCGGTCACTTTAGGGGGAAATTTAAAAAAAAAAAATTAAAATTACAAACTCTACCGTGTGACATATCAAATGAAAGGACTTAATGCGAGGATCTCAAAATAATTTATTTTTATAATTTTAAAATATATGCATTTAAAATTATTTAAGAAAACAGATGAAAATTTACCATACCCCCATTTTTATAATTTTAAAATATATGCATTTAAAATTATTTAAGAAAACAGATGAAAATTTACCATACCCCCTTATCTCCGACACTACTGCGACCAAAATTTTGAAAAAAAAATGTACAGACAATGGTTCTTTAGTCATAGATTCCAGGAAAACCAATAAAAAGTCTATGATCTTAAAATGACATGGTAAATCTCTCAATATTGTGACTACAAACTTACATTTGCAGTTGGAATGTATGGGAGAACATGTTTTTCAACTACAATTTTAAGTTTGTATTTGGAATAAATTAATCCTAACTACGGAACCCTACATTGTGCGTGGTTCGATACGCACTTAGCCGGTTTTTAAGTGACGGAAGATCACGTAATCACCGAACGACGATTAACCTAGACTGCGGCTTGAACACTGAACGCCCAACCACACGCGCAGGCAAGTACGCGCAGGCAAAATTTCAAGCAAGGCGAAAAGTGCGCAGGCCGCGCCGTGGGGTTTGCGCGTGATACAGTTTTACCAACCACACGCTCAGTGTTCCGTGTACAAGCCGGCCTGCGCAGGCGAAACTGTGGTGAAGCTTGAGCGTGTGGTAGGCCTATTAGATAGAACAGGGGACCTCGCTCGTGATTGGTCCATTTAGATTTTACCTATGTAAGTGAGATACCTAAACATTAAAATTGTATACATATACAATTTTAATGTTGCCCATCACGATAACCACGGCATGCTATTTCATTAAAGTAAGGGGTGCTACACACGCGTTCGGCTCGGCATGATGCGGCACAGCTGGGTGGCAACATCGAAATTCAAATTCAAATGACAGTCGTTACGGGTAGTACTAAGCTCGAAAGTCTGACAACTACTCTCACCAAGAGGTATCGTGTTACCCAGTAACTGGGTTGTGAGTGTCAGATAGGCAGTCGCTCCATGTAAAAGACTTGTGTACGTATGCGTCCGGTTAGACTGGAAGCCGACCCTGATATAGTTGGGAAAAGGCAGAAGTAGCTTTAGTATTTGTGGTAAGTAGGTTTTCTTGCCAGAACACAAGGTGTTCGGTTGTTTTGGCTTGTTAGGTACCTATACCTAATTTGTTAACCGACTTCAAAAAAAGAGGTTACTCAATTCGACCGTATATTTTTTTTATTTGTCTAACACTCTAACCTATATAGGTTAGACCATGTAAGACAATAAATTAGTTAACCGACTTCAAAAAAAGAGGTTACTCAATTCGACCGAATATTTTTTTTATTTGTCTAACCTATATAGGTTAGACCATGTAAGACAATAAATATTCTAAAATACTACTCGTCTTTTACCTTAGAGTATATATCACTGGAGAAGCCATAAGCGCAATATTCCAAACAAAAAATTCTGTCACTTTTGGCGGGGGACGCGCGGTTACTTCTACGAAAAAGAACAATAGCTATTGTTGTTTTCGAGCCCGGAAAGAGAAGTCCGTACCATCGTTTTTTTTTTAATCGATATCGATGATCATTCGGAATTTTGCTTGAACCTAGAAATAAAACAGCTGATGCATAGAAAAGTTAAATTTTAATAATAACAACTATTAAATAAAAGTAAAAAAATAATGTTATAGTACCAACAAATTGTCATACTTAAAAAATCAGTAGCTTCATAACAACTACTGATTTTTAAAATTAATCAATTTGGAGTATATATGGCAAATACATTTTTGAGGGTCCCTTTTTTTGTAATGTACGCAATTCTTGTATCTGTATATTTGGTCATTACGGCTTTAGCTAGTTCTACCTCATGACTATTTAAGACCGGTATCATGATCTTGTGTGAACAATGTTTTCCCAACAAGATTCCGCAGAGCCCGTGTTACGAACTTACTACATATGTGGTGGTATATTTAATACTTAATTTTTGCGGTCATCCAATCCAAGCCTTATTAACTTCTCACATTGGTGGCATAAAGAAATGGATTTTGATTTTTTCTTTCTCTCTCTCTCTCGATCGAATTAGAAGAAGATAGTTGGAAGCAGCCCCGGATCTAGAATTTTTTGAGGCGGGGTAAAAGCTGCCGTCTGCCGCCCCACCCATCTTTTATGGGGATGCGCTAAGTTAGCCCCCGCGATATTTAAATTTTCTCAAAATGAAAATTTTGGCAGCAACATATTCAAATTGTATCGATCGATAATGTGCCAATTCAACAGGGGCGCCAAAACTGTTGTAAAAAAGAAAAAAAATAGAAAGATTATAAATGTGCTGCGCGTCTCATTTATTGCAAAGTAGCGGTGTGCTGGGTGGTGCACTTGTCTGCTACGCTTGAATTTATCGCCCCCTGAAGGCGGGCAATCCGGGGTTGGTTGGAAGTATAAACGCTTTTTCACGTGACTTTTCTGCCATCTTACTCCTACCGCAAGCCGCATTAGATAACTTCGTTCAAAAACAATTTTCTTAAACAACAAAAAACACTAATTCGCCCTAAGAAATTATCGACATGTCAATTTTGGTTTCATACATGACCCCAACCCTACGGTAGTCTCGTTATCATTTTTCCTAGAAGACATAATCGCATGGCAAATGCATGTCAATTTAGCTGATTTGACGTACAGTAAGCGCTCAAAAGTGCATGAGCACGCTAAGAGTCGTATTGCTGTGAACACGCGGTATAGCTCGTACATTTGTATGTGTAAGCAACACGATACACACACCACAGATAACGCAGTTTTGCACTACACGAAACAACAATATATTTCCGTCGCTTTAAACATGCTAGCACACACGCACTATGCGCGTGAACTTGACCAGTTAATGGCATTGCTAAAATTCGATAGTAACTTAACAAGTGCAGATAGCAGAAAGCGTTAAGCGTTGGTATGGAATTCAAACTGCCTCAGGTTCTAATCTCGTAAAACACAGTGCGGTTTTTTGCAAATATTATTATTTTTGTTTTCGATAATAATATTTTTTAAATATTGCTGCTTTTTTATGTTGTTATTGCAATAAAGGTTTTAGAATAAAAAATGCGTGATATATGATAACAAAATTAAAAAAAAAAAAAATGTTTATTCGTTATATTTATTTTACATAAGTTAAAAAACTGCTACAATTATTTATCATTACTTCAGCTGAATAAGATGTGAAATAGATGTCAAGAAACTTAGAAGCAGTTTGTATTATTTTGACATATTTAAATTATGAAATATTTTAAATTTTTAATGGATTTTTTCACCATAAATATTAAGCTTTGATCATGGTCGAAGTAATTAAGTAATAAATAAGAATATTAGACTACTTAAAATGTAAAAAACTACTTACAGAATAGGTTATTTTAAGGTTAAATATGGGCAGTTTGTTTATATTTTATTTGTATTAATTATTTTACATTTTATTTGACTTTAGTAAATATCGGTTGTTATTGAGGTTAAAGCTTAAGTATTCATTTTCTTTACGAAAAGAAGATTGAAACTAAACCTCAAATTTTTATCCTAAAATAATACTATTACTAAAATAACATTAAACAATTTCGGTATATCTGCAAGAAATACGACAAACACCCTATTGAAACGTGCTTAAAAAATTCGTTACCATAAATTCATGCAATAACGAATCTGTTGTTTATTAAGTTGGTACGGTCAATATTTTAAGGTCAAAAACGGTTTTCTATCTGGTCTTCAGTGATGCAAGCCTTCAGAGTGCACGGCGAACGGTTCATAATGACGTGTTTTTAATAATTCAGCAAAATATCTCGTTGGTATGAAACCATTTATTTCATTCACCATTTGACGTCGCTGCTACTCGATAATAAGCCCCTTCCTCATATCTCTTAACCCTCACAGTATTTCTCTAGAACAAAGAAAAACATTGTTTTTATTACACATAATACCTTATTATTTATTATTCACTAATCGAATTAAACCTCACAATGAATTTAAAACTTTAAAGGCATCTTCTGTCTCAACAATACCTCTGTTCTATCAACAATACCCTTGATTAAGATTTATGTTTAGTAAAATATGAAATATATAAATGATAATACTCACACTTAGTCCGGTTTCATTAGATATTCACTTCACTTTTACGCAGCGCAATAATATTCTCTGATCTGATCTGATCTCTTCAATATATTTTATGCCTGCTTTTTGATAATAATAACCACAACACTGCGCTAAATACTCGTCACCAATATTATCCACGAACCAACAAAGTTCTATTAATTAAATACTCGTAACAAACTGCATCTACCCCACAGAAATCGAAATAATTTACTTAGTTTTTTGTGGTCTACCTGCTAAACTTTAATATTTATGTGAACAAGACGAATGAAACTAAAAACGAATGATGATTATTGAACTAGTCATTGGTTGCAGACAAAGTGAGTGTGTGTGTGTAATGTGCGTGTCTACAGTATTGTAACAACTTATAGAAGAAGGTCGTAAGTCAAACCGAAGCGTCAGTCTATTGCTTTGTGAGATTGCTCATGGACTTTTGGTCGGTACTGTACATTTTAGTAATGCAAAAAAATATATTTTGAACCTTATGAACATAAAAACGAAGTGTAGCGAGACATGGTGACGTCACGAAAGCAATGCGAGAAAAATACTCGATTCATGCCTCGTTTTATGTTGAATCATGGTTGAATCGAATGAAAATTCAAAATGTATTATGAGGTTTAAGATTTTGAATTTCACTGAAAACATGACTGTAAAGTATTTTTTTAAATATCTAGTTATTTTAAAAAATACTTAAATATGAAAGGTTATTCCGTCTTTATTTAAGTTTAACGTATTTGAACGCTTTTTACATGTTTTAACAGCACAACTAGGCATTTTCACGGAGCACTGATGAGAACCCCGCGACTCGAAAACGATTAACGTTGTGCGTTCGAATCGATTTGAAAGTAGTTTTTATGACCGTGTTAGAGCATTTGCTTTTGTTCTTTTACAGAGGGGGAAGTGTTCGTAAGGCTTCTCCAGTGATATACAGGGTGTCAGGGACATCGACGCGAAAACTGAAACCATGGATTCAGTACATGATTCTGAACACCCTACATTTAAATTTTTCGTCGGTTATTTAAAAAAAAACTGCTGTTTCATAGAAATGTGCAATACCTACGCGGTCAAAATGTATGGAACAGCTGATTTTAAAAAAAATAACCGACGAAACATTTCTATTTCAGAATCATGTACTGAATCCATGGTTTCAGTTTTCGCGTCGATGTCCCTGAAACCCTGTATACTCTAACCCCCTTATTCATAATGGTCCGCTAACTTAAAACAGCTGCTACAGAGTGTTATTTTTCATTCTGACTTAGGTCAATAGAAGAAGACAGAGTGAGAATTAGCAATGCTTTAAGTTAGCAGACTATTATGAATAAGGGGGCCTGTCTTTTACTTACCAACAACACCGGTAAAGTATAAATTCAATCTCTTTTTACCGACTTCAAAAAAGGAAGGTTATCAATTCGACACGTATGTATGTAATATTATTGGAACTGCAATATATTCGCATATGATAATCTATTAGGGCTTCCAAACAAATATACAAATTTTTATAGGTGTATGTATGTATGTTTGTATGTCCACGCATTTCTCCAAAACTATATATCGAATCGTGACCATTTTTTTATTGGCTTACATTTACTTCAACTTAGGGAACAGTGCAAGTTTCATCAAAATCGGTTCAGCAGTTTTCAAGATATGGACTAATACGTGTAAGTGAGACGGCCTGGCTTATTGATACGAGCTACAGGTGTGGTGTCAAAAGAAACATCTCAAAACCTTGGTCAACTTCTAGTGCACGTAAAAAAAAAACAACAAAAAAAAATGGCCGAAACCAAACTGACTTCACGGTACAAATCCGCGGCGAGATCTAAAAATTAATAATAAGATTGTTACTCAATGGCAAACTAGATGAGATGGAGTTAGGACTAAATTTCTACGTAAATGCAACATTTCTTGGTATGCTCTTATATCGTGAGGTTGTTTCAAAAGTTTGTTGGGATCTAACTCATCTATAGCAAGGCCATCAAGCTTTTTAACCCTACTCAAAGCAACATAAGCTTGATTGACCCTTTGCAAATAACCTTTTGCCTAAATTTACGACTGCAGTTTCGAGTGTTGTGCCCTGTAACTTATGTACAGTTACAGCCCAGCTAAGTATGAGCGGTAACATGCATCGTTCCACGTCACCGTCACTACGTTTAGCTTGAAACGTACTTACTAAAAACAAATATTCCAGTTTAAACTTAAAACTAAAAATTACGAAATAAAAAGTAATTAAAATTTTTTTATCGACTTCAAAATTAAATTAACTCAAAATTATGAAATAATATTTTTTTTTACTTATTACACGAAATTAACCAACAAAACAAATGTTAAATAAATAAATTTAAAGGTGTCTTTTATGAACGAACCAAGCGTTTAAGGTATTTGTAAACGCATTTATAAGTTTTGTTTTCTGGCCGTGGGTGGCGTTGTTGTGTTCTCTTTAAATGTCAACGTGAAATAAGAAAGATTTGTTTAGAAGAAACAAAAGTTATTTTTTTTAATTTTCAAGAATTCTTACGTCTTTTACTGAAATATCACCAAATCCCAATAGGTTATGGGCCCAGGCATTGCGGTAATTGATAATTTCAGTATAAAGTTGAGTAAAGAGCAAGATACTTACGGGTATAAAATTGGTCTACAATATGGAGGTTACCAATGCGATGAAAATTGAAAAATTCGATAGCAGAAACTTTAACCAGTGGAAGTTTCAAGTTAAATGTGCATTAAGAGCAAAGGGGTTAAATATAGATAAGGTAAGACCCGTCGAAGCCAGTTCGCAAGTGCAATGGGATAAAGATGATGGCATGGCCATGTTCATCTTGACGTCGTCAATGGATTTGAACCAGATATCATTGATAGAAAACTGCGAAACTGCACGCTTAGTAGATGAGGAAGCGAGCCTTGCCAATGATACAACTAGTAATGAGACTGCATTAGTAACCACTAAAGGAAATTCCAAACTAAGAAATGGAAATAATCAGAATAGTTTAAATTATCAAAGAAATTCTAATCATAGATTGGTATGTTATAACTGCAATAAAAGAGGACATTTTGCAAAGGACTGCAGACTGCCAAAGAAAACATACAATAAAAGTCAGAAGCCTCACAATATGTTAGCATTCAGTGCGGAAGGATATTTTTTATCTGAACATGGTGAAGAAGCTTGGATATTAGATAGTGGAGCATCAATGCATATGTCATTCAGACATGACTATTTCTATGAATTGAATGAGTCTCAAGGCTATGATACAAATAAAGTGGTTAAATTAGGGAATAAACAAAACATTAAAGTATGTTGTGAAGGTACCATTTTGATAAATAAGTTTGTGAAAGGAAGATGGGAACAATGTAAACTTGAGAATGTCCTGTATGTGCCAGACTTACGAAGAAACCTGTTTTCTGAAGGGGCTGCCACTAGAAAAGGTTATGTTATAGTGAAAAATAACGAAAAAGCAATGATAATGAAGAATAACATAATCGTTATGTGTGCACAATTAACAGAAAACAATTTATATGAGTTGGAAATCAAAACAATCAAACAAGAAAATTGTAACTTAGTACAAACAGATAATAAGGTTTGGCATGATCGATTAGGGCATTTGAATATAAAAGAAATTAAAAATATGAGTATCAGTGGTACAATTCCAGTTATGCTGAGTGGGAATGAGAATTTTATTTGTGAAGTATGCCAATATGGTAAGCAAGCAAGATTTCCCTTTATGAAATCTACTAGAGGCCCGTCACAACCTAGTGAAGTTGTGTACAGTGATGTATGCGGCCCTATTGAAGAACCTTCTGTGTCAGGTATGAAGTACTTTGTTTTATTTAAAGCTGGAGCAACAAGTTATCGTTATGTTTACTTTATGAGACATAAAAGCGAAGTATTAAACTATTTCATAAAGTACAATGCAATTGTGAAAAATAAATTTCAACATGATGTGAACATTGTTCATACTGATAATGGTTCTGAATATGTAAACCAAGAATTTAAGACATTTTTAGAAGGTAATGGAATAACTCATGAGCGTACGGCCCCATATACCCCACAACAAAACGGGAGGGCAGAAAGAGAACTACGTACTATCATGGAAAGTGCAAGAACAATGTTATATGCGAAAGACATTCCCTTAAACTTGTGGGCAGAAGCTGTCAATTGTGCTGTATACTTATTAAATAGAATTACATCAAGTCAAAAGGGAAATGTCACACCATTTGAACTCTGGTATGGAATAAAACCTAACTTTCAACATATAAGAATATTTGGTTCCATTGGATATACACCTACCAAAAGAAAAGAGAAAGAAACTGGATATGAAATGTGTGAAGATGTTGTTAGTTGGGTATGATCATGAGAATTACCGAATGTATGATCAGAATAAAATAAGAATTACAGTGTCACGGGATGTGAAATTTGAAGAAAGCAGTATACCAGAAGAAAAACAAAATTATACTGTAATGAAATTAGATAAAGAGGAAAAAGAACAGTCAATATCACTATCCCCACAAAATGAGGTTCAAGATCAATATAATGTACCTCAAGAAATCTCTTCTGATGAAGATAGTATGAAGAGTACTGAAGACACAGATGACACCTATCGTCCTCCAAGAAGTATTCGTTTACAGCAAGAAGAACAGAGAAGTATCACATTACGTCCTCGGCGAAATAATAAACTGGAAGTTAATTTAACTGAAATAGAAATACCCAATACTTATGAAGAGGCGATAAATAGTGTCAATTGTCAAGAATGGAAGAAAGCTATAGCTGAAGAGCATGAGAATAATAATACTTGGATAATAACTGATAGAACTCTATTACTTCTAAATGGGTGTTCAGCACAAAGAAGAATATAAATGGGGAAATTGAAAAATACAAAACAAGACTATGTGCCCGAGGTTTTACCCAAGTAAAAAGTTTGGACTATAATGAGACTTTTTCCCCCACAAGCAGGTATGACTCCATCAGGTTATTACTTAGCATAGCCGCAAGAGAAGACCTACAAATAGAGCAGTTCGATGTGAAGACAGGTGTGAGGTGCCAGAGGGGGTGGAAGCCAAGCCTTCAAAAGTATGTAAGTTAGTTAAATCTATATATGGACTTAAACAATCTTCTAGATGTTGGAATAAGAAGTTTTGTTCATTTTTGACTACTTATGGGTTTAAATCTTGTCCATCTGATAATTGTGTATTCGTGGGATATTTTAATGATATCAAAGTAATATTAATTCTTTATGTTGATGATGGATTATTACTGGCCAAAAGTAAAATTGTTTTATCTACGATATTATATGATTTGAAAAAAAACTTTGAGATAAAGATTTTAAAGTTTAACTCATATGTAGGAATGGAAATAAATAAAACAGAAGGATGTATAAGTTGTATAAGTATGAGTCAAAAACAGTATATTAAAACAATAATTGATAAAATTAATTTGTCGGATGCTAAAAGTAGCAGTACTCCTGCCGATGTAAATGTAAATTTATCTGAGAATACAAACAATGTGCCTATTAATTTCCCATATAGAGAGGCAATGGGAGCATTGTTATTCTTAACTAGTGTATCTAGACCCGACATAGCATACGCAGTGAATGTTGCAAGTAGATATGTTAATGATCCTGGTCCTTCACATGTGACTGCAGTAAAGAGGATCTTACGCTACTTGATTGATACAAAAGAAATGTCTATTGTTTACAAAGGTAATTTAGAATTTATTGGCTACTCTGATTCTGATTTTGCAGGTGATTTGGATACTAGGAAATCGAATATGGGTTATATATTTTTAAAGAATGCGGGTCCCATCACCAAGTCGTAAACAAAACACTGTGGCGTTATCTACAACTGAATCTGAGTACATAGCTGCCAGTGAAGCATCAAAAGAAATATTATGGCTTAGACAATTTTTGTATGATATTGGGGAGCCACAAAACTTTGTTACATTAAACATAGATAATAATCAGAGTGCAATTAAACTAATTAATAATCCTGTATATCATAAAAGGAGCAAGCACATTGATATAAAATATAACTTCATAAGAGAGAATGTTGAAAAGAAAATAGTTAATATTAAATATGTGGAAAGTTCATGCCAACTGGCAGATTTTTTGACCAAAGCTCTGCCTGTAAGCAAGTTTAATAGTATTAGAGATAAGATCTTGAATAGTGTTAGATCCTATTATGTGTCTTATAGTTAAGGTTTCTGGATGTAATAGAATTACCTAGGTTAAAAGTAAATTTCAAAGTTGTTTTAAAAAGTAAATAATGATGTCACCTTGTAAATTAAGTGGGATAAATAAATTTAAAGGTGTCTTTTATGAACGAACCAAGCGTTTAAGGTATTTGTAAACGCATTTTTAAGTTTTGTTTTCTGGCCGTGGGTGACGTTGTTGTGTTCTCTTTAAATGTCAACGTGAAATAAGAAAGATTTGTTTAGAAGAAATAAAAGTTTAATTTTTTCATTTTCAACAATTCTTACGTATTTTACTGAAATATCACCAAATCCCAATAACAAAATCAAAAGTAGGTACGAAACAAATTAGGGGACTACAATTTTTTTTTCAGGTCGGTGCCAGCACTTAAGAAAAGTACCTATCAAATATTTAAAAAAAACCGCAATATTAACAAAATTAAAACTTTGACAAGGAAAAATTCTAGTACAAATACTACATACAGTTAGGTAGGATTGCTCGTAGGTACATAATCATATATGTGATACAAGTACGACACATAACAAGCGCATTAAAATCACATCGAAACGTCTACTCGCAACGACGTGTGCCCGTTCGGGTTGAACGCGGGCGTATAGCCTCCGCAGGCGAGGGGCGACGCGACGCCCTGACCCCGCTCACCACGCCCCCTGGCGGGGGCGTCGCGACACCCGTTATGTCAAAATTTAAGAATCATTGTGGTGATGGTGACGGTGAGTACTATAGATATTTATACGTGTTCTAAATCTAAATAATACATCTATGGTGAGTACCATATTATAAAACGAAGCCATAAACCGTCTTATTACAAAAAACTAAATAAACCTTGCTTTAAACCCGACCTATCAAGTCCAGGCTTATCTGCAGAACCATGGTCTAAATTTGTCCGTATTACAAAACTTAAAAAAACCGTGGTCTTCTTAGTACCGTCATTTGAACCGTTGTCTTTATATCAACCACAGATTAATACAAATATTATTCGTTCACCATGATATCATTCAATTGCAACGTTCCGTATGCTCAGAAAAGAAAACTTTTTGTTAATATGCTAATGATTATATGATGTTTAGGAGTGTTAAAAATATTGACAATTTGTTATTTTGCATGGAACATTTATTATTTCGTCGATTGCAGTTTTGTTTAGGTTTAAGCACATTACGTATTAATTACTACTAAATAATACAGCATAGTACCTGTAACGAAACGTAACATTCTCACGCGATATATGAAACCATAACATTAAACAAAACCATCGCAAGTTGAACAAAGTTCATTTAGCAGTGGAATTTTAAGTTATCGAAGTCTCTAATAGAACAATTGCCTCTTTGTTAATAGTATTACCTTCTTTAGTCATTTTAATATTATATTGTGATATGGGATTGATGCGAACACGAATTTATGTTGTGTTGGCGTGGCGTTCCCAACAACTCAGCGGCTTCAATATCCTCAATATCAATCAAATCGACCATGTTAATATCCATTTTCGGGTAAAAACAACACAACATAGTGAAAAAGATGCTTTAACCTAAAAGAGAAACTTTGACAGATATGATTTAGACCACCGTTTGATCGTTTAAACTAGGGGCCGCCGAGGTTTAGAGTTAGACCATGATTTAAACTATGGTTTTTCGAAAAACCACGATTTGTAATATCATTTTTGTTTAAACCGTAGTTTATGGAGGTTTAAACAAAAATGATATTTAAACCTTGGTTTTTAGTTAAACCGCTTTTTGTAATAAGACGGAAAGAGATTTTTCTAAACGAATAACAAAAACGTATGTTCCTACGTCTGCGTCTAAAAAAATTTGGTTGATATGTAAAATATCTTTTAGCTCCGTTTTATAACGGAAATATAGTTTCTATTTTGATTAAGTTTTATTTTCGATGGCTTTGTTGGCACCGACCTCAAAACAACATTGTAGGTCCCTAATTTGTTTCGTACCTACTTTTGATTTTGTTTTGTTGGTTAATTTCGTGTAATAAGTAAAAATATTATTTCCTAATGTTGAGTTTACTACTTTTTTTATTGTATAATTGCATATCACATGTGTGAGTACTGAGAACATTTACAAGTTACCATTTACTGGGTACGTCTTTCATTGACTTGAATGTGCCCTGGCGGCTGAGAGTGTCATGCTCACTGAAATGTCTCGCTGACGGTGGCGTGTGTGTTGGATCATTAAGTTCCCTTCAAAATGGTTGAGCTAAATGGTGCTGATCCATGCGTCATGTTCGTGAACGGGCGCCGTCAGTAGGGATTGGTCATCTCTTAGCGGCCACGGTTTATTTTAATTTATATAAAAATGAAATGTTTTTAACAATATTTTGATTTAAAAGAGTGTCCGTGGAGTTTCTTGTCCGTTCTTCTCCATAGGTACCTACTACGCTTTGAAATGGGCAACTATTTCATTTTTCTGACTGACCGACCCTTTGACAATTCAAAAGTACCTGTAATTTGTTTATTTGAAATAAATGCTTTTAGTTTGAGTTTGAACAAGTGAAGCGTATGATATCGGCTTTATTAAGCCCACGGCTGTCTGCAGAACCGTAAGGGTGACCGCTGAGCCGGCTGTACGGCTGTGCGGCTGTACCTGTGTATAAAGGAGCGGCTCTCGAGGTAGCTCATGCCGGACGCAATCTGCGTCGCCATGTACATGAGCACGACGGCGCCGGGCACGGCGTCGCGGCTGCCGGCGCGCAGGTAGTCCAGCAGGTTGCCGCGCGACATGAACTCCGTGAGAATGTAGAAGGGCGGCTCCCGCGTGCACACGCCCAGCAGCTGCACCAGGTTGGGGTGGCGCATCTCCTTCATGATAGCCGCCTCCTCCAGGAAGTCCTTCAGCGCCATCGTGTCGTCCTTCAGCGTCTTCACCGCCACCTTCACACAAACGTTACACTTATACACTATGTTGATATGCTGTCGACAATACCGACATCTTCAAGGCTCGTGCAGACCAGCGCGACACGCGACGCGACACAAAGGCACGAGCGGTGCCTTTGTGTCGCGTCGCGTGTTGCGCCTGTTTGAAAGAGCCTTTACTCGGAACTACATTTAAACAAACATACATAATAAACTTACGCCTACTTCCCATGGGAGCAGGCAGAAAGTATACAACGCCACCTGCTACGATCCTTACATCCTACTCCTTTTGCTTTGTTTACGTTCATACATCTGGTCATATACACTCGCCGGTTGCAAGTAGGTACTTACTACGCACCTGACCTTTCTGAGTAATCACCAAAAAGGTCACTATATGTTCTTCTAGGGCGTCCCCTCCCGCCGTTTCCACTTTATATTATCGTATTTTTAAGAATCCGGCTTCCTAAAAATGTGACCAGCAGAAGATTGCTTAATTATTTAACCAGATGTAAAACGTGAACGAGGCAGAATGAGCAAGAACCGTAGCAGGTGGCATTCTGAAGTTTCTGCCAACCCCATTGGAAAAAAGGCTCGAGTTTATGAATAATTATGAGCTGCTAAGAACTTTAGTTTTACCTCATCGCTTTGTTCGTGTCTGACGAGGCGACAACAAAAACAAGTGAAAGTTAGGAAGTCTTCTGTGCCACTTTCTATTCCTACCAAAATCACTAGGAACAGGGGCAATTAGTGCTGATTCTCAGTCTAAGGGATAAAATAGTTTTCGTTTTCATTCTTTTTCCCATGCAGTAAAGAAGCGGAAAGATCGTCCATACAAACCGTAATAGCTCGAAACTTTTTATGGTTGATTTGGAGAACAATAACTTCCTGCTCTCTTAAAAATAATATGTACCGCAAAGTTGTTGGCAGTAACTAAGCTAATGCTACCACACGTAACGATTACTTGCCCTCAATAGCCACGGATTAGTGGCTGTAATATTGTGCTGTCCAACATCATGTAAAGCCACCCTACATCTACACACCTCTATTCTGTATGGAATTAACACGAAAAGATTATAATACAAACCTGTTCGTGCTAGGGGCGCGCGAAATACACGGGAGGGGTGTACCGACTATTCAATGTCCAAAAACATTTAGCGGCTATCTATTTTGTGATTTTTCACACTAACTTTGCACCAAATTGCTTACAAACCTAATAAATACATACAAACTTTTCACTCTTATATCTCATTTCGGACTGAGTTTAGAGATATGTATGTCAAATAAGTTTCGTTTGTTACACTATTCTATTCTAGAAAAACAAAATTTGGATGATGGCCGCGAGAAAAAAAAAGAGACTAAAAAAGACTTAAGAAAGACAAAAGACAAAAGAAAAGACTTTCAAGCATTTTGACTTTGCACAAGTTTGGAATCAAAAATTGAAAATCACACAAGCCTAGATATTTGCGCAAATTTCGTCCAACACACGTAACGATTTACTTGCGCAAGTAAATCGTTACGTGTGTGGGTGGCTACCATAAGGCACCCCGACCACAAGTGAGCTAAGTGCGTATAAAAAGACGATCGATTGTTATTTTTAGGAGATCATAGTGAGAATTATTTGGGATCGATTAGGACATGCCTACAAAAAATCCCGAGCTATACCGTGGCAATCAGATGGTTTTGCGCAAATACGTTTTAAAATATGATTATTTACGTTCTAATTTCAAATTTCCCTCCTCATTTGTTAATAAGCTTGACGGCACAGCAAGTGGCGCCGTCTAATTGTGTTACAAAGTTATTAGGAATCACCAAAGAGGTCGGATAAGAGTGACGCCGGCTGATTACTGTTACTAGCAGAGCGTCGCTGCGCCGCATCGATGGTTGCGTGGCGGCTCTTCTGATGACAGAGATGATATCAGGGGAGCCGTTGTCGTACTACGGTCACGATGAACTACTATATTCCGGTACAATCCTGATTTTATTGAAGTTGCTAAACCACTAATACGATGACCATTTCTGATAAAGGTGGATTGCCGTTCAGCTTTTGGAAATATGACACTTTCGTGTGATGATTTTTTACGATTTCAAATGTTTGATTGCTCACCGGTTAAAGCTTTGGACCCAAAGGTTTAACCGGTGTGTTATCTATACACACAGTGTGACATCTGCTTCAATTAAATAATTATCACTCCTGAACGTAAACGAGGCAAAAGTGGTATGTATATATGATAGCAGGTGGCGTTCTGTAGTTTCTGCCTCCCCCATGGGAAGAAGGCGTGAGTTTATGTATGTATGTTTCAGTCGTATCTCTAATTATAAAACATCTGCATTTTTTGTACCTACTTTCGATGCAAATAATTATTTATTCCACAATTTTCAATATTGCACCTACCACTGTTTGTCTCTGCATCACCCAAAGGTTGACTGGTAGAAAATGCCTATGGCATTAAGTCCGCCTCTGTACTTGTATGTGCTTAAAGTGTTAAATAAATAAATAAATAATTATTCTATTCTAAGGAAAATCCGAAAATTTTATATAAAAAATGTTATTTAGCTAGCTGTGTAAGGCAGTGTAATAGTGGTACTGACGGTGATGTTGCCGCGCTTCCAGGCGGCCTCGTACACGTCGCCGTACTGGCCGCCGCCCAGCTTGTGCTTCATGACGATGTCGGTGCGGTCGATCTCCCAGTGGTCGGGCGGCGCCAGCGGGAACACGGTGGGCTTGTTGCGCTTAGGCGCGGGGTACAGCAGCTGCGTGATGAGCCCATCGCCCACTAGCGAGTGGTGGTGCACCAGCTCGGCCAGCGTGCCGAACTTGGACTCGGACGTCACGTACACCTTGCCGTCCGCGTCCTCGTTGATGCGGTAGTGGTACACGCGGCCCTCGTAGCGCAGCGAGATGCTGCGCTGCCCCGGGCTCGACTCCGACTCGCGCACCTGCAACACGCACCGCGTACGTTACTGACTACGTCCTCACGGCCCCGTCTCATTCCATGCACATAGAGCGGGGTGGGGGTTGTGGGAGTATCAAGCATAGTCTTTTGCATTCGTAACATTACGCACTACACATAAAAGCGACATTCCAAAAAATCCAATAACTAAGTTTGTAAAGATTTGTGTTCAAATTTTTCTCTTTTCTTTCGGGCATTTTTACTTGATTAGGTAGATGTAAAAAATGCGAAGCATTTTGACTTGGTGGTGGAATTTTTTACAACCTATAAAAATTTGTAGTTCAGCGAACAGTAGACCTCGCGAGCGCAAACTTTTTTGCGACAATTAATATACCACTATGGCAAGACGATAATTAAACAGAAATAAACTAACCCACAACTAATCAACTACTATCTGTTAAACACGAGACTACTTTTGAACCTATTTTACACCTAACAAAACGTAGTCACACAAAATGTTCGACGAGACCTAACCATTTGACGAGCGACAACGATAGCGCGATCTAGCGGTGCACAGTAGCGCCATCTAGTGACCTTGTTGTAAAACTAACATAAATATTGGTATTAAAGCTTCGTTTTAGAGAATTCCGAAAACTATTTTAAAAATTCTCTAGTTTTTTAATGAGAAAGTGGTCCCAGGTGATCCATCAATCACTACCTAGTAGTTACAGGGCCGATTCCACTGGTAGAAATCTAAAACTGAGTAATTTACTGCATTTTGAGGACTGCCTCGTTGGTCTAGTGGTCGCAAGCGCTACTGCTGAGCATGAGGTCCTGGGTTCGATTCCCGAGTCGGGCAAAGTGTTATTGGGTTTTTCTATCTGAAATTTCTCAGTAGCAGCTCGGAGTCTGGATTTGTGCCCGGTTGATGGCAATAGGCTCGCCCCCTATTACATGGGACTTAAACATAACTGGCGAAATGTGGGTGTACCTACTACAGGGACACCTCTGCCCAACCCTTCGGGGAAACAAGGCGTGATGTTATGTTATGTTATGTTTGAGGAGTTATTCTGTTCATCACGCCGAAGATCCTCATCAGATCTTTGCCAAAATTTTATGAGACCATTTAAAGTTACTAACTACCTTACAAATTAAAAAATAATCATCGAAATCGGAACTCGTAAGGCAGAGATATCCAGTAACCCCATTTTTGCCCCTTTTTGGAGGAAGTACAAGGGGTACTCTTCCTCCTTCAATCAAAAATTCTTGAAAGTCGTAAAACCTGTCTAAAAAGTTTCGTCCAAATCGGTTGTAAAGTACGACCTGTAGAGGAGTACCAACAAACTAACAAGAGGAAAGCAAGTTTTGCCAGACTTGAAGCAGAGACGCTTCGCTCGCCGAGTCAAGGACATAACCAACTTTTTTTTAAATAAAATAATGGCTCTTCTGAAAATAATGGTTACATATGGCTTGTTTATACTAGATATTATGGATTTAAAATGTTAAAAACTAAAACCCAACTACAACAAAAAATCCGGAGTCACACGTATTAGGGCAGGCATAAATCGAACATATTACGTGTGACTCCGGATTTTTAATTTGTCTGTGTGTGTCTTGTTTATACCTTTTTAGTTGACTTTTTTGTCGTAGTTGGGTTTTAGTTTTTATATCATTTATTTTTATTTAAATTATTTTGGAGTTACACAGGTCACTCAGAAAGTTTTACGACTAACAGTTTTTGTCTATGGGACACTGGCTGGTTTTGATGTCAATTAAAAGTATGACTATTTATAACAAAAAGAAAAAACATTCCAAATTTGAAATTCCCTTTACATTTTTTACGAGCAAAATCAAACTCTGTCTCACTGAAAAATAGATTTACAATGAAAACATTTTCGCGCAATGATTTTGTACGATTTCAAATGTCGACTAAAACCAGAAGAATGAAAGACTTCGATTGGCGTTCATAGACAAAAGCCCTTCTAAAGCGACTGTTTTTCGCTGGTTCAGCGAATTTAAGCGTGGTCGAGTAACTTTGGCGGACAAAGAAAGAAGTGGCCGCCCTATGACGGCTGTTACAGATGAAAACGAGCTGGCTGTGAAAAAATGTATTCAATAAAATAGGAGAATTACATATGAAGAGATTCAGCATATACTGCAGATTGAATGCTGGACCGCCATCGGCAAACTCTGCTTAATCAGGCTATTACGTATAAAATAGCAAATATCGCGCAGAAATCAAGCGATCAATCGCTTAACGTTATAAAAGTCGCTCGGCTAACAAAAACCATGCGTAATACGAAATAATCGCGATCATCATGCGATCACTGCACATTTTAGTTGACTGATTGTTCCCTAGAGGAACACTAAACACTAAACACTATCGCTAGTTTGCTATAGTGTGGCTATCGCTGATAAATAATACGGATTTGCGATTTTAGAGCAGTTATTGCGCAAATTTCGCTATCGCTAGGCTTCTGCAAGATAGGTAATAAGCCTGTCGAACGCCGCTAGGAAGCGCTAGCGCCCCGATTAGTCAAATCATTGCCGTATTTCCGACTTGAACATATATTACAGAATACAGGTTAAAAGCCATCAGTTCATGTTTCATTTCAGTAATCATCGAGTTGGTTTGTTCGTTCAGCAGAGAAAATGCAATACATGGTGACTCATTGATACGGTTAACTAAACAACTTAAATTCAAAGAACCTAAGGATCCGTGTTGAGCGGACTATAGAAATATCTTGTGTGGAGTTGGAGCGGCTTGTTGTATTGAGCGCGTACTGGCCACCGTCAACAATTTATGACTGCTTTGAGAGCGTCATGGTCATGGATGATGTGTAGATTTTTAGTAATAAAAACTTACTTACTTACTAATAAAAATGCAGGGATTTTGTGACTTATCACTTAAATTTAATTGGATTTGGGTATTTTTTGCTTAAATTAGATTTACTTAATGACTTTTCGAATTCAGTTCAGAGGATTTAGTGATTTTAGGAATTGGAAAATAACGACTTAGGCTAATAACTCACGGAACGGTTTCAGCCGCGCCCGCGGCGGTGCACAGTGGGTCGAAACTGCTGTTTGAGGGACATAGGGTATTTGTTACAAATTCCATTTAAAAAAATACTTAGTAGTGAAACGTTTTTCTCTAAAACTGATAGTTTGCCAAACAAAAAAAGAATTTTCAAAATCGGTCCACAAATGAGGGAGAAATCGGTGGACATACATAAAAAAAAAAAAAACATACGCGTCGAACATATAACCTCCTCCTTTTTGGAAGTCAGTTAAAAAGTACTTTTCATTAATAATATCATAGGTAAAATAATTGTGTTACATAAAATATTTATAAATAAGGAATATTAATAATTTAAAAACATTATATTTATCAATAAAGAGGACAAAAAAATACATTTTCTATATTAAAGCAAATAATAATTTCTCGCATCACAGGAGTTGATGAAGAGCTCATCGAAAGGTTCTACATAATTTTGCAGACAGTGGCTTCTGGTGAGCAAGTGGACCTTCAAAACTGTATGACTTTACAAGATATTGCGTTTGCGTAAAAAGAATTTTCACTTAAAGCAGTAATAAAGATTGGTGATTTTGAAGGCGCACTCAGTTCGGATGGTGACCGGTTTTACGAATTTTGCCGATGCTACACATGACATCTAAGTTTTATCGTACTGTACAGTTATATCCGTGGTACTACATGCCTTCTAGCGTACATTTGTTGCTAGTGCATGGTACGGATATAATTAAGCATTTTGGACTTATACCAATCGGGAAACTATCGGAAGAAGCATCGGAGGCTCGAAATTAAGTCTTTCGTAAATATAGAGAGCACCATTCTAGAAAAGTAAGTAGAACAGCGACAAATGAAGATATTTTGCATAATCTTCTCTTGTCGTCTGATCCAAAAGTGACCTTTCTAAGGCCAAGAATGCCCAAACAACGGAGAATGGTTCTCTCACCAAGAGCAGTCGAGCTTTTGGTGTCTCTTCCAACTGAACCCGAATTAAACTTTATAGATGTACATACTTTACAAGATAGTGATAGTGATTAATTTTCTTAGAGTTTAGTTGTTTTTTCATTGTAGAGTCAAATAAAATAACTATAACACCATTTTTTTTAATAATTTATAGGTACTCATTTATTTTTTAGTTTTGTTTAAAAGTATTATTCATTGCTTTAATTTTGAAAATATGATTTTTTGTACTTTTTTTGATAAATATAATGTTTTGAAATTATTAATATTCCTGAATTATAAATATTTTATGTAACACAATTATTTTGTCTATGATATTATTAATAAAAAGTACTTTTTACTTACTTTTTTTTTTTCATTTTACTGAACCTCATAACTCTTGAAAGGGCAACTATGGGTGCACGCTGATAGCGTATAAATATAGCCAACAAGCCAAAGAATAAGAATAAAGTAGTTTTAAAGCAAGATCTGTCAAGACTAGATCTAATTTTAGCAGTTTCTGTTGCATTCCATGCAACAAAAATAGAAAATATTTTTTTCCAGGCCAACTATCAGTTTTAGAGAAAAACGTTTCGAAACAACTATTCATCAAATTGACGAGATCTTTCGATAGGTATTTTTTTTTTAATGGAATTAGCATAAAAAAAATCCCTATGTCCCTCATATAGCAGTTTCGACCCACTGTGCGGTGGTGGGTGCAGCGGGACCAGCAAAAAATCGCGCAAACCGCGGGCATGAACCGCGTCGTTAAGTACTTCATAATTAATTGTAATTATAGTTAATCAATTTTCATATTGACATAGTTTATCATTATTTATTATGTTACTTAACATCTCTAGTGTTTCTTTTTTTATACTTTTGCATGCCTTTTGGTTAAATATGGCTGTTGCTAATTATATTTTTTATGTCACCGAGTTTTGTACTTACCCATATTTGCAAAATAAATAGCTTATCTTACAATCCCATGTACTACGTGTTCGTACGAGTGTTTACGGTCCCGCCACCGCGGCGGGCGCGGGTGAAAATCGCTCCGTGAGTTTCTAGCCTTAGCGACATTTAATTAAAAAAAGGATGAGACCAACTCATAGACAAAAAAAAGTTATTTTTTGAACTGGTAAACTCAATATCGATAAAAATGGACTTGGTGACTTTTAGAACTAAGGTATCCAATTATAACCACTGCACAGCTGATTATGATTACATTTATTAAGCAAGATAAAGAACTGGCTAAGACTAAGAGAGATATCACTATCACGTATTCTTGGACGCGCGTAGTTTAGAGAAAGCCTTGGGCTGCGACTCACCAGGAAGCTGCCGTTGATGCCGGAGGACAGCAGGTACTCGGCAGCGTTGCGCGAGATGGGCCCGTGGTACCACGAGTGCTTCTCCAGAGAGTTGACGGGTGTGACGTAGTTGCTGGGCACCCAGCCCACGCCGCCACCCAGCGTGTGCGCTTCGCACCACTCGCCGCTCTTGTTGTAGCTCTTGATGCGCACCTGCTCGCCTGCGCGCACACAACCACCACTCACTGTCGTGGACACATTCACGGGCAACCACCTCAAAGGAATTACTAACAAAGAGGGACTCATTAAGAAGATAGTCACTGCAATTTAATAGGTACGTGTTTATCTCTTATTTCGGTAGGGTGCTTTATCATGCTTGAGCGTCTGCATCATGATTTTGTCCACAAAATTATCATACGAACTATCAAGTACGCGCGCAAAATATAAAAAGTTGATGATTTCGAAAACTACTATAGTTTCCCCCTCTTATTAAAATCTGTCCGTAGCCTATTTATTCCCAGGAATACGAGATCACACGAAAGAATAAAGTTTAAATCGGGTTCATTTATGCCGATATCAGTACTTTGAGCTCATCGATCACTCTAGTGATCGAGGTTTGAGCGGGATTAAAGTGGGCCAACCCCTATCCGAATACGTTCAGAAGTTGCACTCGTGTCCACTAGACAGGCAGGTGGTGCGAGTGCGAGCCGTATAAATTCCTCCTGTACCCTAATTGCGTAACTTATTTTCGTAAACAATTGTCGTGATTTCTTTGATTTAATTTAAAAAATGTATAATTTTATATCGATTTACAATATCCACTGTGGCAACACTGTCAAAATACAAATTTTAATATTATAAGAAGCTTCTAAATGTATTTTCATTATGGCAACTGAATGTATTGTTTTACTTTGGCAACACTTAGAAATGACGGTTATGATATTATCGTTATTTCTGGTTGGGGCAAAAGTCGTTTTAAATGGTAAAATGTAAATGCATAGTTGTGAAATAGTACAGTAGTGTGGATACAAAGTATTAGCAAGAAAAGAGTGTTTTCTTTATAAGTCAGAAGTGACAAGAACCACGAGCCATATTGTAGGTGAAATCGTAAGTAGTTTTATGAAATCTTTACATTATTAATTATTTTTGTCCCAGATAAGTTCAGTGAGCAGTGAGTGTTGTTATTATGTCGTTTCATGATTCGGTAGCAATCATTGTGGCGTATTACCCAGATGGTTAATATTGAAATCATAGTAATTGGGCCGATGCACGTGCCACCTTTGGTCGAGGCTACTCCTCGATAGGGTAATCGTTGCGTTGGACTAATTATAATAAAATAATAGTTGGGCCGATGCACGTGTTACCTTTGGTCGAGGCAACTCCTCGATAGAGCTATAATTGCATTCGACAACAACTTTTTACACAGCCCCGGCAGGTATCGGCCGTAGCGGACCCCGTCAATTCTGCTGACATCGCGCGTGGAACACAACGCGCCGTCGACCCGGGCTTGGTCCTTATCGGACGGCGAGCTACCCATTGCTCACCGTCCGCAAGCCCGCGCCTACGGTGGCCGAAAATCGGCTCGCGATTCCCGCCCAGGGCGTTTCCTCCTGCGGCGGTTAGGGGCGTGAGGGCGCGAAATTTGCCTTTCTCTCACGCGTTCCGGCTCCTCCTTCGCGAGCATTACCACTTCGCAGAAGGAGGTGACGGCCTGCCATTTCCTCTCGCTCCGTACCATGGCCTGAACCAGGGCCGGACGCGAGAGATCACCACCGCCGATCGCCTCCACGAGGACACGGCGAAACAGCCGTGTCCGGTGAGGACCTGCGTCAGGCGGAAGGTGAGGACGCCGTAGCACCTCTCTAGCCACTCCTCAAAGAGAGGTCTTATCGCCCCAATTGTGGCGTGCCCAGCGCTGGGTTGCGACAATCGCGCTCTCCATGCCACCATGAGATCCCGCCGGAGCTCTGTCCGCCGTGCCGCGATTTCTTGCGACATCGGAGTTAAGCCCCGGCGCTTCGCGTCCTCGCGCCACTCCCAAATGTGCGCGAGGACCTTGGCCTCCAGATCCCATGGCGGTAATCCGGCAAGGAGGCTCGCCGCCTCGCAGGAGACCGTGCGGTATCCTCGGGCCAGCCGGATGGCCATGACCCTCTGGGACGCGTTCAACCAGCGGGCTGGCCGCAGCCTCAATGAACGCGCCCACACCGGTGCCCCGTAAAGGGCCAAGGACTGCACGACCCCCGCGTAGAGCCTCCGGCAGGAGGCGTTTGGACCTCCTAGATTGGGCAGGAGCCGCTTCAATGCAGCCCCGGCCCAGTCCAGTCTGGGAGCTAAGCGTCGGAAATGCTCCACGAAGTTCCACCGGCTGTCGAGGACGAGTCCCAAATACTTCATCGTCGACTCGACGCCAATGTGAACCCCTCCCGCCATTACCTGGGAACCCGACGATGGCGCACTCCGAGGACCATAAAAACCCATGGCCTCGGAACTTGTGCAGGGCCACCTCGAGTCCTATCTGCCGGATTCTGTCGACGATTGTCGCAACCCCGCGTGTCGCTATCGGCCGCCGCCTGGTACGACCTCCCCTACGCCAGGACCAGCGTGTCGTCAGCGTAACAAACGACGCTGACGCCGTTAGGGAGGTCGGCGCGTAGCACCCAGTCGTATCCGATGTCCCACAGATGCGGCTCCAGGACCGATCCCTGTGGGACACCGCACGACATCTCTCACCAGTTCCACTCTCCTTGGTGACCGGGGTAGATGACAGCCCTGTCCGTCAAATAGGCCTCGACCACACGACAGAGGTAGGTCGGCATCCGGTGATACCGAAGTGCCTCCCTCATGCAACTCCAGGGCAGGGTGTTGAAGGCATTGGCGATGTCTAGAGACACCGCCAAGATGACCCCACCCCGGGCCACAGCATCCCCCGTCTTGAAGGCCCGCACGCGCATGATGGCGTCCGCCGTAGAGCGCCCCCTGCAGAAACTGAACTGGCTCTCCGCCAAATCCGGCCCCACCCGCACCAGCTGCCCGACGAGGCGGTCTGCCATTGCAGACCGCCTCGTCGGGCAGCTGGTGCGTCGGGCAGCGGTGACCAGGTGGGCAAGCTCTTTGAAAGAGTCATTACTCTTTCAAAGAGCTTGCCCACCTGGTCGAGCAGCACAATGGGAGAGTCTGCTGGGCGCCCCAGCTTCCTGATGAGGACCAGTTTTTTCAGTCTTCCAACGAAGTGGGAACTGGCCCCTCTCCATGCATGCGCTTAGGAGCCCCCTTAGTCGAGACCCGAGAGCCCCAATGGCCAGGACCCAGGCTTTTCCGGGTATGCCGTCGGGTCCTAGGGCGGTATTCTTCGCACTCATCTTGCGTATCGCCACTCTCATCTCTACCTCTGTCACCTCCGGAGGCATTGGACAATTTGGAAAATAAAAAAATAAAAAATTCTGCGAGTATATGTTGGGAATTATTTCACTTTGAATAATCTGAGTAGTATTTTAAGTCTGTTCCGTTCACTGAATTTTCTGAGCAGCTATATAGTTTGTTGATGGTACTTAGTGGTTGGTTTGTTGGTGGTTTGGTTACGGTTTGACAAACAGCATGTTGGAAATAAAAATGATGTTGAAAATGTAAAAATAACTAATTTATTAAATTAGCAACTGGACATTGTACACTGCACATTGTACTCATTCCAAAAAGGAACAAAATTGAACAGAAATAAAAAGAAAACGAATTTAGACCACAGACAAACAAGTGGCTAAGAATAAATAAGTTTAAGTATTTGCAGCAGCATAGATTTTGTTGATTGTGGCAATTCAAAATGATTTATTTGCATAAGGTTCTTAAGATAATATATCGATCTCATAATATGCCTTTAATTTCGGCGTGAAATTTTACTATTATATTTATATGATAATTTTTATGACTAGTGACTGCATTAGCTATAATATAATAAAATGTATACTGTAGTCTCCTATGCGGCTTGCACTCAGGTTCAGCCATGTAGGTGAGCTGTTCAGAGATGTACGAGTATAGTGTAGATAGAGGTTTTGATCTCTTCATTTATTCTCTTTATTTATTCTTCTTTGTTCTCTTCTTCATTTATACGATAAACATTATTATATTTACATGATAATTTATATGACTAATGACTGCATTAGTCTTCGCGCGAACTCGGTAACGTTACGTAAAACGTTACGTAAACGTTACGTAACGTAAAAAAATGTCTTCCGAAAAGTTAAAGTGTATAAAGTGTAACATCGTTATAAACGAGTTATTATGTTTTGTGCAGAACAAAATTGACATAATGGACAAATAAAGTTTAATTCGGTTGTGTGTAAGCTCATATACAACCGCGGAAATTACTGCAGCGAAGGATTTGTTGTTTGAATCAATATTTACGAGTACCCGCAACATTTCGCGACGCAAGAACCGTGAACAAAAAGAAATAGAGGATATCATCTGCATATTTAAGAGTACAGATCCTGATAAAACCCCTATTTTTGTTGCAAGGGAATTAGATAAATTACCTCGTGTCCTTCGATCACATTGATGTCACGGACGGCCTTAATAAAGGACATCGTCATATTAAAACCGGAGGTCAGGTACTTAAAAGAATCTTGTGCTACGGTTGACCAACTAAACTCGGTGAAAGCAGAGATAAACGACATGAAATTTGCATCGCTGGTAGATGTGGAACGCACTGGCACCGCAAACGTAAACATAAGACGGGGTGCTTACTTACTGGATAGTGGCCGAGACAGTGGTCCAATCGGTTTGTTAAATATCTTAAACCGTAACAGCAGCAATCGTTTACGTGAGAAAAATTATCTAACTACTGATCAATTGAACTGGCGATCCCCGGTAGCCCTGCAGATAATAAAAACAGTTAGTGATTGTACTACAACATCCGTGCGCAGTGCTCTTGGTAACACGGCCGCTGTCTCCGCAGCTACTGTCACTGCCTGCGAGCCCCAGCCCCGGGTAAGTGGTGGGAGCGGAACGGTCAGCTGCTCGCCGACACACAACGCGAGGCCTACGTCGTCAAACCAGTTTGATAAAGATATAAGTACGAGTACGGCGCCGGCAGCGGCTAGTAAATTCAGTGTCACGATGCATGTAAACAGCGAAATCATTAGCGGAAATAACAGGCGATGGTGAATGGAAATCGCAGCATCCAAAAAACGAGTGGATTTTAGTGCAGGAGAAAAGACTCAAAAACAGACGTTCAGAGTCTCAATTAGTAAGAGGCAAGGCTCCCTGTATGCCTGGGAATAAGTTTAAGTCTGCAAGTGTGACGATAGCTGTTTCTTTCGAACGTTCACAAAGGTACTTCAGAAAATGATATTGCACAGTACGTACTTTCAATAATAAAAGAAAAAGTCACGGTACAGAAAATCAGAATGAAGACAGAAAAAGAATATAATTCATTTAAAATAATGGTTGCGAAAACTAAATTAGACATGTGATATCGGCCGGCCATGATTCGCCACTCAAAATGGCGAGTCATGGCCGGCCGATATCACATGCAGACGTTTCAGACCATATAAAAACCCTCAATCTGTTGGCGTTGTAGAATCTAGAAAACCCACTTAGCAAAATGCATAAGGTTAATTTCATAACATACTACTGTAAGAACATCGAGCGGTCTATTGAAGGCATAAAACAGCTTTGCAGTTTTGCGGACATAATCGCGCTGCAAGAGACGTGGCTACAGCCTGATGACCTAGCGTACCTGTCCAGCGTGCACGAGGATTTTGGAAGCACAGGAACCTATGCTATGGACACGGCTGCCGGTATCATCACAGGTCGGTCCTTCCGTGGAGTTGCGCTATTGTGGCGTAAGGCGGTGTTCCCGTGAGTTTCAGTGATTGCGTGTGCTAATCCGCGTATTGCGGCAAACGTCTGACGACGAATGATAGGCCATTGCTGGTCGTGAGTGTTTATATGCCAACTGATAGCGTGGAAAATGTATCGGAGTTCACAGATTGTCTAAGTTGTATCAGTGCCATTGTAAATGATAGTGATATCGTGTCTGTTTTTATGCTTGGCGACTACAACGCGCATCCAGGTGAGCGTTTTTACCGTGAACTAATAGATTTATCGATGGAGCACGATTGGACTTGTGTAGATACTAGCAGGTTGCAACCGTCGTCAGGAACGTTCACATTTGTTAGCGAAGCTCACGGGAGCAGGCGGTGGCTTGACCACTGCGTTGTGACTGACTCGGCTGTGCATTGTGTAACAGATGTGTTCGTGAAATACGACGTTTATTGGTCTGACCATTTACCGCTAGTTATTACTTGTAATCTCGATGTTGTTAGGCAGAAAACTATTGAGAAAAATACTGTTTATAATAAAATACAATGGGGAAAGAGGAATGCAGACCAATGCAAATATGTCCTATGAAAACGTGTAATTCACAATTAAACCATATTGACTTGTCAGTGGACTTACAAAATTGCTGTAGCAATTATTGTAGTGATCATTGTCATAAAGAGTTAATTAATAATCTATACAGTGATATTGTCAACATTTTATGTTCGTGTGCTACTGCCACGTATAAAAGTAGTCGAGGTAAGCGGAAACCCCTGGCTGGTTGGAACAAGCATGTGAGCGAGGCTCACAGGAATGCCAGGATGGAGTTCAATATATGGTGTTGGTACGGTCAACCGCCCACTGGTCCCATTTTTGACGCTATGATGATGGCACGGAAGATCTTCAAGGGAAAGCTTGAGTGGTGCCAAAAACACCAGGAACAAATTAGAATGGATTTATTAGCAAGACACCATGCTAAATCAAATTTTAAGGGATTTTGGAAAGCTACTAATAGATTGAATCCTAAGCCTGGCGTTCCTGTGAGCGTCGACGGGGTCTCCTGCCCTAGGGACATAGCTGAGGTGTTTAAAAACCAATTCGCAATTAAGTCGACACTGGGGCCGCCGTGCAGGGTGTTCAATGCTGATCCTGAGCGTGCGGAGGTGTCCTCTGTAATTGGTGCAAAGGAAATCAGGCACATTTTGAAGAAGATGACAAGAGGCAAATCCCCTGGGCATGACGGACTCAGCATTGAGCACCTGCAGCATGCTGGTTTCCACTTGCCTCGGGTGCTGGCACTTTTGTTTAATGTGTGTCTGTGTCATTCACATCTTCCGCCTGATCTAGTACGAACTCTGGTGGTGCCGGTAGTTAAAAGCAAGACAGGAGACGTATCGGACAAGTCAAACTACAGGCCTATTTCACTCGCCACCGTCATAGCCAAGGTCCTTGACAGCGTGCTTAACTCACATCTAAATAAGCATGTGCAGCTCTGTGATGCCTAGTTTGGATTTCGGCCTGGGCTATCAACGGAGACTGCTATTGTTAGTTTGAAGCACGCTGTCAGGTATTACACGGATAGAAATACACCTATTTATGCGGTTTTCCTTGACTTGTCCAGGGTCTTTGACCTTGTCCCATACGATCTTCTCTGGCAAAAGCTAGAAGAGACAGCGCTGCCGCCAGAGTTCGTATTACTCCTCAAGCACTGGTATCTGAACCAAGAGACTCAGGTGCAGTGGGCGGGAGAACTGTCGGAGTCATGCCGACCGGAGTTTGGGGTGAGGCAGGGAGGCCTGTCCTCGCCTCTGCTCTTCGGCCTGTATGTTAATGCTCTGATTGAGCAAATCAGCGGCATACGTGTCGGCTGCTACATGGATGGAGTTTGTTTTAACAACATTAGCTACGCTGAGGACATGGTGCTGCTGGCTCCCTCGATCGGTGCTCTCCGAAAGCTACTCAATGTGCGTGAGTCATACGCTGCGACACATAGGTTAATTTATAATAGCAGTAAAACAGAATTTATGGTATTCAGGTTTGGCACCAGGTGTCCCACTACTGTCCCTCCTCTATTAATGAAAGGTCACCCGATTAACAGGGTATATCAATTTAAATATCTGGGCCATCTGGTTACTGATGACCTCAAGGATGATATGGATCTAGAGGGAGCGCAGAGCATTGTCAGTTAGGGCGAATATGCTGTATATATATATATATTGATATTTTTGCTTTTAGTCGATTTATTTGACAAGAATATTTATCCGACCATAGACTGAAAAATCCACAAACGATAATAGCCATTACAGCTAGTATACAAATAGAGATGTAAGTCGCGTGGGTGAATCTCTCATGAGAGACGCCTTTAGCGGGCGTTAATACTGACTACGATATCGTTGAGTTTACACGCGAATAATATAGTAATGATGCGTTGCATTAGTGATCGATGGTTGCATACTATAGTTTTAACCTTTAACTTCAGTAAAATTATTTTCGTCAATAACTTTATTACACGACTGCCCAAAAAGGAGTGTAATGTTTTCAGGGTTCGTGTATGTATTTTGTAAAACTTAATAGTTACAAAAAAATTATACTCAATAGAAAATAGATTGTAAAAAGAATCGCTTTTGTTTTGACGCATATGGCTATCCTACGACCCACCCGTGTTGAGATATACGTAAAGTAAAATTTAGAATGATCGATTATCATCCATTATGATAATGTTGCACCCCACCGAATAGGTGGGGTGCAACATTATGTCTCACTATTCAAACAAGCCAATGCGACGTTCCGTCATCTGCAATTCAGAAACCGAGCATCAATTTTATGCTCGTATGTATGTTGTATAGTTCAATGGTTTTGTAATACCTATCTAGGCACAAAGTAGTACACAGCAGTACGAGTACGACACACACATGGTAGATAGGTATCGGTATCGCAGCGCGCTTAAATGAAGTCAGTTCTGGACATGTACGCGAGCGAGTACAAACCTATTGTGTTCGAAACGTGTGTTGTCAACAGTAAGATACGAGAGAAGTGCTGCTAATTAACGCCTGTGTTGATTCGCTGGCGTGGAAGTTACCTGCCGTCGGGTGTCAGCTGAGCCGACCGGGACACTCGCACAATGGGTACCGAGGGACTCACTGACCGAGTTTGTCGTGTCGCATTGCGCTCATATTATCAAGTTTAGCAAGTTATAGGTGTATACTTGCTAAAGATAGTTTCATCAGGATCGTAGTATAATTAAGCCTCGTACAAACTGGCGCGACGCGACTCTAAAAAAACAATTTTTAAGAAAACTTCCAGTGTCGATTTGCGCCTCGGGCAAATTAGTCGTGTGTATGAGTATACGCTAATTACCGGTTTCGCGATAAGATCTTCTTTGATCGTAGCCGCGCTGCCGCGCTCGGCCTACCGGCCGTTCGATCTAATAAGATATGAGTAACTCGCCCAATGGCGTATTGATAGATGAATGTAGTGATACACAAAGGGAATATTCAGAGGATATAACACAATTGGATATGGAAGTGCCTACACAACTAGAGAAGGGAAGTTTAGAAGGTGATGATGACGATAATTTAGGGAGAAAAAGAGATAGGGAGGATGACTCATCCGGAAGTTGGACTACTGTAAATAGACTAGGGAAGAGAATCGCAAGAAGATCAACTCCAGTTCAGGAGATAAGCTGTAAAAATGTAGAAGAAGCAGTTGAGATATGCATATACAATAAAGAGAAGTTTCCGAAACAATTTGCGTTAGCTAGACTATTTAAAACTAATGAGATAATCGGTATATCACGTGTGAAATATATTAATCCGTACAAATTAATAATCACGTTTGACAATGAATACCATGCCGGAAAAATGATGAATTGCAAAGCATTTAACGAAATGGGTTGGCGTTCACAAAAATATGGGAAGTCGCAGTGTCATACGGGATTATCAGAGATATACAATTGGATCTTTCAATTGAGGAATTTGTTGGTAATGTCTCGTGTAATGCGAAAATCCTATCAGCAGTACGTTTCAACCGTAGAAGTAAGGATACTGACGATAAAGGAGATAACTCTAATGGATGGATTGCAAGCGAGTCTATACGCATTTGTTTTCAAGGTGCACATGTACCCTCCTATATAAATATATACGATATGAGAGCCAAAGTTGAGAGATTCACATTGCCCGTAACTCAATGCTCCAAATGTTGGAGATATGGACATATTGCAAAGATGTGTACGTCTAGTAAAGTTAAATGTCCTAAATGTGGAGGTAGTCATGACAATTGCGATAAAACTACATTTATATGTGTAAATTGTAAGGGTAATCATTTATCCCTAGATAAGAAATGCCCTACTTATTTGAAAGAAAAAAGGTTACGAGAGTTAATGAATGAGTTTAATTGTACATACCGTAAAGCACTGTTATTATATGTACCTGCATCTCCGCCCCCTATCTGTCTGGTTACAAATATTGATGTGACAGAGGAAAACATTCAAACAAGTACATTAGAAAATATTAACCCAGTACAATCATATGAGGAACAGACAAGTTATGCAGATAAAGCTAAAACAGCTGTCATAATACCTGGGCAACAGCAGGCTACTAGTTCGCATCCGAAACGGGAATCGAAACAGAAAACAACACAACATAAAAACGGTGGCAGTCTCATCCGTCCGCGGCCGCGGGCACTGGCGTTATGGATTGGGATTCGGAGGTATCATCTACCTCTTCTATGAGTGAAAGACAAAAAACATCGACACAAACCGATATTTCAAAGAAGTCAAGTGATCATCATAGAACAAACCAAGCGATCATAATCGAAAAGATAAGTCGACTGGTAATTTAATAAGTAACATTACAAATATACTTCTGAAGAAAGGTTCATTTAAGAATAAAATAAACAGCGTAGTTAAAATAATCGTAGAATGGTTGGTAATAATTGTGGTTAATAATTAGCCTGAAAATTCACTAATAAGTAAACTTATTAATGGATTGTCATAATAATTCTCTTGCATTTAATATTGTACAGTGGAATGCACAAAGTCTGCGGCCGAAATCATCATTGTTCGAACAGTTTTTATTTAAAGATAAGATTTATATTGTCGTTATCAGTGAAACGTGGTTTGAACCAGACAGCCACTTTTATTTGAATGAGTATAACCTTTTTAGATTGGACCGTTACGACGGGGTAGCTGTTATCGTTCACAAATCGATTTAAAGCGCAATTGCGTAATATACATAATTATAATCCAGGTATTGAACTCTTGCATTCAATTGTTAAATTGTCAGTTTATTGAGAATATCGTTGCTATTTACTGCCCTTCAACTGTTCGTACTATACCAAGGGATTGGGATAATATATTTTCGATTGCAAAAAACAAAACTTTAATTTTAGGTGACTTTAACGGTCACCATTCCAACTGGTCATATAAAACCGATCAGCGCGGATCTCAGATATTCGATTCTATGATAAATTACGCACTTTTGCAGGAAAACATCCAGGAATCGCAGAGGCAGACGCGTAAGGCAAAAGGTGCATCATTTAGAGGTTTTTGTTCAAGTATCGATGCAACAACTTCTGCTAGTGATATGTGGCGCAAAATGAGATGGGTAAAAGGCCGTAAATCGAAATATCAACATGTTGACTCAACTTTAGCAGAAAGGCTTCTTAATGACCTAACGCCTGATTACGTTTTTCCCCCTGAACCCTGCTTTCAGTCCTGCAATAATAAATTAGAAGCTGTTATCTCTATTCAAGAATTTTAAATCTATGTCCACTACATATTCGTAGGAAATTTCTAGGAGGCAAGTACTGTTTAAAATGTATGTCATTTCGGGAGAGCACTGTAATTAATTTGATTGAGTCGCTAACTACAAATATAAGTAACTCTCAATATTGGAGAGGTAGAAAACAACCTCTATTGGTTTCAAATTACAATGAGCTTAAATCTTCTGCTGTCCACTCGGGTAGGTTGATAGAAATGTTTTCTCTGGAGACATGGGTCAGCAACATCAATGTTCATAAGTCTATTAAACAGAATATACCATCTATTACTAAATCTAAACGACATTATGACTGCAACCGTCTGAGACAAATCTGCACAAATTTTATAGAAGAGGAATATGTTGGTTTTCACAAGATTTACACAGATGGTTCTAAGAGTAGTGCTGGTAGTGGCGCTGCGGTTTGGGATCCACAATTAAATACAAATGTCAAACTTGCTATAGACTCTGATATCTCCATTATGCACGTCGAGTTAATTGCAATAGCAGAGGCTCTTTCTTATATTGACTCAATTAATCATGATAAATTTGTCATTCTAACAGACTCGAAGAGTTCGCTGCAACACTTGGCTCGGTGCACTTCGCCCGTGCGAGGAGTACCGATAGCCTACATGATTTTGGAGTCTATATTTAAATTAGATCAAAGGTCAATCTCGATAGTGTTACAGTGGATCCAATCTCATGTACAGATTCAGGATAATGAAAGAGTGGATCTTTTGGCCAACCAAGCCGTGACAGATGGAATTTCTGTAAATGTTCGTACTTTTATACCGATTATATAAAAATAATAAAACAGCGGTGTACTGATGTGTGGAGTGAATACTTTAACCAGAGGTCAATGGAAAAGGGAATTTGGTACAAGACCATTCAACCACAGCTTCCAGTGTATATTTGGATCAATCAAAATGTTCTTAGCAGAAGTGATTTAGTTATGGATTTAGTTATGACTTCGTTCCGGTCACATTCCATCAAGAAAGTTTGGTTTTCTGATGAAAAAGGTTACGTCACCCAACTGTGAAGAATGTGGAGTAGTCGAAAATGTGCAACATGTTTTAATGGAGTGTGTGCGGAATGAGGCTTTGCGATTTAATTTACTTGGTCCAACAAACAAGTACGACATTGGAGACTGTAACGCTGTCCTGGCTTTTCCTTTATCGGAACAAGCTAGGACAATGTACAAGTTGGCATTTTTTGTTTTAAAATAAGTATGTAGTAAGTAATAACAATAATGTTGGATTTAAAAAGTGTTTTTAGGTTTAGTTATTTTGATGATGTTACAGGGCGACGTTATCGCTCAGCGATAAAGCCCTTAAAATAAAGATTAAAAAAAAAAAAAAAAATCACGGTAGAACAATTACCGGTGTCGCGTTGCGCCGTCGCGTCGCGCGTGTCTGCACGAGGCTTTATGATTAAACTAGATGACCCGGTGAACTTCGTACTACGTGAGATAAAATTTCGACTTTTTTTATTTTTTGTCTGTTCCTTTGGGTGTTTCCTAATTTACCACAGTACTGAGGCGAACAAAAAGAAAAACCTAGCCTTTTCCGAACTATGTAGGGTTCGGATCCAGTCTAACTGGATGTAGCTGAATACCAGTATTTTACATGGAGCGACTGCCATCTGACCTCCACAACCCCGTTAGGTACTGGGTAACACGATACCCCTTGGTAAGACTGGTTGTCAGACTTTCGGGCTTTCGGTTTTTGCAAGACTAACGCAAGGTAATTGATTTTTATTTATATAGATAGATTAGGGTTTCAATCACGTATTCCCTGTTATGCGTATTTCCAGAACACACAGCATAGCTGAAGAGACGTTTATTAAATTAAGCCCAAAAGATCACACAATTTCATTTCATACCTGTTCCTCATCGTGTTACCTGTCTGTTTAACTCCTAGCAGCGTTGCAGTTTTCCTGAACTGGAGCGCACCGGTCAATGTCAACTCATAGCGTTCATACATTTTGCCGCAGAAACACGCAAAATTTTCTTTTGGCACTCAGGCTCTCCAAAAGCGTCATAACTTTCGTAGAAACCACTTTAAAAAGAACTCGGATCAGAGCACAAAACAAAATGGACTATGTACAACGCTGCCAAGCCTTCCAGGGGATAAAGCATCATGCACAAACATGGAAGGAACTTGGATTAAACCAATTTATTATAAATATAGGTACCAGGAGCTGCCTACATTTTAAGGTGAGACCACCTCTTCAACATTTAACACTAAATTAATTAAGGAAGTTCAGCACAAGAATTTCTCAATACTCAATATATTTATTGCTTCCACATGTGAACTTAGGTGGTAGGTTTAACAAAATAATATGATCATTGTGGACCCTGTCGGGCACAGCAAAAGTAGGAGAGAGGAAGAGGGCTTTTAATTTTATTACTTATTTAGTACCTATTTATTATAATTATTTTATAAAACTTGTAAATTAAAATTTGTCATTTAAATAATCATTGATATCATAATAGCATTTACATAATAGGAATAGTTTTAATTTGTTTATAAATGTATTCAATTTTTGTTCATTTTTTATTAATTCTGGTAATTTATTATATATTTTAATTGACATGACTAGTGTACTTGTTGAGTGCATTTTTAACTTAGAACCTGGTAAGTTTAACCTATTTTTATGGCGTAATGTATATTTAGACTGTATGTTTTCTCTTGTCGCCTTCTGTTGGCCTCCAGAGACGACAGCTGTAATAAACGACTTAAAAGAAAAGAGAATTTTGGAAGTGCCCGCAGTTTTGAATTCCGGTTTCCTTTCCAAGATGATTTTTGTAAAGAAGCAGGATGGGGGCATTCGCTCTATATTTAACCTCAGGGGTCTCAACAGGCAGGAGGAGATGCCCTGGGCGTCGGTAGCCGATTTCCGGCCACCGTAGGTGCGGGCTTGCGGACGGTGAGCAATGGGTAGCCCACCGTCCGATAAGGACCAGGTCGACCAGGTCGACGGCGCGTTGTGTTCCACGCGCGCCTCAAAGAGATGTCAGCAGAATTGACGGGGTCCGCTACGGCCGATGCCTGCCGGGGTTGCGAATAAGGCCGAAAGGGAAATCGTGGCCCCCGGCAACAGGGCAGCCGAAGGAACACCGGTGGGTTTTAGTCAGTAAGAGTCTGACACGCCCTCCCGCTCCGCCCAGAAAGGGGTCTCAACAGACATATCGCAACCAAGCAATTTCGGTTAGTGTCTCAGACAAATGTCACAGACTTCTTGCAAAAGAACGATTGGATGGCTAAAATAGATCTCTAACAAGGATCACTTCATTTTCCGATATCAGAACCCCACCGTCGTTTTCTAAGGGTTTGTTACAACCACCAAGTGCTTCGATTAACAGCAATACCGTTTGGCCTATCTTTTGCTCCCGAACTTTTGCTACTCTGTCCAACTGGATTGCAGAGATCTTACGTGATCAGGGAATAAGACTATTGGTCTACCTAGACGATTATATCCTAGTTAGTGATGGTAAATTCCCGAGAATATTCTCGTTGCGAGAACTTTGCTGTTAAGTTCTCGAGAATATTCTTTTGGAAGGGAATTTACGAGAATTTAAAAATTGGATGACTGTATTGAATCGGTCTATTCTTAGAATAATAGTTTTGAGTGCATTTGGACGTTTTACGAAGTTTACGTTACAATAAACTACTCTACAACTTGAATTCTCAGTAAATTCTCCTGAGCGAGAACATTTCCGAGAAAATTCTCATAGATTCTCTTAAATTTCGTATGATATAAATGTTAAATTAGGATTTCTGGATTAAAACAGAGTTATAAATAATTAGTTTTAATAAATTAAATAATAAGAAAGGTTTATGGTGTAAATAATTAAAAATAAAATAACAATCACAATCCCAACAATTCTTTAAATCAAATTACTTATGGTATTCGTCCATTGACAACAGTTGGTCCATGTCATCTAAGTTGATGTGGTCTGTCTCCGTCAAGATTACCGGCTCATCCTCTGCCTCTTCTTCAGATGTGCTCTATTCCGATTCTAAATTGATTGTAGGCTCTTCTCTTTCTCTTGTGGCAGAGGTACTTGGTTGTGGTTCTTGGGACTCGTTTGTTTAATGGTTTTTGTTTTTTTATAATTTTCCAGCTGTGAGCAATCAGGCAAATTTTGCCTGCTCTTTCCGTGTTGGATTTATTACGTTTTATTTGAAAAAAATTGGAAAAAAAGAGTGGAAGTTGCTGGAGCAGTCAAAAATTTTCAGGGCCATTGCTCCTAATTCTGTTTTAGAGTAAAATGTTTGCCACCACGCAACTGGTTTGACTTTTTTAGCTGTTTTGCCAAATAAACACTTTACTCCACAAACCAATGCTACATTTATATTCAGATATGTCTTCGATTTGAGGAGTGGTTAGAGAGGCGCTACAGCGTCGTCAGCTTCCGCCTGACGCAGGTCCTCACCGGACACGGTTGTTTCGGGAGGTTCCTGTTCCGGATAAGGCGGGAGGAAATGCCCGAGTGTCACCATTGTGTGGATCGCCTGGAGGACACAGTGGAGCATACGGTGGAGGTCTGTCCGGCTTGGGTGGGGCACCGCCGTGTCCTCGTGGAGGCGATCGGCGGCGATGATCTCTCGCGTCCGGCCCTGGTCCAGGCCATGGTACGGAGTGAGAGTCCATAGGAAGCCGTTTCCTCCTTTTGCGAAGCAGTAATGCTCGCGGAGAATGAGGCGGAACGCGTAAGGGAGAGGCATATTTCGCGCCCTCATGCCCCTAGCCACTGCAGGAGACGCCCTGGGCGTCGGGAATCCCAGGCCGATTCCCAGCCACTGTAGGCGCGGGCATGCGTACGGTGAGCAATGGGTAGTTCGCCGTCCGATAAGGACCAGGTCCGGGTCGACGGCGAGTTGTGTTCCACATGCTCCTCAACGAGATGTCAGCAAAACTGACGGGGTCCACTAGGGTCGATGCCTGTCGGGGTCGGGGGAAATTCCGAAAGGGATACCGTGGCCCCTGGCAACATACAGACAACTCAAGTACCTTCCTTGAGTTGAGTTGTTAAGTAAGAGTCTGACACGCCCTCCCACTCCGCCCAGAGCGGGAGAAGTTATTTAATAATTTCCCACCCAAAAAAAAAGACACTTCTTCGAACAGTTGTTGAACTGAAATACAGACAGTATTACAGTTCAACAACTGTTCGAAGAAGTGTGTTCAGCCAAGTTAAGAACGAACTCCCATCCGTCTTATGTGTGACGTCTTACGTATTCTCGATCCGAGAATATTCTCAGTGAGAGAATATTCTCTCGACCCATCACTAATCCTAGTTAAGGTCTCAGAGACCTTAAAAATTCTGGAAAGTCTAGGCTGGTATGTAAATTACCAAAAGTCAATGCTAGCGTCCTCTCAAGAGCTGGAATATCTAGGTCTGTTGTGGAATACCAGAAACAACACCATGACCTTACCACCGAAAAAGGTGACTAAAATAAAGACCGTTCTAACAAGACTTCTACGGAGAGGTCGTTGAATTTTGCAAATTCGACAACACTGAGAGGGCGCTTACATTGTCGACGAACACAAAGGTTCTTAAGAACGTTCAGTCGACTCAGAGGATCACAAAAGAAAGATCTTCCTCTTTGTGTGCAGCGAGAACTGCGCTGGTGGCGGAACAACATAGACAGTTCAGTGGTCTTGCACAAAAATGAGTTGACCCACTTTTGACCACAGACACTGCAGATGCAGGCTGAGGCGCTCATCTAAACGAAAACAATCTCACAGGCAGGTGGACAACGCACCAGAGGTCTTGACATTCAAACGTAAAACTCTTTGCAGTGTACGGTGCCATAGTTTGTTGTCAAGATTTCCTACAGAATGCACACATTTTAGTGCAATCAGACAGCAGAACTCTCCTAGATTACATCAGGAACGAGGGAGGGACGCGATCCCTAGCCCTACTAGAGCAGACAACCAAGCTTTTGGAACTGCCCGCGCTCGTAAACGTCACGCTCTCGGCGGCTTACCTCCCGGAGAAGTGCAACCGAGACTTAGGTCGTGATAGCGCCACATTGGACACAGTGCTTCTAGCTAGCAGATCTCAAGGCGCGAGTTCTATCAAAGCCAGTACCAATAACGAGAGCTACACAACAACCTGAAAGACTTGACAACAGGCAAGAGCCCTCCTCAAGTGCAGAAGTTGGAATTTCTAGCATGGAAAATTGAGGGTGGGCGAATAAATTAGTTCACTGGTCTCCTGAGGGAAGAGAACTCCGAAACAAGAGCTGGAGAAACTCTACGTTATCAACTTACAAAGCTCCTATATGGCGTTGGATTGCATGATGTGTGCAAAACAACATCAATCCTAATTGTCCGCAGAGCAATGATGTTGCCCGTTTTTTGGCCAAGTTGTGCATCGAGGAAAAACTTAAATATAGAACTACTAAACTCCTACATAAATCTGCTATATCAACATTTATACAGCAGCAGGCGAAGCAATCTTAAGATTTTTTTTGTAAAGATCAGGATCTGTTCCTGAAGGCTACATCTTTAGTTAAACCGCCAAAAAGGAGAACGCCTATCAGGGATAGGGAGTTATTCAAATGGCTCAAGAATACCCCAAGGTTCGACAATTTTTTTGACATATCTCGAAGAACTGCAGTAATCTATTACTAACTTCAGGTCGAAGAATCCATGACTTGATACTTTTAGAGTTGTCTAGAGACAACCTTGTAATGGATAACACCAGGCATGAGGTATAATAGCCAAGATTTGGCTCAAAAACAGATAATGCAAACAGTAGGTAATCCAGATGGTTAATAAAACAATATCCTAATAAGAACCTATGCCCAGTCAGACATATTTTGAAACTGGCATGAGGTGTAATTTGTAGCCAAGATTTGGCTCAAAAACAGATAATGCAAACAGTAGGTAATCCAGATGGTTAATGAAACAATATCCTAATAAGAACTTATGCCCAGTCAGATATATTTTGAAACTAATTAAGACCACAGATATTAGGCGTCTGAAGTTGGTAACCTGACAAGCTTGTTTATATCAATCACAGGGAAAATTTGACCTGTGGCGACATTTACATCGCCACATGCGAACTACGCATCAAAGATCTGACGTCACACAAATCCTGCATCACGCAATTAGTTTACCGCGCGATCGACACATATACAAGATCCCGACTTCAACCGTTGGGCAGTTGCCCGCCAGACACGACACCCGTCTGGTCGGAGGGTATAACGGGTAGCCTGACCACCAATATGCAGCGAACGCGCATTCCTGGTCATCACCATAAGCCTCTAAATTATAATTAGTTTTGAAAAAATCATAGATGGCAGCATAAGTAACAATTATGAAAATAACAATCACTAAAAAGCTATAAACGGCTGATTTTGGCATAAGTAAGATTAGTAAAAACCATAACTTCCTTGTTTAATGCTGATTTATCTATATAATCTCATAAATCATGTATTTTCAACAAAAATGATAAATGAAACCTTTTACTTCAATTCGAACTCATAGAATGATAAAGTTAATCATCTTGTTCAGAGCTCTTTGCAATAGATGGCGTTTTACTCAATTGGTCATCACATAATCTGTCGTTATTATTTTACGTTTAGAGGTAAATCAAACAATTTTTGAAGTGAAAACATCTTTAGGCGCGTTGGGCACTTTTGAGATGGGAAAAACAATTGAACTCGCGACACCGTTACCGACATCTCATTTTTGCTACCGCGATTGTGCTCTTTATTTATATTTTGTTACGGATCAATGTTCTTTGCAAGTATTTGTACTTTTAAAGGTTTTGGAAGTCTTTTGTTTTGTAAACGCGATTGTGATCTTTATCTAGATAAGATTACGGATCAATGTTCTATACAAGTATTTTTCTTCCACCAATATCTTATTCAAGTTTTCGCTTCTGTCGGCACTCCCGGTGTGCCACTGTTTTTTTTTTAAATCTATTACCTACTTTACGTAGAAATATAATATCTGAAAGAAATCTATTAACATGTTTTTGGCAAGTACCTACCTACTTATATTTTTTTCATTTTACTGATACCTTTCTAAAACTTTCTATAAAAACCGGCCAAGTGCGAGTCGGACTCGCGCACGAAGGGTTCCGTACCATTATCTATAAAAAACCGGCCAAGTGCATGGCGGACCACGCACAATGTAGGGTTCCGTAGTTGGGATGAATTTATCCCAAGAACAAACTTAACTTTGTAGTTGAAAAAAAAAATCTTTCATACGGAATGTATGGGAGAACATGTTTATACAACCGCAAATCTAAGTTGGTCGATTATTACTCGTTAACTTGTAAAGCCTACTCAGCTGTGATAGTTTTCCTTTTAAATTCGTTATATAAGCTACTGCCGTGAATTTTTTCACATATCTAAAACCAACCATTTAGCTGGCAGGGGGGAGGGGACACTTGACTCTAACAAAATTTTGCACTTTAAAGCTTAATATTTCGCAAACGGATCTCTGACTTCAAAAATAGTTTCAACACACTCACAATGTTTTTAAAAGACCTTTTCAACGATACCCCACACCAAGGTATAGAAAAAAAAAACATCCCCACTTTACGTGTAGGGGAGGTACCCTAAAAAAAATATTTTTCATAATTTTATATTACCACTTTGTCGGCATGATTTATATGTATATCCATGCCAAATTACAACTTTCTAGTACTAACAGTCTTGGAGCTAGACCGCGGACAGACAGACAGACAGACAGACAGACGGACATGACGAAACTATAAGGGTTCCTTGTTTACTACGGAACCCTAAAAAATCAAGTTTGTTGTATGGGAGCCCCCTTAAATATTTATTTTATTCTGTTTTTTTGTATTTGTTGTTATAGCAGCTGCTTTAGATTGTAAAAACTATCTTTGCTTTTTAAATTCAATCTCTTTTTATTGTATAATTGAATATCACGTGTGTGAGCACTGTGAACATGTACATTCCATAAAGCTACCAAATACTGGGTACGTCTTTCATTGACTTGAATATGCCTTGGCGACTGAGAGTATGTCATGCTCACTCAAATGTCTCGCTGATGGTGGCGTGTGTGTTGGATCATCAGGTTCCCTTCAAAATGGTTGAGCTAAATGGTGCTGATCCATGCGTCATGTTCGTGAACGGGCACCGTTAGTAGGGACTGGTCATCTCTTAGCTGCCACGGTTTATTTTAATTTTTGAATTGTTTTTGTTTTTATATTTTTATTACGGACGCTTTTAACGTGCACGTCTTTCTACATTGTTCTCACATGTATAATTTCAACATGAATGATGTAACCAATATTTTGTAACCATATTTTGATTTAAAAGTGTCCGTGGAGTTTCTTGCCCGTTCTTCTCCATAGGTACTACGCTTAGGAATGGGCAACTAGCTTCATCTTTCTGACTGACCGACCCCTTGACAATTAAAAAGTACCTGTAATTAGTTTATTTGAAATAAAGGCTTTGAGTTTGAGTTTATAATAGCGGCAACAGAAATACATCATCTGTGAAAATTTCAACTGTATTACTGTCACGGTTCATGAGACACAGCCTGGTGACAGACGGACAGACAGACGGACAGCGGAGTCTTAGTAATAGTCCCGTTTTTCCCTTTAGGTACGGAACCCTAAAAAGGATTGCACGAAACGTTTTAAAAGTAGATAGAAGTAGGTAGCTATTCTGCCAAATAAATTTTCTAAATTTAAAAATATTTTTGACACATCTAAATTGAATTTGACAATCGCGACTCCACACGTGATACCTAACCACGTGAATCTTTTTAGAGCCGGAGGCGCGCAAGGGGGGCCAGCCTCGTTGGGTTTTATATGGAATTTTTCACTTTTCGCATGGAAAAAAAAAATTACCTTCATATAGTGTTAGGGGTTTAAGAATTTTATAAAGGGGGTCGAAATTTTCATTATTTTTGCGATTAGACACACCGTTTTCGAGATACAAGCAAAAGAAAAAAAAAGATTCAGAACTGTTTTTGCATCTGAAGTCGAGGTGTTGGTGTGAATTTAAAGTTCATGAGAACCAAATTTATACCACACGTTTTAGTCGCGATTAAAAATACTCATATTTAGTTAGAAAACCTAAATTTTAGGTGAAAAACGTCAAATTCAGAATAGCAAAATTGCCATTTTCACTAAATAATATCTCAGTACCATCTTAGTGCTGTCAAACTGAAATATAGTTAAGTTGTGTCACTTTAGTCTTTAGAAGCTATTCCACAAACTCGAATATTTTTTTTTGTTGTATTGTTATTACACTTGTCTTTGAACGCACCGTGCGATGCAGAGAATCTTAAGTATCTAATGCCCGGTTTCTGAAGTCGTCAGATAAATTCTCAATAGCTATTGATTCCATAAAGATAAGCTTAAGATAAACGTCGTTTAACTGTCACTGCGTTTCTGAACACGCAACCAACCATTCAATAGCTATGAAACCGATAACTAGTTCCCTAGTTGCCGCTAGATGGGTCTGTATAAGAGATCGCATCTAAAATTATTACTTTTATTTTTACTCGTCTTTAATACTTACGCGTTTTATTTATTATAATATTTTTTTGAGATTAGTTAAGTGGCTTAACACTATTTTAGTAAAAAAAACATGATAAGTCTTTATTTGTCGGTTGTATGAACGACATCATTGTCAATTTTTTTTTAAATTAAACATCTGTCTAATCTCACCGTCTGTCTAAGTTTCACTTTATTCTTTTTGTTTCGCGTGGTGTTATTTTTGCTTTGCCGTTTGATTTTAAGTTAATAGTCTATTTGTCTTTCCAATCATTTGTGCTTTATTCATTCTTTAAATAACATTATGGAATCTGGAAAACGCAGTAAAAATTTTACTGAAAGAGAGAAGATGCTTCTTATCGAAGTGGCCAAAGAAGAAGAACGCTCATTTCTCCTTTTAATAATTTTTAATATCCTATTTAGCTTTCACTGGCAATTTATTTAATTAATATACGTTAAATAACCTAAAAGTTGATGTAGTTATAAAATGAAACGTCAAAAATATAGTTATGGAACCGATAAACTGCACACATTGGTCAGTTAAGTTAACCTAAGTTTAAACGGAGTTTATCTTACGTTGCGGTGTTCGGAAACGCACTTGCACGAGTTATCGAACCAATAGCGCTATTGAATAGATAAACTACCGTTAAAAGTGACTCAGAAACCGGGCATAAGTCGACTCCTAGCTGGCGTTGTAAAATTACATTGTTGGTAATTTGTGAGTCGCTGATGCTGCCATCTGTTAATAAAATGGAGGAAAAAAATAGCCAGTTTAGCCAGACTTAGGGAGGTGTCATTTCTTTGTATTGTAAAATAAAACCATGAACAAAATAGACCTCTAGACGTAGTGAGGATGATTTTTTTTTTCTCTCAATAATCCCATAGTGTGGGGTGTCGTTGGAAAGGTCGTTCAAAAATATTGCGAGTTTGCGAAGACCATTTTTGGATTTAGGGATCCGTTTTCGAAATATTAAGCTTTAAATCGCAAATTTTTGTTAGAGGCAAGTGTCCCCCTCCCCTGCAAGCTTAATGGTTGGTTTTGGGTATGTGAAAAAATTCATGGCAGTAGCATATATAATGAAATTAAAAGGAAAACTATCACAGCTAAGTAAGCTTAACAAGTTAACGAGTAATAATCGACCAACTTACATTCGCGGTTGCAAAAACATGTTCTCTCTCCCAGAATGTATGGGAGAACATGTTTTCCAACTACAAAGTTAAGTTTGTTCTTGGGATAAATTCATCCCAACTACGGAACCCTTCATTGTGCGTGGTCCGACACGCACTTGGCCGGTTTTTTATATTAATTATTGAGCTAAATATTTATTTAAAATCGGAACAGAAGTAAAATTAAAAGAACATTAACTCTTACCGCTTGTATGAAGTGCAACGTACTTATCGAATTATTTTGTTAATTTAGATGTGTAAAAGTGACAGTGTTAATAGACTTGTCGCTGACCGTAACTATTTACAGTAATGTTAGTCCTAATTCCGCCGATGTAGGTTACCTTTCTTGAGGCTGAGCTGGTTTTCGCCGCCCGCTTGGAAGTCGTAGAGCGCCACGAACAGCTGCGGGTCGTCCTCCTCGTGGTGCGCCAGCAGGTTCTCCTTTGACGTCCATCTGACGACACACAAACTATTCATAATTATACGTTAAGGCTGTGGACACCGTCCAGAAAACCGTTAAACAACCAATAAAGAGATCTTATTTTACCAAAATGTAACAGAATTCAATTAAAAACTGCCGAATCAATAACAACAATACAGAAAATAAGAAAATTAAAATGAGATGTTGACTAGATCGGCCGCACGCCTAGCACGCCCACCACCTCCAGACTCGCCGCTCAGCTCCGCCTCGCCGCCGCCGGTACCCAGCCCCACTGTGAGCGCTGTGACGACACCGGCCGCGGTAGTTGCGTCGAGCTCGAGCGACGAGTATTTCTCTCCGCCCACGACGCCACCACCTGCTCGTCGACGGGGAGGACGCCGGCCGCCGGTCAGCTTAGGACCTCGAGGCCCACCGGCCTCTGATAGGGTCCCAGCTCCCGGCGGAAGTGTGCAGCGCATGAGATGGACACGATCCATTAACGAAAACGTCATGCGCTCATACTATGGGACTACAGAGGGGGAAATAATCTGACCACGTACCGTGTTCGGATTCTCTCTCTTTTTCAGGCGCTTGAACCAGCTATCAACGTTTTGGCACAACGACTGTGTAGGATGACCCAAGGATTGAGTTTTTATGGGTATCTTCTCTATACATTTAATAAAACAGTAGACTCCGGTGTCTGTGCATTGAAGAAAAGTATTAAAAATAAAAATAGAAAGGGGGTAACTAAAAAAGAGTATATTAACATAAACCAGCACTTTTTTTTTCTGTCTGTCTTTTTGTTCGCGCACTTCTCCGGAACTACTGACCGGATGTTCATGTAGTTTTCACAGGTAGGCAGAGATTAATTTGGAGCAGAATAGTTAGGCTTAGTTGTTTCATTAAAATCAGATGTGGAAAAAAAAACATTATCGTAATATTTGGAATTATTATTTACTATTCACATTGCGCTACATTCGAGGTTCAAGACGGTATTCTGGGGGCCTACCACCAGCTTTTATAGCAGTATTATTATAATCTTACTTTGAAATTTCGTACCATGACGTCCATAAAATAAGCTTAATGTTGAAACAATCTTATTTTCTTAGCGATTTTGGTGACGTCACCTCTAAAAGTTCATTCAATTCGTACCACGACGTGACTTTTGACAACTAGCAATATTGTTTTAATGTCAAATTTAGAAAAGTTCCTCGGACTCGACGGAAATATTATTGTTTTGCAATTTATATTAAGAAAAAACATTTTCGTGTCATGTAAAGTTAGTAAAATGTATTTATTTACGTAAACTTGCTGAATGAATTCTGTATCTATAGATTTTAGTACATATGTAATTCATTTCTTGTTTGATGGCGAATGCATACGAAACATTTTTAGTTTTTGGAAGCGGATAACGCAGAAAAATAAAAATTCCCAGAGTACCTCTAGCTGCCGCCCGGAAACCCGACTGCAAAATTAAACAAAACACTAATCACTGAGTCTGACCACAATATATTGTTTCACACATTTCTTTGTTTTAAAACTTATTCACTGAGTAACCTTAACCTTCCCTTGATTCCATGTCGACTTTGTAGCCAGTTAGATCATAAATTCGTTAGCAAATATGTTAAAATAAGTTCAACCTCGTAGTAGTTATCCACTTGTAAACAAAAATATCGCTACATCGAGGCTGTGTTCAGAGTTACGCTGCAATCGATTAGAGCGTGCTAACACCCATCTCGAATTTCCCATGTGCATTTTTCCCTCGGGAGTACAAAAGACCAGAATTCTATTATTATCTTGATTGAAATCAGCTAGTAAATTTTTTTCAAATTGTTTTGGCACCTCAACTTCATTTGGATCATTTGTACTTATTAATTTTTTTAACGCCTGCATTTTTTTTTTAGCCGGTAAATGCGACTCTGTTTACTTTTGAATGGTGGAACAGCATTTTTTGTAGCTAAATCAAATCCTTGATTTGCTATACGAACCAAGGCCCGTTTGTACACCCTAGGAGCCGGTTCTCTGCCTTGAGCCGCTGCAAGGCAAGCTTCCTCAATTTGAAAATCTACCAAATTTTGCGTTTCATCAGGCTCACAATTATTGTCGTGAGGTTTTTGTTTAATAATACTTGTTTGGTCCTAAAAAAATAACATAAAATCAAACATTGCAAAAAAAAAACAAATAGGTACATAAAAGGCACATACATTAAAAGGGAGGAGGGGGGAGCAAAAATAATACATAAATTATAAATAAATAAATAATATGTTTATTGGACTTAAAGGGCATTTACAGATAAACATTTACAAAAGCAAAGAACATGAAATTATACACAATACGACTTAAACATAAAGCTAAGAGTAATGTCATTTATGCAAATATACATGTCGGATTCATCAAAACCCAACTTATACCATTACTCAATAATATACTATGTAGGTACACCGCTTTATCTAGTAACAGCTAGTAGCGGCCCTAGGCCGATAAGACATTATGCCGTTTTGATTATATATTTCTTAATAATGTAACTGTGCAAACCCGAGCATAACATTAAATAATTGTTCTATGGAATAGTCACTCGACTTAAATATTTCGATTGTATGATGTACTTACGTATGTTAATTTTAGCTTACCGCGTCTATTTTTACGGATCCTGCACATTTCATTTGTTTTTTAAATAGCTTGCAACGCCACAAGCTGGTTCCATTTTTATACATCACATGTTTGTAATACTGCCATCCTGATGATAACAATACTTTTCCCCTTCCCCTTTCAATTATTTGAATTGCACTCATTTTTTGTATTCTTAAGAGGAGCCGAATAAACTTGCTTGCGAACACATTGCATTGATTTCTCGCACTACAACGACAACATAAACTTACGTTTTTCTAACTACCTCCCGATATGGAAAAAAATAATCGATATTACAATAAACGACCGATAGATGTCACTGGCTGTCCCATCAAGTATCGCCATGTAAACTAATTCATTCTCAAAAAATAAATGTTTACTGATTCTATTCGATCACTACATACCTATTAAAAAAAAGTAAAGGTAGACTAAAAAAATATTTGTTGATTTTATTGAATATAATTATTATAAAAACTAAGTGTTTTTAACTCCAATGTTTTTATTACCCTTAAAAATTTCACAAGTGCCTAAAGCAATAATGTGGAACTAGTGATATCTGCAAATTCAACATTAGTTCCATTATTTTTATATTTTTTAAAAAACGGAACTGTTGATAACAAATTCAACATTAGTTCCATTATTTTCAGATTCTTTTAAAATGGAACTAGTGATAAAAAAAAAACAGTCAGTAGTTCCATCATGGAACTGTTAATGGTACTAGTGACAACGAAGGGCTCATGAACACAGACTCCATCATCACGTGAATGTTGAGGCGATCCAACTCCTTGACAACACTGAATTAGTGCGAAGACTAAAAAGGGTTAAACCTTTTGAGTTAGTTTAGTGCAGAGTAAGTGAACTTAAACTGTAGTGCAAGTGCTGACTTTTACAAAGAACACGTGAATCAAGAGTCTTCCCCTTAACTTATAGTCTATAGTGAATAAGAAAGACGTTATTGGACGACTTCTTAATTTTATAGTTACATAGCAGTTTAAGTTATATTTAAATCACTTATTAGCTAATAGGCTAGATTGAAGAATTTGTTAGGAAATATTCAAAAACTTTTAAAAGACCCTGTTCCTCAGCAAAAGCCATAAACATTAAAAATATAATAAAATCTTCTGGAAATAAAATTAAAACAACTTGGAATATAATTAATTCAGAAACGGGAAGAACGACAGTACGGAATCGTGACTTCCATCTAAAAATCAATGATGTAGATATTAAGGCAGACGTGGAGGTGGCAACTGAGTTTAAAAATTTCTTCACTAATATTCCCATTTTAACAACCAAAACTCTGTCATCGTCGTCCTCCACTTCTGCTTACTCAATACTTAAAGAATGTGTACCAGAATGTGACAAACTTTTTGAATTCACAATTATTACTGCTAAAGACATTATAGAATCTTTTGAAAATCTTGATGTAAAAAAAACTGCTGACCTTTGGGGATTATCAGTACATACCGTGTCCTCAATAATTGATGTTATTTCACCCTTTTTAGCAATCTTTTATAACTCTTGTATTGCATCTGGTGTATTTCCTGATCTGATGAAACTAAGCAAAGTGATTCCACTGTTCAAATCTGGCAGCACAACTGATCCCACAAATCGGCCTACTTCGATATTACCTACATTGAGCAAAATCTTTGAAAAATTAATTTTAAAACAAATGTTAGGACATTTCAATGCACATAATTTACTTCATCTGAAACAGTTTGGTTTTACTAAGGGTCGTTCAACTATAGATGCGGGCGTGGAATTACTGAAGAACATATTCGAGGCCTGGGAGGAGTCGCAAGATGCTCTTGGCATTTTCTGCGACTTGTCCAAGGCCTTCGATTGCGTACATCATGATACACTCATCAGGAAACTGTACCACTATGGCATGAGGGACAAGGCTCTTGACCTTCTGACTTCTTATCTGAACAACAGAATTCAGAGGGTCGATGTTAATGGCAAGAGATCTGCAGGATCTGCGGTCACCATGGGCGTTCCGCAGGGTTCAATTCTTGGTCTTTTCTTGATTTTAATTTATATAAACGACTTACCTTATCACATAAGGGATAATCACAAGATCGTATTATTCGCAGATGATACTTCCCTCATTTTTTAAATCAAACGTCAGTTAGTCAACTTTGAACAAGTTAAGGTAATGTTTGAAACTCTCTAAAGTTGTGCATTGGTTTAATGTAAATAATCTTCTCCTGAACGAAAAAAAGACTAAACTCATTAAATTTTCAATGCCAAATGTCAGGCAGCTATCTACCAATGTTCAGGTTAATGGAACAGAGTTGAACCATGTTGAATCGACAGTTTTTCTTGGAATCACTATTGACGGTAAATTACAATGGGCCCCACACATAGAAAAATTGTCAGGAAGGCTAAGTTAAAGCCTATGCTGTTAAAAAAATTAGACAGATAACTGACGTAGATACAGCCAGAATTGTTTATTTTAGTTATTTTCATAGTCTTATGTCATATGGGATTCTTCTCTGGGGAACCTGTGCGGACATTAATACTATCTTTGTTCTACAGAAAAGGGCTGTTCGAGCCATTTACAACCTAGGTCCAAAAGATTAACTTAGAGAAAAATTCAAAGAAATAAATATTCTGACTGTAGCCTCACAATACATTTTTGAAAACCTATTGTATGTGCACAAAAATATATAAAATTTTAAGAAAATGTCCGATAGAGTTTAAATACCAGGAATAAACACAATCTTGCTGTACATCGCACACGTCTCCACAAAGTAGGCAACTCATTCATGGGTCAATGTATACGCTATTACAACAAACTCCCCATTGACATTCGAAACTTACCCATTAAACGATTTAAAATCTGTATTAAAACCAAACTTTGTAAAAAAGGGTACTATACAATTTCAGATTATTTAGAAGATAAAAAAGCTTGGGATTGAACTGTTCGCTCTGCTAAGCCTTGTTTGTGATAAAACCATAAAACTAGACATTTTAATTATTGTGTAAAATCTACATATACCAGTTTTATAAACACATTGACATTGTTGAAAATAATATTCAAAATGACATGATTACTTTGTAAAGTATTATATTATTTTAACTATTGTGAATGTGAGGACTATGTGGATATTGTTTTTATTTATCTGCTAGTTTTAGTGATGGTCTGGCAATTTGAGTAGTTTATGCGGCCTACCCAAATGTCCTTTCTTTGGTATTGTTCGTCGAGTTGAGCTCCTTAAGTTCTGAGTTGAGCTCCACGATTACTGACAAATGCTTGTACTGACTGGACAGGTCCACTCAAATCTGTGTGGTTCTTTCCTCAAAAGACCTTTTCAGACACTTATCTACATGGTCCTCATATGGCCTGACCAAGATTATGTCTGGACTTTAAAAGAGACTGCGACCTCTGAGTTTGTTTCGGCCTTTCTTCTCAGAGTAGTCAGATAGGAAACGCCGAACTAATCTAGCTTATTTTTAATAACTTTTTATATGACGTGTAAAAGTGATTTCGATATCCTATTTACAGAATAAACAATTTCATTTCATTGTAATGTGAATAAAGTATCACCAATTGTGAAACTTTATAAAGGAAAAAAATAAATACGTATCTATCACATATTAAATTATATGTCGTTGCTTCATTTTTAATTCTTTTTAAATTCAAATTGTTTATTTGCAAGAAAATACACGGTTTACAAGGGAAGGTTTTACAGCCAGTCATTGTATTCTGCATGCGAGCAAGCGTGCAAATTATACAATTAAAATGTCACAATTAATGTGCAGATTATGTTAATAGTACATTACTATTACATTATCATTACATTAACATTAAATTATTATCACATTATTATTACATTCAAATGTCCTTTAATATACAACAAATTCACCAACTAATACTCAACAAATATTTTTATGTTCTAAAAATTATTAGCTGTAGAAACACTTTTTGTGTAACCACTCTGACAATTTTGATTTAAAAACATTACCCTGCAGCACTTTAAATTCGTCTGGTAGGGTATTATAAACTAAAATACACATATTGAACACATTTTTCTTATAAATATCTTTATAACTAGGTGGATGATATAAGAGGTTGCGAAACCTAGCCCTTTTCTGTCTTGGTATAACAACCTCGGTATGTTGCTTAAAATAATGCATGTGCGTCTTTGTAAAAATGCTGATATCTCTAATATACATACAGGGCAGTGGAAGAATTTTCAATTTTCGAAAGAGGGGTTTACAGCTATCTAAGAACCATGCCCTGTTTAATACCTGGATGCAGCGTTTTTGGAGCTTAAAAACTCTGTCGGCATCGGTCGAGTTACCCCACATAATTAGACCATAGCTTAGAACAGATGCCACGTAACCATGGTAAGCCGCAAGAGCAGCTTCTACAGACACATTTTGTCTCAGCTTTTTTTAAAGCAAACACGAACCCATCTAGTTTCTGACCTATATGCTCCACATGGCTTTTCCAATTCAGGTTTTTGTCAACATGAATTCCTAAATTTTTTTATTGATACACTTGTTTTACCTTTTCACCATTATACAGAATATCCAAAGCTAAAGGTTTGTTATTATAAGAGTTAAATTCAATTAGTTTTGTCTTGCTAACATTTATATTTAAGTTATTTTTTTGCATCCAACTTATTATATATTTTAGGGTCTTTTCCGTGGCTGATTTGTAGTCGCTTTTATTCTGACATTTTATGACAACTGTAGTATCATCTGCAAAAAGTATACATTTCTGCAAGGTAGCCACTGGAAGACCATTTATATAAAGTAAGAAAAGTAAAGGACCGAGAATGCTTCCCTGAGGTACGCCACACTTATTTATTTAATCTTTTTACCTATTGTGGTATAGTAATTTTATTCTGGGTGCATCGTCTTCACATATAATTATTATTTAACTAATGTACTTACCTATACAAACAATTGTAAAACATTTTAAAAGAGTAACAGTGGAGTTTCTTGCCCATTCTTCTCCATACGAAAACTACCTTTTGGAAGGGGCGACTAGAATCAATTTTATTATTTTGTAAATTTTGACGTTCAAAAGTGCCATACATGGGCCTATTTAAAATAAATGATTTGACTTTGACTTTTGTGAGTGTATCTGCTACTTTATGTGCTCTAAAAGTACCTCCGTTTCATCATATGTAAGTGTCTTTATCCAACTGGTTATTGTTTTTTACATTCAAGTAGTACTTACTTATTTATTATTATTGTTACTTTTCTAGGTACCACTAAAATACTGTATTTTGCGAAAGCGTAAACACTTTTAAATAATTGTATCTGGATGTATTATAAAAACTTTTTACAAACAATACAACCGACTTCCAAACTACAAAGTGAAAAATAACTTTAATTTCAGAAGTCGGTGTCTTTAGATCAGTATTTTAGTTTTTTGACACCGACTTCTGAAATTTAAGTTATTTTTCACTTTGTAGTTTGGAACTCGGTTGTATTTTTTGTAAAAAAGTTTTTATTTCTCGCTTTTTAGTGGGTCAATTTGTAATTTATCTAAGTTACATTAGCCTAATGCCAACTACTCATCACCTTTTACAAAATATTGCTTTTCCCGATTCAGGGACGTTCATCGTAGAGGAGTTCTCCTGGTACTTCACCATCAGCTCCACTTCTCCATATGCATTGTGACGAGCATAAATTGCATTGCAACCATATTAAAGTAATCGAATCGCAACCCGTGAAATACTTATTATTGAGTAGTAAAGGTGGCTATTTGTGGTCTTCATCATCAGTTCCACTTAACTAAATGGTGCTTTCCAAGAGCAACTGCACGAGCTACTATAAAAAATACCCAAATCGTCATAGGTTTGCCTGTAATATTTGAATAGTTCCCTCGATTTCTCTAGGATGCCATTATCAGATCATGGTTTCCTTATCATGGTACCACCCTTGGGATATCTCTTTTCCAACAAAAAAATAATCCTCAAAATCGGTTCATAAACGACGAAGTTATCCGCGAACACACATAAAAAGAAATATATATATACTGTCGAATTTTGAAGTCGGTTAAAAAGGAGATGTTCCAGAAATGTATGGAGCCCGGGCTAGCACTATCTATGTACACTACATGTATATATGGCTATACAATATAGTAACCGTTTTTATGTTAATTTTATATAATATTACTTCGTTTAATTGTTTACTCAAATTATCTCGGTCAAGGAGAGTAACACTACGTAAATATGGTGGATAAGCAATAAGCGAATTATGTCATTTTGACAATGACATTTGATTGATGTGTCATAAGAATGAGTAACTATTGACTGAGCGATAAAATAACAACTTACGATTTCAGAAAATACTCGAGTTTCGCTATAGTTAAGTATAATAAAATAGGACTACAGGATTTGCTGGATTTGTTTTCTCCTCTACCTATCGTTATTTCTCCTGACAAAGTTTATTCGGTTTATATGTATGTATTTATGTATCTATCAGTAGCGAAGGCTCACGTTATGGAGGAGGGAAGCTGGAGCAGCAACAAAAAAAAAAAAAAAACTATTCCTACCAACCCCGAACTCATAAAACAGCTACAAATATGTTTTAAAAACCCTATATTCTATAAACAACTACAATCTATGAAAAGTAAACACGGGAACAATACATTTTATTAAATTTACGACTGCCAGTCACTCATTGATATTTATCGTAAAGGGAAACATTAAAATGTTTGAACGAACCATCGCGGCGTTTGTAATTTATAGTCACATCTGGGCGAGTACGTATTTTCAAAACTTTACCTTGAAAAGCATGTTTCTTCACAAAGTAATTGTCAAACGACATTCTAAAACTATGAATGCCGCCATCCTAATAAGATCGTACTAATTATTTTCAAATCTACTCTAAATAAGTAATTTCAGCTTATTAAAACTATCTACTTACCCCAATACCTAATTACAACGTACTTTATTTTCACATCCAATAAACTCAAAACACTATGTTAATCACTGTCCTATGACTACAAACAAATATTAATACTACTATACTCCATAGGTTTAGGTAGTTAAAAAAAGGTAAACAAATCGTAAAAAGGGTTTTTATAGACGAAACTTTCTTGTTAAAAAAACAATAAAACCAAATTAAATTTATTTTAGTGTTTTACTATAGTTTCCTCTTTTATTAATGTATGTTAAACTTTATCGTTTATTCTTCAACTACTTTTTGTAGATGTAACTGCTTGAGCACATTTTTTTTGTCTGGTTTATTAGATTTTGTAATCTGTCTATTGTAAAGAACCCAATTTCTAAACGTCAACGAAGTACAACGTTGCTAAATTGAAGAGTTCAACTGTGACGTAGCATAACAACTGAAGTGACAGGTATTACGTTTAGTCGGTTACTTGACAGCTGTCTCGTCACGTGGTTTTTTTTGTTTACCTTTATTTAACTACCTAAACCTATGGAGTATAGTAATGATAAACTAATGAATTCAATAAATACTGTGCGAAAAAAAGCAAATTAATATGGTTCTAATACGATTACGTCAAAAAGCAACCACACATTGTCATACGAATAATGAAATGTTTACGAACTCCGAACTCCTACCCAGTATTACGAAATTCAACGAAAACTACCGAATCAAATGCGTGTGCCAGAAAAAGGTGGTGCAATAGCAATAATTCCTTCTCGCTCCCACGCGCACGTTTCTGCTACTCTGTGCCTACAATAACTCGCTACAGACCGGCTTACCCTCATAGAAATCGCGGTATCACGTGACCGAAGTGACGTCATGATGACTTTATTTTTTGTAAGGAAATTTAGCATAAGCCGGACGCGCCTACGAGTTATTTTAGCGCAGTGTTTTGTTGTTGGGTTATTAAGACAATTTTTAATGTGTAGGCGTTTTGTAATAGGTATTTTAATTTTATGGTGTATCAAATACTTATAGTTTGATTATTCAATGACGATAGAGTGGTTGTGTTCCGAATTTCCAAAGGGAAGCCGCACAGTGGAACGAATGTATGGGAGCGGTTGGACGTAGACATTTCCGAAAAAAAAGAGTAAAATTATGCCAAACTAATGATGCCATCTTATTCGATTACTTAATGCCTTCATAACTTGTGGTGATGAATTTCTTCATAACTCCCATATTTCGGGAGTAATTTGAGAAAATGTGAAATTTTACTATGAAAATGAGTGTATCGAGCTCTCTCCCTCCTGATTCCGGGCTTGTTTCAAGTAGCGGTCTCTAATATCATAATGCTAATACTAAGAGCTATATTTAATACTAAGACACATAGTGCGCCAAATGTGCACTTTCTGGGATAAAAGGAAATGAAAATTTAAAAAAAAAAACGTTTTTTCCCCATTTGTATTTACTTTAAACCGCAGACAGACTTATTAAGAGGTCTATAAATATATTATATATATACAGAAATATATATTAACAAAAATATTCACAAGAACTGATGAGAGTATGACTTTTAAGTAAGTTGATAATAAATTACCTAGTTTCATTAAAAGTACAATAAATAATTAAGATGTAAGCTCTAATTTACTAAGTTACACATTTTAAAACAATAACATCATTTAATTATCTTCGTCATCATCATCATCATCAATTAATTCAAATTCAGAATCGATGTCCGCTAAATCATTTATGTTAACAAATTCGATATCACTTTTCTCAGAATCCGTAAGCTCATAAAATTCCTTAAAAGAAGATTTTTTTACAAACTTATTTCCTTTTGGACGGATACTTGTAACAAGTGGATCAGAAGACAGTAAAAGATTGTGCATAATATCTTCATTGCATGAGATACTGCTATGCTTTCGAGAATGCCCCTCTCTATATTTTCTAAAATCTTTATTTCTAGCCTCAGATGCCTCTTCGGATAGAAAACCAATGGGCACAATTGACATGTTCTGAACTATGTCTGGCCCATGCATTAAAATTTTATGAAGTGAAGAAGGCATATAATACCATGGGTATAACTCCACGTAAAGCTTAGCAGTATCAAAGCAGAACTCTCGGAATTTAGTTACGTTGATCTTCTCTCCTGATGAAATACACTGCAAGATCACACAGATTTTTCTTAAAAGCATAGCATCTATTCCGGTCAGTTCAGCAGATTTAGTGTAGTTTTCAAAAAATCTCCTTGCCGAGTTGCCATTGTTGGTGGATCCACTGCCTTGTTTCACAACATCGAGAAGTAAGCCCGTTTCTCTTCTTACAGCCTCTTGAACTCTTTTCTTCCTGTCATCAACTTGCCTTTTTGCTATATCACCCCTTACTTGCCATGATTTTATGTCTAATTTGTAGGAAATGTGTAATAAGCATTCCATTGAGCGAATCCAAGCGTGAAGGGTGCTTAAGCTATATTTATACATGTCCTCGTTTGCGTGTTTATCTTTGATTAACTCTAAATTATTCATTTCTTTAGGACAAGCCTTGCATATGTCACACACTGAAGCTGCTGTATTGGATATAATGGAATGAATTTTACCATCAATCATTGTCAACAGCAGTTGGTGTTTGACACTAATTCCATCAGTGATGGTGGATGGAGTTAAGGCTTCAATCTCTGCTTCGATTTCAGCCATCTCTCTCTGCACATTTTCTTTGGTTTCCTTTATAAACTTAAACAATATTGGCCGGCAAAATGAAGTGGAAGATGGTCGCTCGTTTTCCCAAATTGTTACACCTTTTGAGACGAGCCGCAGTGGTACAAGACTAATCATAAAATTACTAGCAAGATCGATTTGCTCATCTTCACTCGTCCTTTGATGATAAATGCTTTGGCTAGATGATCCGTCAAAACCCCATTTGCTGGTCAATACGAGCTGTTGATTGGGATCAACAGGGGTTTCTAACGACCTAATAAGTCTTCTTGAGGTTAAATCCATCAAGGCTTGTAATTTGATTTTTGCAGAGCTCTCTGTAACTGTGAGATCTTCTTTGGCCGGATAGCACTTAATTTTTTCTTTAACCAACATGTAGTAACTCGGGTATTGAAGAGCTCCTTCTTGAGTGTTGAAATCCCGAAGAGTGTTATAGCGCCATTTCGATAAGTTCATCGATACATAAAGAGCCAATGCCTTCAAAGGGGATATTTCCCGTACCTGAATTGATTTACCTTCAATGAAGGCTTTGATTTTTGAGGCCTCTTCTGGATTCTCCGTCAAGTATTTCATAACATAAGCTGTATCGCTTTGTCCTGCCTTTTGAAGCGCCCTTTCGGCCGAAAACATAATTTCAGCGCTGCTACTGCTGCATGAAAGACTATCTTCAGTGCGTCTTCTTTTTTGCCGGTTACTAAGGTCCTCAAAAGATTTACGAGGACTAGGATGTGTACAAGTTGAAGCATCAGATTTAGCAGGAGAAATTATGGGCTCGATGACGTCACTTATATTTTCTGTAGAAGGTTCCATATTTTCATTCTGTAATTCCGGCCATTGAATTGCAGCCTGTAGCCAAATCTCATGTTTCTTCCGAAACTTATCTGTGCTTCTTCCAGACTGTGTCCATTTTGCATAAATGCGGTAGCAAAATCGACGACACCAGTCTTTTAAACTTGTTTCAGCACTTTCACATAACTGAACACAACTGTTATCTTTTAAAACACTGAACAAATAGTTAAAGTCGCGTAAATCTTTATGTGCGCGTGCGCATAAAGCAACGTGAATATCAAGATTTGTATTAAAATTTGGAAAATACATTGCGAGATTAGCTTGGATACAACGAGGTGTAAATCAACACTGATTTTAAAGTTACTAATAGTGACCTATTTATATAAAATCCAGGTATCCCAGGTATCCTTTGTTAAATATTGCAAGGTAATTAGTTATTGTGATAATTAGTAAATGATGCATGCTAAATTTGTGTATTAAGAGCCATTTAGTAATTAAATAATAGCAATGTTCTTATCAGTAATCATTAGTGCATCAGTTTTATATGTAAACCTTAAGTCCCTAATTATATATCCTAATTAGCTTATATCTTCTCTAATTGGCTGCTCAGAAATGTTATTGTAATAAGGTAAACCTTTAGAAAAACGGTTTTAATCAACAAAATAAACAAAAAATAAAAAAATTGTGTTATAAAATAAACATCACTCTTTATCCCAGAAAGTGCACATTTGGCGCACTATGTGTCTTAGTATTAAATATAGCTCTTAGTATTAGCATTATGATATTAGAGACCGCTACTTGAAACAAGCCCGGAATCAGGAGGGAGAGAGCTCGATACACTCATTTTCATAGTAAAATTTCACATTTTCTCAAATTACTCCCGAAATATGGGAGTTATGAAGAAATTCATCACCACAAGTTATGAAGGCATTAAGTAATCGAATAAGATGGCATCATTAGTTTGGCATAATTTTACTCTTTTTTTTCGGAAATGTCTACGTCCAACCGCTCCCATACATTCGTTCCACTGTGAGCCGGTAGGAATCGGCTTATATGGACGTTTCGCCCCTGGTATCTATATATTAGTATGTATTCATTTTCAAGTTATCGTTCATTTATGTTGCACCTGCCATGTTTTGTCTCTGCATCACCCTAAGGTTGACTGGTAGAAAATGCCTTAGGCATTAAGTCCGCCTTTGTACAGTATTTTTAACCGACTTCCAAAAGGAGGAGGTTCTCAATTCGTCTGTATGTTTTTTTTTTTTATGTTTGTTACGCGATTACTCCGCCAATTATGAATAGATTTTGATGATTCTTTTTTTGTTTGGTAGATCATACTTCAGAGGTGGTCCCATATAAATTTTATTAACTTTGCTTGGGTAGTTTTGGAGTTAGCTTCAATTATACTTATTTTTTCCCACTTAGTATGTAGATGATATTTTATGATAACTTCTTGTCACTGTTATTTACATAGCAGGTAGTGGTATTCGAATTTGTGTGGGGTAGGTACCACAACTAAAAAGTGAAAAATAAAACTTTTTACAAAAAAAAAAAACAACCGACTTCAAAAAAAAACACTACAAAGTGAAAAATAACTTTAATTTCGGAAGTCGGTGACAAAGAACGAAAATTCAAAACCAAAGACACCGACTTCCGAAATTAAAGTTATTTTTCACTTTGTAGTGTTTTTTTTTGAAGTCGGTTGTTTTTTTTTTTTTGTAAAAAGTTTTTTTTTACTTGTGCATAAAGTTTTAATAAATAAATAAATATTCTACTCAATTGCGGCAGCATCTTATATTACCTATTCGAAGAGCTAGAGATTGGTTAAATCGGTGTCAAGAGCAAGAAACGAATGTTTGAACGTTATTTTGTATAACAAACTGTCTTGCTGCTTCATTATTTAGTGCCTATCAGTATACTCTGGACCTCGATAATTCATAGAAGAGCAGTGAGTTGTGCAAAACCTGGCAGCTGCAAGTTATTTTTAAAGTAGTTAACTATTCCTTTTACACAGTAACAGCTGGGAAGAAACCCCAACTATTTTTAGGCAGCAAGTACATATTTTTCCAACAAGTTCTATGTTATTCAGTTCCTAGTATTAGCGACATTAAGGCTATCTATCCATTGGAGCGGCGAAGCCCGACGGAGCGGAGACCTGTGCCAATAATGGACCGCGGACGCACCGGTGCGTCCAAGCACCCACGCGGCTTACATCTCTGTACTGGCTGTAATGGCTATTACTGTCTGTGAATTTTTCAGTCTATGTTAGGATAAATATTCTTGTCAAATAAATCGACTAAAAGCAAAAATATCATTAGGCAACATTTTAAAAAAATGTTGAAAATGACGTTCCCGCGCGGTAAAATGTCAGTCAAACGTCACTCCGGGACGCGCGCGTTCGCTGTAATAATTCGTTTTTTTATGGTTTTTGTGTGTAAATCGTCGGAAAGTGGTGATATTTTCATTTTGAAGTAAATATTACATCGTTGTAGATAATATTCGCACTAAATAACATCACATTATACCTATTTTGACCCAAACAAAAAGTGTAAACAAACATTTGAATGAAAAAGTGACCATGCTGTGATTTTGTGGTATTTTGGTGTGTAATCGTCGATATTTGATGGGTAAGTCCCCTTTTTTTATAGAAATTATTAGATTTCTAATAATTTTAGACTGTTTTTTCGCCTAAACAAGGAAAAAAAAAATTTTTTTGAAACGGAGAAAATTACGTAAGCACTAGAAATTCTAGGTCTTAAAAATTCTAGATTTTTGGTATTTTTTATTTTCAATGTTTGTCTCTAAAAACGCTTTTGTTAGATAACATAACAATCCATAATGTACCCTGCAAAATTTCGTGTGAATTGGTACGGTAGTTTTATCAGAAATCGTTATCACATAGAACAATAGAACTCATAACAAAAACGGGTGATAAAGATAAGCGAACATTGCTTTAAAAAAGACTGTAACCATTTGAAATGTATGCCTAATCTATTCGAGTAGCAAAAAACATAAACAATACTACTTGAGACGTTATAATGAAACCCGAGAGTTTGTTTATTCAAGTGCGGTCGTAAATCTGTCACGGCGCGGACCACCCGCGGTCCCGTAGCGGTTAACCAATAGAATCTAAATAAACTCTGGAGCGGAGTTTAGATTCTATTGGTTAATATATTGGCACATCTCCGTTCCACAGGGATTCTCCGCTTCAGTGGACAGACAGCCTAAGCGGATAAGAAATCAGTCATGAGAGGTATGTAAATAAAACAACTTGTTGTGACTTTTGATTTTATTCATTTTCCACATCATCCCTTTTTAATTAATATTCCATCCAAGAATGACGCCGGTGCTTCTATGCTCTCTTGGTGTTTGTATTTGTATGAAAATCATTTTAACTCTTTCTTATTGCAGTTTATTGACATGTGCACCTCTGTAATAGATGAAAATGAACAATATTATGTTGCCGATGTTATGGGTCCCGAAATAAGGTCATCGAGCGGTATCTTGGTCATTAGGTAAACACATTTTATTTATTTCTATACTGTAATTGCAGTGGTAAAAATGTAAAAATATGATGTCCAAATATATAGTGCATGTGGTGTTAGCCTTTAAGTAATTGTTGCACTTTAATAGACATGAAATGTGTAAACAATTGTAGGCTAACCTATTGAATAAATTAAAAAAAATACATGTGTATGGTGCTGTCGGTCTCTTGCTCAAACACGCAGACACTCCATACCTGAAGGACCTGAACGGACCATAATAACAGAATGAATGTATCGAAGAGAGGAAACATTAACAACTTACTTAATTATGTTTTTTTTTTAATTAAATAATTGTGTAAATACCCAATACATAATGTATTCTTTTGTTTTATTCAGATTCCACCAGGACTGGTTTGCTATAGTTGTTGGGTAGCAGCACGTAGACATGTGGAGCATGCTACAAGGATTGAGGATAACTGGCTAACTCCAGGCCCGTCTGACCTTCACCAAGAATCTATGTGTAGAATATCGCTACACCGAACGCCAACTTACGTTGCTAGGGGTCCTGTGCGAACTGAAGTTGCAGCAAGAATTTATCCCAAAAAGATTATATTTTTAAATTTTTAATTTATTAAACCGCTATATAAAACTAACATCACTGTCACTTGGTAACCTCTAACCAGTGACTATTAGTCAATTGTAAAACTTAGAGCTAAGCTTCACCTATCAGTGCTAATTTACTTCTTCACAATGTAACTATAACCTTTTTTGTTGCCCCTGTAAGTAAATTGTTTTCTTGTGTTGTTTCAGCTACCAGAGCTTGCGGTTCTTTGTTCCAACTGCTGGACACGTGCACAGGAAATCATAGAAATGAAGCAAGAAGTTATGCAACAACTTCATATCCAGCCACCAAATGCATCAATTACACTTGATGATTTTACACACACAACACACTACTACTTGTCTGTACAAGTGCTCATTGTTTTGTGCCGGCTTGTAACAATGTAGAACAAGAATAAAAACCGGCCAAGTGCGTGTCGGACCACGCACAATGAAGGGATCCGTAGTTGGGATGAATTTATCCCAAAAACAAACTAGTTGTTAACTTTGTAGTTGAAAAATATGTTCTTCCATACGGAATGCATGGGAGAACATAAAGCAAAGTTAAGTTGGTCGATTATTACTCGTTAACTTGTAGAGCCTACTTAGCTGTGACAGTTTTCCTTTTAATTTCGTTATATAAACTACTGCTGTGATTTTTTTCACACATCCAAAACCAACCATTTGGCTGGCAGGGGGGGACACTTGGCTCTAACAAAAATTAGCACTTTAAAGCTTAATATTTCGCAAACGGATCCTTGAATCCAAAAATGGTTTTCACAAACTCAAAACTAAAGGAACTTTCCAATGATACCCAATACCATGGGTTAAAAAAAAAACATCACTTTACGTGTAGGAGAGGTATCATAAAAAAATGTTTTCAAAATTTTGTTTTACCACTTTGTCGGCGTAATTAATATTTATACCTATGCCAAATTACAGCTTTCTAGTACTAAGGGTCTCGGAGCTAGACCGCGGGCAGACAGACAGACGGACATGACGAAACTATAAGGGTTCCTTGATTACTACGGAACCCTAAAAAGTGGGTTGCTGCTGTGCTCACATAATGACCATTGTGTGGTATTTGGGTTGGGCTCGGTACCAAGAGAGCATAGAAGCACCGCACCTGGATGGAATATTAATTAAAAAGGGATGATGTAGAAAATGAATAAAATCATAAGTCACAAGTTGTTTTATTTACATACCTCTAGCTCTCATGACTGATTTCTCATCTGCTTAGGCTGCCTGTGGAACGGAGATGTGCCAATATATTGTCGCTAATACTAGGAACTAAATAACATAAAAATTGCTTGGAAAATATGTACTTGCTGCCTAAAATTAGTTACTTTCAATATAACTTGCAGTTGTCAGGTTTAGCACAGCTCATTGCGCTTCTATGAATTATCGAGGTCCAGAGTATACTGATAGGCACTAAAGAATGAAGCAGCAAGACAGTTTGTTACACAAAATAACGTACAAGCATTCGTTTCTTGCTCTTGACACCGATTTAACCAATCTCTAGCTCTTCGAATAGGTAATATAAGATGCTGCCGCAATTGAGTAGAATATCCTGTAGTCCTATTTTATTATACTTAACTATAGCGAAACTCGAATATTTTCTGAAATCGTAAGTTGTTATTTTATCGCTCAGTCAATAGTTACTCATTCTTATGACACATCAATAAAATGTCATTGTCAAAATGACATAATTCGCTTATTGCTTATCCACCATATTTACGTAGTGTTACTCTCCTTGACCGAGATAATTTGAGTAAACAATTAAACGAAGTACCTAATATTATATAAAATTTACATAAAAAACGGTTACTATATTGTATAGCCATATTTACATATAGTATACATAGTGCTAGCCCAGGCTCTATACATTTCTGGAACGTCTCCTTTGAACACAAATTGATGATTTGGGGTTATACCGCAAAGTGTCAAACCATGATAACATATTTTATTTTCTTACCGATGACCCCTGAAATCTTCAAAGGACCACCCACCGCAAAGCGGATTGGAGCGAAGACGACCTACTACACGCTAAAACTGCGATTTGAAAGGGGAGTGTCAAAAAGACAAGCGGCATAAACAAAACATTCCATTCACTACTTTAAGAAATCGACTAAATAATGAGAACATAAGCAGCTCAAGACTAGGTCGTAAGCCCGTTTTTAACCGACTTCAAAAAAAGGAGGAGGTTCTCAATTCGACTGTATTTTTTTTTTAATGTTTGTTACCTCAGAACTTTCCACTGGGTGAACCGATTTTGATGATTCTTTTTTATTTGAAAGCTGGTGCTTCCCGTGTGGTCCCATTTCAATTTGGTCCAGTTCTGACAATGGCATCCATGAGAGGTTTTCTCATGGATATAAGTTTTAAATTTGCATTAAGTGTGTGCGCGACAAATGGACGAATAACTCTTCCTGTCAGTATTATTTACATAGCAGGTAGTGGTATTCGCATTTGTGTTGGGTAGGTACCACACCGACTTCCGAAATTAAAGTTATTTTTCACTTTGTAGGTTTTTGTTGGAAGCCAGTTGTTTTTTTTTTTTTTCGACAGCAAGAATATAAAATAGCTTTACTATTACCCCTTTACTTGCGCTGCACTACCCATAGTCAGAGGCAATGGTGCTCGAACTAATATAAAAAAAAAGTTTACATAAGTAAAATATATAAATGTTTTGTTTTAAAATGCTGATTATTGAATAGATAAACTTTGTTATTTTTCATTTTTTAAGATAAACCAGCATATAAAAAATACAGCGTTTTTCCTTAACTGAACGCCATTTAGCTTATTTAATTTTTATGTTAAAACCATGAAAATGTATGTCAGGATTTTTATTGAAATATGAACATAAACCGAACCTCGTTGTTTCTGAACGATTCACGCGCCCATAAAATTGTGCGTTTCTCAACAATCACACTTCTCTATCAGCTGTTAAAATTTTCGCCTAGTCTGCTCTGGTGAAAATAGAGGATGCTCATTTAATAATCCATGTATAGTACCTACTTATTCCATGCTGCCCTGTCATTATTCTCATACCATTATTCAATATATTATTCTAAACTTAGGGCGACCGAGCTCTTCTTTGGTGAAAATACGGAGAAAACAAATTTTCCCAGATATGAGATCTAGCTAGATCGATTATTCGCCCCCGTAAACCCCTATATTGCTATTTTCATCGAAATCGTTAGAGCCGATTTCGAGAACGTGAGTACAAATATGTACTTACAAATATATATACTTTTAAATATATATACAAATAATGCTCGTTTAATAGTATAGGATAGGATTTGTGACAAACCGTGTGGGATTTCCCATCGGCAAAAATGACGAACGATACAAACTTTCATCCGATAATTTGACGGCCGCGCCGCGCCCCTTCCGGCAGGTCGAGGATGCAGCAGCGCTTCTGCAATAAGTAGAATGAGCTGACGTGGTACCTGTTGGCGACGTCAAGCGGCTACGGCGTGCCGGACCCCGCGCCAGCTCGCCATCCGGCAGGTCAGGGATGTGCTGCAGCGGCCGGTTCTGCAATAAGTAGAATGAGCTGATATGGTACCTGTTGGCGGAGTCGAGCGGCTGCGGCGTGCCGGGCGCCGGCTCGCCGTCCGGCAGGTCGGGGATGTGCGGCAGCGGCCGGCTCTGCAGCAGCGCTTCTGCAACAACACCAAGCAACGTTATTGCCGCGCGCATTGCTTCACAACGTGCTATTCAATGCCTATTTTTTATTTGTTATTTAATTAGCGCTCCGTCACTGCTTAATGGTGATCTTAGGACACCCACGCACCAGAGGGTCATGGCCATTCGGCTGGCCCGGGGATACCGCACGGTCTCCTGCGAGGCGGCGAGCCTCCTTGCCGGATTACCGCCATGGGATCTGGAGGCAAAGGTCCTCGCGCACGTCTAGGAGTGGCGCGAGGAGGTGAAACGCCGGGGCTTAACTCCGATGCCGCAAGAAATGCGATTGTCGCAACCCAGCGCTGGGCACGCCACAATTGCGGCGATAAGACCCCTCTTTGAGGAGTGGCTTGAGAGGCGCCACGGCACCCTCATCTTCCGCCTGACGCAGGTCCTCACCGGACACGGCTGCTTCGGGAGGTTTCTGTTCAGGATAAGGCGGGAGGAAACGCCCGGGTATCACCATTGTGTGGATCGCCCGGAGGACACGGTGGAGCATACGGTCGAGGTCTGCCCGGCTTGGGAGGGGCATCGCCGTGTCCTCGTGGAGGGAATCGGCGACGATGATCTCTCGCGTCCGGCCCTGGTTCAGGCCATCGTACGGAGCGAGAGGAAATGGCAGGCCGTCACCTCCTTCTGCGAAGCGGTAATGCTCGCGAAGGAGGAGGCGGAACGCGTGAGGGAGAGGCAAATTTCGCGCCCTCACGCCCCTAACCGCCGCAGGAGGAGACGCCCGGGACGGGAATTGCGAGCCGATTTCCGGCCACCGTAGGCGCGGGCTTGCGGACGGTGAGCAATGGGTAGCTCGCCGTCCGATAAGGACCAAGCCCGGATCGACGGCGCGTTGTGTTCCACGCGAGCCTCAAAGAGATGTCAGCAGAATAGACGGGGTCCGCTAGGGCCAATGCCTGCCGAGGCTGCGAATATGGGCCGAAAGGGACATCGTGACCCCCGGCAACAGGGCAACCGAAGGAACACGGATGGGTTTTAGTCAGTAAGTCTGACACGCCCTCCCGCTCCACCCAGCGCGGGAGAAGTTATTTAGTTATTTAGTTTTCCCACCCAAAAAAAGGACACCCACGCACAGACGCGACGATTTTATTTTTACCCGACTGTGGCGAAGCCAAAAAAACCGGTCAAGAGCGAGTCGGACTCACGCACAGAGGGTTTCGTCTCATTTTAAATTTTCATCGGCGAGGCCTATATTCGTCAGAGAATTTGAACACTGCACACGGTGTAGAATATTGCAGTTTTAGGTTAGCGCCATCTCTTGACCGATAGTGGAACTAATGTAAATTTTGTCAATGATTTCTGAAAAAGTGTGCTATTTAGAGACATCGTTTTATTTTTCCTGTAATCTTTACATAAACTTCTATCACATAGAATAACTACAGATTGTTCTCTATGCAAACTTCGGAGATAAGGGAGGGGTGAACGGTATTTCTTTTTACATTTTTCATCACAAGTCAAAAACTATGCGACCTAAAAAAAAAAAAAGTTCGAGAATGTGCAAATAGCGCTCTTTCATATGATACCCCACATGCCCTAGTAGCCCCATTTCGAATTTTTAAGAGCCCCGTTCAATGCTTGTTGCAAAAAAAAAACACAAACATTTTTATTTCTTTCTTATTTGCAAAATAGTTGGGCAAACGTTATCTAAACCTATTCCAAATTTCAAGTTGATAGCATTAGTAGTTCTTAAGATATCCAGCTGTGACAGACGGACAGACAGACTGAGTCGCACTATAAGGGTTCTTTTTTACCATTTTGGTACGGAACTACTGAGTGCAGAACCGGTTCTGTTTTAAAGAACCGGGATTTTCGGGACATTCTGGCTAAAGAACTGGGATTCCCGGAACTTTCGATACTTTCGGTACTTTAAGTAAGCTTTTATAAGATAATAGAATTAAGTGTTGAAACGGAGAAAGTAAGAGAAAGACGAAATGACAGGACAAAATAAATACATTTTAATCAAGACAAATCAAATAAAACGTTTTATTTCTTGTTTTATACACTAAATCAGTTTTATTTAATACTAGCTGTGCCCACGACTTCGTTGGCTTGCATGTCGGAAAACAGTAATGTGTCACTTAGAGAAGGTGTAGGTCCCACTCCTCCATTGAAACGGAAGAATCTTCCGATCCTGCCTTGTGGGAATTGTGATCTGGGATTCTCTACCACAGCCCTTTCGAATGCTACGTCACTATACTGTCACTAAGTCTTAGGGTTTATAATGTCAGTACGTCGAAGTGTTACTTTAATTATTGAGAATAAATGAAAATCAAGGCGCCTGGTCGAGGCTCATTATCTGTACACCTGCCGTACTCAATAAATCGCGACTGCCCGTCAATGAAACGTTATTACGGTGTAGAAGGATATCACGATCAAGAAAACAGGCAAAAAAACGATGAAATGATCAATATGATATTATTGTGTTTTATATTATATCTGTGTATCCTTCGTTTTTGGAGATCCCAAATGAATAAATGAATATCTTAAAAACTTGTTTTAATTAAGAAAATGCTTCTCTTGAAACTATGTGAATGTTCGGAAAGGATATCTATCCATAATGATAGCTGATATTTGGGAAACTATAAGTTCCATGGAAGGATTTGCGTTAGATTCGTAGTAATCAGTTAATTTCCCTTTTTTCTTTGGTATTAATTCAATAGTTTCATTATTAGTCGATGTTGAAGGAGACTCGCCTCTTCGAGGAAGTTGACTAAGCCGAGTTCAAGCTTATCTGATGCACATTTTTCACTACAGGCTCCTCCCGCACCGCGCAGCTACCTCAGAACCTCAGAACATTGAACAATCTCAGTTGGGTTTAAAGAACTTTATTTCTCATAAGAACTTAAAAACTAGTAGTTCGCTTATAATGAGATACAAAGTGATTTTATCTAGTAATATTAACATTAATTAGTTACCTCTAGGGTGTTGGAGACATTATATTTGTACATTTAGCATTTGGCAGTTAAGCCTGCAATACACATGCTACTAATAAGCATGCTTGTTTAATACTAGATAGCATGCTCATTAGTAGCATACTCTCTGTGCTTGTAAAATACTCATGGTCTTTTATAATATACACATGCTAGTTGAATGCTACTAAGTAGCAATTTTTTTTTTTCGAAAGTATCATTCTCTTGTACTACTAGGTAGCATGTGTATTCCACGCTTTAAGCTGTTGGGCTTTGGGCAACAAAATTAGAGATATTTTAAACGCGAAGTATCTTTTCCCGAAAGTACCGAAAGAACCGGGAATGGTTTTGAAAATCCCGGTTCCTAAAACGACGAAAGTCCCGGGATTTCCCGAGACTATTCACTATACGGAACCCTATGTGTTTGACCTGTATCTATGTACAGTACCGACCAAAAATCCATAGGCAATCTCACAAAGCAATAGACTGACGCTTCGGTTTGACTTACGACCTTCTTCTATAAGTTGTTACAATACTATAGACACGCACAGTACACACACACACTCACTTTGTCTGCAACCAATGACTAGTTCAATAATCATTCGTTTTTTGTTTCATTCGTCTTGTTCACATAAATATTAAGGCTAGGTGTTCCCGTTTTTGCCTGTTTAAGAATTTTGTTTTGATAGGCAAAATATGACATTTGGAATCTGAAATAAATATATATTTTAGATACATTCATTCTCCTTACTTTGTACCCGTTCAATACACGATACATTAAAATTTTCTCGATAGAAAAAAATACCGAACTTAGTTCGATTTGCAGTATTTTTACAAGCTAGATTTCATTTTTATGAAGTATTAATACTCCTTTTCTTCTATAAATAACATCAAATTATAGGTAATTCATTTTGGAATACATTCTACCCGATCGTTTTTTTTCATTACATTAACAATTTTTTTAATCGATTATTTAAGTGATTTTCGATCCGCGCGTCGCTTGCCAGTGTCCTGCGAGACGTTACCGAGGTAAGACCTGTGCCAAATTTTTTCGCGCGCGCTTTTCTTCCGCTGCATAAATAATACTACTAGGTAATTAAATAAAATGTATATCATTATTATTAGAACTTATAACGATCCGAGTTCTGTTTTTGTGGGTTGTTTACTTTTGTTTGTGTGTTTATTTCTCATGTGTAAATATTTGTATAATTTTATGATAATTTTTTATTGATTGTTTGGTGAAAATTGTAAATAAAAGAAAAAAAAATAAGACTAAATCACGGTTGAAGGCAAAGAAAATCGTGAAAGAAATATGGTAAGTTATATTTATTTTTATTATTTATCTCTATTGACCACAGTCACAGTATAACGATAATTATTATTTCCCTACCAGTAGTGAAATGCCTTTGATGTCGCGTGACACCGCCGCCCGGTTCCTTACGCTAGTATATGTAATCTGTGCTTACGCTTAGCCAACGTCCGCACGGACGTAATAAAATCGCGGCGGGATTTTGTCGCGCATTGGATTTTCAACTCTCGGTGTTGAGCCGAGCGTTGAGAATCCAACGCGCTGGGACGCACTCTTGTGTCAGCGCGTTGAAAAAACATAGTGTTGGATTTTTCAACTCTCGGCGCTAAGCAGAGCATTGAAAATCCAGTGCACGAAAAAAAATCGTCGCAATTTTATTACGTCCGCACGTCGGCTTAGGTACTCACGCTGTCACACGCAAATTTCGACCTACGTGCATAGAATTGTTGTTGTTATTGAGTTGTGTGTGAGAGTTGTTCGAGTGCGCAAACTAAGCATGTTCGGGGGCCGCGACCTGCGCCTCGCGACCCCCGCGAGATCCCCGCCGTTGCTCTACGCAAGTACAGACGCCAGCACATCAAGCTACTACAATCTGTCAAATTTATTTAATAGATTTTCAACTTTATCGCCGAAAAATAAGGTTCAAAGTTGATTGGGAAAATTTGACAGTTTCGGGTAGCTTGATGTGCTGGCGTCTGTACATTCGTTTCACAACTGTATGGATAGTAAAACTGTGCCACAGTATAAATAACAGCAGTAGGTTCAAAGAAAAGTAAAAGGTTACTGTTTTTCTTTTTCTTACCTACCTTTTTAGTTCATTAGATCCTGCTCTGATTTAATGTTTCTAATATCATAACTTAATTTTATTGTTTCAGTTCAAGAATGTATCGAAATAAAAAAAGCTTATTTATTGGGAAAAAAAGCACAGAAGAACAGTAAGTACTGTATTTGTTTTCTTGATGATCGGAATCCTCACCACAGAATAAATAGCCTACATACTATACTAGCGTACAGAAAAATCACTCCCGAACAATAGTCAGTTTAGGTATAAAAATTTACCAATCGCCGACTGCCTGAAGCGAAACTGAAACCTATCTCATTCTTGCAACCGTTCATATTCCATTGAGTACCTATTATTGTCCAAACCGGTCTGACGGCTTGACCACTGAAAATTAGGCTTTTATAACTGACTGAACTGAAATAAGGATCGAATTCTAAAAGTACATAACACTATTATTAAAATTGTTTTTATACATCCGTTTTTTAGACTCCACGTTATACTATCTCCATATCTTATTTGATATTGTTGCAGAAAAACTGATGGAACTGAAGACGTATTTATTATTAAAATGGATAACAAGGAAAACCATTTCCAACCCATAACAGGACGGCGAATAATTGATATCAATATTTTTTTAAAGGAACTTCAAGAAAAAGCACGCCACAATAACTTGTTTGATTGTAAATCAAGCAACTTCTGCTTAGTTGGTGAAAGAAGACATGGACTTATATCGATCTTTAAATTTAAGTGCATTGTGTGTAAAGAAGTTTGTTTGATTCCATCCGAAAACAACAAAGATACTGAGCATGTAAATGCTAATATAGCTGCAACCTCTGGAGTAGTAGCCTCTGGTATAGGATTTTCTCAGATCGAAGAATTATTTTCGGCTATAAACATCCCCATATTTTTTTCAAAATGTTTTAAAAATTGGAGAAGATACGTTGAAGTCAAGTGTCCATTTACAGCACACAAAAAAGGACTTTCTAATACTACACAAGAAAATTAATTGATTCAGGCGTGACCTTGCGGAAATCCATTATAAAATACAATAGACGTGGATATATTTAGTAACTTGTTCCGCTTAGCTATTTTTAAAGAGCCATAAAAAACTCCTGAAAGAAATCGACACGTGTTTCACCTCTCAACGAGGCATCCTCAGGATGCCGATGGACTTGTTGCGAACTCGAACACGGCGTGTTGCCATGTATGCCAAGGTCACCTTTGCTGCGATTGTTCGCCCCTTATCGCACTGATAACGGCGACACTATATAAGTGGGTTTCACGGGCGATAAGGCTCAGTCTGCACTCAGCGCTTGGTGTGGCAACACGCCGTGTTCGAGTTCGCAACAAGTCCATCGGCATCCTGAGGATGCCTCGTTGAGAGGTGAAACACGTGTCGATTTCTTTCAGGAGTTTTTATGGATCAAAATATGTACACAAAATGTATAGAAAAAGATAATATGTTTTGGGAAACTAAAATGAAACCAAAATTAATCACATTTTACTTGAAATGCTTGCTTCCCGAAATTATAGACAGTAGAAATGTACGTGGTATGTCTATTCGAAACATAACCATGCAAGATGATATCGAAAACGTTCATCCTGATGATTCACAACCGGGACAAAGCACACGCCAATTAAATTTAATGGACTTTTAATAAAAAAATAAGTTTAAAAAATTGTAACCCCGCTACGGAAAAATAAAAGTGATCTAAAAAGTACGAAACCTATATTAAAAAGTACTCTGTGGTACGAAACAAGAAAACATTTCAGACAGAAATCAAAACATACGAGTAGGTACAAAAATGGTCAAGGTAGAAAGTGTCATGGTCTGAAATATTTTCTTTTTCGATCTCTTTTATTTTTCCGTAGTGGGGTTACAGTTTTATAATACACATTTGTAATGTGTTTGTCAAGACCTTTCTTTTGATACTAAACATCTCATGTTTATCTCAATTTAATTTTTTTCGATGTTAGATCTAGTCTACAATATTAAATTTAGGGAGAATTTATATAGCTTATGTCACCCGGACCATTATTACTAATATATTGATACCTCATTTATGCAAATCAATTCAGTAGTTTAGGCGTTACGGTGGAACACACGTCAATACAAACCTTTTGTACATACTTACATATTTACAGAGACTGCTAAAATCATATTTATCATCGACCTCATCTAGTTATTAAAATATGATTGACGTGTAAAAGTGTTTGTACAAACCTACTTACAGAAATAAAATCATCTATCATTCATCATATTCATAACATAACTCTTCCTTTTGGTTTTGCCGTAGTCGGGTAAAAATGAATGGTAAAGATATGATTGAATCTAGTTTTATTTATTCATAAAAATAAGAAAAATGTAATCAATATTACCTATAATTTTTGTGACAAAATCATGGCATAATAAATCTTTTTTTTACGCAATTTGTATTATTTTTAACTATACATATTTTTTTCGAGACAATTTTGTCATGGTTTAAACTTAGCAGCGCTACACAAACTTACAGTATACCTACATAATCTCCATAATTTAAAATAATAATAATTTGCCTATACTTTTGGAATACTGTTCAGTTTAGACTGTGGCGCGCGAAAACTCGGGGGTTTACGTAAGCGTAAGCTTCACACTCGCGGCCCGACTCGATCGTAGCGGCGCACAGTGGGTCGAAACTATGATTTTAGTGACTTAGGGCTCAACTTTGCTTTTTCACTTTTTTTTTTATGCGGATGGGTAGAGCTCATTAACCTCAATAATAATTGTTCTGATGTATTTTTTCCTAAACTTTATACTTTGGGTAGAAAAATGTGTTTTGTTATTTTTTTGTATGGAGCGGCTCAAATAAACTTAAATTCCTGCTAAGTAGCGTGTGATCCCGCGTTGAAACTTTATTTTTCATATACCTTGTCTGGTCTATTATCATTTGATGCTATAAACAAATGCATAAAGTTGCAACTCTGCCAAATAAATGGATCGAAAAAAATGAAAAAATACATAGAATAAAAAGCTTCATTTTTTACTTTCGTAAGTTATTTTAAGTTAAATTTGATATGGAATAGTAAGTAAAAGCACGTAATAATACACATAATTACTTAGCAACTAACAACAATACATTTAAAAGGTCCCTAATTAGCTTAAATTTACTAATACTACATATATTAGTAAATTTAAGCTAATTAGGGACCTTTATTTAAAAATGTGGATATGAAATCAATTAATTTCTATTTGTGTGTTTAATTACTGTAATTAGCTTAACCTTTTACCTTATAAAAAAACAATGTTTTTCACTTTTAGTCATTACTGTAATATTAATTAGGATAATTAGTTAATGAGGGTAGTAGAAAAATTAGTAAACATTGTTTGTCACTGGATTCTGGAAGTATAAAATGACCATAATTTATTATATACTAACTAGTGTTCGTTTATTCGTACTACTACTAACATCTCGTGATTCTGATCGTCCCTTTTTCGTTATAATGGATAATTTAGTTAACAATTTAGATTTATTTATGATTTTAAGAGAGCAGGTCAAGTCACTGTCGGATAGTCAAAAATTCTTTCAATTCCTACAACATAAAATAAACGTGACCGAAGAGAACAGTGTTGAGCTCCAAAAATTCTGTACGCGCTTTTGTTCAAATATAAGTGCAAGATGGGAACGAAGTAGTCGCACGTTAGCACAGTTTGTAAGAAAAAATGGTGATTGGTTGGAACGTGCAATAAACTGGCCCGAAGGAATGATACCTGAAGCTGTGAACACTGAACAGGAAAGGCTCGAGATTTGTAATACTGAAGATGTCGAAAATCTACCACCATCTACTACAGAAGCTTCGACATCTACATTTACACCTCGAAAACCTTTCGAGGAATTGGGCTCCAGGCAAAAACGAAGACGCGTTGATCAAATTAACCAATCGCTTTCGTTATCCCCGGATGAACTTAAAGCTACTACAATTGCTAGTTTAAGAAACACCGGAAATGAGGATGTAGGAAAAATTATGAACCATTTACTAAATCACCCCGAAGATCTAGAAAAAGTTAAAGAGTGTTTAAGTACAAGTAAACCGAAAAGTAGTACATATTCACCCGATAAGGCACTGTCTTTATTAGTTTCACTTAAATTAAGTAAGTGGCAATATATAAGCCTAAGAGAAGCAGCAAGTGAAAATAGGTCTGATTTATACCCTTCTTATTATAAAATAAAACAAGCGAAGGCAAAATGTTATCCAGGGAAAGAAGACATAATTATAACTGAAGAAGGAGCTGCTATTAAACTGCAAGCTTTACTCAACTTGACGGTATCTAGGCTTTTAGAAGTGATTACTTTAGATTTGGATTCGCCAACTGAGTTACTGCTAATAAGCAAATGGGGTTTTGATGGAGCCTCAGGTCAAAGTAATTATAAACAAAAGACTGAAGCAGAGTTTGATGACTCAACTATCTTCATGGCCAGTCTAGTTCCTATAAGGCTTCAACAATGTGATGGAACAATTGTTTGGGAAAACGATCGACCCTCATCAACTTTCTATTGCCGTCCGATAATGTTCAAATTTACCAAAGAAACGCAGTCAACAGTGGTAACTATAAAAGCTAGCATAACCGAAGAAATAGAAAGACTTCAGCCAATCAAGTTCAATCAAGTTGAAGTTAAGCATCAATTGCACTTGACGATGATAGACGGCAAAATATCGTCATATTTGTCAGACACATCTTCAGCTGTCTGTGATATCTGCAAAGCAAAACCGTCAGAGATGAACAATTTAGAGTCACTTGCTCAAAAAAAGAACAACGAAGAAGTGTTCCAGTATGGAATGTCATCTTTACATGCCTGGATAAGAAGCATGGAGTGCTTACTTCATATCGGTAAATATAATTTTATTAGTTCATAATTTTTTTCACGTTATATAGTTACTTGTGAGATTTTTATTTAAGTGATATTTCTTTTTGTTTGCAGCTTATCGTTTGGACTTCAAAAAATGGAGTTGCAGGGGCGATGACAAAGAAAAAATGTCACTCAGAAAGAGCGCTATACAGCAAGCGTTTAAGAAAGAATGCGGTTTACTTATTGACGTAGTCAAGCAAGGAGTAGGCACAACCAATGATGGCAATACTGCCAGAAGATTTTTTAGGGATGCAGAAACAACAGCTCGCATAACAGGAATAGATAAAGATTTAATAGAAAGGTTTCATGTGATTCTTCAGACGGTTGCATCTGGAGAGAGCGTGGATCTTTCTAAGTTTTCCGAATTTTGTAGAGATACTGCACAATTGTACGTTCACTTATATCCCTGGTATTATATGCCTTCCAGTATACATAAATTGTTAGTACATGGGAGTGATATAATTAAGCACTTTGGTGCCATACCTATAGGTAAACTGTCGGAAGAGGCAGCGGAAGCTCGTAATAAAGATTTCCGGAAATATAGAGAGAGTCATTCTAGAAAGGTAAGTAGAACGGCGACAAATGAGGATATTATACACAATCTTCTTTTGTCTTCTGATCCAAAGATCACAAGTCTAAGACCTCGAATGGTGAAACAAAATATAATGGTTCTCTCTCCAAAAGTCAAAGAGCTTCTGCTGATTTTTCCCACAGAATCCGATATAGATTTTATTGATGTAGATAATTTACAAGATAGTCATAGCGATAGTGAATAAGATTTTTTGGTAGTTTGTAAGTTTCTTGTTTTTTTTATTAGTTTATAAATGTCAAACTCATAATTGAAAGGAAATAGTAATGTTTGATGTTGTTTATAGTTAGTTTTTAGTTTGCTTGTGTTAGTTGTAGTAATGTTAGTTTACCTTTACTAATTTGTATTATTATGTACCTATCTTTACTTACTATTCAGTATTAAATCTAACTTAAAATAACATTTCATAAACATGTTAAAGTCATTAAAACAAAGAAATTGAAATTCATAGATCCCTAATTAGCTTAAATTTACTACTACTACATATATTAGTAAATTTAAGCTAATTAGGGACCTTTTAAATGTATTATGATTAGTGTGATTAGCTTTAAATTTACTAAAACTACATATATTAGTAAATTTAAGCTAATTAGGGACCTTTTAAATGTATTATGATTAGTGTGATTAGCTTTAAATTTACTAATACTACATATATTAGTAAATTTGAGCTAATTAGGGACCTTTTAAATGTATTATGATTAGTGTGATTAGCTTAAATTTACAAATTTACTAATACTACATATATTAGTAAATTTAAGCTAATTAGGGACCTTTTAAATGTATTGTTGTTAGTTGTTAAGTAACTATGTGTATTATTACGTGCTTTTACTTACTATTCCATATCAAATTTAACTTAAAAGAACTTACGAAAGTAAAAAATGTAGCTTTTTATTCGATATATTTTTTCATTTTTTTCGATCCATTTATTTGGCAGAGTTGCAACTTTATGCACACGTTAATAGCATCAAATGATAATAGACTAGACAAGGTATATGAAAAATAAAGTTTCAACGCGGGATCACACGCTACTTAGCAGGAATTTAAGGTTATTTGATCCGCTCCATACAAAAAAATAACAAAACACATTTTTCTACCCAAAGTATAAAGTTTAGAAAAAAAACATCAGAACAATTATTGTTGAGGTTAATGAGCTCTATCCATCCACATGAAGAAAAAAGTAAAAAAGCAAAGTTGAGCCCTAAGTCACTAAAATCATAGTTTCGACCCACTGTGCGGCGGGGCGGCGCGCGGGCGCACAGTGGTTCGAAATCGACGCTCCGTGGACATTGAAATCAAAATTTCTTTAGACGAGAAATAAAAATCGGAATGGCTTTATTTCAGTATTATTTATAATATTTGGTAATATGACAGCTATAGACAGCACCATCTCCGAAAAAAAAAATATTTAATATTTTTTTGTATGAAGAAAAACACAAAAGTCGTTTTTTCTCATAACTTAATAAAACTTAAAGCCTGCGGCTTACATGGGGTGTTGTCCTACATGAGGCGATTCCGAAATGCTATAACACGCACACCCATGCGCGCCGCTTCACTCACAGCAGAGTGTTGAATTTCGAGAAATTCAGTTAGAGATTTTTACGTTGATTTATGTGTGATCTTGAAAATATACAAAGTAATTGACTTTAGTTTGCTAATTTGATTAGTTATAATGAGAAATAATGGAATATACAATATAAAAATACTAAAAAAAACACTCAAATTGAGACTTACAATATAAATAGATTTTGCAATCTTTCTTATAATAATTTAATTCGGTGTTAGTAGATACACAGTTTGACTTCTTAATTAACATAAAAAAAAAGTACAAAAACTTATAACTAATACAGAAAAATACTAAGAATAAGCAATTGTATAATTGAGAAATATATTATTTCACCACTTCACTCAGAGCAGAGTAATGAACTTCAAGAAATTCAGTGGATTTCTCGAAGGAATTTAATACTATATTATTTGATATCTTTGGGATAGGTGCACATACCAATGGGCAACGATAATTACATAGTAATGATTGTTTGATGTAAGCTGTTCGTAATCTCAAGTTTAGCAGGAAATCAATGCTTAATGCATGCTAATTAACTTATGATGGTAATTTAGTCTCATCTCATTAGTGCATGTTGCAAATATTGTTAACGAGTTAAGATACATTAGTTAAGGGCTATTTTTACGAAGTGTTTAACTAACTACTATTAATTAAGATACGATTAAGAGGGTACTTTTATATAAATAGGGACAACATCGTCAAAATCATTAGTTTTTGTCAGCAACTGTTCGCGCTATAACATTAACTTCTTGCTTACGTACTTACTTATTATCATGGAAGGATTTTATACAAATTTGGACATATTCATATTTGTGAAAACAAAAAGTTGCTTTTCGCAGCCTAGTATTTTGTTAGAAGCACTTCTAACCAAAGCGACAAATTTGTCTGAAGAAGAACAAAAAAAATTAAAACAGTTTTGTCAAGTGTATATGTGTGTTTTGCATAGAAATTGGAAATCGTGTAATCGAACAATGCATACATTTGTCAAGAAGTATGAGACATGGCTAGAAAAAGAGATCAAATGGCCCAACTTCATTAAAGACAGATTTGTACAAAGTGAAGAAATTGGATTGGTATCAATCGACTCTGTTACTGATACTGTTGAACCTTCAACCTCAAGTGCTAGTGGTATAAATGATGGTGCATCCACGTCCAAAGTAACTACATGTACTGTTAGCACTACAACACTAAAAAGGAGCCCAAGAAAACCTTTCTCAGAATTATGCCAAAAACAGAAGAAGAGAAGAATAGAAGAACTTTTAACGCACGACTCTCAGGAACTTGCATATGCTACTGCAGTGAGATGTGGTGAGGAGAATGAGGACGTGAAAGATTTAATAAAATATATTACCGAGCATCCTGAAAAAGCAGCAGAGATCAAGAATTTTTTGAAAGGCAAGACAACTACTAACAAGTATTCAGCAGAGAAAGCGTTGGGTATATTTATTTCTTTGAAATTGTCGAAGTGGCAGTATATAACTTTAAGGGAAACTGCGAAAGAAAGTGGTGTAGATTTGTACCCATCATATTATTCGGTTTTAAATGCCAAGAAGGCATGCTATCCTCCTGAGAGCGATATTGAAGTGACCGAACGAGGAGTTAAAGTAAAACTTCAAGCTATTTTGGACATCACTGTCACTCGACTTGCCAAAACATTAAACTTGGACCATTTGCAAGATAAAGAACTGATCTTAATCTGCAAATGGGGCTTCGATGGTGCGTCAAATCAAAGCAACTACAAGCAATGCATGAATGCAGATGAAGACGACTCTAGTGTTTTTATGAGCTCTTTTGTACCCTTGCAATTGATGTGTGGTGAGGATTTGGTCTGGGAAAACCCAAAACCTTCTTCTACAATGCTTTGCAGACCAATTTATTTCAAGTTTGTCAGCGAAAATAAGTTGGACATGAAGGAGGAAATGGGTTTGATCGATGCTGAAATTAAAGCATTGAAGCCATCTATCATTGAAAATAATATACAAGTTAAACATTCAATGTTAATGACCATGATAGATGGCAAAATAACGTCTCACCTGTCACAAACCTCGATGCAAACATGTGACATCTGTAAAGCTGTACCAAGTGAAATGAATGATTTGGAGAAGATTCACATGTAAGTTGAATATTGGAAATGTATGTTAATTTTTTTTATTTTTTTCTTATTGAAAAACACTTTTAACCTTTTTATTCATATTTTAGGAAATCTGTATCATCTGATATTTACAAGTACGGTTTGTCGACTTTGCATGCATGGATCAGATCCATGGAATGCCTGCTGCATATCGCTTACCGATTAGATTTTAAAAAATGGCAAGCCAGAGATGAAGCTAGTAAAGCAGCTTTGAAAAGTCGCAAACAGACGATACAGCGAAAATTTCGAGAGGAAATGGGACTCCTGGTGGATATCGTAAAACAAGGTTAGTTGATGTATTTATTTTGTATAATATCAAAGGGTTTTTTAGTTAGTGTAATACTATAAAACTTATCTTATAATGTTCTCATATCAGTATTTTTTATATAAAGGTGCTGGGACCACGAATGATGGCAACACGGCTAGAAAATTTTTCCAGTGTCCTGAGAAGACTGCAAATATCACTGGATTGAGTCAGGAGCTCATCCAAAAATTCGCAACTATTCTCCGTGTTGTATCATCAGGACAGTCTATTAATATTGATTTGTTTGCCAATTATCTCGACGAAACTGCGCAGCTGTATGTGGAACTGTATGGCTGGTATTTCATGCCTTCCAGTATCCACAAACTTCTGCTGCATGGAGCTGAAATAATAAAACATTTCAACATTTTGCCTATAGGAAAGCTATCAGAAGAGGCATCTGAGGCCCGAAACAAAGATTTTAGAAAACTCAGGGAACATCATACGCGGAAATTTTGTCGCAGAGCGACAAACCATGACATCTTTAATGGTTTCATCGTATCCTCAGACCCATATTTGTCAAGCATTCGACCTAAACTGACAAATAAGAGTAGAAATGATTTAACTGAAGAAATGAAGTCTCTTCTTTTAATTGACCCGGATACCATGGATAAGGAAAACATTGAATTTGTTGAGGTGCCAAGTATGATGGATTCTGATTTTGAATTCTTTGATAGCGATGACGAAACTCAGTAGACAAAATTTTAATGTTTGATGTTTTTGTGTAAATTTTATATATTTCTCAATTATACAATTGCTTATTCTTAGTATTTTTCTGTATTAGTTATAAGTTTTTGTACTTTTTTTTTTAAATGTTAATTAAGAAGTCAAACTGTGTATCTACTAACACCGAATTAAATTATTATAAGAAAGATTGCAAAATCTATTTATATTGTAAGTCTCAATTTGAGTGTTTTTTTTAGTATTTTTATATTGTATATTCCATTATTTCTCATTATAACTAATCAAATTAGCAAACTAAAGTCAATTACTTTGTATATTTTCAAGATCACACATAAATCAACGTAAAAATCTCTAACTGAATTTCTCGAAATTCAACACTCTGCTGTGAGTGAAGCGGCGCGCATGAGTGTGCGTGTTATAGCATTTCGGAATCGCCTCATGTAGGACAACACCCCATGTAAGCCGCAGGCTTTAAGTTTTATTAAGTTATGAGAAAAAACGACTTTTGTGTTTTTCTTCATACAAAAAAATATTAAATATTTTTTTTTTCGGAGATGGTGCTGTCTATAGCTGTCATATTACCAAATATTATAAATAATACTGAAATAAAGCCATTCTGATTTTTATTTCTCGTCTAAAGAAATTTTGATTTCAATGTCCACGGAGCGTCGATTTCGAACCACTGTGGGGCGGCGTGCGCGCGTAAATGCCTATTGCGCTTGGAACACCCGGCCTTAAAGTTTAGCAGGTAGACCACAGAAAACTAAGTAAATTATTACGATTTCTGTAGGGTAGATGCAGTTCTTTACGAGTATTCACTTAAGTAATAGAACTTTGTTGGTTCGTGGATAATGTTGGTGACGAGTATTTAGCGCAGTGTTGTGGTTATTATTTTCAAAAAGCAGTAGATATAAATATTGAAGGGAGATCGGATCAGATCAGAGAATATTATTGCGCTGCGTAAAAGTGAATGTTATTTACACAAATATCTAATGATACCGGACTAAGTGTGAGTGTTATCATTTAAATATTTCATATTTTACTAAAAATAAATCTTAATCAAGGGTATTGTTTATAGAACAGAGGTATTGTTGAGACAGAAGATGCCTTTAAAGTTTTAAATTCATTATGAGGTTTAATTCGATTAGTGAACAATACCTAAATAATTCGGTATTACGTGTAATAAATACAATGTTATTCTTTGTTCTAGCGAAATACTGTGAGGGCTAAGAGATATGAGGAAGGGGATTATTATCGAGTAGCAGCGACGTCAAATGGTGAATGAATATGAAAAAAAACCGGCCAAGTGCGTGTCGGACTACGCACAATGAAGGGTTCCGTAGTTGAGATGAATTTATTTATCCCAAGAACAAACTTAACATTGTAGTTGAAAAACATGTTCTCCCATACATTCCAACTGCAAATCGTCGCTCGGCATCTAATACCGCGAATGTGACATTTTTAGGTTTTTTTTTAAATTGCATGATCACTTATTTAAACGTGTCGAATGAAATAAAACAAAAATCTGATTTTCGTAAAAAAAAATCACATTCGCGGTATTAATATAATAATAATCTAAATCTTATACCTTTAAACGAGCAATTCTTGTATATATAATCTGAATTTCGGAAACGGCTCCAAGAATTTTTATTAAATTTAGTATGCAGGGGATTCGGGAGCGATAAATCGATCTAGCTAGGTTTAATTTTTAGAAAACGTCGTTCAAAAAAAAAATGGTCGTCCAGATATTTTTGTTTATTCAAGTAACAAGGACTCATTGTGTTAGTGAACTTATGAACTATGTTAGCTTATTTTACCAGGTCACTCAGAAAGTTTTGCGACTAACAGTTTTTGTCTATAGGATCAGTATCCTGTAGACAAAAACTCATCACTCATCATTGACATCAAAACCAGCCAGTGCTGGTTTTGATGTCAATTAAAACTATGACTATTTATTACAAAAAAACATAACATTTCAAATTCGAAATTCCCTCCACATTTTTTTACGAGCAAAATCAAAATACTCTCGTCTTACTGAAACCTGGATTCACAACGAGAACATTTTCGCGCGATGATTTTGTACGATTTCAAATGTCGACTAAAACCAGAAGAATCGTTTGAAAGACTTCGAATGGTGTTCATAGAAAAAAGCCCTTCTAAAGTGACAGTTTTCCGCTGGTTCAACGAATTTATGGGTGGTCGAGTAATTTTGGCGGACAAAAAAAGAAGTGACCGCTCTATGACGGTTGTTACATAACAAAACGTGCTGGCTGTGAAAAATTTAATTCAAGAGAATAGGCGAATTACATATGAAGAGGTTCAGTATATACTGCTGATTGGATCGGGAAGTGTGCATGAAATTCTACACAGGCATCTTCGGTTATGGAAGATAGTTTCACGCTGGTACCGTAAAATCTAACGTAGGCTCAGAAGGAGGTTCAAAAATGAACCAACCCCTACCAAAGTGAAGAGAGCCAGAAGTGCAGGCCAAATTTTGATCGCAAGTTTTTTTTCTTTGACGGGTTATCTGGTATCAGTACCCTTACGAGATCAAAGGAGCATCAATGCTGAATGGTATGTTACCAAATGTTTGCCAGAAGTTTTTACTGCTGCAAGCAGCAAGCGACCGAACACTGGCCTCCGTGGGCTACTGCTTCACCACTACAACGCGCTGGTTCACTCGGCGCTCAAAACAAGGAACTTTCTTGACAGCACACCGGTCAAGATTGTAGAGGTGTCTGATGCGGACTGGAAAATGTGTTATGAAAATTGGTTTAAACGTATAAAACTGTGTATAGACGCCAATGGAGAGTTCTTCAAAAAAGATATAATAAAAAAAAAATATAACTTGTGAAATATTTTTTCTAGTATCAGAAAACTTTCTGAGTGCCCCACGTAATCTAGTTTAAATTTATTTCACCCCATGGGAGATGGCACTGCAGTGATTGATGTACATAGCCCATGCAATCCAGCCTGCTAGCGATCTTTTTTAGGATATTGTTGGAGCTGGCCCGTACTCTGCGCACCAGGGATGCACACCTCATTCGCATCGTTGCGTAAAAGCAATTAATATGTGCGTCGAACATTCCCGATGCGCTACAAAACGGTGTCCCACGGTGTGTATAGTAAGTATGTGATAGTATACATAAGACACAACACTGCACTTCCTGTTGACAAACCACGCCGAAACCCGAATTGGTTGTCATGAAAATGTAGTTTTATTTATTTGTGTATTAGGCAGACGGTCAAACATTTTTGATATTTTTTGGATATTATAGTAGCTAGAGAGATGGGCCTATTGGATGCCGAGCGACGAAATGTAAGTTTGTACGCACAATATTGAGAGATTAACCATGTTATTTTAAGACCATAGACTTCTTATAAGTTTTCCTGTAATCTATGAGTAAAGAGACATACTACGTATTTTTTTCAAAACTTTTGGTCCAGTAGTTTCGGAGATAAGGGGGGGGGGGGGTCAATTTTCATTGAATTTATTAAATATCTTTAAAAGTATTTATTTTAAAATTATATAAAAAATATATTTAAGATCCTCGCAACAAGCCCTTTCATTTGATATGTCACACGGTGAAAATGATAATGAAAAAATGTTTATTAGTTTTAACAAGTTTTCTTACAACTAGGTAGTGATTGGAGCCTCCTTTTAAGCTAATAAAGCCTGTGTTAGGAGACTCCGCTCTTCCATACATTGTTGGTATTAAAACTATAAACTTGTTTATTAAAAAATAATAAAAACAGTAAAAATATAAAGGAATCTAATCAACGAAAACTATGGCAATTTTTTTTTTTTTTTTTTACTGTTAAACTTTTTTTTTAATTTTCTTGTTTGCCCCCCAAAAGTGACCCCTATATTCAAAATTAATTTATTTACGTTACACATTCGTGTTTGGGTCACAGAAATACACATGTGTACCAAATTTCAACTTAATCGGTTCATTAGATTCGGAGTAAATTGGCTGTGACAGACGGACAGACAGACAGACAGACACACGAGTGATCCTATAAGGGTTCCGTTTTTTCCTTTTGAGGTACGGAACCCTAAAAATGGTTTCATACCAACGAGACATTTTGCTGAATTATTACAAACACGTCATCACTGAAGACCAGCTAGAAAACCGTTTTTGACCTTAAAATATTGACCGTACCAAGTTAATAAACAACAGATTCGTTATTGCATGAATTTATGGTAACGAATTTTTTAAGCACGTTTCAATACGGTGTTTATCGTATTTCTTGCAGATAGACCGAAAAATTTTAATATTATTTTAGTAATATTATTATTCTCATTTATTTCATTTATAAACATATAATTTACATTTTTAAATATTCTTATAAAAATTATTAAAAAAACATTTAAAAATATAAAAAATTGTAGCCCACCGGTGTCGGGAACAGGGTCCAAGCCACCGGTGGTCAGGGCTCCTGAGAGAGGAACCTCCTAACAATACGCGCCGTGTCCAGGAGTACTGCTTGATCCAGCTGCCTAACGAGAGCCTCCTCAGGTGTTGGTCGAGGCTCTTTGCTATTATGCCATTGGCCGTCACAACTATCGGCACAAATGATTGCTGTATCCACATCCCACAAGTCAACAACCTCGTGAGCCAGGTCAAGATACTTAATCTGTTTATATTTTTCAGCTTTCACGAGGTTCTCGTCATGTGGGACCGCTATATCAATAATCATTGTGCGACGCTCTAATCGATCTATCACCACTATGTCTGGCTTATTGGCAACAATAGTCCTGTCAGTGATGATAGATCGATCCCAATACAACGTGATATTGCCATTTTAGAGGACTGGGTCGGGCACATATCTATAGTACCTACGGTACTTCCGATTCCACAAGACTGTATTTCAGAGCAAGTTGCTGGTGGATAATCCTGGCTACAAGGTTGTGCCTATGCAAGTAGTCTCCGTTAGCCAAAAATAATGTGTCGGATTGATTCTCTGGGACGGTGGCATGCCCGACAGATGTCAACCGTGCCGTCCTACACAATATATTTCCGGTAGTTGTTCGTCATCATAAGTTCGTCCATAATCGAAAAGACAAAACCTTCGGTTTCCCCAAAGAGGTCACCGAATCGCAACCAGGATACGGACGCTAACAGGTCTACATCGGGCCCATGTAAGGCCCGGTAAAAGCGGCCGTGAAGCTCTTTGCTCTGCCATACCTCCCTGCGGTCATGAGTATCTAATACTATAGGTTTGTGCCAGTTCTCGTTAGCCAAGGATAGCGGGGTGAGGCCCTTGTCCACTGAAACTACATCTCGGTGCATCCCCACGTCGGTTTCTAGGAAGTATTCCCTGAGACTGCATACCTCACGGTTGTGCAGGGTCTTAGCATTTAAGAAACCTCGACCTCCGCACTTCCGCGGGATATACAGTCTCATCACCGATGAACGTGGGTGATGCATCTGATTTGCGGTCAGCAGTGTGCGGACGATCCTATCCAGGGCGTCAAGTTCCGTTTGCAATATTATTATTTTAGGATTAAAATTTGAGGTTTAGTTTCAATCTTCTTTTCGTAAACAAAATGAATACTTAAGCTATAACCTCAATACCAACCAATATTTACTAAAGCCAAATAAAATGTAAAATAATTAATGTAAACAAACTGCCTATACTTAACCTTAAAATGACCTATTTTGTCAGTAGTTTTTTTACATTTTAAGTAGTCTAATATTCTTATTTATTGCTTAATTACTTCGACCATGATCAAAGCTTTATATTTATGGTGAAAAAAATCCATTTAAAATTTAAAACATTTCAAAATTTAAATATGTCAAAATAATACAAATTGCTTCTAAGTTTCTAGACATCTATTTTACATCTTATTCAGCTGAACTAATGATAAATAATTGTAGCAGTTTGTTAACTATACTTAAGTAAAATAAATAAAACGAATAATTATTTTTTAATTTTACTATAACATATCGCGCATTTTTATTCTAAACCCTTTATTGCAATAACAACATTAATAAAAAGGCAGCAATATTTAAAAAATATTATTATTGCAAACAAAAATAATAATATTTGCAAAAACAGCGCTGTGATTTACGAGATTAGAACCTTAGCCATCTTGAATCTAAGACCAACGCTTAATAATATAAGCTACGCTGATGATATGGTGCTGCTGAGCCCTTCGATCTGTGCATTGAGAAAGCTTCTAAATGTATGTGAATTATATGCGGAGGCCCATGGCCTTAAATACAACTCAGTGAAATCGCAACTAATGGTCTTTAAGGCGGGGACTAAATGTTATGAACATGTACCTGAAGTTCACTTGGGTGGTACCTCTATAAAAAGAGTTACAAAATATAAGTATTTGGGTCACTGGGTCACCGATGACCTAAAGGACAGTACTGATATTGAGGGAGAGCGAAGGTCATTGTCTGTACGATGTAACATGTTAGCTCGCAGGTTTGCACGGTGTACACATAAAGTTAAAGTAACGTTGTTTAAAGCATACTGTCAGTCCTTTTACACGTGCAGCCTGTGGGTTGACTATTTGCAGCGGGCGTACGAGTGCAGTACAACAATGCATTCAGGATGCTGATGGGGCTGCCGCGATATTGCAGTGCCTCTGGCATGTTTGCTGAGGCCCGCGTAGACAGCTTCGATGCAGTCATGCGCAAGCGTTGCACCTCAGTCCTAACGCGCATGCGTGCTAGTACCAATGGCATCTTGAGTGTTTTGTCGGACCGATGGGATTCTCCGATGTTTGAGCGCTGGATACGACTGCACGCGGTCAAGTGAACACGCGCACGGGTATCGGAGTTTCTATGTTATAGTCCTATGTAATTTGTATTTAGTTTTTAAAGTGTCTTGTCTTGTCATTACTAACATTAGTTTCTCATAAGCATTTCTGTGTTACTAACAACTATATGGATGTATGTTAAAAATCCGAAATAAATGAATTTAATTAATTAACGCCTTCTGCTATCTGCACATAGAATTTACTTTCGAATTTTAGCAATGCCATAAACTGGCCAAGGTCACGCGTATGTGTTACCATGTCTAACAAAAGTGATGGAAATATATTTTTGTTTCATTTAGTGCGGCGCCCGGGAACCGCGACGATACGACAGTGTGCAGTGCAAAACTGCGTTCTCTGTGGTGTGTGTACGGTACACACACCACAGACGTCTGACTGCTTACACATACACATGTACGGATTATACCGCGTGTTCACAGCAATACGACTCTTAGCGTGCCTATGCACTTTTGAACGCTTACTGTATGTATATGTTCGTCTCTATGTTCCATCGTAAGTACTAAACGGCTGAACCGATTATATTTTATTAATTTTAGGAAAACTTATAGCTAATACATTTTAATATCGATGGTTAATTACAAGCTTCCACTAACGATGATGAATGATATGTTAGATTCACCTGGTAAATAAATAGAAGAACTCTGAAGAAATCTTTTATTGGAAGAAACCATCCCACCTCAATACAGTGCGATTGAAATGAAATGAAATTATTTATTCTGTAAATAGGATATCGGAATCACTTTTGTGCGTCATATAAAAAAATATTAAAAATAAGCTAGATGAGTTCGGCGTTTCCTATCTGACTAATCTAAGAAAGGCCGAAACAAACTCAGAGGTTGAAGTCTCTTTTAGTCCAGACATAATCTTGGTCAGGCCATATGAGGACCATGTAGATTAGTGTCTGAAAAGGTCTTTTGAGGAAAGAACTACATAGATTTGAGTAGACCTATCCAGTCAGTGCAAGCATTTGTCAGTAATCGTGGAGCTCAACTCAGAACTTAAGGAGCTCAACTCGACGAACAATACCAAAGAAAGGACATTTGGGTAGGCCGCATAAACTACTCAAACTGCCAGACCATCACTAAAACTAGCAGAGAACTCAAAATAATATCCACATAGTCCTCAGTCCTCACATTCACAATAGTTAAACTAATGTAATACTTTACAAAGTAATCATGTCATTTTGAATATAATTTTCAACAATGACAATTTGTTTATAAAACTGGTATATGTTGATTTTACATCATCATCTGCCTAGCCTTTTCCCAACTATGTTGGGGTCGGCTTCCAGTCTAACCGGATGCAACTGAATACCAGTATTTGTATGTTGATTTTACATAATAATTAAAATGTCTAGTTTTATGGTTTATCACACGGCTTAGCAGAGCGAGCAATTCAATCCCAAGGTTTTTTATCTTCTAAATAATCTGAAATTATATAGTACCCTTTTTTACAAAGTTTGGTCCCGTTTTACCCTTTGGGTACGGGAGTTTACGGGACCCTAAAAAGGATTGCACGAAACGTTATAAAAGTATATAGGTAAGTATAATGGTGCCGATTCTCTTGTCACAAGTGCCTATAAAATAGACTAAAAATCACCAAAATTTAGTTTATTCCTGTCAAACGACGATTTTCCATTCCATTTCTTCATTCTTTTTAGTTTGACAGCACTAAGGTGCACTGAGATATTATTTTTTATGTTGTATTTTAGTATGTATTATTTTTATGTTCAACTCTCGGTGTTAAGCCGAGCGTTGAGAATCCAACGCGTTGAGACGCACTCCCGTCCCAGCGCGTTGAAAAAACACACTGTTGGATTTCAACTTTTGGCGCTAAACAGAGCGTTGAAATTCCAGTGCGCGATAAAATGTCGCCGCCATTTTATTACGTCCGGGCGTACGTCGACTTACTGTCAAAATTAGAAGAAAATCTAGAATTTAAGCATTGAAATGCTAAAAAACACTTACGAGACATTCGCTGCAGCTTGAAAATTGCTAGCTCACTCACACAAATGAAACTATTCCGCCAACTCGAGATATTTTTTTTTGTTGTTGTATTATTATTACACTTGTCCTTGAACGCACCGTGCGATGTGCGATGTAGAGAATCTTAAGTATCTAAGTCGACTCCTAGATGGCGTTGTAAAAGTCGCTTATGCTGCCATCTGTTAATAAAATGGAGGAAAAAAAACAGCCAGTTCAATAGCCATTCTTAGGGAGGTGTCATTTCTTTGTATGGGATTGGGTATCTGTACGTAGTATTATATTATCTGTGATATTAGTAACGGTATCGGCGCAAATTACCAGATAAATCACTCCATGTACTTACGCGCGCCAACTATCTACCGGCTGCCGGGCCTTACACGGCCCATTGCTCAGTGGGTTGCCGACAGCAGCGAGGCGCGTACGTACGCATATATTTTGGTCGACATGAAGTACTTAGTTTCAAATTCTTATGATATGGCTGGTTCTGCTGTATTATGTACAGTTGATGGATGTAGATCCAGCAAAAGAAGAGATAAAATCTTATCTTTTTCAGTTTACCTGCTGATACAGAAATGCGAGTATCTAATTTATTTTACCATCGTTATTTAAATAGGTAAATTGTTTAAACTTGCATGTTTCGTGTTTTTTATTTTATTGGTAGGTACGTAATTACTTCTACCACGTAATCTTTGCTTCTACTATGCGTCTGAGATAAGAATGGAATTTGAAAATTATGTTTAGCAAAAATCTACTTTGTGCAAATTAATTTTCAATAATATTTAGTATCGTTATTATCTTGGTAAGGCTCTCGCCGAAAGACAGTCGAGGGAACTCCTCAACGATTAATATTATGACGGTACCTTGCCAATTCATTTATGAAAATAATAAGTATGTTAGGAAAAATCCACATCTTTTTAATAAAACAAGTAATAGACATAATTTTGACACTAGAAATAAAAAACAAACTAGATTAACCATTTTTCAGATTATCTAAAGTACATAGGTACATCTTTTATGGGGTACTGTGTTAAATGTTACAACAAAATACCTTGTGACATATTGCAATTAAATGAAAGAAAATTTAAAAGTACACTTTGTAAACAAGCATAATTATTACAAATTAGAGGATTATATCCAAGATAAGAGTGCTTGGAAACATGCTGGCTGTTCTTGCTTCATAGGACAATTTAGAATCAAGACAAAATCAAACAGGTTGCTAATTTAATTGTAAATTTTATTATTTTGTGTTAATATGACATTGATTTTACATTCTGTGATTACTTCCTCAGACACTGACTTATTAATTATCAAATTTTAGGAAATTCGTCTACTTTTACAATATTTGTAAATATGTGAGCATCATGTATCTATCACATAATTAAATTATCTGTCTTTGCTTCATTTTTAATTCTTTTTACCTATTGTGGTATAGTAATTTTCAACTTATATTAAACTTAAAGGGCCAATACATTTTATTTTATTACTTTTTAAAGGATTTTGTGTCGGGGGTTTTACGAGTATATGGTTGGTAAGTAACAATTTTACTTAACGCATTAAGTAGTTAAACATATAATAGAAATAAATAATAATAGTAAATAAATTAAAATAGTACATTGTTTGCCGAGGGAGCAAACAAATATTTTAAAGACGAGAGTGTTTCTTTGAATCCAGAGCCTAGCGAAGGATTCTAGGGTAGAATCCCGAGTGTAGCAAGGGATTCAAAATACGTCACTCGAGCTTAAAATAGTGTTGCTCAAATAGTGTTGACCAGATGCTTCGCCAGAACGAACACATGGCGTCATCATCTGGTAGGCGCGTGTCAATCACACCTTGATCCAGTCGCTCCCAAGCCCTGTAAACCCACCTTTCATCGCTCTGGAATGTGCGATTCTGAGTGTACCGCTCCACTCTCCGCCTGTACCGTCGAATACGGTTTGCCCATGCACAGATCTTCTGCTTCAGGAAGTCGATACGCTCTGTGACGCGGGTCAAATATTCTCGAGGACTGACATCAATTCCCGAGAACGCCTGCCTCACAAAGCGCATCACTCTAGGGCGAGTATTGCCCTACCTGAAGCAGATTAGTTTGCCGATGAGTACTCTAGCCTCACCGATACGACGCTCAATCCTGCACTGCCAAGCTGGTACAGCTGGTTTTGGTCGTGGAGCTCTGTCACTGTTGGGAAATTTAACATGAGCTACACGACATGCCGCTACAGCTGCACAGTACAAGATCGAGTGGGTATCGGCGAGGTCTTTGCTGCCGTCAAAACAGTTTGACAGCAGCGAGTCTAGAGTACACACCAGCGCCTTATTTTTCTTGTGCATGGGCAAACGAGGTAAACGTGGTCTAAGTCCAGGCGGAGTGGAGCGGTACTCCCGGAAAGCATCTTCCAAAGCGCTCCTCAATCTTGCATTGCATTGGGAACTCACGGATATAACCCCGTCATCATCCTCTTCGCCAACGTGGTCAGGTCGCGGTGAAGCACCGGGTGAATTTTGTAGTTGCACCGCGACCAGTGGCGAGGCAGGTATATATAACACGGTAATTCCGTGATTCGAGGCGTAGTCGATCAAGAACGGCGTCATCCAGCATATGGTTACGCTGGATGACCCGCACCTGATCCGACAGTCGCTGGGCCGACACGTTGACAGCTGGTTCAAGCACCTGAAACAGAGAGAGCATCCGACCACGGTACGCAGTCTAGTTACTTCCCCCTCTGTAGCCCCAAAGTATGCGCGCATGACATTTTCGTTCACAGTTTGTGTCCATCTCATGCGCCGCACACTTCCACCGGGAGCGGGGACCACCCTATCAGAGGCCGGTGGGCTTCGAAGTCCTAAGCTGGCCAGTGGTCGGCCTCTTCCGCCGACGTGCTGGTGGTGGTGTCGTCGGCGACGAGAAGTATTCGTCGCTCGAGCTCGACGAACCCGAAGATGTTGGGTGTGTGTCGATCAGTTTTTGTGTCCGACTTCGTGTCAGCATTTCATTGGTCTTCTCCGTGTATTGTCATAAATCCATTTCTTTACATCCTAGTTTTATGCATATTCCAGTTTTTATTTTATTTTATTTACAGCATTGTTGGGTGTTTATTTCGTAAAAATTATAGAAATTATAAAAAATACCACGGAGATTTTTTTTTTTACCGTCATCTTGACATTCGGGCCACAGATTTAGTAATAAAACATATATAGTACAATTCTGCCGTCCTTACGAAAAGTACAATAACTCGAGTTTTGCGCCGAATTGAGATAAGTACATATTCGGAATTTGCAGAACGAGATCTACATATTCTTTTTAGATACTTTTTACGTATCTATGACGAATTTGCCTTGTATACCATGTATAGTGTTGGAGATACCCACAAACAAAACAAAAATAAAATCTTTACCCGCGTTTTTCTTGAAATCAGGTTTAACCTAGTTATTGCACTTTTCGTAAGGACGGCAGAATTACTATTTTCATTTATTTCATTATTTACATATTAATTATATTTTTAAATATTAGAATAAAATTACATAAAAACATTTAAAAATATAAAAAATAGTATCCCCACCGGTATCGGGAACAGGGTCCAAGCTACTAGGTGACTACTACTACTACTACTAGGTGACTGATGAGTTTTACTTTTGCGTCAGTCGTCGACCTACCTTTCGTGAAACCAAACTGGTGACTATGTAAAATCCCATTAGAATTAAAATGTGACAACATCTGGTCTAGCATGATTTTTTCGTATATTTTACTCAATGCTGGTAGCACAGATATAGGTCTATAATTAGAGGGATCACTCTTACTACCCGATTTGAAAATTGGTACTACTTTACTATGTTTCATTAAATCAGGAAACGTACCGCTATCTAAACATTGATTAAATACGCCTGTTAGGACAGGGGCAATTGTGTCAATGATATCTCCAAGAACCTTAACGGAAATCCCCCATAAGTCTTCAGTATTTTTTATGTTAAGACTTTTAAATGCTTTTTTAATTGTGACAATAGAAATGGGCTTGAATTTAAAACTTGGAATGTTTTTACTGAAGTGTTCTTTTAAAAGAGATTCAGCTAGTATAGATGATGAGGGGAGAGATTTCGTTTCGTAAAGAAATTTTCTAGTGGCTTAGCAACTTTTAACTTATCTGAAATGGTTTCATTATCAATTTTTAAAGATAATTCATTCTGATCTCGCTGTTTTGTGTTTCCAGTTTCTTTGTTAATTACCTGCCACACAGCTTTTATTTTATTTTTAGAAATATTAATTTTGCTACTTATTAATTTAGATTTAGCTTAGGCGCAGACTCTTTTAAATATCTTAGAATATTTTCTTACATAATTATGAATTACTTGATCAGAAGTCAATGATTTTTCGTTATATAAATTATATAAAATATCTCTGCTTTTTCTAATGCCAGGAGTGGCCCATTCATTAAATTTTGGTTTGGTATTGATTGTTACTGTTTTTACAGGACATGCTTTATTGAATTATTGGCATACTGTAGAAAATAATGTACCATAGTTTATGTTGGGGTCTTGTGAATCAAAACTAGCTGTTGAAAGATTGCTAACAACATTATTATTAAACATTTTCAATTTATTTTTAGTAAGAGGTCTTAACTGAATAGTTTTATCTAAACGTAACTTTTTATCTTATTCAAAGGATATAAGTTGACCTGTATGATCAGACCTGACGCCACTAATTAGGGACGAGTCTTTTATTTTATAATTAGTAAATACATTGCCTATGCATGTAGCCGAGGTTGCTGTTATTCTAGTTGCTACGTTAAATATACATTTTAAATTGAAAGATTTAAACAATGAGATAAGCTTACTTTTTTCCGGCGAATTTACTAATAGATCAATATTTAGGTCACCGCAAACAAAAACTATTTTATTATATCTAAAAAGTTTAGTTAGTATTTCTTCCATTATGATTAAAAATGATGACAAGTTTGAGGCTGGTGGTCTATAAACACATAAGAAAGTATGGCCTTCAACCTCCGCACATGCTACCACCTCACATAAGCGATCAATAGACCAAGCAGTGATATCCTTCCTTTCCTTATATCTGAGAAAACTATTACACAATATCATGGTACCACCCCCTAATGAAGACCGGTTGAACGCACTGGCAACTGAAAAATTATTTACATTAAACAACATTCTATCTGGTTTTAACCAGGTTTCACAAAAACATAAGATATCCATATGATATTTGTCTATTAACATTTCCACGTCTAAGATTTTGCCAGAGAAGCGATTTATATTTTGGTGATAAAGTAAAACATTCTTGTTATCCTTCTCTTTTGTCGATTTTAAAAGTTTAAAGAATTTACTGCAGTATTATTAGAAGTACTAGATAATACTGTTTTGTCACTTAAGCTAATCTCAGTTAAAACATTAATAACTGCGTGTATATTGTAAGCTAATAAAGTAGCTAATACATGTTGACTTTTCTTAGGTAAAAACATATGCTCCTGAGTCAACACAAATATGTGCCCGACCCAGTATTACAAGTATGTGCCCGACCCAGTTCTCGAAAATGATCGTGTCACGTTGTACTGGGATCGGTCTATCATTACTGACAGGACTATTGTAGCAAATAAGCCTGATATACTTAGTGGTGATAGATCGATTAGCGCGCCGCGCAATGATAGTCGATGTTACCATTCCACATGACGAGAACCTCGTGAAAGCTGAGAAAGAGAAACAAATAAAATATCTCGACTTAGCACACGAGGTTGTTGACATGTGGAATGTGAGCTCGGCTATCATTGTGCCGATTGTCGTAACGGCTAATGGCCTGATGGACGAAAGCCTCGACCAACATCTCTCGAAGCTCTCGTTAGGCGGTTGGATCAAGCACCTGATACAGAAGGCAGTACTCCTCGATACGGCTCGCATTGTGAGGAGGTTCCTGTCTCTGCAGCCCTAACCACCGGTAGCTTGGACCCTGCTCCCGACACCGGCGGAACTCTATTTTTTTTATATTTTTAAATGTTTTTTTATCCTTTTTATTTTAAGTAATATTTCAAAATGTAATCGAATAAGAAATAAAATGAATAAACAATATAATAATTATAATTAATAAATAATATAATAATAATAATCAATAAATAATCTGTGGCCCGACTGTCAATCCAACTGACATGAATTTTTTTCCTCCGTATTTTATATTTTAGTATTTTTACCGATTCCTTTGATTTTTACTAATTAAATATGACACAAAGCTGTGAAATGTGCCCCCAAAGAAACTAAAATGGACAACAATCTCAAGCAAAAACCTTCTTGATGTAAGAACAAAAAGTATAGACGGAGACATACAATGCTGACGCGAAGTCGGGCACGATTGGTACAAAACACACACCCAACATCTTCGGGTTCGTCGCTCAGCTCCGCCTCGCAGTTGCCGGAACCTGCTCCAGACGTGAGCCCAGTGATACTCGCCGCTGCAGTTGCGTCGAGCTCGAGCGACGAATACTTCTCGCCGTCGACGACACCACCACCAGCACGTCGACGCGGAAGAGGCCGACCACCGGCCAGCTTAGGACTCCGAGGCCAACCGACCTCTGATAGGGTCCCCGCTCCCGGTGGAAGTGTGCAGCGCATAAGGTGGACACAAACTGTCAATGAAAATGTCATGCGCGCATACTTTGGGGCTACAGAGGGGGGAAGTCACCTGACTGCGTACCGTAGTCGGATGCTCTCTCTGTTTCAGGTGCTTGAACCAGCTGTCAACGTGTCAGCGCAACGACTGTCGGATCAGGTGCGGGTCATCCAGCGTAACCATATGCTGGATGACGCCGTACTTGATCGACTACGCCTCGAATCACGGAATAACCATGTTACACCTGCTTCGCCACTGGTCGCAATGCAATTGCAAAATTTACCCAGTTCTTCACCGCGACCAGACCGCGTTGGTGAAGAGGATGATGACGGGGTTATATCCGTGAGTTCCCAATGCAATGCACGACTGAAGAGCGCTTTGGAGGATGCTTTCCGGGAGTACCGTTCCATTCCGCCTGAACTTAGACCACGTTTACCTCGTCTGCCCATGCACAAGAAAAACAAGGCGCTGGTGTGTACTCTAGATTCGCTGCTGTCAAACTGTTTCGACGGCAGCAAAGACCTCGCTGATACCCACTCGATCTTGTACTGTGCAGCTGTAGCGGCATGTCGTGTAGCTCATGTTAAATTCCCCAACAGCGACAGAGCTTCACGACCAAAACCAGCTGTACCAACTTGGCAGTGCAGGATTGAGCGTCGCATCGGTGAGGCTAGAGTACTCATCGGCAAGCTAATCTGCTTCAGGGAGGGCAATACTCGCCCTAGAGTGATGCGCTTTGTGAAGCGGGCGTTCTCGGGAACCGAAATTAGTTCTCAAGATTATTTGACCCGCGTCACAGAGCGTATCGACTTCCTGAAGCAGAAGATCTGTGCATGGGCAAACCGTATTCGACGATACAGGCGGAGAGTGGAGCGGTACACTCAGAATCGCACATTCCAGAGCGATGAAAGGTGGGTTTACAGGGCTTGGGAGCGACCGGACAAAAGTGTGATTAACACGCGCCTGCCGGATGATGATGCCATGTGTTCGTTCTGGCGAAGCATCTGGTTGGCGCCTGTCAATCACACCGAAGGAGACTGGACTAGGAAGATCGAACGAGCGTGCGAGCAAATACCAGAAATGGGGGCACTCACCATCAGCCCCCAAGATGTAGCTCGTGCAGTCCATCCGTTACCTAACTGGAAATCACCAGGGCTGGACGGGCTGCACAACTTTTGGATAAAATGGTTCCAAAGGTCGCTCGCCCGTTTGGCATCCCAGTTCCAGTCAGCTTTAGAGTCAGGGTCGCTGCCCCAGTTCCTAACGACAGGAATAACCCACCTGCTCGTACGTAGTACTGCGGAACCCAAAAATTATAGGCCGATCTGTCTTGTCTACCGACGGTCTATAAAGTTTTTACATCCATTTTGAGAGCTAAAATTAATAAACATATAGAAACCAACTCCATCATGTCTGTCTCTCAAAATGGATGTAGGAACGGGTCCCGCGGTACTAAGGAGCTACTCCTCATCGATATGGCCATTAGCCAGCAGGTTCATCGTTCCCGAAGGGATCTGTCGACATGTTGGATAGATTATAAGAAGGCCTATGACTCGGTGCCACATACATGGCTCATGAGGGTGCTGGAGTTGTATAAAGTAGATGCAACTCTACGCACCTTCCTGATGTCTTGTATGGGGCAATGGAGGACGGTGCTTCGCTATCCAGGATGTCGACATATCCTGAGGAATAGCGAACCGATAAGGATCGAGCGAGGTATATTCCAGGGTGACAGTTTGAGTCCACTTTGGTTCTGCCTAGCCTTGAATCCTCTAAGCACACTGCTGGAGGATTCAGGGCTGGGTTATCGATTGAGAAGAGGTGGTCAGGTTATATCTCACCTCCTTTACATGGATGACTTTAAACTCTTTGCCCCCAACAATTTGCAACTGCTGGAGCTACTGAAGGTAACCGAAACTTTCAGTAGTGCCATAAGGATGGAATTTGGTGTGGACAAATGTGCGGTCATGCATGTAAAACGAGGGGAGATTGTGGAATCCGTGGGAACCCACCTCTCGGATTTCATACACCGAAGATCCCTCTCCTCAATCGAAACCTACAAGTATTTGGGTATGTCGGAAGCGTTAGGTATCGACGCTGCTGACATGAAGCAATCGCTGAAGGAGCGCTTCTTTAGCCGCCTGAATAAAGTATTAAATAGTCTTTTATCAGGCGGAAACAAGGTGCGCGCCTTCAACGGTTGGGTCATGCCGGTTTTGATGTACTCTTTCGGCATACTCAAATGGACTCAAATGGACTCAGACGGAACTTGACGCCCTGGATAGGAGGGTCCGCATACTGCTGACCGCAAATCGGATGCATCACTCACGTTCATCGTTGATGAGACTGTATATCCCGCGGAAGTGCGGAGGTCGAGGCTTTTTAAATGCTAAGACCCTGCACAACCGTGAGGTATACAGTCTCAGGGAATACTTCCTAGAAACCGACGTGGGGATGCACTGAGATGTAGTCTCAGTGGACAAGGGCCTCACCCCGCTATCCTTGGCTAACCAGAACTGGCGCAAACCTATAGTATTAGATACTAATGACCGCAGGGAGGTATGGCAGAGCAAAGAGCTTCACGGGCGCTTTTACCGGGCGTTACATGGGCCCGATGGAGACTCGTTTAGCGTCCGTATCCTGGTTGCGATTCGGTGACCTCTTTGGGGAAACCGAAGGTTTTTGTCTTTGCGATTATGGACGAAGTTATGATGACGAACAACTACCGGAAATATATTGTGAAGGACGGCACGGTTGACATCTGTCGGGCATGCCACCGTCCCGGAGAATCAATCCGACACATTATTTCTGGCTGTTCTCGTCTGGCTAACGGAGACTACTTGCATAGGCACAACCTTGTAGCCAGGATCATCCACCAGCAACTTGCTCTGAAATACAGTCTTGTGGAATCGGAAGTACCGTACTATAGATATGTGCCCGACCCAGTCCTCGAAAATGGCAATATCACGTTGTATTGGGATCGATCTATAATCACTGACAGGACTATTGTTGCCAATAAGCCAGACATAGTGGTGATAGATCGATTAGAGCGTCGCACAATGATTATTGATATAGCGGTCCCGCATGACGAGAACCTCGTGAAAGCTGAGAAAGATAAAAAAATCAAGTATCTTGACTTAGCGCACGAGGTTGTCGACATGTGGGATGTGGACTCTGCAATCATTGTACCGATAATCGTTACGGTTAATGGCTTAATAGCGAAGAGCCTCGACCAACACCTCAGGAGGCTCTCATTGCGCGGCTGGGTCAAGGGCTTGATTCAGAAAGCAGTACTCCTAGACACGGCACGCATAGTGAGGAGGTTCCTCTCTCTAGAGCCCTGACCACCGGCAGCTTGGACCCTGTTCCTGATGCCGATGGGCCACTATTTATTATATTTTGAAAGTTTTTTTAATGATTTTTATAAAAATATTTAAAAACGTATTTTATATGTATAAAAAAATGAATGAATAAAAATAAAATAGCAATAATAATAAATTAAATAATATAGCAATAATAATTACTCAACAGAAAGCAATTTATTTATATGAATAAACAGAATTATAATATACAGGTCGTCCCAAAATTATGGGACATGAAGGGAAAGTACCTTAAGAGCCCGTGCTGTGAATTCACTCGACAGAGTTTAGGTAAATTCTTGCGATGCTATGTTTGTGTGCACCGTTCACGCACACACGCCTAAACATCGAGTGTAGTGATCGCTTAAACAGTTTTGATCCTATAGACGGTATTTTGTTAAGTTACGTAGGTACGCTTATGAAATAAGTCTGGAATGTTTGTGTATAGTCGTTTAGTATATTTATAACAATCAACATAAAATGTTTTATATGGAATTTTATACTTTTTGTATGGAAAACATGAAAAATTATTACCTACATGTTGAGTTTTATGGGTTTATGGGGTTTCATAAAGGGGGTCGAAATTTTCATTATTTTTGCGATAAGACACAATTTTCGAGATATAAGCAAAAGAACAGAAAAAAGATACAGTACAGTTTTTGCACCTGAATGAGTTATTAATTTAGTGAAAATGACAAATTCGTTATTCTGAATTTGACTTTTTTCACCTAAAATTTTGATTGGTGCCGATTCTCTTGTACACCGAACTAAACTAACTAAACTTTCACTAAAATTCCTTACCTTTGACTATGAGAATCTCAAAGCTATTATGCAAAATAAATTCTCTAAATTTAAGAACATTTTTGACACATCTAAATCAAATTTGACAATCGCGACTCCACACGTGATCCCTAACCACGTGGATCTTTTTAGAGCCGGAGGCGGGCATGGAGGGCAGCCTCGGCGTATTTTATATGGAACTTTTCACTTTTTGTATGGAAAATAAGAAAAAATATTACCTACGTGTAGAGTATAAGGGGTTTAAGGGTTTTATAAAGGGAGTCGAAATTTTCATTATTTTTGCGATTGGACTCACCGTTTTCGAGATATAAGCAAAAGAAAAAAAAAAGATTCAGTACTGTTTTTGCATGTGAAATCGAGGTGTTGGTGTGAATTTAAAGTTCATGACATCATCAAATTTATTCCACACGTTTTTAATCGCGAAAAATAGTCAGATTCAGTTAGAAAATCTAAATTTTAGGTGATAAACGTCAAATTCAGAATAGCAAAATTGCTATTTTCACTAAATGAATATCTCAGTACCATCTTAGTGCTGTCAAACTAAAATATTGTTAAGTTGTGTCACTTTAGTCTATTTCAGAATTGGAAATCGTCGTTTGACAGGAATAAACAAAATTTTGGTGATTTTTAGTCTAGTTTAGAGGCATTTGTGACAAGAGAATCGGCACCATGTCTAACTAAATCTGACGATTTTTAGAAAGGTGCGGAATAAAATTAGTTGTCTTGAACTAAAATTCACACCAACACCTCGCTTCAGGTGCAAAAACAGCACTGTATATTTTTTTTTCTTTTGCATATATCTCGAAAATGGTGCGTCCAATCGCAAAAATACTGAGACTTCGATCCCCTCTATAAAACCCTTAAACCCCTGACACTCTACATGTAGGTAATATTTTTTCTTATTTTCCTTACAAAAAGTGAAAAATTCTATATAAAACGTCAAGGCTGCCCCCTGTGCGCCTCCAGCTCTAAAAAAAATTCACGGGGTAGGGCAAACAAGTACCACGTGGAGTCGCGATCGTCAAATTCGATTTAGTTGTGTCAAAATTATTTTTAAATTTAGAGAATTTATTTTGTAAGATTCTCATAGCCAAAAGTAAGGAATTTTAGTGATAGTTTAGTAAGTTTAGTTCGGTGCACAAGAGAATCGACACCATATTGCCATCTTAGTGCTGTCAAAATAAAATATATTCTATAATTATTTCACGATGGGAAATCATCGTTTGACAGGAATGAACGAACGACATTTTCGCGAAAGACACTTGCGCGAACCCACTTGCGCAAAAAAGTTGCGGAAATGAGATTTCTTCATAACATCACGCCATCAATTACAAAGGGCCCAACACTTCGAAATTGATGGCGTGATGTTATGAAGAAATGTGAAAATTTTCGCAGCCGCCATCTTGGATTTACGTTTTGACATCAAAATCTGCTGTAGAATCCTCAAAAACTATGAAAAAGACACCGATGACGAAAAATCTGAAAATATAAATTCAAGATGGCGGCTGTGACAGCCGCCATCTTTAATTTATATTTTGACCTCACTATCAAAACCCATGACGAAATATTTTTAAATATTCGCAGCCGCCATCTTGGATCTTTATTTTGACTTAAGAACGGCCAACCCGTCATACTTTTCATACAAACGCTCGAACGTGATTATGGCGTTGTAACACATCTTTCTTTAATTCTTATAAACTAATGGGTATCTTGTGCACCATATCTAGGTTTCTATGAAATCAAAAAATAAAAATTTGGCGAAACAAATTCAATATAAGCCTCCAAAAATCTGCTTTTTTGCACAAATTTTACCTCAACTTTGACCGTTCATAATGTACTTATAAATTGTAAAAGTAAAGAAAACATCTTTATAGAAACCTCGCCCATGTAATGGAGATTCTAAATTACAAAAAAATATTTTACAAACTTGTAAGGCGTATTCAAAAACACGTATTTCCTGAAACCAGTTATTTTTCGTACAATGTTATCGCGTTCTCACTTGCTTGTTAGCGGTTCTCACTTGCGCTAGATGAAACAACAAGCTTTTCGACCATGCTCGCGTTGACGATAGACGGATCGGGAAGGGCCCCCTTAAAGTAGTCTTCAGTAGCGTTAAAGAACTTCGTTCCAAAAATACTTCACTTATTGCTACAACAGCATATCGGCGCGGGCATATCGGTGACGCGAACCCATAACTTTTTCCCCTACCAAAAATCACTCAAAACTATGAAATCTAAAGTCAAAATATAACTAGTGAACCCAGCAGGCAGATGTTGTCCTGCGACAACAGCGCCACGCGTGTCCAACTATAGTTATGAACCATCCAAGTGACACAAAAATAATTTAAAAAAAAACATCTAAATCAGTCAAGCCGTTTAGGATAAGAAGAATTACGAACACACGTACCATCGAAGAAACCCATACCTATACACCGTAAGGACTATTTCTGCTTGCAGCGCTCGGTCACTATAGTAACGGTTACCTACGAAAAAAAAGGGTCGTGTGCACGGGATTTTTTTTCAAATTGCTTAGTTATAGGTTTCTTCGATGGTACACGTATACCGGTGTACGTGTGTACACCGGTATTTTATTTATTGCCAGGCATGCAAAATTTTAATGTTCTTCAAAAACAAGCAAAGTACTTTAAAATAAAATGCGGATCAAAATGTGGTAGTCGACGTACAATTTCTGGAATATGTTAACATCGGACACGTACGTGCGCGTGTGTGCGTGCTGTGACACAAAGTGATACGTCCTCACGCTGGGAAGGCCCGTTCGCTACTGACGGAATAGGTTTTCCGCGATCGTTTATATAGTTCACTTTGCCATTTAATTACATAATGAAATAATTGTTTATTTAAAAAATAAAATTTAGATTCTATTAAACAATTAACTTAAGATTAATATGTAAGTTTTAAAATTTCTTAAAAGTGTTCCTAAGTATTAGAAAAAAATATTTATTTGGCTTGAAGTTTTGAGAAAGTTACGTTATTTCAACATTTTTTTTCTGCTATATTTTGTATGAAAGTTGAAAAAAGTGGTTCTACTATGTACAAGTAGACCATATAATGATGTTGATGATATTTTTTAATTTTCAACATCAAAAGCAGTTTCTTCTAACGAAACGATCAAACGTCAGTCTCGCGTAATTTTTTGGAAAACTTGTTGCGAATTTTAGTGATTTTCCACGAATCCTTAATTTATTTGAAAAATACCTTTCCCCTATGTACAAGACGAAGAATTGGACTTTTCAAATCACAAATAATTTTGTTTAAATTCTCGTCCCCTTTCTCACAATGAATAAACAAAATTGATCAAAATCAGTGATTTCGTGCGGTGCGGCGGCACGGGCTCTTAAATATCGTAGATAGGGTATTTTGCTGAAAGAAGACAGTATGTTATTTTTAAAAGTTAGTAATTCTGCATTCATAGATTTTCTAAAAATTACTTGCCTCGTCTGGGAATCGAACCGACTTAAATGTGAAAAAAAAACACCCCTACTTTTATGATGCCAATCGAAAGAATGGCCAAAAAATAATAACTCTTCTTAAGTAACATAGTATTTTAAAAGAAAGGAACAGCGTGAAATTAATCATTTTAATCAAATTAAAAACATACATGAAACTGCCGTAGTCAATTAAGTGGGTATTTTTTTTTTGTAAATTAATTAATTAAATGCTCAAAATGTGATCCCTCTTGTCTTACGCAAATCGCCAATCTTTTAATGAGTCCGCTGCCTGTTGATTTTCTTATCATTTTATGGTGAATACTCGATATGATATGGCACAATTCTGTTTGTAACTCGCCCGTTCTCGTATCGTTTTTTGTATAGCATATCTTTCACGTATCCCCAAAAGAAGAAATCTAATGGTGTAAGGTCCGGGGATCTAGCCTAGCCGGCCATCTAATCGGTGCATTCGTACCAATCCAAGTAGGAAAACAGTCACTACTTTTCGAACGTCGTCGTCGGCAATCAATAACTTTCTTGAAATTTCACTCAAACATTTTACGTTGTTTTCTTTTAAAATACTATGTTACTTAAGAAGAGTTGTTAGTTTTTGGTCATTCTTTCGATTGGCATCATAAAAGTAGGGGTGTTTTTTTTTTTACATTTAAGTCGGTTCGATTCCCAGACGAGGCAAGTAATTTTTAGAAAATCTTTGAATGCAGAATTACTAACTTTTAAAAATAACATTAAAATAAATAAATAAATAAAAATAAAATAAAAATTGTTTATTGACACAAAAATTACAAAAATGGTACTTAAGTATGAACAGTCTTAGGATGTTTGAAACAATATATGTGTACTGATACTGAATCCCAAACTAGGCCAGGAGCCTGTATCTTGGGAGACAGTGTTCAGTCGCAGCAAGAGGTACACAATACTGTTTGTACATAGGGTTGCTGATTATTAAGTAATTTACGCTATAAATTTTAAATTTGCGTTAGTTTATGTGAGTATGTGATTGATAGTGTATCGTGTTATGTGTTTGTGTCTGTGTGTGTGAGAGAGTGTATGTGTTTATGTGTATGAGCGGATAAATTGAATTAGTAATAAGGTATTGTTGTTGGTTTAGTTAGTAGTTATTATTGTTTGTATTTTATATTTGATAGCTAAGAAGGTCTTCGGTTGTTTGATAGTCAAGTAGTTGAAGCCATTCAGTGATTTTAAATTTAACTTTGCGTCTACATAATGTAATGATGTTAAGCTTCTTGTTTAAATCGTTGTATAGTTTAGCACTTGTGCTACGTGTTTGCCTTTTTGCGAAAGAAGTTCTACAAACCACACGAGGGCATACAGACGATAAACTGCGTTTATTTGAGTTTGGGATGGGCACATCTCGATGCTTTTTGAGAACAGCATTTAAGATGAATAGCTGACGAACTGTGAGGACCTTACAGTTTGAATAAAGGCTCACAGTCGGGTATCTGTAAGGTTTCCTGGTCATTACCTTAAGGACGGCTCGTTGAGCCCTTTCCAATTTAATAAGGTGCGTTTTAGCAGCTCCACCCCAGACTGTGATGCAGTATTGTATCACAGACTGGCATAGAGACAGATAGACTAGCTTTAGCTTGTCATGTGCTAGGGCATCTCGTAGGGATTTAAAGACGTGTATCAATCGCCTCACTCTTGTTGTGACTAAATCTATCTGTTTATTCCATTTCAGTCTGTGGTCAATCTGTACGCCCAAGTATTTTACCTCTTCGACCCGCGTAAGTTCAAGGCAGTCACATTCGTTGAAATTAGAACAAGTGTGAGCTTTAATATAGAAGTTTTCGCCAGGGTCGGTAATTTTGCTGAGGAAGAATGCGATATAGTTGGTCTTTGTTAGATTTAGTGTTAGTAGGTTATTTTTTAGCCAGTTCATAATTCTGGATAGTGAGTATTCGGCACGCTCCTTAACAGTTTGCCAATTAGGACCCCAAACAAGGATAGCAGTATCATCTGCGTAGGTAAAGATATTAGTCACACATTAAGTCTTCTTTCAGCAAAATACCCTATCTACGATATTTAAGGTACTTTCCCTTCATGTCCCATAATTTTGGGACGCCCTGTATAAAAAATAAAAGGTATATCAAAATTATCTAAATTTAAGTACTTTTTACACATTAAACATAAATAATAATGGTTAAGCGAAATGTTAGTAGGTATATTATTCGCGATCTCCTTTTTTTTTGGGTGGGAAATTATCAAATAACTTCTCCCGCTCTGGGTGGAGCGGGAGGGCGTGTCAGACTTTTACTGACTAAAACCCACCCGTGTTCCTTCGGTTGCCCTGTTGCCGGGGGTCACGATTTCCCTATCGGTTTTCTTCGAACCCCCGGCAGGCATTGGCCCTAGCGGATCCCATCAACTCTACTGACATCTCTTTGAGGCGCGCGTGGAACACAACGCGCCGTCAACCCTTGGCTTGGTCCTTATCGGACGGCGAGCTACCCATTGCTCACCGTCCGCAAGCCCGCGTCTACGGTGGTCGGAAATCGGCTCGCAATTCCCGCCCGGGCGTCTCCTCCTGCGGCGGTTAGGGGCGTGAGGGCGCGAAATTTTCCTCTCCCTCACGCGTTCCGCCTCCTCCTTCGCGAGCATTACTGCTTCGCAGCAGGAGGTGACGGCCTCCCATTTCCTCTCGCTCCGTACCATGGCCTGAACCAGGGCCGGACGCGAGAGATCACCGCCGCCGATCGCCGCCACGCCGCTGCTTCGCCCAAGCCGGGCAGACCTCCATCGTATGCTCCACCGTGTTCTCAGGCCGATCCACACAATGGTGACACCCGGGTGTTTCCTCCCGCCTTATCCTGAACAGGAACCTCCCGAAGCAGCCGTGTCCGGTGAGGACCTGCGTCAGGCGGAAGGTTAGGACGCCGTGGCGCCTCTCAAGCCACTCCTCAAAGAGGGGTCTTATCGCCGCAATTGTGGCGTGCCCAGCGCTGGGTTGAGACAATCGCACTCTCCATGACGCCATGAGATCCCGCCGGAGCTCTGTCCGCTGTGCCGCGATTTCTTGCGGCATCGGAGTTAAGCCACGGCGTTTCGCATCCTCGCGCCACTCCCAGATGTGCGCGAGGACCTTGGCCTCCAGATCCCATGGCGGTAATCCGGCAAGGAGGCTCGCCGCCTCGCAGGAGATCGTGCGGTATCCTCGGGCCAGCCGAATGGCCATGACCCTCTGGGACGCGTTCAACGCGCCCACACCGGCGCCCCGTAGAGGGCCATCGACCGCACGATCCCCGCGTAGAGCCTCCGGCAGGAGGCGTTTGGATCCCCTAGATTGGGCAGGAGCCGCTTCAAGGCAGCCCCGGCCCGCTCCAGTCTGGGAGCGAAGCGTCGGAAATGTTCGACGAAATTCCACCGGCTGTCGAGGACGAGTCCCAGATACTTCATCGTCGACTCGACACCGATGTGAACTCCTCCCGCCATTACCTGGGAACCCGACGGTGGCGCATTCCGAGGACCAAGAAAACCCATGGCCTCGGACTTGTGCAGGGCCACCTCGAGTCCCAGCTGTCGCTAAGTCGGCCGCCGCCTGGTACGACCTCCCCTGCGCCAGGACCAACGTGTCGTCAGCGTAACAAACGACGCTGACGCCGTTAGGGAGGTCGGCGCGCAGCACGCAGTCGTATCCGATGTCCCACAGATGCGGCCCCAGGACCGAAGCCTGTGGGACACCGCACGACATCTCTTGCCGGTTCTACTCTCCTTGGTGACCGGGGTAGATGACGGACCTGTCCGTCAGATAGGCCTCGACCACACGACAGAGGTAGGTCGGCATCCGGTGATACCGGAGTGCCTCCCTGATGCAACTCCAGGGCAGGGTGTTGAAGGCGATGTCTAGAGACACCGCCAAGACGACCCCACCCCGGGCCACAGCATCCCCCGTCGTGAGGGCCCGCACGCGCATGATGGCGTCCACCGTAGAGCGCCCCCTGCGGAAACCGAACTGGCTCTCCGCCAGATCCGGCCCCACTCGCACCAGCTGCCCGAAGAGGCGGTCTGCAATGACTCTTTCAAAGAGCTTGCCCACCTCATCGAACAGCACAATGGGCCGATAAGCGGACGGAGAGTCCGCTGGGCGCCCCGGCTTCTTGATGAGGACCAGTTTCCCCGTCTTCCAACGGCCCCTCTCCATGCATGCGCTTAGGAGCCCCCTTAGCCGAGGCCCGAGAGCCTCCATGGCCAGGACCCAGGCTTTTCCGGGTATGCCGTCGGGTCCTGGGGCGGTATTCTTCGCACCCATTTTGCGTACCGCCACTCTCATCTCTACCTCAGTCACCTCCGGAGCATCGTCGTCGTCGGTGTGGTCCGCATCGGGCACCGCAGTAGGCGGAGCCATGCGCGGAGGGGTATGATCCCCTCTAGAAGGGAACAGAGCGCTCACCACGTCCCGCACAAGCTGGGGCCGGAGACTGCGTCAGCGGGGGAGCCCATGGGCGGAGTTTGTCCCGCACCATCTTGTATGGGCGCCCCCACGGGTCCCTGTTGAGAGTCTCCAGCAACTTCTCGCGGGCCAGCGCCCTGGCCCGCAGGATCTCCGCTTGGAGGGCGGTCTTTGCCGCTCTGTACCCCTCGTACAGCCCCGCCTAAATGGCTTTCGTATCCGAATGGCGGATACGGAGCCTGCGGTGCCTAGCGTACCGGCGTCGCGTAGCTACACACGCCCTGTGCAGTCTCCAGCTTTTGCGACCACCAGTACAGCCGGCGCGAAGCACGTCTAGAATGGACCCGGGGCATTGCCATGTCACACACATTGGACATGGCCTCCCGGAACCACTCCGCCTCGTCGTTAATGTCAGCAGGCCTGTCCGGTGATGACACCCATGCCTGCACGATCGAGGCTTCCAGGAGAAGCTCTCGGTCCAGCTGCTTCAGCGCCCACCGCGGACTACTCGGGGCCTGTCGGACCGGCGCGCTCGAGGTCTGGGCGGAGACGTCAAACTGGATGTACCGATGATCGGGATAGGTCTCCACCCCCTCCATGACGCGCCAGTCAATAACACGCGGCGACAGAGCGGGGCTGGCGAACGAGATGTCCACCACCGATTCACCCCGCATCCACACGCACGTGGGGACCCCGGTTTAGGACGACCAGGCCTGTCTCCAGAGCCCAGTCCTCCATCATCCTACCCCGTGTGTCCATATACCGGGAACCCCAAGCCAGATTCTTGGCATTTAAGTCCCCGAGCACGAGCACGGGGAGGGAACCAAACCCGACGACAACGACTCTTAACTCTGCAAGGGAGATCTCCCCGAACCGTGCTGCAACGCAACCCCGTCCTCTCTTGACCGACTCGAGGGACGGAGTACCGGCGGCGGCCGACGAAATGAGAGTCACTGAGCCGCTCAGGTCCTCCACCCAGTCATCCCTGGGCGGGACAAAGTACGGCTCAGCGACCACGGCGATGTTAATCGACCACTGCGCCATGCTCTGGAGCAACAGATCCTGAGTGGTTGATGTTCGCCTGGAGGAGGTGTAATGGGGCCGTTATTGGCATTCCATGCCCCGCTCCCCCCGAGTGTCCCCCTCCCCCCGAGATCGCGCGATTCGCGATCTCCTGACTTTGATTATATGTATGTTAAAACTTGTTCCCACAAAAACAATGATCTCCTAAAACAGAGCTTCCTCTCTCCTACCCTTTTTGCTGTGCCCTACAGGGTCCATAATGATCTAAATTATATAATTACCACCTAAGTACACATTATGGTAAAGCAATAAAGATATTGAGTGAGTGAGTATTGAGTACTGTGCGTGTGTACGTACGTGTTTTACAAACCAACTGTTTCAAAAAACGAAATCTTGTACTACAAATTTAAGAAGATTGGCACAATGTACTGCGCGGCCGCTTTTATAGTCATTCGAATTTGTTCGGTTAGTCGTGAAATTTCTTTTCCTATGGTTTTCTTCTTTTATCTGTGTAGTTACAAGGTTTTTTCAGCTGAAACTTTAAGGATAAGCAATTGAATAAAGGTACTCATTATTTGTCGAATCATAATTACCACACATAACACACATAACATCACGCCTTGTTTCCCCGAAGGGTTGGGCAGAGGTGTCCCTGTAGCAGGTACAGGTACACCCACATTTCGCCAGTTATGTTTAAGTCCCATGTAATCACCGTGTGTGTGTCATAATTACCGTCACTTAATAATAACTCACGTATTGGAGTGTTACATTTTAGCGTAGCCAGATTTTAATTAAAATGGAATAGCTCTGAGGAGTTGGAATAGAAACATCTAAATTCGCATGATGCTTTGAGTTCATAAAAGGTACAAAACACCATAACTGGTAAGTTTCTAGGGTTTCTCATTGAAGCGTAGGGATCGATTTTAGGGTTTTTGAAAATCAATTTCTTATTTTCCAACGGTGTCGATAATGGAAAAAATAACATTGCACAAATTAAGACCCACCGTAGTAAAAAATTCATAGTTGTATGTCATGCCGTTTGAGAGGTACAGCATTTTGCTAAACGTTACCCCAGCGGCATCTCGAATAACTCTGAAACCTCAAGACGCACAAATTTCATTTTTTGGGCACAATTAGGCACAAATGTGATCTATCTAAGTAGCTAGTTTGTACTCAGCTACGACCACCGGTTAAAAAACATGCCGCTGGGGTAACGTTACTCCAGCGGAATCTGTTTTTCGTGAATATCTTTGGATCGGCTGGACGCACAAATTCTAAATTTCGGGCACATTTACACGAGATGGGGTACTAATTATCTGTCAAGCCGAAATCCTGAAAAGCGACAACATTCCGCTGAGGTAACGCACACGCCAGCCTTGCAAAACATCTCCAATTGTCCAACCTACACTTCGTTAAATAGACGCAATCACTTACCCCGTTTCTTCCACTACTCGCACACAAATTCACAATATTGCACCAACGACAATACGTATATATACTCTGTAGTAATTTCCAAGCAATGATAGCTTTAATTTCCAGAAATGGAATAATCAATCACGGAGCAACCGTTAGTTTTCTTTCGTCTTTCACCAATTGACATCTCTCCGAAATAATTTATTTTACTGCCACCGTAATTTGTCAATCGTCTAAAATATGTTATTACAACTACTGTGGCGAGCCTAGTAACGCCATCTAGCATTGTACTTGTTTACTAAATCGATATCGATCATTACAAGGTCAAATTTACTTTGCAGTGTGTTATTAGTATTACTTCCCAGAATTTGATCGTTACTAGCGACATCATCAGACGGTGCATTAATACAGCTTGTTATTTTTTTCAAAATCAACAAGTTCCATTCCTACCTAGAGAAACGAGTTTTCAAAAATCGAATGATGCAGTTTTAGTTTTCATCAAAATTGGCCCCAAGACTCCTTTAAGCATATTTCGCTAATACTTATAGTTTCGGATTTGGCCATCCATGCTGATTTGAAACATTCATCCTGTATATACAAACGAATTAATAATCTCCTCCTTTTAGAAGTCGGTTAAAATTAAACTTTTATCTCATGATCTTTCATTTATTCTAGTTAACTTTCAGCTGGCGGCCTAAGCAAAAGTGTTGAGGGTGTAGCGGTTACACCGCCACATACGAACTACGCATCATAGACATGACGTCCTGCATCGCGCAATTAGAGTTTACCGAGCCATCGACATATATACAAGATTCCGACTTCTAACCGTCGGGCAGTTGCCCGCCAGACACAACACCCGTCTGGTCGGAGGATCCTCCTTTTTCTATGGTGGATGAGTGAACTTTACACCCTGTTAAATAACCCTTTTTGTGGTATGAGCCACAAAAAGGGTTATTTAACAAAACTTAGTTAAAGTAGTTAGTATAAGGATCATTTTTTAACTAAACATCTGTAACTTGTACCTACTTTCTGTGCAATTAAAGAACTATTCTATTCTCATAAAAACGAACTATCTCTAAGAATTAGGGGCAATATCAGTAACGATATTGGGTGCAGAGGTTCGTAGTTACAATAAAACCTTGAATGGAAATGTGTTACGAGGTAAACGAGGCGTTAGTTTAACGTTTTCGTTAATTTTAGTTTTTGTGATTTTCCCTCTGCATTTATTAAACAATTGACAACATATTTTTAAATGTTGATAGCTTCTTGGGCAGCCCATAAGATGAGGATGTTTTTCAAATAATTTGCTTGCTTAGTGACTCCATCAATCCGTCAGATATGCATATATTCACAATCAGGATAGGTTACACTATTGCACAGAATAACTTTTATTTGCCCTAAATATCCTTTTAAAAATTACCCAAATCTGAGTTTTCAAACTCGTCAGATTTAGGGAAAGCCCACAATTTCTCAAATCTGAATCTTTTCAAATATAGTTTCGGTGTTCTGTCGTCATGCCGCACCTATTCAGCTATCAACTTTTCACCCTGCATAAACTTGCTCAAAAACCCTCTGGGCTCCCACTACCATAAGGGACCATTTTCCTAATATTTGCTTCACTTTTCTTCGCTTTTACACTTGCAGTTATTTCTGAAGTTACTGGTCTCAAGAACAGAAGTCATTGTTTTAATCAAACAGTTCAAATCTAATACTCGTGGGGTTAAATACACAAACCTCTTTTTCAAACTATTCTGGGCTCAAAAAACTTTGGGACCTGTACCCTAATTGCGTAACTTATTTTCGTAAACAATTATGCTTAATTTGTTTCATTTTGACAGTTCAACAACATTAATTGTGTTATTTACGTTGTTGAGCAGATTTTTTTTCCAACTTATGAAGCAATGGATTAGCAATCTGTTTCAAATCGAAACAGATTGTGTTGTATCACGCAATTAGGGTACTGGTCTCATAACAGCATGAGCGACAAAATAGTTAAAAATAAAACAAACGTCACAGTCAAAGAGTGCAGAAGTGCAGATCCCTACAGCGATTTTTCTAGCCAAGATTACTATCTGAGTCAGTGTGTAGGCTAATTTTTGCAATGCGGTGTGGACCGTCTTAATCTGCGCCAGCTTTAAGGGAGGTCGAGCAATCTTCAATCACATTCTGATAAAATGTATTCAACTCATGTCAGTTTTGGTCAGTGGGGGTAGGAAACGCCACAACAGTTATTTTCGCACAGCAATTAAAACAATAATCTGTTATACTTACGTTCATAACATAATAACAATAACACAGAAGCAGATATTATTGTAAGTAGGCAAATTTGGAGGCAGGCAAATACACTTGAGAGCAATAAAATCGCACACGTTGACTTTTTGTTGTTAAAGCAGTTTTTTTCATGAATGTGAATACTTACATATTAAAATAAAACTTACACTATTTGAATGTTTACTTCAGTACCTTTCTAATGATATCAAATACAGTGTAAAAAAAATACCCATAGGGGGTTTTAGGGCACAAAACCCAACATACGGATAAAATTACCCAATTTCGCTTAAGAAAGAATAAAAATAAAACTCAAAATGCTTGATCAAATTGTTTTTTAATAAGGTGTATTCCCTCCCCTAGCCTTGATTACAGCTCTTAATCGGTTTTTCATGGACCGTATTAATTTCACCATGAAATCTTGTGGTATGGCGTTCCACTCCTCTTCAATGGCAAGTTGAAGCTCTTGGAGGCGCGTAGGAGCAGGGCTTCTTGTTCAAACTCTTCTTTTTAGCTCATCCCAGACATGCTCAATCGGATTGAGATCAGGACTACGAGCTGGCCACTCCATCGCGGTGATTCCAACGTCTTCCATGTAGTCGCAAACTGTTCTAGCGACATGCGGTCTGGCGTTGTCGTACATTAAGAGAAAATCTCCCATAAGCCACGCAAGCGGCCTCACATGTTCTTTGAGCACTTCTTCGACGTATCGTGCAGCCGTCAAACTTCTCGATCTCGGGCCGGTATTCGCCGTAGTGATGAATACAATGTCAGTTTTAGTGTCCAACATTATGCCACCCCAAAACATACAGGATCCACCTCCAGAAGCCACACGTTCGCTTATGCAGCATTGTGAAAATCGCTCTGATGACCTTCTGCAGACCCTAGAGCGTCCATCATGACCATGTAAAGTCATTCTGCACTCATCAGAGAACATAACAGCCCGCCATTGGTCATACGTCCAATTTAAATGTTCCCTACCAAATTGTAGCCGGGCTTGTCGGTGAGCTGTGGTCAATTTGGGACCATTTGCTGGGCCATGTGAAGTCATTCCTGCTTCACCTAGTCTTCTTCGAACTGTCCACCGACTTATACTGACATTGCGAACTTCTCGAAGCTGTTGTCCCAGTTGAACCGCGTTCAGTTGCCGATTTCTCAAAGAGCTTGTCACAAGAAAGCGGTCATCACGCTCTGATGTTGTGCGTCGCCGGCCAGATCCTGGTCGCCGAATGTAGCCACCGGTCTCTTGGAACCTCTGTTATACACGACGAACAGAGTAGCGGCTCAAATTTAGCCGTCGAGCAACTTCACTTTGGTTATGGCCTGCTTCGAGCAAGGCAATAACTTGAGCGGCTTCTGCGGGCGTGGTATCCATATTTTTCCAGTAAATCCGTATGCTTCCAGTAGAGATGTTATCACGTTGACCTTCGGTAGGTATGCAACTGATTAAAAATTCCAATAAACCGACCTTTTTATACCTGCGGCTAAGGGTGCATGTAGTGACAACGCAAACGCGTGAATTTGGGGAATTCGGTGTACGGTCGGTTTTTGTAAGTTACGTGAAGGTCAATGATTTTAATTTTATGTTTTTGTAAAGCTAAGCTTGTTTGCTTTAATTTTGTCTAAGTAATGATTTTTACTCAATATCTTTAGATTTTAGAAAACAATCAGTAATAAACCAAATTACAAGGGGTGTGCGATTTTATTGCTCTCAAGTGTATATAGATACTTGTAAATGTATTATGTAGTACATTACTGTCGCGGCCTGCAACAAGGGCATTGATGGACGATCGTGAAAATGTGCGCCGAGGCCAAGTCGAGGCACACATTTGTGAGTCTATCAATGCTTGGTTGCGGCCAAGACTTGTATAGTACTTTTCTTAAATAATGCGCAAAAATTCAAACTAAGTAAATTAATTGTAAATTCCAGAATGAATGACGAGTAACTATAATTTTTCGCGCCCCAATATATTCATTATTTATTTATTATTTAATACTTCAAGCACACAAATGTACAGAGGCGGACATTGTTTCTTCTTTACTTAAACTGTTCTATTTGCACACAAAATCGAAATTTAAATATACTAGTAGTTCTGCGAACAGTAGACCTCGCGAGCACAAACCTTTTTTAATTAATATACCACTAAAGTTATTTAAAACGGAATATTTACCATGATTTTTGTTTTTAAAAACAATACTTAATATATACATATAAAGGAGAAACTGACAGACTGACATATCAACGCAGAGCCGAAACTACTGGGACTAGGAACGCGTTTGTCACAGCTTCCGTTTATTATGTAATTTTAAAATTCCACCTGTAAGGGGGCGAAAAGGGGGATTTCGTTTGAATGAAAAATCTTATTCTTGGACAGTAGTAGTAAACTTGAAAATTGGCACAAAAAGTACTAGGCTTGCAGGAATTCAAGATAGTATTTCAATCATTAGACATTGTGCACAATTTCTGAGCAGCAACGCGGTTGCGGTTGTAGATTACTAAAAAGCATATAACCATATGGTGGCAAGACTATAAACAGAAATAAACTAACCAAATACTAAAATCACTCAATCAATCTCTGTTAAACACGAGACCTTTACTTTTGAAGCCACTTTACCCCTAACAAAACTCATATCACACAAAATATTCGACGGGACCTAGCGATATGGTTAGCGACAAGGACAACGCGATCTAGCGGTGCCGTTATTGTGAAACTAACATTAATATTGGTTTTAAAGCCTCGTTTTAGAGAATCCTGAAAAAAAACCGGCCAAGAGCGTGTCGAACCACGCACAATGAAGGATAGGTAGTTGGGATGAATTTATCCCAAAAACAAACTTAATATTGTAGTTGAAAAACATGTTCCCCATACATTCCAACTGCAAATGTAAGTTTGTTCGCACAAATGAGTGATTTACCATGTTATTTTTGGACCATAGACTTCTTATAGGTTTTCCTGTAATCTAGAAAGCTATATAGTTATATAGTTTAGAGATAGATATATAGTTTCGGAGATAAGGGAATAGTCATCTTTCATATATTTTCTTAAATATCTTTAAAAGCACTTATTTATAAAAATTCATTTGAAATGTCACGTGGTACAGTTCGCAATGTTTTTTTTAATCAAACACACCTCAGTGAGTAATTTGTGCTAAAAATGCAAATGTCTGCACATCGACTTTTATTTAGGCTAAGCTAAGGCCAATTACATTGGGGTGCGTACAGAAAACCTCCACGTGTGCCTGATACCTGCTGGTCCCTTATGGATACGTTCGGGGGGAAGAGCAGTTGTCAGGCCGGTGCACCCTGGGCATGAACAATATACTCTTCGGAAAAGGTTTGGGAGTTTTTCGGAGAGGGTATTGTTTGTGGCTAATTTCTGCGGGCGGGGGAGCAGCATGCTCCTCGACGTTCTTCCGCGTGTCCCTCTGTTTTGCAGAGGGCACAGTGGAGGAACGAGGGAGGCGGGTCGCTCCTGATCGATCGACGTTAGTCGATTGACACTGGACGTGACCCAGCCGCTGCGGTGCAGGCGCACCAAAGCGGCTGTCGTTTCTCCCTCAAGAGCGATCTTGAGGGAGAACTTTCGGCGGGTTCGCTGAGCCAGGTTATCTGGACAGCGAACGGAGGCATGTATAATGCCGCCGCCGGGGGCTTGGCTTAACCGCCCGGCCCAGAGGAAGGACACCTCTAAGATAAAAAACCACCTAATCCTAAGTTTTGAAGCGCGGCGAGAGGATGAGTGGCTGGTGGGGGACCAGTCGTTAGCGCTTCCCCTGTAGATACCTGCCGACCTCTACAGTATGTAGGCTTACCTAGGTAAAAGGCTCTGCCTAGGTGGACATATACTTCCTAATTACTCGTGGGAATCAAATGGAAAATTGTAACAAAAATAAAAACACAAACGACGATAAAGTGCCAATTGTATTGGCGGAGAAGGTACCGCTTGCCGGCAACGGCAACAAGAGCCGAGGAGGCTCCAGTCCCTCAGGGGACCAAAGTATGTCCGACCAGGACGTAGGACGTGGTGGGGGCTCCAAATTCTGGGGCAAAAGGTCGCGCGGGTCGGAGCGCACAGGATCGGCGGGGCAATCCTCGAGCGAGGAAAGCCTCCCGATCGCGAAAGTGCCGACGGTGAGGAGAGGCCGAGGACGAGCGGCTGCGGGTGCAGCTTCCGCTTCGAGGCCAGGGCGGGGCAATCGGGGTCGCCCCAAGCGGCCTGATACGCCAACAATCGGTGCGGGGAGCGACCCTGGGGTCTCGTCATCCGAGGCCTCAACAGAGGAATCAGAAGTGGTGGTCACAAAGGTGCGGTCTGACGCCACGAAGAGTGTTCAGGGTGGGGTGGTCGCCACCGAACAGGTCGCCGAAATGGCCCGTCCGCTCCGGGAGCGGGCGAAAAACAAGCCGGACCACCGTGGTGGTAAGCCGGACGCCGCTGGCGGTTCCAATTCGGAGCGAGCGGCCAAGTTCGCGGAGGAGGTAGCGGCCGCGATCAGCGAGGTGGCCTTTAAGAAGACGAAGTCTTCTAGAGGCAAGGCCATCTCCGTGGCTACTGCCTCTATCATGGCGGCAGCGGAGGCCCTCCAACCCGGGCCTCCGTCGGACGGTATGTCTGAAATGCGGGCGGAGATCGCCCGCTTGACAGCCGCCATGGAGCTTCTCCAAAAGGAGAATGCGGAGCTCCGAGCGGACTTGGCCGGGCTCCGACGAGCCGGCCCCCGAGAGGTGCCGCAGGAGGGGGAGCAGCACGGGCAGGGACGGCCCGTGACTTCTGAGGACCGGATCCTCAATCTGGTGCGGCAGGAGATGGCTGCTCTGCGGAGCAAGTTTTCCACCTTGGAGGCCATAGTCCTGCGCCCCCCATTGGCGGCAAGCCAGCCGGCCTCGGGTCAGCGGAAGGCGGCGTCATACGCCGCCACCGCAGCTGCCGCAGCCGGACCAGCCTCGTCGGGGCCGACCAAAGGTGGGGTGGCTGCACAGGCGGCGAGGGCCCCAGCCAAGGCGGTGGAGGCCCCGGCGAAAGCGGCGGCGGCTGCTCCAGTCAGGGCGGCAAGGGCCCCGGCCAAGGCTGCGGGGGCCTCGGCAAAGGTGGCGAAAAGGCCGCCCCCACCACCTACTGAATCTCCTCCGGCCGATGCCGGATGGCATGTAGCCGGGGAGAAGAAGAAGGCTGGCAAGGCGGCAAGGGCGGCCAAGAGAAAGGCGAGGCGGCAGCGGCGCAAGGAGCGAAGCGTCGCAGATAGGCTCCGCGCCCCAAAATCCGCAGCTGTAGTGATTACGCTACAGCCGGAAGCGGAAAAGAAGGGCGTGTCCTATCAGCACGTGCTCGCCAAGGTGGATGCGGCGGTTGACCTAAAGGAGACCGCCAATGGGGTCCGGCTTAAGATCACCGCGACTGGGGCCAGGATGCTGGAGATCCCCGGTGCAAACAGCGGCCCGGCAGCGGACGCTCTGGCCAATAGGCTCAGGGCGACCCTGAATCCGGAAGAGGCCCGAGTGTCCAGGCCCACCAAACGCGCTGACTTGCGCATCCGGGGCCTGGACGACTGCGTGACGGCGGAAAAGGTTGTGGCCGCGGTCGCCAGGACTGGGGGGTGCTCTGCCGAGGAGGTGAGGGTAGGCACCATCCACCCTGACTCCACGGGGATGCGAGCCGTAACGGTGAGCTGCCCCGTGTCGGCGGCCAAGCTAATAGCCGGGGAGGGCCGAAGGCTTCTGGTGGGTTGGGTCTCCGCGCAGGTGAAACTGCTGGAGCCCCGACCTATGAGGTGCTTCCGCTGCCGGGTGGGCGACCACGTGGGAGCGAAGTGCACCTCGGAGGTGGACCGCAGCGACCACTGCTTCCGCTGTGGTCAGCCCGGTCATAAGGCCGGCTCGTGCAACGCCGCGCCGCACTGCGTCGTATGTGCGGCGGCTGGCAAGCCGGCCAATCACCGGGCTGGGAGCAAGGCCTGCGCTCCACCCGCCAAGGCCAGAGGCAAGGGCAAGCCCTCCGCCACCGCCGTCACCGCCGCAGCCGCCGCCACTAGTGCCGCCGCCGCTGCCGCCTCCACTGTCGTCGTCGCCGCCGTTGCCGCCGCGGCGGTGCCCTCACAGGGGGCTAGGGAGGGGGTTGAAATGGAGTGCCAATAACGGCCCCATTACGCCTCCTCCAGGCGAACATCAACCACTGCGCCGCCGCTCAGGATCTGTTGCTCCAGAGCATGGCGCAGTGGTCGATTAACATCGCCGTGGTCGCTGAGCCGTACTTTGTCCCGCCCAGGGATGACTGGGTGGAGGACCTGAGCGGCTCAGTGACCCTCATTTCGTCGGCCGCCGCTGGTACCCCGTCCCTCGAGTCTGTCAAGAGAGGACGGGGTTGCGTGGCAGCACGGTTCGGGGAGATTGTCGTGGTAGGGGTATACTTCTCCCCGAACCGAACTCTCGCCGAGTTCCACAACTCCCTTGTGGAGTTGAGAGTCGTCGTCGTCGGGTTCGGTTCCCTCCCCGTGTTCGTCCTCGGGGACTTCAACGCCAAAAATCTGGCTTGGGGTTCCCGCTTTACGGACACACGGGGCAGGATGGTGGAGGACTGGGCTCTGGAGACAGGCCTGGTCGTCCTAAACCGGGGTTCTGTCCCCACGTGTGTGCGGATGCGGGGTGAATCAGTGGTGGACATCTCGTTCGCCAGCCCCGCTCTGTCGCCGCGTGTAATCGACTGGCGCGTCATAGAGGAGGTGGAGACCTATTCCGACCACCGGTACATCCGGTTTGACGTCTCCACCCAGACCTCGAGCGCGCCGGTCCGACAGGCCCCGAGTGGTCCGCGGTGGGCGCTGAAGCGGCTGGACCGGGAGCTCCTCCTGGAAGCCTCGATCGTGCAGGCCTGGGTGTCATCACCGGACAGGCCTGCCGATATTAACGACGAGGCGGAGTGGTTCCGGGAGGCCATGTCCAATATATGTGACGTGGCAATGCCCCGAGTCCACCCTGGACGCGCTTCGCGCCGGGTGTACTGGTGGTCGCAAGAGCTGGAAGCTCTACGCAGGGCGTGCGTTGCTGCGCGACGCCGGTACGCCAGGCACCGCAGGCTCCGTATCCGTCCTCCGGATACGGAAGCCATTCAGGCGGAGCTGTACGAGGGGTACAGAGCGGCGAAGACCGCCCTCCAAGCGGAGATCCTGCGGGCCAGGGCACTGGCCCGCGAGGAGATGCTGGAGACTCTGAACAGAGACCCGTGGGGACGCCCATATAAGATGGTGCGGGAGAAACTCCGCCCATGGGCTCCCCCGCTGACGCAGAGTCTCCGGCCCCAGCTTGTGGAGGACGTGGTGAGCGCTCTGTTCCCTTCAAGAGGGGAACATACGCCCCCGCCCATGGCTCCGCCCATTGCGGTGCCCGATGCGGACCACACCGCCGACGACGACGACGATGCTCCGGAGGTGACCGAGGTAGAGATGAGAGTGGCGGTACGCAGGATGAGTGCGAGGAATACCGCCCCAGGACCCGATGGCATACCCGGAAGGGCCTGGGTCCTGGCCATGGGGACTCTCGGGCCTCGACTGAGAGGGCTCCTAAGCGCATGTATGGAGAGGGGCCAGTTCCCACTTTGCTGGAAGACTGGGAAACTGGTCCTCATCAGGAAGCCGGGGCGCCCAGCGGACTCTCCGTCCGCCTATCGGCCCATTGTGCTGCTCGACGAGGTGGGCAAGCTCTTTGAAAGAGTCATTGCAGACCGCCTCGTCGGGCAGCTGGTGCGAGTGGGGCCGGATCTGGCGGAGAGCCAGTTCGGTTTCCGCAGGGGGCGCTCTACGGTGGACGCCATCATGCGCGTGCGGGCCCTCACGACGGGGGATGCTGTGGCCCGGGGTGGGGTCGTCTTGGCGGTGTCTCTAGACATCGCCAATGCCTTTAACACCCTGCCCTGGAGTTGCATCAGGGAGGCACTTCGGTATCACCGGATGCCGACCTACCTCTGTCGTGTGGTCGAGGCCTATTTGACAGACAGGTTTGTCATCTACCCCGGTCACCTAGGAGAGTGGAACCGGCGAGAGATGTCGTGCGGTGTCCCACAGGGATCGGTCCTGGGGCCGCATCTGTGGGACATCGGATACGACTGGGTGCTGCGCGCCGACCTCCCTACTGGCGTCAGCGTCGTTTGTTACGCTGACGACACGCTGGTCCTGGCGCAGGGGAGGTCGTACCAGGCGGCGGCCGACTTAGCGACACGCGGGGTTGCGACAATCGTCGACAGAATCCGGCAGCTGGGACTCGAGGTGGCCCTGCACAAGTCCGAGGCCATGGGTTTCTATGGTCCTCGTAGTGCGCCACCGTCGGGTTCCCAGGTATTGGCGGGAGGGGTTCACATCGGCGTCGAGTCGACGATGAAGTATCTGGGACTCGTCCTCGATAGCCGGTGGAACTTCGTGGAGCATTTCCGACGTTTGGCTCCCAGACTGGACCGGGCCGGGGCTGCCTTGAAGCGGCTCCTGCCCAATCTGGGAGGTCCAAACGCCTCCTGCCGGAGGCTCTACGTGGGGATCGTGCGGTCCATGGCCCTTTACGGGGCGCCCGTGTGGGCGCCTTCATTGAGGCGGCAGCCAGGCCGCCGGCTGAACGCGTCCCAAAGGGTCATGGCCATCCGGCTGGCCCGAGGATACCGCACGGTCTCCTGCGAGGCGGCGAGCCTCCTTGCCGGAGTACCGCCATGGGATCTGGAGGCAAAGGTCCTCGCGCACATTTGGGAGTGGCGCGAGGAGGCGAAGCGCCGGGGCTTAACTCCGATGCCGCAAGAAGTCGCGGCACAGCGGACAGAGCTCCGGCGGGATCTCATGGCGGAATGGAGAGTGCGATTGTCGCAACCCAGCGCTGGGCACGCCACAATTGCGGCGATAAGACCCCTCTTTGAGGAGTGGCTAGAGAGGCGCCACGGCGTCCTCACCTTCCGCCTGACGCAGGTACTCACCGGACACGGCTGTTTCGGGAGGTACCTGTTCAGGATAAAGCGGGAGGAAACGCCCGGGTGTCGTCACTGTGTGGATCGCCCGGAGGACACGGTGGAGCATACGGTGGAGGTCTGCCCGGCTTGGGCAGGGCATCGCCGTGTCCTCGTGGATGCGATCGGCGGCGGTGATCTCTCGCGTCCGGCCCTGATTCGGGCCATGCTACGGAGCGAGAGGAAATGGGAGGCCGTCACCTCTTTCTGCGAAGCAGTAATGCTCGCGAAGGAGGAGACGGAGCGCGTGAGGGAGAGGCAAATTTCGCGCCCTCGCGCCCCTAACCGCCGCAGCAGGAGACGCCCTGGGCGTCGGGAATCGCAGGAAGATTTCCGGCCACCGTAGGCGCGGGCTTGCGGACGGTGAGCAATGGGTAGCTCGCCGTCCGATAAGGACCAAGCCCGGGTCGACGGCGCGTTGTGTTCCACGCGCGCCTCAAAGAGATGTCAGCAGAATTGACGGGGTCCGCTAGGGCCAATGCCAATGCCGGGGGTTCGAAGAAAACCGATAGGGAAATCGTGGCCCCCGGCAACATGGCATAGGAAGGAACACGGGTGGGTTTTAGTCAGTAAGAGTCTGACACGCCCTCCCGCTCCACCCAGAGCGGGAGAAGTTATTTGATAATTTCCCACCCAAAAAAAAAAAAAAAAAAAAAGGCCAATTACATTAGTTAAAGACAAAAGATTTATTAAGGTACAGTAAACAAAAGTATACAACTACTCGACAGTCATACGCTCATCTCACAATACTCCAGACATACTGACAAGATCTTCTTCCATTCATCCGCGAACACATCACAGTCAGGCAGCGTCCAAGAGAGCGTTGAGCGCAGAGAGTGTGCGAGGGACGGGAGACTGGGCTCGAGCGATGGTTCGACTCCGAGGCACGGCGAACAATCTATGCCTCCTTCCACGGTTATAGTTTATCGGAGCAAAAAGATGGGAAGTTAATCGAGTTTTTTAATCTTACCCCGTGTCCTGTAACTTTAATTACATGGTAGGTACGAGTGTTTTATTGGAATATCTACTTATTATTTGTAATTCTTAGTTGTGTTATTACATCTAAATATGGCTATTTTTCGTATTTTAGGATTTATTTAAATTTTCCGTCTTTACCCACCAATATTTGACGGGGTAAGATGAACATTTAAAAGACTAAGATGAAAGAAACATGCGAAATTTTGGTTTGTAATATCTTGATAGTAGGATAAAGGGTTAAGGATTTATTTGATTGATACTGATGTTTTATTTTCAGTATAACCTTTTATGCAATTAAAGTGGAAACTTTGAGAACCTCTACTTTCAATGTTGCCCCGGTAGGGTAAGATTGATATATATATACATATATTTTTTAAATCGTTTTATCTTTGTTAACTAAATGTATTCGAACACTACAGACAGTTGAGAGTTTTAAGGGCAGTTCAAACTTTAGACTAGTGAACACCAACAACGTGTAATAATCATTTGAACGATTTTAGAAACTATTTCGATCTTTGCCCATCACCCTTTCATCTTCCCCCTGTTTCATTTTCGTGATAAAAACATTTTTTTTTTAATCATTTGGAACAGATTAAGCAGGATGTTATCAATGTGATAGAAAAATAGACTCTTTGCTCTTTACTCACTACAAAGATTTTTTTTGCATAAACTAATATTACTGTTCTACAAGACTTCAAATACAACACTGCTCGTCTCATCAAAAAACCGTTCGATCTTGCCCCCACTCACCATACTCTGGAACGGCAACCAAGGACTCACCAACAAGGAAATGACTCGGAGTCAAAGCATCTAAACCATCCAAACCATCATCCATCCTTGACAGTGGTCGCGAGTTGAGGCAGGCCTCAATTTGTGCCTAGACGGTTGACAACTCCTCGTATGTCAACGTTGATTCGCCAATAACCCGCCGGAGGTGGAATTTTATGGACTTGATTCCAGCTTCCCAGAGACCTCCGAAATTGGGCGAGTAAGGAGGAATAAAGTGCCACTTTGTGCTCTGAGACGCCAAACAGTTAGCCAGCTATTTTGGTAAGCGCGATTACTCAGCCGAGAATAACTTATTTAATTCCCTTGAGGCCCCTATAAAATTGATTCCATTATCTGACCAAATGTCAGAACAATAGCCTCTTCGTGATGTAAATCTTTTATATGCCGCCAAAAAGCCTTGGAGTGGTTAAGTCCGTAACCGCTTCAATATGTACGGCTTTCGTGGCCATACAGATGAACAAACAAATGTAGCCCTTATAGACATGATGACCACGGCCTTTGGAGGTTACCTGTATAATCCACCCCGGTACATTTAAAGGGTCTGGTAGGCTTTACTCTTGCCGCTGGTAATTGCCCCATCAATTGTTTTGATATCGTTGCTGAATACCTCACCCAAGTAACGCATTTCTGTACGTGTGATTTTGCTAATTCTTTAGCACCAAGAATCCAGTATTTTGACCGCAGATATGCTAGCATGAGTTGAGGTTAAAGTTTTGTTTTTACCCGTGTAAAGTTTTATAATGAGTCTGCCACTATCAAATTAGTTAAATTGGATCTTTTTGGTAACAATGTAGGGTGTTTCCTAGTTTCACTTAATTCTGACTTCTGTAACCTTCCTCCTACTCTTAAAATTTCATTTCCGTCTATGAAAGGGTTTAAATATTTTAAAGGTCCTCTCAATTTTACATAGTTACCGTCCTTTGCTATCTTTTCTATTTCTTCTCCAAAACTCTCTGCTTGACACTTCTTAATACAAATATCTAATGCTTCTCTTAATTCTTGAGCTGTTAAGAACCCTGTTGCTTCACCGTTATCCTTCTTTCTTTTTATCCACATGTGTCGGCATTCGGCAATAAGCAACCACTCACTAATTTAGTTAATTTTGAAAACCGGTCCCATAAATTACTTTTCGTGCTCGAGAAATGTACTTTAATAACTTCTAAATTGGTGTCCATATCTTTATGTTTGTTATAAACTATCTCAGTTGAACATAAAAACGCAGGCCCATTAAACCAAGATGTTTGTTTCTTGAGTTCTGAAGGGTTGAGGCCCCTAGAAGCATAGTCAACTGGATTTACGCCGGACCGAACATGAGACCACTGTTGTGCTCCTGGAGTTCTTAAGATTTCAGATACCCTGTTGGCTACAAACGTTTGCCACCTATTTGGGTGGCTATTCAGCCAAGCCAACACGACAGTAGAATCAGTCCAGGCATGAATGTTTTCTTTCCGAATGTCCATTATTTGAGCTATCTCAACCAACAATCTACTAAGAAGAACCGCTCCACAGAGCTCCAATCTGGAAATCGATATTTGCTTGATCGGTGCTACTTTCGTCTTTACTGTCACCAAATTCACAGACACATGACCATTATCATCAATTACCCGGATATAGACAACTGCGGCGTAAGCTGGCTTTGAAGCATCGCAAAATCCATGAATTTCAACGAGCGCATCGTTGCGTTTAGTGTTAATCCAGCGAGGTATTTGTAATTCAGATAAGTTATACAGGTCATCCCAGTAAGTACGCCACTCTTTTAGTATTTTGCTTGGAACTTCATCGTCCCAGCCTATGCCTGATAACCATAGCTTTTGAATTATAATTTTTGCTACTATGACACTTGGTGAAACCCATCCGAGTGGATCAAACAAACGAGATATGTCTGATATAATTATTCTTTTTGTTATAGGTCCTTCGTCGGCGGAAGTGTCACCGTGTGGCGGAAAGCGTCAATCATTCGATTCCAGGTAAGTCCAAGTAACTTCATAACTTAATCTATTTTAATTTTTCTTACTTCTTCTTCTTTATTTTCTTCATCGCTTTTGTTTATTCTTTTCAATAATTCCCCACTATTACTTGACCACTTTTGTAACGAAAACCCCCTTCTTCTACTAACTTGTTAAATTCATGATACAAATTGATCTTCTACTGTATCGACACCCTTAAGCAGGTCGTCCATGTAGATATCTTCCTTTACCTTATTAGCAGCTTTTGGATATTTATCCTTCTCATCTGCGGCCACTTGCTGAAGCACCTTAACAGCGAGATACGGGGCACATGCCGTACCAAAAGTCACCCTCAATAAACGATATTCATTAATTTGATGATCAGGACTTTCCTTCCACACAATTCTTTGAAAATCAACGTCCTGTTCATCAACTTTGATTTTCCGGTACATTTTAACAATGTCAGCAGATAAACAAATTGGATACAATCTCCATTTCAACAAAATATGCCTTGAAGTTGGCTGCAAGGTTGGGCCTATCATTAAAAGATCATTCATTGAAACACCGTTATCACCTTTACATGAAGCATCAAACACTATCCTCACTTGCGTGGTATCTTTGTCTTCCCTAACAACCGCGAAATGAGGTAAGTAAATTCTATCTAAGTTATTATCTCTTTTTCAGGAACCTTCTCCATATGTCCCAGTAGTAAGTATTCGTCTAACACCTTTTGATACTTTACTTTCATTTCTTCATTTTTACCCAATCTTGTAACTAATGACGTAAGTCTCTTTTCAGCTATCTTTTTTGCATTCTTTGTTTTAAATTCTGGATCCGTAGTTTTAAACGGCAACCGTACGATGAACCGCCCATCCCTGTCTCTTTTTGTCGTTTCGTCAAAGAATCGTTCTCATTGTTTTTCTTCCTCAGTTAAGATATGAATGTTGGTCACTGTATCCGCCTCTAATTCCCAGAACCTTTTTAGCAAGTCATTTTCCTCCACATAAGAATGCATAACTACTACATTCTCATGAGGTTGATGTGATTTTTGTACCACACCCGAAAGAATCCACCCAAATACAGTAGCTTGCGCTACTAAACTTCCCTGAGGTCCCTTTTACATTCCTTCTTGTATTACTTGACCGTAAACCTCGGCACCAAGCAAAATATCGATCTTGTTTGGTGTGTTATATTGTGGATCTGCTAAAGGTAAGTCACATACCCAATCTATAGATAGTATTCTCTGTTGCTCGCTGAATAACCTTAAATTTATGGACTAGCCGTACCGTGAGTGTCCACGTTTCGGCGCCGTAGGTCATAACAGGCAGGACGCACTGATTGAAGACCTTCGTCTTTAGGCTCTGTGGAAAACGCGACGAGAAGACTCGACGAAGTTTCCCAAACGCTGCCCAGTCCAGCTGAATTCTTCTGTTAGCCTCCCCCTTCCGTTCCTTGTTAATTTTAGGTGAAAAACGTCAAACGCAAAAGAACAGAAAAAAAGATACAGTACTGTTTTTGTACCTGAAGTCGAGGTGTTGGTGTGAATTTATTTTAGTTCATGACAATTAATTTTATTCCACACCTTTCAAGTCGTGATTAAAAATAGTCTTTAGTTAGACAATCAAAATTTTAGGTAAAAAACGTCAAATTTAGAATATCATAATTGTCATTTTCACTAAAATAATATCTCAGTGCACCTTAGTGCTGTCAAACTAAAATAAAGTTTTAAGTTGTGTCTATTTCAGAATGGGAAATCGTCGTTTGACAGGAATAAAGTAAATTTTGGTGAATTTTATAGGCACTTGTGACAAGAGAATCGGCACCATTAGCTACCTATCTACTTTTAAAACGTTTCGTGCAATCCTTTTTAGGGTCCTGTACTAAGACTCCGCTGTCCGTCCGTCTGTCTGTCTGTCCGTCTGTCACCAGGCTGTATCTCATGAACCGTGATAGTTAGACAGTTAAAATGTTCACAGATTATGTATTTCTGTTGCAATTGTTATAACAAATACTAAAAAAACAATAAAATAAATATTTAAGGGGGCTATACACGTACAACAAACGTAATTTTTTGCCGTTTTTATAGATAATGGTACGGAACTCTTCGTGCGCGAGTCCGACTCGCACTTGGCCGGTTTTTATAGAAAGTTTAGAAAGGTAAATAGCCAAAAACATGTTAATAGATTTCTTTGAGTTATTATATTTCTATGTAAAGTAGGTAACAGGTTACTTATAAAAAAAAAACATTGGCAATCCGGGAGTGCCGACAGAAGTGAAAACTTAAAAAGATCTTGGTGGAATAAAAATACTTGTATAGAACAATGGTCCGTAATTTTATCTAAATAAAGAACACAATTGTGTTTAAAAAAAACTTCCAAAACCTATAAAGTAAAAATACTTGATCCGTAACATAATATAAATAAAGGGCAGAATCGCGTTTACAAAAATGAGATGTCGGTAACGGTGTCGCGAGTTCAATTGTTTTTCCCATCTCAAATATGCCCAACGCGCCTAAAGAAGTTTTCACTTCAAAAATTGTTTGATTTTCCTACTAAACGTAAAATAATAAAGACAGATCATGTGATGACAAATTAAGTAAAACGCCATCTATTGCAAAGAGCACTGAACAAAATGATTAACTTTATCATTCTATGAGTTCGAATTGAAGTAAAAGGTTTAATTTACCTTTTTTGTTGAAAATACATGATTTATGAGTTTAATTATATAAATCGGCATTAAATAAGGAAGTTTTGATTTTTACTAATCTTACGTATACCAAAATCTGCCGTTTATCGCTTTTTAGTGATTGTTAATTTCATCATTGTTACCTATGCTGCCATCTGTTTTTTTTGTTTTTTTTGTAGTGCGTGCGATGAAAGATGGGACTTACCTCTCCGCTATACTACTGACGCACGGTTGTCGAAATTTCTAATGTAGTAGTTTAAAAATCCGATGAAATAATTCGATGAAAATTGACCTAAATTTTGAAAAAATTACAGAGAGTGGTTTTTTACTCATAGATTACAGGAAAACCTAAAAGAAGTCTATGGTCTTAAAATAACATGGTAAATCTCTCAATATTGTGCGTACAAACTTACAATTGCAGTTGGAATGTATGGGAGAACATGAATTTCAACTAAAATGTTCAGTTTGTATTTAGGATAAATTCATCCCAACTACGGAACCCTTCATTGTGCGTAGTCCGACACGCACTTGGCCGGTTTTTTGACATTAACTTAAATTAAAATGCGGAGAGCCCCGCACAACTGACCAATGAGCCGTTGTTATACGCGGATGCGGGGGAAAACAACAATAATGGTACAATGGCACTTAACGCTTCTCTCGGTGAATACGAAAACTAGCGCTGTCCCGTTTTACCACTTCATAAAATATTGCACTTTTGAACAGTTATGCCGTATAAACTCAATTTCGCATTTTTTTGCAGATGTGCCATTATTTTACTAGATGAGCGATATAGGCATAGTGTATTTGTATGAAAAAAAATGTTATAGTCACATGGGGCTGTCCTGGGGGCCTACCACCACATTATAAAGCAGTATTATTTTAATATTACTTCAGTGTGGGAAAGAGACGAAGCTCTACAAGTCGTATAGCTCCATCTTTCTACCACTGAAGTAATATTAAAATAATACTGCTTTATGAGCTGGTGGTAGGCCCCCTGTACACTATTTTTGTGGGATTACACGTCACCATCCCACTGTTCATATTATGGTTAAACAAAACAAATGCAGTACGAAACTGCGACATGATCCCAAAATGACACAGTAAATAAAATGGTTATACCGTTCATCGCCATGTGAGTGGGGCGTAAATGTTATCGCATTTGCTTTTAGATACCTATTCCTAACAACAAAAAATCACCTAAAGTGTTCATTTAATTGGGATTTTAAAATTCGCAGTAGCACATAGTTTATAATTATTTCGAACAATAACAATGCATGGAGCTTTAGGAATCAAATTGCCTTTAAACAATTATCTGCTTATTTAATAACACAAAGTAGCTGAGCTCAGCATACACTATTACACTAGTAGGTTCTCAGGGCAAGCTGACAGTTCACAACTGCAGAGAAGCATGTGAGACTAGGGTTACCATCCGGATATGTGCAGCTTTCGAACCCCTGCCCGGACATTATTCGGCCTTGTCATTCGTCCGAACATTTCAACTAAACGGGATTTATTAAGAAAAAAAATTAAATGTTGTTTTTTTTTTAATAAGAAAAAAGTAATATGTCCAGACTTTTCAAATTTCGAAATGGTGAAGTTGGCAGTAATAGTTGGTCTGCACCTACGAATAATGAAAGCTCTGCACTATCTTCAATATCTCTTGACACTCCACTGCACTTTCTGTCAAATGTTGAGTATGGTACACACGGCTACATATCAAGCTATACATTTCCAGTTTATGCTGATCTCGCATTGTATAGGATATCCGTAAAATGTGAGGTCAGCTTATACTGGAAATGTATAGCTTGATATGTGAAATGAAATGAAATTGTTTATTCTGTAAATAGGATATTAGAATCACTTTTACACGTCCAATAAAATAATAAAAATAACAATAAGCTAGATGAGTTCGGCGTTTCCTATCTGACTACTCTGAGAAGAAGCTTTGTAGCCGTGTGTACCTCGTTTTATAATGTGAAAACAGGAATATTAAACATTACACAACTCCTAATATTGTTATTTCTATGGATATTTTTTAACGTTAGGCAAACGGGGTCTACAGCACTTGTGGTGGGCCACAGACAGATGACTAACTTAAGCCAGCAACAATGCAATGTTATGTAATGCACTTATGTCATAAATAGACATTGTATTATATATACTATAAAAATACCAAAATATGCATGCAAATTTGCACAACAAAAGGGCGAAATATGCAAAATTAAAATACTATTAATTATTAGAATTTACGTTTATTTTCAGAATATAATTATTAATATAAAAAATCTGTTGTCATTCTTGTGACAGTATACAATTAAATATTATTCTAGAAAATCTATAATATTTAATACCTATCCGGATGACCGAGCTGTGCTTGGTTTTTTTTTGTAGTTTTCTAAAAATAAAACCTAGCTAGATCGCCCCTGAAACCCCCTGCATACTAAATTTCATGAAAATCGTTGGGGCTGTTTCTGATATTCAGATTATATATATATATATGTATGCAAGAATTGCTTGTTTAAAGGTATTAGATTTGTCAGCTGAAAATTACCTCTCTCATTACTGGACAGAACTTGTAATTTGACGCCATTTCTACAGAAACCTCTTCAGGCAGAGTTTGGCAGGTACCGTTGATAAATGTGTTAACTTTATTTATTCCTTCAATACCCTATTCCTTCAATTTTTATATAAAACTGCATTTAATTTTAATAAGCACCATCAATAAAAAGTAAGTACTAAAATATGGCATAACACAATAAAAATAGCGATTCATGCATTTGCATATGCAAACATGCAAATGCATATAATCTGATGTTTAATCATGACCTTCATCAAGCTACCAGGAGAGTGTTTCCATACTAACTGTTGGCTGTTTTGCTAGTTAGATTAAATGCTTTAGGTACAGTATAAACTATGTGAACTGGATTGCTTATTGTAAAAGAGTTATCTGCAAACTGGTGTCTTTTTAGTAGACAGCTTTAAAGGAATGAGCTGCACACTTTAATAACGATTGTGATAAAACTTTTGCAACATCATTACAAATGTTTACTAAAAATAGCCATTTTAATATTATTTTACAAAATATTGCAGTTGTCTGCATGTACATTGTACCTAACAAAAAAAAATGTCAAATGAATCAACTACAACTGGTCCTGCTTACTGTAACTTCGAGCCTTGGTCTCTTTTTCACATGTATGTTTTTGGTGGGATCATCATTGAGGTATAAGATTTTGCTGACACGGGTTTAATAAAAATAAAACAGAATATAGTAAACTTTACACAAGAATATGGTGTAGAGTAAGTCAACGGATAGATGTCATCCCTGGGTAATTAATAAGCAGAGACAGTGAGTTGGATTTGCTCACATCGTTCAATTTTATTAAACATTATTAGATGTCTTTCTATACATGTAAATAAAATAGGAATGCAGTGACTTAAGCAGATAACTGATCCTTCCATTTTTGTTCACTTTTGTCTTTCATACTTATGGTGGAACAGAGTGACTTGACTAAGCAAGCGACAAGTATAATAAATAGACAACTCTTTTACACTTTACATGCATAAAATGTTATTGCTAACAGTTCTCTGATTAAAGAAGGAAAAAGGCCATGAGGGATTGCCATCATAACATGACAAAAGGCATCAGGAATACACTAATCCATAAGTATTATTTTTTGGATTAGAGGGTTATCTTAAACCTTTATTCAGTTTAAACCTACCCTAGTAATTTAACAGCAGATACACTGGTTAATTCATCTAGATCAATGCTTGTGCCTTCTCTGTAGGAGAGAAGCAGACTTTGCAGTGGGGCAGTAATAGGCTGGTATTATTATTTACACCAGACTGGTCAATTACAAGTGCAACATTTGAATTAAGCTGATGCATGTACTCTAATAGAATATGGCCTATGCTTGTCGTTGATAGTGTAGCTACTTACATAATTGAACCGTTTATGTTTTACCAAATTATCTTTATCTCTGGCATTTAAATGGCTGAAACGTAGGAAGTTAATGCTTCAACATACATGTAGGAACAACTGAAAACACATCAACTGATCAATCAAGTAAGTAATTAAGAATGAATAAAGAGAAATTTCACAGAGACCGAAGTGGAATAGTTCGCGTTCACGCCCGGCCATTGTCGTTGGTATGCAACCTGCGGGGCTAGCCGGCTGCGCGCCGAAATAAGGCAGCGCCTGCCAGCGAGGCGTGGCGCACAGTACGCGGAGGAGCACTCACCGCTGTGTTCCGTGAATATGTTGGAGCCCAGCATGCGGGGGTCTTTAGGCACGCGCGGCTTGCTACGCGCCGAGCGCATGGACGCGCCGCTCGCCGTGCCACGCTCCTTCGCCTGCTGCGCCCCCATGGTGGCAGCTCGCCGGTGCACGCCTTCCGCCGCTCTGCTACTGGACGCACTAATTCAATAACACCGCCGACGCAACGTACTCAACCTCCATACTTGTCGCCAGTCCACTGCAATCTGATAGCACTTTATGTGTCTTTTGTCTACTATTAAATTTTTAATAAACTACCCCAAGGGCATTCCGTTGATCAAACAGTTATTCGAACACACATTACCAGAATTAGCCACTCACAAAAAATAACACAACCACCGCCATTATGCGTGACTGACATGTTTGTTTGACGTCGATTTTTTAGTTTAAGATTCGGCCGACGAGTGCAGCACTGCTACATTGCTACCACAGAGAAACACAAATAGTAAAAAAAATACATCTATTTCCGCAGCCACATGTGTCTGCAACTGCGAATGGCGATAAAAACTGCCACTTGCTCACTACTTTAGATGGCGCTGATCTCCAGCGTCTTATAATTTGACAGCTAGCCATACATTCTTTGTAAACAAGATAGAAAGATAAACAAGCGACTTCTTTTACGCATAATTAATGATTGAGCCCAGTTGCACAGCTGTTTACTGCAAAAATACGGGGCCCCATGTATTTGCCAAATATGTTATAGGAAGAAAACTGTGGGAGAAAGCTCTCCGAAAAAAATCTGAATCCGATATTTCGTCGAGCCATCCTTTAAGCCTTTTTTGAGAGAAAGTGATTTATAGGTGATGCTCCCAAGAGAACTAAGTCTGTTTTAACATCATAACGGTACCTTGTTAATATGTCTGTGAAAACATTATGTATGTACAGACGCCAGCACATCAAGCTACCCGAAACTGTCAAATTTTCCCAATCAACTTTGAACCTTAAACTTCAGTGATAAAGTTGAAAATCTATTAAATAAATTTGACTGATTGTAGTAACCTGATGTGCTGGCGTCTGTACGTAAGAAAGAATTTACATCTTTTTAGCAAAAGAGGTGATAGACATAATTATAGTACAGACGCCAGCACATCAAGCTACCCGAAACTGTCAAATTTTCCCAATCAACTTTGAACCTTAAATTTCAGCGATACAGTTGAAAATCAATTAAATAAATTTGACAGATTGTAGTAGCTTGAAGTGCTGGCGTCTGTACAAGAAATAGGGACCTATTAGTTCAACCAGGTTTCAGACTGGCTAAAATAGATTCATCTTTCATGGGGTACTGTTTAAAGTGTTACAATTAAATTCCTCCCCACATACTTCAACTGAATGAGACGAAATTCAAATTTTGTGTAAAACGCACACTATGCAGGCAGGCATATTATAAGTAGGGGGTTTTACATTGCTGATAAAAATGCTTGGCTCATTGCTGGCCCTGCTCCACAACTAATTGATTACCTAATATTCGCAAATAGTGTTGGAGCTGCTGAAGATTGTAAGACCATCTTTGCATTGTTTAATCTCAATCTGCTTTGTATTATTCACATAATTGCATAGCACAGGTGTGAGCACTATGTACAGACGCCAGCACATCAAGCTACCCAAAACTGTCAAATTTTCCCAATCAACTTTTAACCTTATTCTTCAGTGATAAAGTTGAAAATCTGTTTAATAAATTTGACAGATTGTAGTAGCTTGATGTGCTGGCGTCTGTACTAAAGAGTTACCATTTACCGGGTAATATGTTTTGCATTGGCTTGAATGTGCCCTGGCGGCTGTGAGTATGTCATGCTCACTCAAATGTTTCGCTGATGGTGGCGCGTGTGATGGATCATTTAGGTCCCTTCAAAATGGTTGATGGTTGAGCTAAATGGTGCTAATCCATGCGTCATATTCGTGAACGGGCGCCGTCAGTTGGGAATGGTCATCTCTTAGCTGCCAGGACTTATTTTTTTATTTGTTTTATCTTTTTACTATGGACGCTTCTAACGTGCACGTCTTTGTACAGACGCCAGCACATCAAGCTACCCGAAACTGTCAAAGGAGATGTCCGCTTTTTGTAGGGACGTTGGTTTTTTAGTCCGAGAAAAATCTAACCAGCATCAAACTACATCTAAATAAAAACGACAAAATATGGAACTAGGAACCACTGAAATAATATTTTTAGACCCCTCCATTTATGAGAAAAATTATAAACTATTTTAAAGTACAAATATTTTATTTGTTGATGGGAACTATGACAAATAAGATATAAATTGACACATGGTTCTGTCATTACTGTCAATCAATTGACAGTGTTGACAGTAACATGTGTCAATTTTGACAAGTTTACTATTTCAATATGTCAATATAACATAAATTGTCACATAGTACTGTCATTACTGTCAATTAATTGACAGTAATGACAGTAACATGTGTCAATTTTGACAAGTTTACTATTTTATGGGGTGTGTTCACTATATTATCCTAGATAATTAGAAAGGTTTGTTCGTTTTAGGAGTAAATTCTTACTAAAATAAAAAATATTTTTCTCAAAATTGGAGGTCTTTAAAAATGTATGATATAGTTAGAACCACTAGTTCTTGGGATGTCTATTCAAATATATTTAACTTATCCTGGTTAGAATTATTGAATAATAAAAAACCATTTTAGGACATGTCCTTTTCCCAATCAACTTTGAACCTTAAACATCAGCGATAAAGTTGAAAATCTATTAAATAAATTTGACAGATTGTAGTAGCTTGAAGTGCTGGCGTCTGTACATTGTTCTCACATGTATAATTTCAACATGAATGATGTAACCAATATTTTGTAACAATATTTTATTTAAGAGAGTGTCCGTAGAGTTTCTTGCCCGTTCTTCTCCATAGGGATACCTCATACCTATATTAATAAAAAAGGATTGTGTGGTTTTATGAAACCACGGTAAAAGTGAAACTTTTAAACGAACTATAGGCGCCGCCATATTGGCCTTGGCTGCTCTGACGAGCGCCTTTCACTTTATCCCTACTCCGCGGCCGATCGTCACGTGACATGCAACACGCAGACGAAAAAGTTTGAGACGATGTAATAAAAGTTTCACTTTAAAAAGTACTCTGTGATAGATACCTACTCGTACCTATTACGCTTTGGAATGGGGTTAAAAACTGAAAGCTCATAGCAGATGGCAGCACAGTTATGCGTCTTCAGTCCGCCATTGTTGTTTATGTTTTCACTGTTGTGTCGATATCGTTTATACGAAAACTAGACAAAAATGTATGCGATTTGGAGTGTAGTACAACTAAAAGCGGAGTTATGGAAAAGAGATGCGTCTACCACGGGTAAAAAGCAGCTTTAGTGGAAAGGTAAATAAATAATGACCATTTTATATTTAAAAGTTCAGGGACATTCAAACGTTTTGCTGAAAGGTAGGTTTTCATACAGTGATCAACTTATGATGCATTCATCTTCCTTTGTGAGTTCAACTATAAAAAAAGCGTGTAATATACTTAGGAGCTTGGTCACGCTAATGATCGTAACCATGCTTATTTTCATGCGCAATGCAAGACACAAATGAAAAGATTAATGAATAAAACTGGTATGATATGTGAAAGTCATTGTGAATGTGCAGCTGGAAGTGGCTTGGAAGCACACTGTAAACATATCTTCACAGTCCTCCATGTTATAGAGGATATAGTATGTACAAAGATTATAATTACCTATGCATAAAGTATGCACAGAAAAATTAATGATGTTCAAACAACCAAAAACAACATAATTTTATACTGAGTATCTCCAACCAGCAATTTACGATAAATACCTACTTGTATAAATACTATGATACTGTAATATAACCAAATTAATATTATATACAATGTTTTATTTATCTCCTTATACACAATGCATATTACATAATACATTCCCTAAAGTTACAGCACATAAGACAAAAAAAAAGTATCTTTGATGTGAGGGGCACAAAATTGTAATGTTTTTGTCAAACCTAACAAACGTTCAATATGAACGCGTTGACTTATTTATTTATGCGGCCTACCCAAATGTCCTTTCTTTGGTATTGTTCGTCGAGTTGAGCTCCTTAAGTTCTGAGTTGAGCTCCACGATTACTGACAAATGCTTGCACTGACTGGACAGGTCCACTCAAATCTGTGTGGTTCTTTCCTCAAAAGACCTTTTCAGACACTTATCTACATGCTCCTCATATAATATGGCCTGACCAAGATTGTCTTTTTTTTTTTTTTTGGGTGGGAAATTATCAAATAACTTCTCCCGCTCTGGGTGGAGCGGGAGGGCGTGTCAGACTCTTGCTGACTAAAACCCACCCGTGCTCCTTCGGTTGCCCTGTTGCCGGGGGCCACGATTTCCCTATCGGTTTTCTTCGAACCCCCGGCAGGCATTGGCCCTAACGGACCCCGTCAATTCTGCTGACATCTCTTTGAGGCGCGCGTGGAACACAACGCGCCGTCGACCCGGGCTTGGTCCTTATCGGACGGCGAGCTACCCATTGCTCACCGTCCGCAAGCCCGCGCCTACGGTGGCCGGAAATCGGCTCGCGATTCCCGCCCCGGGCGTCTCCTCCTGCGGCGGTCAGGGGCGTGAGGGCGCGAAATTTGCCTCTCCTTCACGCGTTCCGCCTCCTCCTTCGCGAGCATTACCGCTTCGCAGAAGGAGGTGACGGCCTGCCATTTCCTCTCGCTCCGTACCATGGCCTGAACCAGGGCCGGACGCAAGAGATCACCGCCGCCGATCGCCTCTACGAGGACACGGCGTTGCTCCGCCCAAGCCGGGCAGACCTCCACCGTATGCTCCACCATGTCCTCAGGCCGATCCACACAATGGTGACACCCGGGTGTTTCCTCCCGCCTTATCCTAAACAGGAACCTCCCGAAGCAGCCGTGTCCGGTGAGGACCTGCGTCAGGCGGAAGGTGAGGACACCGTGGCGTCTCTCAAGCCACTCCTCAAAGAGGGGTCTTATCGCCGCAATTGCGGCGTGCCCAACCAAGATTATGTCTGGACTTTAAAAGAGACTGCGACCTCTGAGTTTGTTTCGGCCTTTCTTCTCAGAGTAGGTAGTCAGATAGGAAACGCCGAACTCATCTAGCTTATTTTTATTTTTTTACATGACGTGTAAAAGTGATTTCGATATCCTATTTACAGAATAAACAATTTAATTTCATTTCATTTCATTTCAGAACTTTTGATAGGTTTCAAAACCTGTGTAGAAAGCAATGATACTGTCATTGTTTTTATAGTTCTTTATAGATCCATAAATGTACACACAATTCACTTGAGTATGCCTTGATGATACAGTATGTTGGTCTCGCTCTGGCCCATCATCTGGCTCCAATGGTGTGCTAGGAAAAAATTATATTTCGTTAAACATTGTAAATTCCTCGTCTTTATATGGCTCTTCATAACTATCACGGGTTTGAACATGGCTAGGTCCAGCAATTTGATCACTAAATGTATCAAAACATTGTTTTTTCTCATTTCTCTATAACAGTCTATTTGCTCTGTCTTCAGCTAAGGGGTGGACTGGTTTGACTTTAGTAAAAGATAAAATAGAGGGTACAGCAGTCTTCCTGAGCCTTTTGTTAATATTTTCATCACCTAGAACAGACAAAAGGATTTATGATCTACTTATCTATGTGCGAAACATTAAATACAAATATGATGAGTGGAAGATAAATTTATCTATTTAGCCCGTAATGTTCCACAGCTAGGCAAAGGCCTGCCATTCCTTTTTCCACACAGGTTTGTCCACTGCCACTGCGGGCCAGTCCTTTCGGTAGGATTCAGTGCAAGATATGTGTTAATATTAGGCAGTAGGTAGTTTGGTATGAAGGTATTAAATACAATGCAATAAAGCGAATGCTGCATAGTCGATTAAAAGATAATCTTAACAACACAACCTTAGTATAATGTATATAAATAAATATCCACAAATGTCTATAATGAAAACACACTTAAGTTCACTGTATTATGAAAAAGAGCATCACTTGTATACGCATTCGTCTGATAGAAGTCTTCAGGTTTAAAATAACCTTGACGAATTATTTGGTTTCCAATTTTTTCTTCGGAGAGCTCTCTCCCACACTTTTCTTCTTTTGAGATCTTTGGGAAATACATGGGTCCCCGGATTTTTGCAGTCAACAGCTGCGCTAGGGGGCATATTATTTACCTAATTAGGCGTAAAATAAGTTGATTGTTTACAAAAAAATTATGGATATTGACAGCTAGCTGTCAAATTTAAAGACTGCCAATGATAGCGACATCTGAAGTGAGCAAATGGCAGTTTTTATCCCCATTTGTAGCTTCATATTTCTGACTAACTAATTCCTTAACAATGAGGTTAAAAACTGAAAGCGCCATTGATGTGTTTGTTTACTTTGTGTCTATTGTTGTACGAGTTTGAATCAAACGACATGTTGGAAATGACTGGTTTATTCTGTAAACATTATCAATTAGTCTATGACACTAAATGCTATAGAATAACCTACTACATCTCCCTCCTTATGACCAAATATTTTAAACTATGCACACTAACATTATATATCCCACACCTGACACCATATTGTAGTACGAGTTTGAATCAAATGACATGTTGGAAATGACTGCTTTATTCTGTAAACATTATCAATTAGTCTATGACACTAAATGCTATTAATACAGAATAACCTACTAGTGTCGATCACAAACAAATTATACGAAAACTAGTTATCTAAGTATGTGACTTGGAGTCACTATTAAAAGACGAGTTTAGGACAGGGGAAGTGAAGAAAGCTACCACTGGTAAACAAGCAGCTTTAGTGGAAAAGTAAATAAATTATGAACGTTTTATAACTTAAAGGTTATTTTGGGTTTGTTCACTTTAAATTCGTTATTTGTTAAAGACTGGAGGCGTACCATAGAACTAACCTGATCAGAGTTGAAAACCAACTTGGGCTTGATCTTCATCACTGAAAAACCTCAGAGCGCGCCTGTAATTATTTTTTTATAACAACTGTTTTATTGTACATACGCCAGCAAATCAAGCTACCCGAAACTGTCAAATTTTCCCAATCAACTTTGAACCTTAAACTTCAGACCTAAAGTTGAAAATCTATTAAATTTTGACAGATTGTGATAGCTTGACGTGCTGGTGTCTGTACCTATTTTAACAAATGATTAAATGATTACGATTATGAGATAATAACTTCTAGCACTGATATAATATGATAATATAAACACACACATACTTTACTATAATTTACATCAGGTATGGGCAACCTTTGGCAAGTTGCGTGCCAAACTTACTATATTATAAATTTATTATGCAGTCGCGGGCCATAACGGGAAATAAAAAACCGGCCAAGTGCGTGTCGGACCATGCACAATGAAGGGATAGTTGTAAGGGGTAGTTGGGATGAATTTATCCCAAAAACAAACTTAACTTTGTAGTTGAAAAATATGTTCTCCCATACGGAATGTATGGGAAAACATGTTTTTGCAACTGCAAAGATAAGTTGGTCGATTATTACTCGTTAACTTGTAAAGCCTACTTAGTTGTGATAGTTTTCCTTTTAATTTCGTTACCTATATAAACTACTGCTGTATTTTTTTTCATATACCAAAAACCAACCATTTAGCTGGCAGGGGGGGGGGACACTTGACTAACAAAAATTTGCACTTTAAAGCTTAATATTTCGCAAACGGATCCTTGAATCTAAAAATGGTTTTTTCAAACTCAGAATGTTTTTTAAGGACCTTTCCAATGATACCCCGCAACAGGGGTAAAAAAAAAATCATAATTTTATTTTACCATTTTGTCGGCATAATTAATATGTATACCTATGCCAAATTACAGCCGCGGACAGACAGACAGACAGACATGACGAAACTATAAGGGTTCCTTGTTTACTACGGAACCCTAAAAAGGTTATTTTATTTATCTATTGTTTAGGTTAGGTACTAGTTTAGCTGTTAATTTACGTGTAACGGTTAATGTGATATTTGTGTTTGAACTTCAGAAACAAGTATATTAATATCTGGACTTTCACTTAAACAGAGGCGTAACAAGTTTTCCAGATTTTCATCTGTGAGTCTCTTACGGCATTTTGACTTATTAGTTTGTATGTACGGTCAGCATCAAACTTCCAAAAACGCAAACAATTCTTCTCGCGAACGCTCTCAGTTGTTTGTGTTTCTCTTCTGCAATGTATGTTTTGTAAAACTCGTACAGGTACACGTCTTCAAATTTTGACTTCAAGTTAGTGTTTTCCTGAAGCTCGATCAGTTCTATTTGCTTGCTCATTTGACAGATTTTATTTGATTGGCTGCCTTATTTATACAACTTCTTGCGTAGTGAATTTCGTTAAGTGTGAAAGGGATGACAAGTAATCTTGTGAGGCTACAAGCGACTGCACCACGATACTGCGATGCCAATGCGTCTTTCGATATGTAATTCATTGCTTACGCACGCTGCAATTTTACATACATCAATGAGCAAAACAAGCAATGGTTATCATTTTGTTGACAGTGTTCGTTTTAGGAGTAAATTCTCACTAAAATAAAAAACGATTTTTGCTTAAAATTGGAAGTCTATAAAAATGTATGTTAAAGTTAGAACCACTAGTTTTTGGGATGTCTATCCAAATATATTTAACTTATCCTGGTTAGAATGATTGAATAATAGAAAACCATTTTTGGACATGTCCTTTCCAAAAAAAATACTAACCTTCCGAAAAAAAATACAAAGTTTCCGAAAAGTTACATACAGAATTTTGTGACAGGAACGAATCGCTGCAAAACCGACTCCACGTAGTCTTATCTGCCCTACCCCTAGAGTTTAACTGTGCGTTTGCACTGGCGAAACATTTACAACGAAACATGTTGGAATCTCTATTTTCTGTCAATTTTCCATACAAAGTTTGACAGGCACTAGAGATTTCAACATGTTTTGTTGTGATGTTTCGCCAGTGCGAACGCATAGTAACACACCTCAAAACATAGTAAACTTGTCAAAATTGACACATGTTACTGTCATTACTGTATTGACAGTAATGACAGTAAAATGTGTCAATTGTGATTGACAGTGATGACAGTACCATGTGTCAATTTGTCATATTTTACTTGTACACTTGTCAAAATTGAGACATGTTACTGTCATCACTGTCAATTGATTGTCAGTTATGACAGTACCATGTGTCAATTTATATTATATTTGTCATAGTTGCCATCAACAAATAAAACATATGTACTTATAGTTTATAATTTTTCTCTTAAATTGAGGGGTCTAAAAATATTATTTCAGTGGTTCCTAGTTCCATATTTTTGTCGTTCTTATTTAGATGTAGTTTGATGCTGGTTAGATTTTTCTCGTAATAAAAAACCAACGTCCCTACAAAAAGCGGACATCTCCTTTAGTATTACAGTCAACCACAAAAAATAATAAAAATTTATTTATGAAATAGTATGGGCCAAACTCGACTTCGACATTAATCGCTAATAGCAATTGAAAACAAAACCACATCAAGCCTGGATTTAACCGAAGTCATTGATACTTTTGCGAAAACTAAAGCTAGGAAAAGATTGTAAATATAATTGTTATTTCGTCAGTTGGTAGGTCCGACCTTTACATAATAAACCCTTGAATCTTTTCTATTTCGTTTTATTGCCCAATACCTACACCAAGTATTAATTGTAATTTATGTTGTTACTGTTTAATATTTTTATTACATGCCCTGCAGTGCACGAAAAAGAGCTGATGATAAAGTAGCTTAGCATTTTTAAAGTATTTCTATATTTAATATTTTTTCTTGATAAAACCTAACCAGTTTAGATAGCAGTGGGGCCCCATTTTTTTATTTGCCCTAGGGCCCTTGGTTATCTAGCTACGCCACTGCCTCCACACCTTTAAATCCGGCCCTGGTCTTTTGATAGCTATTTGAATTCGTTTTTTCTTTTCTTTTGTACGATAATTTTGCCCAAAAAACGATCATTTCGACGTGGGATCTCGATAATTTTAACCATAGAGGAAAGTAATATCGAGAAAGTAATATCGAGTAGAGAGCCCCCTCGCAGAATTTATTGAAAACCACTAATGTCAATTGATTGGATAAATAGTGCCATCTATTATCGCCATCCACAAACTTGTTCTGAGTATAGCTCTAGGTAGGTACTACCTACGCGATAGTGCCTATACTTTAGCTTCCTTCATAGAGGAAAGTAATATATATCGGGAATAGAGAGCCCTCTCGCAGAATTTATTGAAAACGCTTATGTCAATTGATCGGATAAATAGTGCCATCTATTGTCGCCATCCACAAACTTGTGCTAAGTATAGCTTTAGGTACTACCTACGCAATAGTGCCTATACTTTAGCTTCCTTACTAATTTTCTTGTTTTTAATTTGATAAAATTTTACTTAGTTAAAATTTTCTCTTAATTAACACAATCATAGTAAAACTTTATCAAATTAAAAACAAGCAAATTAGTAAGGAAGCATCAATGGGGATAAAAACTGCCATTTGCTCACTCTGATGTCGCTATCATTGTCCGTCTTTAAATTTGACAGCTAGCTGTCAATATCCATACATTTTTTGTAAATAATCAACTTATTTTACGCCTAATTAAATAATATGCCCCCTTGCGCAGCTGTTGACTGTAAAAATCCGGGGACCCATGTATTCCCCAAAGATCTTAAAAGAAGAAAAGTGTGAGAGAGAGCTTTCCGAAGAAAAAATTGGAAACCAAATAATTCGTCGAGGTTATGTACTTTACATTACATTTTAAACCTGAAGACTTCTATCAGACGAATGCGTATACAGGTGATGCTCTTTTTCATAATACAGTGAACTTAAGTGTGTTTTCATTATAGACATTTGTGGATATTTATTTATATACATTATACTAAGGTTGTGTTGTTAAGATTATCTTTTAATCGACCAAAATACTCGTATGTCTAAGTAGCAAGCATCTATGCAGCATTCGCTTTATTGCATTGTATTTAATATCTTCATACCAAACTACCTACTGCCTAATATTAACACATATCCTGCACTGAATCCTACCGAAAGGACTGGCCCGCAGCGACTGTGGACAAACCTGTGTGGAAAAGGAAATGGGAGGCCTTTGCGTAGCTGTGGGACTTTATGGGCTAAATAGATAAATATATCTTCCACTCATCATATTTGTATTTAATGTTTCGCACATTGATAAGTAGATCATAAATCCTTTTTGTCTGTTCTAGGAGATGAAAATATATACAAATGGCTCAGGAAGACTGCTGTACCCTCTATTTTTTCTTTTACTAAAGTCAAACCAGTCCACCCCTTAGCTGAAGACAGAGCAAATAGACTGTTATAGAGAAATGAGAAAAAACAATGTTTTGATACATATAGTGATCAAATTGCTGGACCTAGCCATGTTCAAACCCGTGATAGTTATGAAGAGCCATATAAAGACGAGGAATTTACAATGTTTAACGAAATAGAAATTTTTCCTAGCACACCATTGGAGCCAGATGATGGGCCAGAGCGGGACCAACATACTGTATCATCAAGACATACTAAGTGAATTGTGTGTACATTTATGGATCTATAAAGAACTGTAGAAACAATGACAGTATCATTGCTTTCTACACAGGTTTTGAAACCTATCAAAAGTTCTATTTTGTCTGTTCGACTTAAGTGTAATGGCTCACAAAATAAAGTATTATGGAAGTCTTGTGAAGAATATTACTATTGAAAATGTTATTTATTTCAATGTAATTTAATTTTTAATTTATTATTTAATGAAAACGAAATATTTGATCCTAGTTTATTGCATTATTGCTTTGTTTTTACATAATTCTAAATCAGCCATTATTAGAAATTAATTGCAGTCATAAAAATGTTAAATTCAAATATAGTGCATGTGGTGTTAGCTTTAAGTAATTGTTGCACTTATAAATGTATATCGTGTAGTTTTAAAAGAAATGTACTTAATGTGTAAACAATTGTAGGCTAACCTATTAATAAATAAATAAATAAATAAGTCAACGCGTTCACATTGAACGTTTGTTATGTCTGACAAAACATCACAATTTTGTGCCCCTCGCATCAAAGATATTTTTAGTTTGTCTTATGTGCTGTAACTTTAGGGAATGTATTATGTAATATGCATTGTGTATAAGGAGATAAATAAAACATTGTATATAATATTAATACTATTTGTATCTGGCTGGTTTTGGTATCATTGAAAGTTTAAATTTTAAAGAACATAATTCCAAATTCAAATTAGGAAAATGTGTGATTTTCATTTGTTTTTCGTACCGTCAAGATCAGGGGGTATCAACTTTGTATGGGCCAATATAGGAGAGGTAGCTGGGGCAGAAATGTTACATTGCCAACATTAAAAAAATTATGAAGGACCTAAAAAATTAGGTCTTTCATAATACTGATTTTCAAGTTGTAACCCAGGCTCCTACTGGATTGGATGTCTGTGAAATTCAATGTTTGTCAGTGTTGCCATATATACGGATTTGTCCGTATCTGTATGGATTTGGGAAGTCCAATATGGATAAATCATGCTTACGGATTTTTATACGGATTTACATACAGATAGACTCAACCTAAGACAGGCAGATGCAGTACAGAGCACAGCATATTCCGATATATTTTTTGTAGTATTCATTAACATAACTTACTTTATTGCTTTGCTTTATGCTGCATTTACGGAGCGTTTAAGAGCAGCCGAGAACATCTTGCATATGTTAAAGAATCCTTACAATCAACTTTAACTACAATTTCTAGAGTTTTCTTTGAAAATATCTGTCAAATAGTGTCTGGAGGTTAAACCAATTGATGCAGTCGGAACGCAAGCAAATTCACAAACTCCATGAAAATGTTTGTGTCGCTTATAAGAGTCTTCTAGTTTGTACTTATATGACTCTTATTTATCCCGAACTAAAATACAGAATATTGACTGCATTGTGGCCATGTCTCTGGGATCAAACAGCGTGGAGCGTAATCCAAAGACGTCAAAGCATTCAAATTGCGTTGCCTTGATTTTTATATAAAAGGAACAAAGTAGATAAAAACCCGCTACAAGTTCAAAGATAATATTACGAGAAAAATGGAATTTCTAAGTCCAGATGTCGTGCAATCACGCAAAATACAATCTTTGGTTGACATAGCTCTTTTGTTTCCCAATACTATTGACGCTGAAAATACACCAGCTCTAGATACGGAATGGCGACATCTAAGGAAAAACACAGAGCTGCATTCCATGGATTCTTGGGACAATATTGAAGAATTCTGGAAAAAGATAATGACTGCTTGTAATCCCACAGATGGAAAACTTATTTACCCGATTTTGACCACATTCGTCTCAGCTTTAATGAGTCTGCCCCACTCGAGTGCGGTGGTAGAGCGAATCTTTTCCGCCATCAATTTATTAAAGATGAAGCAACGAAATAAATTGTTTATAGAGACAATAACAGAGTTGCTACATACAAAACAACTTTTAAGGAAATCACCCTGTTTTGATTTAAATGTTAATTCAGACATGTTAAAAATGATGAATAAAGATATGTATAAATAGTTTCATTTTTATATCGAATTCATACGGATTTTATACGGAATTTTGTTATTGCCTCCTCCATATGGCAACACTGGTTTGTCATGTCGGTTTATTTTATTCTGTTTTCTAGTTTCATGAAATTGAGCTCCGTTACAGAATATTTATTTTTCTTTCAGTATTACCGACTGTGCCTTGTATTGCCTATATCGTCGAGTTGAGCTTTCGTTCCTCCGTTTAGTACTTGTAAAGTGCAGTTAATCGTGTTTCAAGAGTTCTGAGACAGTGACTCTATTTTGCGATCTTTAACTTTGTTGTGAGTTTTGAAACTTTGTGAAATGGATGAAAATAGAAGGAAATGTTTCAAGTGTGGCTGTTCACCAGCCGAACATAACATGAAACTGTTCCGCTTTCCTAAACCCGGAGTTCGAAACCTTATTCGGTAAGTAGGTAGGTACTAACACCAACCTTTTACCTGAAAAACATCGCAGCTCAAGACTACTATTTACTATCGTAGCTCAAGACTAAAATATCACTTTATTTATTCATTAATTACTCCCCAACATAAAGAACAAATTGCAAGTTAACCTTTTTATTAATCCTGTAATTGTAGTTTGCCAACGTTGCTTGAGTAATTTAAAAGTAGAAACAGAAAATTTATTATTCAAAGGTGCCGTACGGGACCCTGTCCATGCTAAATTTTCTAATAATCCGCCCCTAAGACGACCCACTGACCAAGTAAGCCTCTCATTAAACCTATTATTTTTGTAGAACTTTGCTGTAGTCAACATTAAGTTTTAATACCTACTAAAACTAACACTTGTCATATTTCTAGGGACATTGCTTTGAGGCAAAAAACCTTTATAGCAATGATAACCTAGTGGCAGTGATACACTACTTTCTTCATCTAGGGTTAATTTTGATTCACTGCTTTAACTTGGTACAAGACTAATGAAAAATTGCTATCCTTTTTCATTAAGTAGTCTTCTTTGTACTCATCTTTAGAACTATTGATGGTTGATAAACATATTTTATTGTAATTTTTTTCACTTTCAGTTGTCTGCTGTGGGCAAAGTACATTTTTCCAGAAGGGCAGTATAGTTCTTTGGAAAATCAGACGAAATTGTACAATGATCACAGAATGCTGTGTGAAAAGCATTTTAAAGATGCAGACTTTAAAGACATCACAAAGGCGAAATTACTTCGAACTGCTGTTCCATGTGATGTAAGTGAATATTTTAATAATATAATATTTGTATTACATTTGCATGCTGTAATAAGGCAGAATGTACATGGATCCTATATATTATGATTTAACAACTTATTTTTATGTACCTACATTCTAAGCAAATAAAGACCTATTCTATTCTATTCTAACTGATTATCTACAATGACAATAATTGTCACTAAAATTGTGTTGTATTATTATATTGATGCTTCAAACCAAAATTTTATTAATGGAATTATTTTGTTTCAGACTGAACATGTACTTATTGATTCATCAGCGGAACCACAAGCTGGTCCATTCCAAAGAATATCTTTAGGGGACATTACAAATATGCAAACTGTGGCCAATATGCCTGAAACATCCACACCAAAACAAACACAAACCATCAGCACTGATGTAAGTGAATATTTTGATAATCACCTACAATTACTAATTACCACTAAAACTGTGTTGTATAAAGAATGTAAATAGTGAATATAAAAATGTGTATGTGTGTTTGTGTGTGGAATTAGTAAGTACCTACTATCATGGCAGCAAGGAATTAGTATAACTTTCCTATACTATTCAATGAGAATTTTCTATTTTCACCAGAGCAGAGCTCGGTCGCCCAGGTACTATACTGTTAAAAGAGAATTTTACTGTTAAGTATTACATTATTTAGAGACATTTTAAAAATACATGGTTATATGCTTAGAAATCAAAAATTCGAATTATTATTGTTATGGCAGAGAGCCCTCAACCATCACCAAATGGAGATTAAGATTGGTTTATGCAATGATGAATCTATGCATATAATAAAATCGTAGCGAAGTCAAAACTGTACATTGAATATTAAAAAAAAAGTAATTGCTACGAGGTCTGGGATCGATTCTAATACCTTTTAATTTTTGTCTGTTTGTCTGTATGTATGTCCCAGCATGACCCAAATTCTACTGGACAGATTCTGTTAAAATTTTGTATAGATATTCCCTATAGGTCTGGTCAAACTGTAGGGTATAACATATCACGCCATTTGCTATTTTTTATTAATTAAGCCAAAAAATATTGAAAAAGCCGAAAAACGTTGCCGCTCGCCTTTTACAGTTTGTTTAAACTATTTCACGAAGTCCTGTTAGTTATTGCAATTTAAACAATACTTAATACAAACGAGGACATCAGTCGAATACCGTACCAAGAGAATTCTTGGGCGTGTTCCCATTTTAACGCCGAAAATGATCCAGCTGCAGCGATCAACCACACTATTCTCTCGCAAATTGAAGGAAGTGAAGTGGCAGAAGGCTGAACGCTGCGGGTGTCGACCTCAGAACAGGCTGAGCAAACTGTACGTCGCTTGCTCCTGAGTCACCATTCCTAACTGTATATTTTGGCTGATGAGAATAAAACTACAAATATAGTTAACAGGGAAGTTTTATAAAAATGTGGCTGTTATTGTATTATATTGTGGTGTCTTACGACTTCCATGCGAACGAAGTCGCGGGCAGAAGCTATTTGTAAATAATAGACAATCCACCATCACTAAATTGTAAATGATAATTTTTGACTTAATGAGACCATGATTGTCAATGAGATTCAGGGCATCTTCACCTCCAAAATTCAGTCCTCATGGTTTTATTATTTACTAGTAGTACTAGTAGCTCGTGGCTAAGTAATAACAGCCGCACGTGTCGATCCATCAGGTTAAGCTACGCTTGCCGGGGTTGGTCCGTGGATGGGTGACCATTTCTACATACCGAGACTCCTCCGTGCCTCGGAAAGTAAGAAAGAAAGAAAGAAAAAGTATTTATTGAGACTCGCACAAGGAATAAAAAAATAAACTAAACACCTTCACCTTAAAACATTAATAAAAAATAAAATAAAAAATAAAAAACAAGGTAAAAAAACCAAAAACAGAAAGTCCTGTACGAGGCCAAAAGGCTCCTATCTCAGCATATGCTGCGACATTAAGCACGCATGTTAAGCCGTTGGTCCCGGCTGTCATTCGTGGATCTTGTTGTTACGGCTCGTCAGAAACCCGAAAGTCTGAACCAGTCTTACCAAAGGGTATCGTATTACCTAGTTACTGGGTTGTAGAGGTCAGATAGGCAGTCACTCCATGTACTGGTATTTAGCTGCATTTGGTTAGACTGGAAGCCGACCCCAACATAGTTGGGAAGAGGCTAGGCAGATTGATTTTTGGTTTTATTATTTACTATAATTTCCGATTTTTTTTAAGGTTCCGTAATCAACAAGGAACCCTTATAGTTTCGCCATGTCCGTCTGTCTGTCTGTCTGTCCATGGTCTAGCTTCGAGACTGTTAGTACTAGAAAGTTGTAATTTGGCATGGGTATACATATTAATCATTGCCGACAAAGTGGTTACATAAAATTATGAAAAATATTTTTTTTAGGGTACCTCCCCTACACGTAAAGTGGGGATGTTTTTTTTATTTTCTATCCCTTGGTATGGGGTATCGTTGGAAAGGTATTTCAAAAATATTGTGAGTGTGTTAAAACCATTTTTGAATTCAGAGATCCGTTTGCGAAATATTAAGCTTTAAAGTGCAATTTTTTGTTAGAGTCAAGTGTCCCCTCCCCCTGCCAGCTAAATGGTTGGTTTTAGAAATGTTAAAAAAATTCACGTAACGAATTTAAAAGGGAAACTATACAGCTGAGTAGGCTTCATAAGTTAACGAGTAATAATCGACCAACTTAGATTTGCGGTTGTAAAAACATGTTCTCCGATACATTCCGTATGAAAGAAAATATTTATCAACTACAAAGTTAAGTTTGTTCTTGGGATAAATTCATCCCAACTACGGAACCCTACATTGTGCGTGGTCCGACATGCACTTGGCCGGTTTTTTTACTATTTAAACTGATCTATAACTCAGAATTTTAACACTTTAAAGCTATGCTGCTATAGCTATGTATATTTATCTGTTTGATGCTTTCTAAACATATGTATAACTACATCCTGTCTATGCACAGCAATATTTAAAAAAAGCTATGAAGGCCCTTTAATGATTGTAATAATTTGATTTCAGACTGAACAAGTACCTATCAATGTGGAGGAACCACAAGCTGGTCCGTCACATAGATTATTGGCCAATAAACCTGAAGCATCAGATAGACAGGCACAAACCACTAACAAAGTGAAGAGTGAAAAGGAGAAGATTATGTTTGCTAAATGTAGCAAATATATGAAGCAAATTTGTTACCTACGTAATCAGATAAAAAAATTAAAACCAAATGCAATGATAAACATTATCAGTGATGATGTGGCTGTAAAAAAATTATCCAAAAAGATTACCCCAACGTTTGCCCAATTATTGCAAGGTCAATTAAATAACTTTAAGAAAAAGTAAACTGGTCGAAGATGGTCAAAGCAAGTGAAAATAACAGCCTTGCGGATATTTAAGAGGTCACCTACCTGCTATCGTTTACTGCGAAGACTTTTTCATTTACCATCTCCAAGCACTTTAAGAAATTTGCTTAATAAAGTACCTTTTGGTGTTGGTGTTAATCAGCCAGTACTTAATGTTGTTAAGAAGTTTGTAAAAACCCAAAAGCCTTCTGACAACCAATATATTTTAATGTTTGACGAAATGCCTTTAAAAAAGCATTTAAATTACAACCCTAAGGAAGATAATATAGAAGGCTATCAAGACCATGCATCACAGGGAAGGTCACCACTGATTGCTGCATATGCCTTGGTTTTTATGACATCAGGCATTAGAAGAGTATAAAACAAACTATCGCCTACTATTTTCGAGTGGATATTCAACTTCAGACAGGCTTGCTGTTCTTATTAAAGAGGTATATTTTTTTGTTTATTTTAAAACTTTCATGGAATTATGTCATAAAATCTGAATTGTATGCATATATTTAATCAAAATAATAAAATAATTTATCATTTATATTTCAGGTGTTAAATCACTGCTTCATTGCTGAAATAAATATAGCTGCCATTGTTTGCGACATGGATGGAGTGAACCGTAGAGCTCTAACAAATTTAGGAGCTAGTACTCGGCATTCATTCATCACAGTTCATAATCATGAAATAATAACAATGTTCGATACACCTCATTTACTCAAATTTTTCAGAAATAATTTTATGAAATATGACATTGAGTGTCCAACAAATATTTCATCCGATGGCAAGACAGGGAGAGGTAAGATTAAGTTTCATAATTTTATAATTAAAAATACTTTTTTTTTTGTTTTATAGACATCTAATTATCATGTGCCTCCTCACTATGGTGGGTAAGGGTTTCCATAAGTTACTAACAATTTTAATATGTGTGGTTACAGGTGTTGCTAAGTGGTCCTACATAAATGAGTTTTATGAGATGGACAGCACAAACCCAAATTTTGTGTATGCTCCTCTTCTGAAAAAAGAACATTTAAATCCCAACTCAAAACAAAAAATGAGAGTAAAACTAGCTGCACAAGTTTTAAGCGACTCTGTTGCAGGAGGAATGTACGCCAAAATATCAGCAGGTGAATGGAATGTTGCTTATACAAGATTATTATTTAATTCCCAGAAATGACTAACCCTCCCGAGGAACAAGGCGTGATGTTGTTATATCACAAAAATAAATTAAGGCTATATTCAGTTACTATACTGGAACATTTCCATAAAAAAAGAACTGAATCTTTATGAAATAGACACATGTTAAACAAATATTTTTTTTTTTTTTTCAGGAAAGCTTTCTGCAGATGCCACTGTGACGGCAGATGTAATTCACGCAATTGATAAATTATTCGACAGTGTCAACAGTGATTGTTCAGATCTACGAAGAGGCAAGATTCATGCCACAAATTTACGGTCAACCAGTCCACACCTACAACTTTACAAGGATACGATATATTTTTTCAAAAATATAAATTATGTCGGAAGTGCACGTACACCAGCATCAACAGAAGGGTGGATATGGACCATTAATGGGATAGTTCGGTTGTGGAGAAAATTATCGTCAACATATAATATAAATAGCCTGATCTACACGAAGGCTGCAGCAAGATCCTTTAGAAAATCTTTTTGGGTGCATTCGGGGTAACTGCGGTTCAAATATTAACCCAACATGTGGGCAATTTGTGGCAGGTATAAACTGCAATTATATCAAACTATGAAATTATAATTAATAGCTTCACTACATTGTTGTCTGTGTCACAACCCATAAGCATAGGCACAGAGCCTGGAAATGATATTGCATCAGAAACCATTCAATTACCCCATAACATTGAAGAGTTGGTAAATGAAGACAGTGCAGAGATACAGGCATGTGCGTATGTCTGCGGGTTTTTACTTAACCGATTTAAAAATAGTTGCGATGATTGTAAACCTATATTCGTGTCAGAAAATATTGAAAAACATCATCAGTTTGTAGAGTGTCGGGAGTATTCGGAAGTAAAAAATCATTAAACTATGCAACTAAAGAAATGGTTACATGTGTTGAATGTTGCGCTACTGTAATTAATCAACGCTTAAATAGCAAAAGTCATGTTACTGATCTCAAGAGAGATATTTTAGAAAATGTCAAAAACGTTGTTAATTTTAATTTCCTTGATAATTGTGTTATTCACAAAGAACAAAATATCCATAATATAATAGAAAATGTTTTTATTATATGTATAAAAAGATTCTGTGTGTTGAAAAATAGATTGTTCGCTGAGGAAGCGTCAGCTGCAGCACTGAAACGCAAAATGAACATTATTTTACATAAATAAAAAATGTATTTATGTAAAATAATATTCATTTTGCGTTTCAATTAGGTTAGTTGGTTTTTGCAGATAGGCAGGACCACATCTTTTTATTATAAAGAAATGTGGTCCTACCGATCTGTACCACTAAAATATTGTGTTATATTATTACTTATATGGTTCCAACAAAATACCTGGACAAACTTTTGCAGATAATTCAGAACACTATAATAAACTTCAAAACACATTTTTTTAAACAGCTGTTCCATGCAAAAGTACAATACTTACACAGTCGAAATGTATATTATGTGATTGTTTTGTTGGGACCTTATTTAAAGTTACAGGGCTGATTTTATATAGTCAGTAGTCAGATAACTTTTATCTGATGAATAAATATGACATTTTGACATATTTTCTATACAAAAGCTGCCAAATTGAAATATTTATTCATCAGATAAAAGTTATCTGTCTATTGAAAAATCAGCCCTACTAATTCTACTTGCTCAATGTTGTCGTAAAATTAATACTACTTCAATTTTTTTTTAGACTAGTCTATAAATGTTTTGACCGCAAAGCAGGCTTGAAAGGTCTGGAAAGAACTCTGCAACAAAAACACTATAGAAAGTATTGTACGCAGTTTGTGGTCAAGCTGTAAAGAATACTTAGGAACTCTCGCTAACTTTGTAACACAGTGGTTATCAACATTATGTTTCAACAAAAAATCTACTAATAATCTAATTGTTGCTGATATAATACTGGTTTAACTTTTGTAATAATTTATACTTTTGTTAAAAGAAAATTCACTAAGCATTTGGCTCTAACACATTCTCAACAAATAAAAATACTTGTTAGGAGAAAAGGATAAGTCAGTCACAAGGTGAATTATAGTAGATTTTTAACATGTGGTTAAATATTTAGGTAGGCTCTTTTTTTTCATGACTTAAGCAAATAAAATTTAGTAACCATTGTATGGCTTAACGATTTTGAGTATTATGTAGTATGTACAGAGCCAGGAAGGTTCATACAATAATAAAAAGAAGTTGAGAACAGTAACATCAACATAACTGACATGAATACAGGTTTAAATAGCATAAAATATCTCACTGCTTCACCTGCACGCAAGGACCAAATCTTTGAAAACGTGTTATGTTTTGGTAGAATAATACATTCTTAGTAAAAATCTTACCTACCATGTACACACGGCTACACATCAAGCTATACAAAACCAGTTTATGTTGATCTCGCATTGTATACGATTTCCGTACAATGCTAGGTCAGCTTATACTGGAAATTTATAGCTCGATGTGTAGCCGTGTGTACCTATCTTCACGACTGGTTATATAATAAACCTACATTTTTTTTTTACTGTACTTAGCGTTAATGACTAAATAATTTTATCACTATTGCTACTGATCTACTATTTCTGTTTGAGTACACTTTGAAAATTGGTTTGGTTTAAATGTAGTTTACACAAACTTCTGGGTTAGTTTGTATTCTGAGCCTACTGCAAACTGATTGTAAATAAAGTATTTGAATCTAATAACGCGAACACAATAATAATAAATTATAATGAAACTGTTAAAATAAATAAGAAACAATTTACATTATTTATTGTTTTATTTTGCCATATTCACTCTGTAGGTTTTTTGGTAGGTACATTCTCTTGTAAGAAACTCAAATTTGAGTTTTCTTACAAGAGAATGTACCTACCAAAAAACAGTTTTTAAATAATCTGGGGGTCTTATTGAAACATTTGAATTTACCGCCTTACGAAAGGTTTTACTTGGGGCAAATATAGATGGCGCTAGCAGCAACCGTTCTACCAAATATTGTAAGGAGTTGGCATTCTTCTCCGTTAGGAGTATATACACAGAGTACATTTTAATATAAGTATATATGTTCTGTGGTCAAGATGAGTGAAGAGATGAGATCTAATGAAGAAATTCGATGCATTTAAAAATTTAACTACAAAAAAGGTAAAAATGCAACGCAAGCCGCGAAAAAAATTTGCGATGTTTATGGACCTAGTGCAGTGTCTGTGAGAGTAGCACAAATTTGGTTTTAAAAGCGTTTTCAATCCGGAAATTTTGATGTCAAAGGTGCACAACTGCACATCGCTCTGGTCGCCCTATTACGGATAAAATGGATGCCATTTTTGAAAAAGCGGAGCAAGATGTCAGTAGTTACGACGTAGCTGAAGAACTGGGAATTTACCACAAAACAGTTTTGGCGCATTTGAAAAAACTGGGTACACAAAAAAGCTCGATATTTGGGTACCTCGCGAGCTCACTGAAAGAAACCTAATGAACCGTGTACTCATTTGTGATTCTTTATTACGACGTAATGAAACCGAACCATTTTTGAAGAAGCTGATAACTGGTGATGAAAAGTGGATCACGTACGACAAGAACGTGCGAAAAAGGTCGTGGTCAAAGGCCAGTCAGGCTTCACAGACTGGCGAAACCCAAGTTAACTCGCAACAAGGTGATGCTGTGTGTGTGGTAGGATTGGAAGGGCTTTATTCATTATGAGTTGTTACCACCAGGCAGGACCATCGATTCTGAACTCTACTGCAAACAACTGATGAGATTAAGAGCGGCCAACCCGTCATACTTTTCATACAAACGCTCGTACGTGATTATGGCGTCGTTACACATCTTTCTTTAATTCTTTTAAATTAATGAGTATCTTGTGCACTATATCCAGGTTTCTATGAACGCAAAAAATAAAAATTTGGCGAAACAAATTCAATATAAGCCTCCAAAAATCTGCTTTTTTGCACAAATTTTACCTGAACTTTGACCGTTCATAATGTACTTATAAATTGTAAACGTAAAGAAAACATCATTATAGAAACCTCGCACATGTAATGGAGATTCTAAATGACAAAAAAATATTTCACAAACTTGTAAGGCGTATTCAAAAACACGTATTTCCTGAAACCAGTTATTTTTCGTACAATGTTATCGCGTTCTCACTTGCTTGTTAGCAGTTCTTACTTGCGCTGGATGAAACAACAAGCTTTTCGACCATGCTCGCGTTGACGATAGACGGACCGGGAAGGACCCTCTTAAAGCAAGAAGTTGAGAGAAAGCGGCCGGAATTAATCAACAGAAGGGGTGTAGTTTTTCATCATGATAACGCTAGACCTCATACATCTTTAGCCACTCAGCAAAAATTAAGAGAGTTTGGCTGGGAGGTGTTAATGCATCCGCCGTATAGTCCTGACCATGCACCTTCAGATTTACACCTGTTTCGGTCTCTTTAGAATTCTTTAGGCAGTGTCAGGTTAACATCACGAGAGGACTGCCAAAACCACATGTCGCGGTATTTTGATCAAAAGTCCCAAAATTTCTATAGCAATGGGATCATGTCCCTACCTACAAGATGGCAAAAAGTTATCGAACAAAATGCTATCTACATACTTTATTTAATGTAATGTTTATTAAATGTAAATAAACTATATCAAAAAATGTTTTGAATTTTCTTAAAAAATACGAAGCAACATTTTCCCCAACCTATTATATTATAAGTGTCAAGACGAACCGAACACAGTTTTCAGAGAGCTTATACGTTTTCTAATTTAGGCGCTGTAATATATTTTCGGGTTTAAATTAGCACAAATAAAGAGGTACTCGTGTATGTTTATTTTACATGCGCACATATAATGGTTTTAGAGATACACGATTTTGCAAAACGTTACCCGCAGGAAACGCTATATCTCGAAAACCTGAAGACGCACAAATTATATTTTTGGCGCACAAATTTGCACAAATATAAGCTCTCTGCCCATGCACAATATTTCTCTCTCCGACCATTCGTTTAGAATTTTCCTGCTGGAGTAACGTTCCCCCTTTTTTTTTTTTTTTTTTTTGGGTGGGAAATTATCAAATAACTTCTCCCGCTCTGGGTGGAGCGGGAGGGCGTGTCAGACTCTTACTGACTATAACCCACCCGTGTTCCTTCGGTTGCCCTGTTGCCGGGGGCCACGATTTCCCTATCGGTTTTCTTCGAACCCCCGGCAGGCATTGGCCCTAACGGACCCCGTCAATTCTGCTGACATCTCTTTGAGGCGCGCGTGGAACACAACGCGCCGTCGACCCCGGCTTGGTCCTTATCGGACGGCGAGCTACCCATTGCTCACCGTCCGCAAGCCCGCGCCTACGGTGGCCGGAAATCGGCTCGCGATTCCCGCCCCGGGCGTCTCCTCCTGCGGCGGTTAGGGGCGTGAGGGCGCGAAATTTGCCTCTCCCTCACGCGTTCCGCCTCCTCCTTCGCGAGCATTACCGCTTCGCAGAAGGAGGTGACGGCCTGCCATTTCCTCTCGCTCCGTACCATGGCCTGAACCAGGGCCGGACGCGAGAGATCACCACCGCCGATCGCCTCTACGAGGACACGGCGTTGCTCCGCCCAAGCCGGGCAGACCTCCACCGTATGCTCCACCATGTCCTCAGGCCGATCCACACAATGGTGACACCCGGGTGTTTCCTCCCGCCTTATCCTAAACAGGAACCTCCCGAAGCAGCCGTGTCCGGTGAGGACCTGCGTCAGGCGGAAGGTGAGGACGCCGTGGTGTCTCTCAAGCCACTCCTCAAAGAGGGGTCTTATCGCCGCAATTGTGGCGTGGCCAGTAACGTTACCCCAGCAGGAATCGTTTTTTTCCGTTTTTTTTCCAAAACGACAAAGCGCACAAATTTTTTAATTGGTGCACATTTACAGCAGATTGAGCACTAATTATACGTTCCACTCATATCGCTCTAGCAGACACTTTCCTGTTAGGGTAATGCACTCGAAAGTGTCAGCAATTCTCATATAAACCGACTTAATTACGGAGGCTACGAAAAAGCGACCGTTTCATACTTGCGGGTATCCTATTCAAATAAGCAGCCTAATAACCAATATTGAGTACAGTCGGGAAGAATAATATTCATGAACTTAACCGAAATCTCAAATGTTTTAAGTATGTATAGGTTATTTGGTGAATTATACATTAGCAATTTATTTAGCGACAACGGTTGTGTTAGAACCAATTACAGTAACTAAAATTATAAAACAGACAATTATATAACACAGATTAAAATATACAAAATAAAAACATGAAAATTTCAATAAAATAAAAGCAGGTAACAACAACACATTCACAAATTCATCTCACAGTACTCCTGACATATAAATAAAAACTTCGTCCATCCATCCGCAAACAGGTCGGTTGTTGGATTAGAATCCCAGAGATCAAGCGCGGCCAGAGTGCGAGGAATTGGCGACTTAGCACAGTTAGCACGCGCAACAGTACGACATGGAGGCACGGCAAACAGCCTGTGCCTTCTGCCCCGGCAGTAATTGTCTGGGACAAAGAAGCGCGCCAGCACGTCAAGCAGATCAGGAGCGTCAATAGCGCCACGCAGCGTCTTACAGGCTATTGTGAGCTGACCTCGAGCTCGCCTTACCTCTAGCGAGTTGTATCCGAGGCAACCCAGTAAGAATTTAGTCGGATAGAGGTAAGGATAGTAGCCGTGCTTCTGCTTATATAGGTACCTAAGGAATGCTTTTTGCACCTTTTCTAATAAAAGTGCGTAGGTACTTTCATGTGGATTCCACACGCAAGACCTAGTTTCCAGCTTACTTCGTCCAACCGCATTAAATAATATTTTGATGGCATGAGTGGTGTGAAAATCGCGGCAGTTACGCAGAACAACACCCAACCTTTGGTAGGATTGCTTAGCTACCATGGCCACATTCAAAGTAGGTGCTTTGAGTAGCTTACAATTATTAGGAATCGTATATCCATTCAGAAGCGTTTCTTTGGCTTCGCTTTGTATACCTTTTTTAAGAATTGGTAACCAACGTTGAGCCAACTTGTCGTGTATGTCCGGGTTGTAAATTGGAATATCGACAACAGCATCGCCCAAAGCTTCTAGTAGCTCTGGGTCGAGTTCAGGCTCAGTGCTTAGTACTTCCGAGGCTGGTGGCTGGTGATCGGGTGACTTGGAAGTTGAGGGCACATCTGGTGATGTTTCATTGACATCAATGTGTTCCTCTAAGTTTTGCGTTCCGTTATCTGTAATTATTTTTATTTTATTTTTATTGAGGGTAGTTGAAAATAAAAATGTTAAGAAGATTTTAAATTGTATTTTTTTTAATAGAAATATTTCGATGATTTTTATGGGAATCCTTGCCCCCAGGGTCCAAACGGTACCCTATTTTTATTGTTTTTACAAGATAACCCGCAGTTGAACCTCCAGGCTGATACTTTCTAGCGTCATGCTAACCCATCGCGATAACCCGCAGTTGATCCTCCAGGGAAGCTTATAGACGCTGAACGCACAAATAAATTCCACTTACTAAGCAATAATTTCATCACTTCACTTTGTAATGGCAAAATTAAACTCACCTTGTATTTTCTCGGAATCAGATGATGAAGAGTACACTATTAAGCGACTACGCCTTTTTTCCTTGCCTTGCTTTTTCAACTTCTTTATTTTTGCACTACAATATTGTACTCTTTCGTCAGCACTTCGTTTGAGCATTTTATTTTACTTTAAAACTTATTTTATTCCGGAGATTAGTGTGCTTGTTGCCACGCACGAAAAAATAATGACGAGCCGACATAGCGCCTACCCGGAGGTAGAAACAAAAAAAAGTAACTAAACTACTTTAATAGCCGATCACGTACCTACTGAGTACGTGATCGTTATCGCCGATCACGTACTTAGTACGGCATGGAGTGGCTTGTATTTGTTGTAAAACCACGTCAGTGGTACGTGATCGACGTGTAAAGTAACATTTTAAGCTATTCAGACATAGTTGATTCACGGATGGGAGTTGCGGGGTTTGGGCGGGACAAGCGATCTAGCGTCGCGCGGCGCACTCGCTCCCACGCTTATAACGCGAGAATACGTCTATTTTTGTTTGAATATACCTACTTTTCGTCGCACATTTTTTTTTCATGTAAATATATATTCAAAATGATAAAAAGTACATGTCAGAGGTTTTTATTTTTCACTGTAACACCATTTTTGAATTGAGATTTTGAAATAAAAATAAATAATTCACATGTTTTTTATTCCTATCCTAAAAATATATAAGTATATAATAATAAAAAAAAATTATAGATGTATCACAAATAGTTTTTATTTTATAAGGACTTCACTCGGCAATTCATTCTCTTCGGGTACTGGTGGATTTTGGTCACTCGGGGGTAATGGTTCAGTAGGCTTGATAATAACCGATCACAAACCTTTAATCTGGCTTATGAATCTTGAAGAACCAGGTTCACGCCTGACGAGATGGAGATTGAGGTTAGCAGACTTCATAAAAAAGGTAAAATTAATACTAATGCGGATGCTTTGTCACGTATTCAAATCAACCAAAATGAAACTATGTCCTTGTTCGTTAATCAGTCTGAAACGACAAACTCTGATACATCTTCTACATTAACTGCTGAAGAACAATCATCGTCCACGCTTACTGCTAGCCCGATACATTTTGTCATCAACCCTCACGGCTCACTCAGTTATTGATGGAGGATTGAATAACCCACAGCATCAAGAAGGTACCTACAGCCTCCCCACATATTGAAACCATACACACGAGCTTAGAAAACCCTGTTCTGGAAATTCTAATATCGGACGAACCTTTAAATAAATATAAGAGACAGTTAGTCATTAATATAATAAACGGTAACCCTAAAAGTAGACCAATAACAACTCAACCTTTTCAGTCCTTTCAGAAAACTACTGTAGACATTAACGAACATAGCATTGAAGGAAGTCTTATTAACGTTATAAAGTCTCATGTCGATCCAAAACTCCGGACAGCGATTCTTGTAAACCCTATCGAAAAAATGTTGAGTATCATACCGATTTTACAGCAAACTTTTCGAACATTCATCCATGAACTTAGTTTTAGAATATAAAAGTGCGTGACTATAGTAATGAAAACTTGATGAAATTCAAAGACTGTTTGAAATCAATATCTTTTTCTGATGTCTACCTCACTAAAGACCCTAACGTAGCATACAACAATTTTTTAGAACTATTCCAAATGTTTTATAATTTATGTTTTCCGATTACGTACAAAAACGGAAATTAATAAAGAATCCAAATTGGTTAACACCTGGTATTAGACGGTGTAGTCAAATAAAAAGACAGTTGTTGTGGCACCATAGATTAAATCCATCTAAGATCAATGTGAGGAAACTTAAAAATTATACAAACAGAATAAAAAAAAATATAAAATTGACACAATTGGCAAAGAATAATTATAAAATAGAGACAGCATGTAATAAATCGAAAATGACGTGGAAAATAATAAATGAAAATAGAAATAACTCTCCACCAGAGTATATAAAAGAAATAAATTATGACGGAGTTACATTCACTACACCCAAAGACATAGCAAATACCTTTAACGACTACTTCATAAGCCAAACAGAAAAACTTTCTACTGCTTCGACACAACTGACCACTGACAATAAAATAATTTTCTCTGTACAGTCAATGTTTTTAGCCCTTATCATACCAGATGAAGTAAATAGAATTGTAAAAGACTTAAAAAATAAAAATAGTGTAGGATACGACGATATTTCAACAAAAGTTCTAAAGTATGTTTCAGAAATAATATCAGATCCTCTCAGCTACATAATTAGTTTAAGCATTGAGTCTAGAACCTACCTTGATAAGCTTAAACCCACTGTCATAAAACCTTTATTTAAAAAAGATGATGAGTAAGACATTAAAAATTACAGGCCAATAGCTCTTATCCCGGTAATATCAAAGATATTCGAAAAATGGATCTATAGGTCCATAGACGGATATCTCAACAAACATAATATACTTGTGAAAGAACAAAAGGGATTTAGGAAAGATCATTCAATAAATATGGCAATAGGTGTAAAGGAAGCACACAAATCCTTTTCCAATAAGTTTTGGTTTCCTTTTCCAATAAGTTTTGGTTTCCTTTTCCAATAAGTTTTGGTTTCCTTTCCCAGGGTGGGTGTTTTCCTTCCCTGTTATTTCCAAGGGGGGTGTTTTCTTTCCCCTTTTATTTCCGTGTTACATTTTCCTCCTGCTTCTTGAATGTTGATTTCGGGAATGACGCTGCATGTTGGACTGTGTAACAGGATATTCCTTTATGAAAGGATTGTGGTTTCCTTTCCCAGGGGGAGGTGTGTTTTCTTTCCCTGTTATTTCCTTTCCCAGGGGGAGGTGTGTTTTCTTTCCCTGTTATTTCCTTTCCCAGGGGGAGGTGTGTTTTCTTTCCCTGTTATAACATTTTCCTCCCGCATTGTGAATATTGGTTACGGGAATGATGATTCAAGTTGGCCTGTGTATCAAGATACTCATTTATGTATAGACTCACGATAGAAACCTATATACCTCCATCAGAGGACAAAAACATGAATAACTACTTACCTGAAAGGAAAATAAGGAATACAGACAGGGGAACACACAAACTAAGTCATTTCCCTACTAAATACAAAAAATACATAAGGAAAATGACATCCTAGGTCGGGAATTACATAAAACCTTTGTTCCGCAAAGTAAACAGAGTTATGTACACGATACGCGTCATAACTCTGTCCCCCGGCCCCCTGGCGACACCCCGGCGGCCCGCCTCCCCGCAGTCACCTGTGCCTCTGTAACTCCCCGGAATATACGAATGCCCGGGAGAATAGGTTGTTGAAATGGTCAGCATTCAGTCGCCACCCGCAACGCGAGCTAAGGGAAAAAACTATGTAAGGAGCTGAGAATAATTTTGAAATTGTATGTGTGCCCTGGCTGGAGGCAATAAGTGTAGCAGCTTAATGCATCCACAGGATTGTCCGGTTCAATAGATACGGTCGATAGAGACCAGCTATGAGCCCAACCGAAAAAAAAAAACAAAAAATTGATGCCCAACCGAAAAAAAAAAAAAAAAAAAAATTTGAAATTGTAGTCGTCTCAGAATCTCAGGAAAACTCTCATATGAGCCCAAGTTCTCTTCAAGCTCGTACCTAAACGCTCATAAGTCGTGTCATATCTATAAAAGTATCTAAGTTTCTCAGTTGTAAGTAATTTAAACGTGTAAATTGTAACATTAGAAAGTAATTAAAGTGACGAATTAATCCTATTTTCTGATTATCTGCTTCTATAACAAGTGTAAACCATTATTAACTGTAACTCCGTTTCGGAATATTATTATAGTGTGTTGTATACGAAAGTGACTCTAGTTTAATTTAGTTTGCCCCTCCGGTCGTAAACGTACCATTATTTTACGAACATTTTTGGTCCTTCGAGAGCCGGATAAGGGTTTTTAGAAACCATGAGTCAGCAGAGCTCTATCGCTACACGCAGTAAACTGAGAAAACTAGCCGAAGAACAAGGTGCACGTCGCAAGGATGACGTCATTACAGACTCCGGGTTGCCGTCAGAAAGGGCTCCGGGTTCACCGTCTGTCGCGCCGACTATGGCATCGACGTCCGGTCTCAACATTCCTCTGACCGGTGGTCGAGTAATCGACTATAGTGAAAGAAGTACGGCAGAGGGACCACAGGGAGGGCAGGCCTCCGTACGAGATCGCCGTAAGTCGCCGCGTAGCAGAGCCTCATCCAGAAGCAGTCGTAAGAGCGTCGATTACCTAAGAAAAAGGATCGAATACGAAGCTGAAAGAGAGTTAGTCCAGTTAAAAGAAAACCTCCTCAAGAAAAGAGTGGAGGCCGACGTAGCTGAGATTGAAGCGGCTGCCGAGAGTGAAGACTCTAACTCGGACGTGGGTACAGCACAACGTGTGGAGCAGTGGATCGATACCACGCCACAGGTTGGCCAACAGGAAACAGTGTTGCGTGATTCAGTTAGTGTCTTACGTCAATCGAGTGCAGTGTTGTGTCGACCAGATGCAGTGTCGTGTGCCCCGTCTGCGGAGCGCAGGCCCACAGAAGTGGCCGCGCCCCAAAACATTATCGTGAGTCAGTCACAAAACGTGAGTAATATTGAGTCAAATCTATACCGTGAAAATGTTATGTCGCATGTACTGGATACGCCGGTGTCGGTACCGTTTTCGAATACAACGGTACCTATGACACGGACGCACATGCCAATGCCCACAGAGAGAGTAACGTTCCAATTGCCCAATAAATATCCCGTCTTTACCACTCCGGTCGCAAGTGTACCTCGGGCTTCAATACCCGAGTCGGATACACGGCGGCAGACACAGTACGGAGCGGATGAAACAGAAAGGCGGCGAGAATCGTCAGGCGAAAGGGACACAGGGTTGAGCAGGCTAGCAGAGGCAATAACCAGTATGGGAAGACCGCGACCGGTACCTAGACAGGCTTACGAGTTACCACATTTCAGTGGCGACCCAGCTGAGTGGATATCTTTTAAAAACATGTATTGGGATACCACTGAGCAATATAGTTATAAAGTTCACGAGAACTTAGCCCGGCTTAAAACGTCTTTACACGGCGAAGCAAAGATATCTGTAGAGGATTTATTGAGGTCAGGTACGAATCCCAACGATATAATGCGCGCGCTTGACGAAGAATATGGTCACCCGACATTAATATTAAAAAGCGCGCTCCAAAAGGTTAGGGATCTGCCTAGGATATCCGAGGATTGCCGCGAGCTAAGAAAGTTCTCGTCTACAGTAAGGAATGTAATTAAAAATATTAAAGCTGACGGATATTTAAATAATCCACAGTTAGTCAGTCAATTATTGGGTAAACTCACGCCAATACAACGTGCGCAGTATGGGGACTTTGCCATGGGGATAGACACTGTACAGGGGGTGGACTTAAGAGTCTCACCTAACTTAGAATTCCTGTCTCACTTTTTAATACAGTTAGCGCGTACGACGTCATATTACGTTCAGGCTTCTATGATAGAGTCTAGTGCGTCTAAACCCCCCGTTAGGCAACAGAAACAAGTCTTCGGTCATACGTGACCAATGAATACCGCACGTCAAGTAAATTCATTTAGCAGGCCGCAGCAGACTCATAGGATAAATACACAAAGTGATGAGTCTAGCTCGGTTCCTAAAGAATGTGTAGTATGTCAACGCGAACATACCATAGAAAAATGTGACACATTCAAAAAGTTCACTACGCAACAACGTTGGGACACTATAAAAGGTCTGAATACTTGTTTTAAATGCCTAGTAGGAAAACATCCTAAGAAGTTTTGCCGCGCAAATAAATGCGAAAAATGCGGCTTCGCACATCATGTATTATTACACGCCGACAAACATAACAAAGAAAACAAAGCGTGCAATAACAACAACAGCAATAAAACGGAAACAGTTACGAACATTGGTGAATGGCGCGCTACAGCATTACTAAAGATAGTTCCGATAACATTGTGTCATTATAGAGACAACAATAGTCAATGTTACGCATTGTTAGATGACGGCGCGACCATATCGTTAATTGATAATTCGGTTGCTGAAAACTTAGAGGGCCCATGTATACCTCTAACATTAAAGACCGCTGGTGGCCACGGGATTACTGACCTAACGTCGCGAGCGGTACAAGTAAAGGTCAAAGGTCCGAATGGACAGTGTCACGACATCAAATGTCGTACTATAAACAACATGAATCTTCCTTCCCAAACAGTATCAGCAGCAACGATTAATAACAACGCTCACCTACGTGACCTGGGTTGTGTAGAAATGCGGGACGCTAAGCCGCTAATATTAATCGGGCAGGATAACTGGCAGCTACTCGTCGGCCGGGACGTCCGTTACGGAAAATCCGGAAAGCCAGTTGCCTCCCTTACTGAGTTAGGTTGGGTTATTCACGGTCCGTTCGATAAAAATATAAAAAACGAACAGACATTAAATTGTATGTCGGTGTCTCTTCCTGACCTACATGACCTAGTTAAAGCTCAATTTGAGCTAGAATCCATAGGGATATCTCAAAACGTCCGAAAACACGAATCAAACGAAAGGGCGCTAGAGATATTAAATAACACTAGCCACCGTGTACCGGATAGTAAATCACAGTGGGAAGTAGGTTTACTATGGAAAGATAACAATGTAGAGTTACCTAATAACTATAAACAGGCCCGGCAGAGGTTGTACGGTATCGAGAAAAAGATGATAAAAGATACCGGTTTCGCGGAAGCGTATTCTAAACAGATAGACAGGTTGTTAGAAGAGGGATACGCCCGAAAAGTAGAGGGGATTTTGACAAATCCGAATACGTGGTATTTACCCCATTTCGGGGTAATTAACCCTAACAAACCGGGTAAATTAAGATTAGTGTTCGATGCGGCCGCTACGTCCCACGGTACCTGTTTGAACGACAACCTATTGACCGGACCTGACTTGTTGAATTCATTACCCGGAATTTTGATGAAGTTTCGTCTGGGTCCTATAGCCTTTTCTGGTGACATAGCCGATATGTTCATGCGTGTTAGGATACGTTCGGAAGATCAAAGTGCCCAGTTATTTTTGTGGAGAGGCACGGATCAAACAGTGGAACCGACCGTGTACGCGATGAATTCTTTGATATTCGGGGCTACGTCATCACCAACCACGGCAATATATATATTAAATAAAAATGCCAGTGAATTTAGTGATCAGTACCCACAGGCGGTCGAGGCAATAAGGACCAGGCACTACATGGATGACTATCTAGATAGTGCTTGGTCCAAGGACCAAGCTAATAGGCTGATTGATGAGGTGACCCAGATACACGCCTCCGGTAGATTTGTAATCCGGGGGTGGGTCACCAACTCATCAGAGCTGAGGGCCAGGCTTCAGTCAGAGATGCCGGAAAGGGTAGCCCTAGAAAAGGGGGTAGGCGTTCCGGAACGCACCCTAGGGCTGATGTGGGCACCGAAAGACGACGAATTGGCTTTCGATCTGTCCTTCAAACGGCTACCGAAAGAAATTATAAACGGTAGCCTGGTGCCCACTAAAAGGCAGTTTTTGAGCGTGATCATGTCCATATACGACCCGCTGGGATTTCTCTATCCATGCGTGATACAGTCGCGCATATTGATGCAAAGAATCTGGAAGTCAGGGATCCAGTGGGATGAACCGTTAGAAGATAGGGATGCAAAAGCATGGTTCACTTGGCTCAATAACCTACATCACCTGGAACATATAAAAATACCAAGGTGGTATGGGTTAGATCTAGATAAAGATCTAGAGATTCATGTGTTTGGCGACGCAAGCGAACAAGCATACGCTGCGGTCGCGTACCTGGTAGGCTACCAAGACGAAAGAAGAAAGTCAGTCATGATTTTAGGGAAAGCCCGTGTAGCCCCACAGAAAGTAGTATCTGTGCCAAGGCTTGAGTTACAAGCCGCATTGTTAGCCTGTCGACTTGCAGTCACAGCCGAAAAAGAGCTGGGGCTAACAATAAAAAGAAAGTTTTATTGGACTGATAGCAAAACAGTTCTGAAATGGATAAATTCAGATGCACAAGAGTTTCAAAGATTTGTGTCACATAGACTTGCCGAGATAGATAGGTTGTCGGACCGAGGCGACTGGCGCTGGGTTCCTTCGGAGGACAACCCGGCTGATAAAGCCACCAGAACGTCTTGGCCCGACAACCATGCGGCGTGGCTGTGTGGCCCCTCGTTTTTACTTGATCCACAGGAGGGGTGGCCGGTGTGTCGCGAGGCTGAGGCTGCAGAAACGGACCTCGAGCGCATCCAGCGGGTCCACACTACAACGTCAGCGGCACCACTCCTTGAGTACGAGCGCTACTCTTCGTGGGCGCGCATACAACGCGTCATGGCTCAAGTACTCATCTTTATCGGCCGATGTCGCAAACATCGGACAACGTCGGAAATGAAGCGATCCGACCTGGAGGAAGCTCACAACTGTCTCATGAAGTTGTGCCAGGATGAAAGCTTCTCCAAGGAACGGGCCGACATATTACAGGGTCTGCCGGTTCCAAACACCAGCAGAATAAAAGCTCTAGATCCAATGATTACGGACGACGGTCTGCTTCGAGTGAGGGGGCGTCTCAGTGCCTGCGAGGTGCTCACCTTTGAAGAAAAGCACCCCATAATTCTAGATGGGCGCCACCCGCTGACGCGAAAGCTCATCGCATTCTACCATGCAATGGCCCTGCATGCGAACCACGAGACCGTCGTAAACAATCTAAGAGAAAAATACTGGATCACGAAGGTAAGAACCTCAGTGAAGATGGTGGTTGCAAAGTGTCAACTGTGTCGTATTTGCAGAGCCAGACCAGCCCCACCAAAAATGGGTGACCTACCACTCGCAAGGGTGGACACGTCCAGACGAGCCTTCGTCCGAGTGGGCGTCGACTACTTCGGTCCAATGGAAGTGGCCATCGGACGGCGCCGCGAGAAGCGGTGGGGCGCTCTATTTACCTGCCTCACCACGCGCGCTGTCCACCTCGAGTTGGCTGCTTCACTAAGCGCCGACTCCGCCATACTGGCCCTGCGGCGGCTCATTGCGCGCCGCGGGCAACCAGCACACATGTACTCAAAACTCAAACTCAAAGCATTTATTTCAATTAAACCATTTACAGGCACTTTTGAATTGTCAAGGAATCGGTCAGTCAGAAATAGGTATGAAGCTAGTTGCCCATTCCAAAGCGTAGTAGGTACCTATGGAGAAGAACGGGCAAGAAACTCCACGGACACTCTTTTAAATAAAAAATTGTTACAAAATATTGGTTACATCATTCATGTTGAAATTATACATGTGAGAACAATGTAGAAAGACGTGCACGTTAGAAGCGTCCGTAATAAAAAGATAAAACAAAGAACAATTCAAAAAATTAAAATAAAAATAAGCCCTGGCAGCTAAGAGATGACCAGTCCCAACTGACGGCGCCCGTTCACGAACATGACGCATGGATTAGCACCATTCAGCTCAACCATTTTGAAGGGAGCTAAATGATCCAACACACGCGCCACCATCAGCGAAACATTTGAGTGAGCATGACATACTCACAGCCGCCAGGGCAGATTCAAGTCAATGCAAGACATATTACCCGGTAAATGGTAACTCTTTAGTACATAGTACTCACACCTGTGCTATGCAATTATATAATACAATGGAGATTGAGTTTATACAATGCAAAGATAGTCTTACAATCTTCAGCAGCTCCAACAGTATTTGCAAATGTTAATCAATTAGTTGTGGAGCAGGACCAGCATTGAGCCAAGCATTTTTATCAGCGATGAAATCCCCCAACGTATAATATGCCTGCCTGCATAGTGTGCGTTTTATACAAGATTTGAATTTCGTCTCATTCAGTTGAAGTATGTGGGGAGGAATTTTATTGTAACATTTTAAACAGTATCCCATAAAAGATGAATCTACTTTAGCCAGTCTGAAACCTGGTTGAACTAATAGGTCCCTATTTCTTGTACTATAATTATGTCTATCACCTCTTTTGCTAAAAAGATGTAAATTCTTTCTTACGTACATGATGTTTTCATAGATATATTGACAAGGTACCGTCATGATGTTAATATCCTTAAACAGTTTCCTTAGAGAATCGCGCCTGCGGAGATAATATATGGCTCTGATCGCTCTTTTCTGCAGAATAAAAATAGACTCGATGTCTGCAGCCCGTCCCCACAGTAAAATACCGTAAGACATGATACTATGAAAGTAGCTAAAATAGACTAGCCTCGCGGTATCTACATCAGTAAATTGACGGATTTTTCTGACAGCATATGCTGCTGAACTTAGCCGTCCTGCAAGAGATGTTAAATGAGGACCCCATTGCAGCCTTGAGTCGAGCGTGATCCCTAGGAAAACAGTTTTGTCGACAAATTCTAGTTTCTCTTGATTCAATACTATCTCACAATCACTACTTTTGACATTTGGTAAAGAAAATTTTATGCACTTAGTTTTTTTTCCATTTAATACTAAATTATTAGCAGTGAACCAATTTCGGACCTGCAGTAGGGCGTTATTTACGTCGTTAAAATTTGTAGCACGTCTATCTACCTTAAAAATTAAAGAAGTATCGTCAGCAAATAACACCATTTGTGGTTGATTTTTTAATAAATGGAGTAGATCATTTATATACACTAAGAAGAGGAATGGACCCAATATCGAGCCTTGTGGCACACCTATTTTTACTTTTAAACCTAGTGAATTGATACCGTTTATTTGAACTTGCTGTTGTCTATCATTTAAATAAGATTTTACTAAATTGAGTGCAAGTTTTCCAAGTCCGTAATGCTCAAGTTTCAAGAGTAAGGTTTCGTGATCGACGCAATCAAATGCTTTGGAGAGGTCACAAAAGATCCCTATGGCGTCTTGAGCCTCTTCCCACGCGTTAAAAATGTGTCTTAATAGGGTTACACCGGCGTCGGTCGTACAACGTCCTTTGGTGAATCCATACTGTTGATCGTGAAGGATTTTATTTGTGTTAAAATGATTGAGCATTTGATTAAGCATTACCTTTTCAAACACCTTGCTGAATACCGGCAACACGGATACGGGTCTATAATTATTGGCGTCTTTACTGTCCCCGGATTTGAAAAGTGGTATTACCTTACTGTATTTCATTAAATCCGGGAATACTCCTTGATCCACACACAAATTAAATATTAAAGCTAAGTAAGGCGCTATGGTCTCAATTATGGAGGTACAGACTTTAATGGACATCCCCCAAAGATCTTCGGTCAATTTGATCTTGATTTGTTTAAAAGCTTTTATTACTGTTATGGGGTTAATATGCTTAAAGTTAAATTCAATCTCCGATCAAGGAACCAATTTCATCGGGGCCAACTCCGAGCTACGAGCGGCCCTGAAGGACCTCAACCAGGGTCAAATCAGGGCCGAAGCCATCAGCAGAGGCATCGAGTGGCACTTCAATCCCCCGGCGGCCCCACACATGGGAGGCTGCTGGGAGCGCCTAGTACGGTCAGTGAAGAACGCTCTTCGAAGCACGCTCAGGGAGCGTGCACCCCGAGAGGAGGTCCTGTATACCCTCCTCGCTGAGGCCGAGCTAATTATAAACAGCCGGCCTCTCAGCTACGTGTACGACGACCACAACCAGCCGGTGGTCCTGACGCCGAATCATCTACTCCTGGGCACTGCGTCCGGGAGTACTCCGTTTACGCCGGAAGATGCAGAGGATGTCGACTCTCGCCGGCAGTGGCGACGTGTGAACGCGCTGGCCGACATGTTCTGGCGGCGCTGGCTACGAGAATATCTACCTACTCTGCAGCGTCGTGAAAAGTGGACAAACAATGTACCAAATGTGCGCGTAAACGATATCGTGGTCATTATAGATCAAAAAGATCGAAGTGCGTGGATCAAAGGAATGATCAAGCAAGTGTATCACGGAAAAGACGGTATCATCCGAGTAGCCGATGTACAGACTTTAAGTGGGGTCCTGCGACGGCCCGTAGCAAAGCTTGTCGTGCTTCCCACAGACAGAGTGTAATGCGGTGGAACCCTTTTACAGGGGGTGGAATGTAAAGGAAGCACACAAATCCTTTTCCAATAAGTTTTGGTTTCCTTTTCCAATAAGTTTTGGTTTCCTTTTCCAATAAGTTTTGGTTTCCTTTTCCAATAAGTTTTGGTTTCCTTTCCCAGGGTGGGTGTTTTCCTTCCCTGTTATTTCCAAGGGGGGTGTTTTCTTTCCCCTTTTATTTCCGTGTTACATTTTCCTCCTGCTTCTTGAATGTTGATTTCGGGAATGACGCTGCATGTTGGACTGTGTAACAGGATATTCCTTTATGAAAGGATTGTGGTTTCCTTTCCCAGGGGGAGGTGTGTTTTCTTTCCCTGTTATTTCCTTTCCCAGGGGGAGGTGTGTTTTCTTTCCCTGTTATTTCCTTTCCCAGGGGGAGGTGTGTTTTCTTTCCCTGTTATAACATTTTCCTCCCGCATTGTGAATATTGGTTACGGGAATGATGATTCATGTTGGCCTGTGTATCAAGATACTCATTTATGTATAGACTCACGATAGAAACCTATATACCTCCATCAGAGGACAAAAACATGAATAACTACTTACCTGAAAGGAAAATAAGGAATACAGACAGGGGAACACACAAACTAAGTCATTTCCCTACTAAATACAAAAAATACATAAGGAAATGACATCCTAGGTCGGGAATTACATAAAACCTTTGTTCCGCAAAGTAAAGCAAAGTTATGTACACGATACGCGTCATAACTCTGTCCCCCGGCAACCTGGCGACACCCCGGCGGCCCGCCTCCCCGCAGTCACCTGTGCCTCTGTAACTCCCCGGAATATACGAATGCCCGGGAGAATAGGTTGTTGAAATGGTCAGCATTCAGTCGCCACCCGCAACGCGAGCTAAGGGAAAAAACTATGTAAGGAGCTGAGAATAATTTTGAAATTGTAGTCGTCTCAGAATCTCAGGAAAACTCTCATATGAGCCCAAGTTCTCTTCAAGCTCGTACCTAAACGCTCATAAGTCGTGTCATATCTATAAAAGTATCTAAGTTTCTCAGTTGTAAGTAATTTAAACGTGTAAATTGTAACATTAGAAAGTAATTAAAGTGACGAATTAATCCTATTTTCTGATTATCTGCTTCTATAACAAGTGTAAACCATTATTAACTGTAACTCCGTTTCGGAATATTATTATAGTGTGTTGAATACGAAAGTGACTCTAGTTTCATTCAGTTCGCCCTTCCGACACCCCCGCCTAACCGCTATCTAAGTAAATGTTAAAGGGATAACTATTGTGGGGTTATTATTTTAAGAACAATAGGTATATGACTTTCTTAATGTTATCATAACTAACATGAATGAGAGAGTCCCAATATCAGCAATTCAATTCAATTCAATTCAAAACATTTATTTCAGACGTAGTCCATATACTGTAAGTATTACAAAAAAAAAACCTTATAAAGCTATTGTTAGTATAGACAAAAACAAAGCCACATAAAGAAATAAAAATTTAAAAATAAAAATTTAAACCACAATATACATGGATGTCATTTCCATGTATATTGCATACAAGGCATTTGACTTGGTCAACCATGATATACTTCTGAGCAAGTTAAATGCGTTTGGGATAAAGGGAAATGTTTTAGCACTCATAAATACTTACTTAAAAAAAAAAACTACCGACTTCCAAAAAAAAAACACTACAAAGTGAAAAATAACTTTAATTTCGGAAGTCGGTGTCGGTGGTTGGGTTTTGTGTTTTCGTTTTTTGCCACCGACTTCCGAAATTAAAGTTATTTTTCACTTTGTAGTGTTTTTTTTGGAAGTCGGTAGTTTTTTTTTGTAAAAAGTTTTTATTTTTCACTTTTTAGTTGTGGTACCTACCCCACACACATTCGAATACCACTACCTACTACCAGTGTCAGGAACTTATCATAATCATCTACATACTAAGTGGGAAAAAAATACGTATTTTGTAGCTAACTCAAAAACTACCCAAGCAAAGTTAATAAAATTTATATGGGACCAATTTGGGAGCATACCCTTTCAAACAAAAAAAGAATTTTCAAAATCGGTCCACAAATGACGGAGAAATCGGTGGACATACATAACATCATCCTCCTTTTTGGAAGTCGGTTAAAAATAGAACATAACGTACAGAAATAAGTCGAGTTTGTAAATTAAATAAAACCGTTATAAAATACATTTCTAAAGAACGAAAAATATCTTATGGAGTGCCCCAAGGCAGTGTGCTAAGGCCTTTAATTGTTTATTTTAGTTATTTTGATAGGCTTATGTCATATGGGATTCTTCTCTGGGGAACCTGTGCGGACATTAATACTATCTTTGTTCTACAGAAAAGGGCTGTTCGAGCCATTTACAATCTAGGTCCAAGAGATTCCCTTAGAGAAAAATCCAAAGAAATAAATATTCTGACTGTAGCCTCACAATACATTTTTGAAAACCTATTGTATGTGCACAAAAATATATCAAATTTTAAGAAAATGTCCGGTATTCATAGTTTAAATACCAGGAATAAACACAACCTTGCTGTACATCGCACACGTCTCCACAAAGTAGGCAACTCATTCATGGGTCAATGTATACGTTTTTACAACAAACTCCCCATTGACATTCGAAACTTACCCATTAAACGATTTAAAATCTGTATTAAAACCAAACTTTGTAAAAAAGGGTACTATACAATTTCAGATTATTTAGAAGATAAAAAAGCTTGGGATTGAACTGCTCGCTCTGCTAAGCCTTGTGATAAAACCATAAAACTAAACATTTTAATTATGTAAAATCAACATATACCAGTTTTATAAACACATTGACATTGTTGAAAATTATATTCAAAATGACATGATTACTTTGTAAAGTATTATATTATTTTAACTATTGTGAATGTGAGGACTATGTGGATATTGTTTTTATTTCTCTGCTAGTTTTAGTGATGGTCTGGCAGTTTGAGTAGTTTATGCGGCCTACCCAAATGTCCTTTCTTTGGTATTGTTCGTCGAGTTGAGCTCCTTAAGTTCTGAGTTGAGCTCCACGATTACTGACAAATGCTTGCACTGACTGGACAGGTCCACTCAAATCTGTGTGGTTCTTTCCTCAAAAGACCTTTTCAGACACTTATCTACATGGTCCTCATATGGCCTGACCAAGATTATGTCTGGACTTTAAAAGAGACTGCGACCACTGAGTTTGTTTCGGCCTTTCTTCTCAGAGTAGTCGGATAGGAAACGCCGAACTCATCTAGCTTATTTTTAATATTTTTTTATATGACGTGTAAAAGTGATTTCGATATCCTATTTACAGAATAAAAAATTTCATTTCATTTCATTTATTATTTCTTATATACATAAATGACTTTCCCAAGAATATACCCTATCCTATGACATTGTTTGCCGACGACAGTACTATCATTGTTAAACTTGACAAAAATAATAAAGACTTTGAAGCTGACATAATCAATGCATTACAACAAGCCGTTAAATAACTGACTAGAACATAACAACTTAATTATAAATTTGAAGAAAACAAAAATTATGAATTTTCGTCAAAGAGTAGCTAATTCGAAACTAAATGTAAGCTTTAATAATGAAAAAATTGAAGAAGTTGCAAATACACAATTTTTAGGCATAACAATTGACAATCAACTAAATTGGAAGCAACATACTTCAATATTAATTTAAAAAAAATTATGATTAAACGAACTTACCTGTACGTGAAGTTCGATCATAATTATACGATGGCTTCGTCCGAAGAGATTAGCATAAACACAATGTATAACACGTACGGTGTTGCCTTTGCGCACTGAAAGTAAAAAGCCTTATACCTAAAACTAAAAATATAAGCGTTTTTTTTTTTTTTTGTATATTTTTAGGTGAGGGTACACCTATTTCGTTTGTTCGATACCTACCGTGTTCTATTGCTCATTTAGTTCAGAGCCTAGATCCTTGATTCCTGTTTTTGATATTTCAGGTAATGCCAGGGGATATATATTTTTGGGGGAAAAATAAAATAATATGGGTGGGTGGGTTGCTAATCTCTTCGGACGAAGCCATCGTATAATTATGATCGAACTTCACGTACAGGTAAGTTCGTTTAATCATAAATTATACTCAGCTTCGTCCTCGAGATTAGCATAAACACAATGTAGACTTTGAGAGCTACTGAAATATCAATGAAACACTTTTCTGTAACAAGGCAATCAATTTTAATCAGTAGGTATGAGTTTAAAACCATAACTATTAAAATAAGGTAATAGACATTCGTTTAAGACAGTAATTCATTAAATTAATAGTTCTGCTTACAATTGAACTTTAACGAACTCAGTTGAAATTAACATAATTAATATAAAAGCCTATGTCCAGCAGTGGACGTCTTTCGGCTGAAATTATGAATATCTAACATAAATACTAAATTATCATGAAACTTATAATAATCACTTAATTGTTATTACAATTGTTTAATATTGATCTTGCAAATAAATCATCTTCCTCTGTAATTTGTACATTTCTATTATAAAATTTCATAAAAACCTGAGACGAACCGCTCCATCCCGCGGTTTTTCTAATCGTTTCTAAGTTAATTCCTAGTTTGTGGGCTTTAGATGTGGCAGCATGTCGGGTGCTGTGAGCTGTAAAGATAGCTATATCTATACCACATTCTCCTAGCGTAGTCTTAACCCACCGACTCAATGTTTGTGCCGAAACTAATTTATGTGGTTTCCTCACACCAATAAATAGACTATTCACATTACCACGAAGTGAACTAGTCGAGTCTAGATAAGCTAAAAGGGTCAGGACTGGACAGATTTCCGGTTTTTCGCGAAAATATGGTAAAACAAGATTTGGTTGCACGGTTCCTATCTTTGAAGTTTTTATAATATCAGGTATCTTAATAGTTATCTTATCGGCATGAATTTGAATGTTATTTATATAAATGTTTGCTAAAGTTTGCATTCGGTGTGCAGTAACCAAGGATAATAAAGTGACTAATTTACGTGAAAGTTTATTTAAACTCAAGCTATCATTAGGATACCAAGAGGACAAAATGTTTAAGACGTTAGACGTGTCCCAAGTTGTGTTATACTTCGGTAAAGGTGGACGAAGTCTAAAGACACCCTTAAAGAAGCGTTTTATAACTTCACTATCGCTGACTTTTTCAATCAGAATTAATGCTAAAGCCGATCGACAACTGTTTAAAGTCCCGTATTGAGCTCCTGAATCAAATAATGTTGTTAGAAATAGAATCGCATCATTGATTGATGCCCCGAAAATATCCTTATTTTTAGATAAACAAAAATTGTACCATTTCTTAAGACAGGTGTCGTATTGTTTTATCGATGTACCGGAGAGGGAAGCCAACATTATGTCTATTGCAGATGATGGAACATTTTTTCTCAGCAACGAGTCCCGGACAAGAGACCGGCAGCCAGGGTAAACCGAGGGTGTGCATTGTTGTTGCTGGAAGGTGATAAAATTGTTTGTTTATTTGGATCAAAATACAAAACAGATGATACAAGAAGTTTCCTGAATAGAGGGTTGTAACGGCTAGGGCTGCACAGGGTAGGCTGTGCAGGCCGTTAACGGATAGGTAGATAATAAAACAGCTAGATAGATTATTATATATAATTATTAGACATAATTTAGAAGTAAGTAAGTACACGGCTAGGTCGTGGGTCAGATCCTGACACTGAGTCTGAGCACTCGCACACTTAGGATAGAAGGGAAGGGTACCGTCCTTGGTAGCACATGGTAGTTGTACGGGGCCTGCTCAGCACAGGCTCCGCAGTAGGCCGGACGGTCCTAGCACGTGGTAGTACACGTCAGTAGCCGTGGAGAACGCCTGTCAGCACAGGCGCGCGGCGGTAGGCCGCAGGTAGGCAGGCATTGGCCACAGGCGGAGATCGCCTTTCAGCACAGGCGTGCGGCGGTAGGCCGCAGGTAGGCAGGCCTTTGCTACACGTGGAGATCGCCTGTCAGCACAGGCGCGCGGCGGTAGGCCGCAGGTAGGCAGGCATGCGGCGGTGTGCAGCCTGAGCCCGTACAGGGAGCCCTGAAAGGCGCGGTAGGAAGCGCATGTCAGATGCGTGCGAGCAGTAGCAGGCCGCATGCGATGTGTCATCTTCTTCCCCTTTTAGTGACCAAGGTACGGTACGGGGAAAGCAGAGTAGGTAGCAGCTAACACATCGCAGCGGCTTACAGGCAGAGAGAAAGAGCAGAGCTAGCGTGGCACAATGACAGATGCAAAGTGAGGTTAAGTATGGTGAACACGCAAGCATAGAATATAAGATAAATAGATAGCAGATGGCTTGATTAATGGCTTATATTATTATAATAACAATGTGGAACTCACCCTAGGTCGGGGCACACAGTCCTGAGAGACACTTCCTTCAGGAAGGCAAGCGGCAGTCGAAATGACAGAGTGTTCTTAGAATATTAGTGTTGTGCCACGTTTGTAGTGATGTGGTTAGTAACTCACTAAGTGAGAATCACTCGACTAAATGTAGTGAGACCGCTCACAACGCTACAGGGTACCAAGGTTGGGTGGGCCATAAGGGTACCACTACAATACCAGTAGCTTTGTCTTTAACAATTTTTCGTAGCGTTTTAAGACCATTGAAAAAGGAGGGAATGCGTAAAAGTAAATTTGTGACCATGATAAGGTAAATGCATTTATGGCCATAGCGTCAGGATCTCTGAACCAGGATATATAGTTACGACATTTTTTGTTAACACGACTTGCAAAAATGTCTACATCAGGGAAACCAAACACGTTTGTAATATTGTAAAAAACTGAGTCGCTCAATTCCCACTCAACATCTGGATGAATTCTACGTGATACCGCGTCGGCTATAGTATTATCTGCCGAACGAATGAAATGAAATTGTTTATTCTGTAAATAGGATATCGAAATCACTTTTACACGTCATATAAAAAAATATTAAAAATAAGCTAGATGAGTTCGGCGTTTCCTATCCGACTACTCTGAGAAGAAAGGCCGAAACAAACTCAGAGGTCGCAGTCTCTTTTAAAGTCCAGACATAATCTTGGTCAGGCCATATGAGGACCATGTAGATAAGTGTCTGAAAAGGTCTTTTGAGGAAAGAACCACACAGATTTGAGTGGACCTGTCCAGTCAGTGCAAGCATTTGTCAGTAATCGTGGATCTCAACTCAGAACTTAAGGAGCTCAACTCGACGAACAATACCAAAGAAAAGACATTTGGGTAGGCCGCATAAACTACTCAAACTGCCAGACCATCACTAAAACTAGCAGAGAAATAAAAACAATATCCACATAGTCCTCACATTCACAATAGTTAAAATAATATAATACTTTACAAAGTAATCATGTCATTTTGAATATAATTTTCAACAATGTCAATGTGTTTATAAAACTGGTATAATTATGTTGATTTTACATAATTAAAATGTCTAGTTTTATGGTTTTATCACAAGGCTTAGCAGAGCGAACAGTTCAATCCCAAGCTTTTTTATCTTCTAAATAATCTGAAATTGTATAGTACCCTTTTTTACAAAGTTTGGTTTTAATACAGATTTTAAATCGTTTAATGGGTAAGTTTCGAATGTCAATGGGGAGTTTGTTGTAATAGCGTATACATTGACCCATGAATGAGTTGCCTACTTTGTGGAGACGTGTGCGATGTACAGCAAGATTGTGTTTATTCCTGGTATTTAAACTATAAATATCGGACATTTTCTTAAAATTTTATATATTTTTGTGCACATACAATAGGTTTTCAAACATATATTGTGAGGCTACAGTCAGAATATTTATTTCTTTGAATTTTTCTCTAAGGGAATCTCTTGGACCTAGGTTGTAAATGGCTCGAACAGCCCTTTTCTGTAGAACAAAGATAGTATTAATGTCCGCACAGGTTCCCCAGAGAAGAATCCCATATGACATAAGACTATGAAAATAACGAAAATATACAATTCTGGCTGTATCTACGTCAGTTATCTGTCTAATTTTTTTAACAGCATAGGCGGCCGAACTTAGCCTTCCTGACAATTTTTCTATGTGTGGGCCCCATTGTAATTTACCGTCAATAATGATTCCAATAAAAACTGTCGACTCAACAGGGTCCAACTCTGTTCCATTAACCTGAACATTGGTAGATAGCTGCCTGACATTTGGCATTGAAAATTTAATGAGTTTAGTCTTTTTTTCGTTCAGGAGAAGATTATTTACATTAAACCAATGCACAACTTTAGAGAGTGTATCATTAACTTGTTCAAAGTTGACTAACTGACGTTTGATTTTAAAAATGAGGGAAGTTTCATCTGCGAATAATACGATCTTGTGATTATCCCTTATGTGATAAGGTAAGTCGTTTATATAAATTAAAAACAAGAAAGGACCAAGAATTGAACCCTGAGGAACGCCCATGGTGACTGCAGATCCTGCAGATCTCTTGCCATTAACATCGACCCTCTGAATTCTGTTGTTCAGATAAGAAGTCAGAAGGTCAAGAGCCTTGTCCCTCATACCATAGTAGTACAGTTTCCTAATGAGTGTTTCATGATGTACGCAATCGAATGCCTTGGACAAGTCGCAGAAAATGCCAAGAGCATCTTGCAACTCCTCCCAGGCCTCGAATATGTTCTTCAGTAATTCCACGCCCGCATCTGTAGTTGAACGACCCTTAGTAAAACCAAACTGTTTCAGATGAAATAAATTATGTGCATTGAAATGTCCTAACATTTGTTTTAAAATTAATTTTTCAAATATTTTGCTCAATGTAGGTAATATCGAAATAGGCCGAAAATTTGTGGGATCAGTTGTGCTGCCAGATTTGAACAGTGGAATCACTTTGCTAAGTTTCATCAGATCAGGAAATGTATTTATGATGCATACACAATAATATTCCTAGATTGACACCATTCCCATAATTCTTTATTTATGCGTGTTAGATGGGGATATTGTATGCCTCCCATCCGATTTATGTAGGATATGGCCGTAGTGTTGTCAATGCGAAGTAGTATTTGACATCTTTTCATTGTTACGGCAAAAACTTTTAAACCAAAAAAGGCAGCAACTATTTCTAAATAATTTATATGATATGATCGTTCTTCAACTGTCCATGCTCCACTAGCTGTCTCTTTCCCACACGCCGCGCCCCACCCCGTAGTCGAAGCATCACTAAAAATTTCCAGGCAGTATTCATCATGTTTAATTTTACTAATAGGGTTATCTAATGCATTAAACCACCAATCAATATCAGACGATAAGTATGATGGTATGTTCATATAATTGTCATAGTTTGATGGGTCATTTTTTAGGTTTAAATATTTGCACCTTTCAAATTCTTTTGTGTACAGCCATCCGTATTCGACGGCGAGGGGTTCACATCGGCGTCGAGTCGACGATGAAGTATCTGGGACTCGTCCTCGATAGCCGGTGGAACTTCGTGGAGCATTTCCGACGTTTGGCTCCCAGATTGGACCGGGCCGGGGCTGCCTTGAAGCGGCTCCTGCCCAATCTGGGAGGTCCAAACGCCTCCTGCCGGAGGCTCTACGTGGGGATCGTGCGGTCCATGGCCCTTTACGGGGCGCCGGTGTGGGCGCCTTCATTGAGGCGGCAGCCAGGCCGCCGGCTGAACGCGTCCCAAAGGGTCATGGCCATCCGGCTGGCCCGAGGATACCGCACGGTCTCCTGCGAGGCGGCGAGCCTCCTTGCCGGAGTACCGCCACGGGATCTGGAGGCAAAGGTCCTCGCGCACATTTGGGAGTGGCACGAGGAGGCGAAGCGCCGGGGCTTAACTCCGATGCCGCAAGAAGTCGCGGCACAGCGGACAGAGCTCCGGCGGGATCTCATGGCGGAATAGAGAGTGCGATTGTCGCAACCCAGCGCTGGGCACGCCACAATTGCGGCGATAAGACCCCTCTTTGAGGAGTGGCTAGAGAGGCGCCACGGCGTCCTCACCTTCCGCCTGACGCAGGTACTCACCGGACACGGCTGTTTCGGGAGGTACCTGTTCAGGATAAAGCGGGAGGAAACGCCCGGGTGTCGTCACTGTGTGGATCGCCCGGAGGACACGGTGGAGCATACGGTGGAGGTCTGCCCGGCTTGGGCAGGGCATCGCCGTGTCCTCGTGGATGCGATCGGCGGCGGTGATCTCTCGCGTCCGGCCCTGATTCGGGCCATGCTACGGAGCGAGAGGAAATGGGAGGCCGTCACCTCTTTCTGCGAAGCAGTAATGCTCGCGAAGGAGGAGACGGAGCGCGTGAGGGAGAGGCAAATTTCGCGCCCTCGCGCCCCTAACCGCCGCAGCAGGAGACGCCCTGGGCGTCGGGAATCGCAGGAAGATTTCCGGCCACCGTAGGCGCGGGCTTGCGGACGGTGAGCAATGGGTAGCTCGCCGTCCGATAAGGACCAAGCCCGGGTCGACGGCGCGTTGTGTTCCACGCGCGCCTCAAAGAGATGTCAGCAGAATTGACGGGGTCCGCTAGGGCCAATGCCTGCCGGGGGTTCGAAGAAAACCGATGGGGAAATCGTGGCCTCCGGCAACATGGCATAGGAAGGAACACGGGTGGGTTTTAGTCAGTAAGAGTCTGACACGCCCTCCCGCTCCACCCAGAGCGGGAGAAGTTATTTGATAATTTCCCACCCAAAAAAAAAAAAAAAGGGCAAGCAGAACACAATAGACCCACTAAACTTGCAAAATCTCTTATTTTACATCGTGAAATTTTTCTAAAAGTTTGTAATTTAACTTTATTTTTATTAGATTTTTCTGTAGGTAAACTGATTTGAAATTTTTTAGTATTAATTATGTAACCAAGGTATTTACATGATGTCGTAGGCAATAAGTTGCATTTATCTTTATTTATAATAAACCCTAAAGCTGACAATAGTCGCCGAGTTACCGCTATGTTATCTAAACAAACATCGTAAGAATTGCCAATAAGCAACAAATCATCTAAATACATACTAGACATATAACCGCAGGATCTGAGCAGTCCGACAACCGGTTTCATTATATTAGTAAATACAAACGGTGCCGTGTTTAGGCCGAACGGTAACACATTAAATTCATACAAAACATTGTCAAATTCGAATCTAAGATTGTCAAACCCTCGGGCTTCGTGAGGGTTCTGAGGGTGGTACTCGCTCACCTTGCGAGCTGGTAAAATCCAAACAGTGATAGGTTACAGGTGAAGCGTATATACTAGAACAGGTCCCGGGACTAGGTATTTAATGAGACTAGGTTGCACCTATTCCAACTTTTAAAATACTCGATCCACCTAGTCCCTGGTCTCACTATACGTACGCGGCGCACGGCATCCGCGCGTCCCGGTCGAATCGAAGTACCGGCGGCGCGGCGGCGGCGCGGCAAAACTAAATCATTCGTGTGCCAGTCATTTGAATTTGAACCATATTTCAATGGACATAAAAGTAACGCGATGCGCACTCGTGTTGTGCAAGCATATTCTATCCTTTTTTAACTACACTATTCCGCAGTCTTTCCATCTTTGTCTGTCAATACTCGACACTAGTCGGGACTTCAAGCAATTTACTAGGCAGATTTTATACTCGATGCGAATGAAGACTTTAGACTACATAGATGCAATGCAGTCGAATATCAAGTACGGACTCATGGAATGTGATCTCGGTGGACGCCGGGCCGCCGTATTATTACCTAGTAAGTCCAACAATGTTCTTGAATCAAAATTCTTATGGCTGATTTTCTACGTCAATATAAAAAAGTCATTACCTATACGAAAAAATAAAATAAAAAACTAGCCAAATGCGTGTCGGACCACGCACAATGAAGGGTTCCGTAGTTGGGATGAATTTATCCTAAAAATAAACTTAACTTTGTAGTTAAAAAATATGTTCTCCCATACGGAATGTATGGGAGAACGTTTTTGCAACTGCAAAGTTAAGTTGGTCGATTATTACTCATTAACTTGTGTTAATGAGTAATAATTGATTATTACTCAGTAACAAAAATTAGCATTTTAAAGTTTAATATTTCGCTAACGGATCCCTGAATCCAAAAATGGTTTCCACAAACTCACAATGTTTTTAAAGGACCTTTTCAATGATACCCCATGATTAATATGTATACCCATGCCAAACAGCTTTCTAGTACTAAGGGTCTCGGAGCTAGACCGCGGACAGACAGACAGACAGACGGATGGCTTTTCAATGATACCCCATGATTAATATGTATACCCATGCCAAACAGCTTTCTAGTACTAAGGGTCTCGGAGCTAGACCGCGGACAGACAGACAGACAGACGGATGGACATGACGAAACTATAAGGGTTCCTTGTTTACTACGGAACCCTAAAAAAGGCAAATATCTGATTACTCTGAAAAATTAATTGAAATCTTTTAAGTACGCCAACAATCTATAATGTAGATAAATCTTAACGTTGACAGTGCTAAGCCTGTGGAAAGTATGAAGGGAAGATTACAATTCATTACTGCGCACGTACGTACCAACACGTATCGGTGGTACGCAAAGACTATGCATACTTTAAAGTATGCGTACTTCGTGGAACAGGTATTTGGATCGAGTATTTGTACGGACTTGGACTAGGTGGACCTAGTACAAAATTTACCTAGTACGACCCATCTCTATGATAGGTCACGCGAATCCTCGGGCTTCGTGAGGGTCACAATGACACACACTATCTGGACGGTTCCCTACGCTTGCTCAGGCTGAATTCAAAAATGAAACATCGGGTACCAAAAACCACTGTTTACTTCACCTTCTTCGGTATCGGTATACACTATAAAATGTACGAATTTAAACCGTATTAATTAATCACATATATCTAATCAGTGGAGAATCTCGACACCGCGATCTAGACTTTGGACTCAAATAAAAAGTGCCATCTATTGGTCCCGCTCATAACTAAATTTACAACACCAAGGTAACTCATCGTTAAATAATACATTTGAGGTAAATACAGTTGGAATGCGACATTGATTTGCGGGCGATGTTGCTACTGACCGATAGATGGCTGCACAAAGATATTTTTTATAACCGTCATGGATTTTTATAAAAAAATATGCGTCTTTTAAATCTACCGTTCCCATGAAATCATTTTTCGATACCAGTTGCTGTTCGTAAATCTTCGAGTTTAAAATGTTGTGTTTCTATAAATTGGTTAAGATTTTTTAAGTTAAGTATGAATCTATGTTTACCGTTGGGCTTAGGTATCAAGAATATGCTTGATAGAAACTGCCCTTCACAAGGGTTGCAATGAGAGATAGCACCAGTGCATAACAATTCATCAATACATTTTTGAAATTTTGTTTTTCTGTTGTTGAGTAGATTCTTTTATTGGGGGTAGTATGCTGTATAACATGAGCTGAAAAAGGTATTTTATATCCAGAAATCCATGTAAGAACAGTCGGATCAGAAGTTAGTTCTGACCAGGTGTCATAAAACAGTGCCAGTCTACCAGCATAACAGCTTACCCCGGTAACATCTAGCGACGACTGCGGTAGCTCGCCCGTGTTGCGGGCGTTGTCTGCTGCCGACCTCGATAAGACCCGCGTGAGGTGCTCGCGGGCGGATTTCTCTGAGCAGGTTCCCTCGTCCTCTGAGTCCCCATTTGCCTGCGACTCGGGGGAGGAGCCCGCCAGTTTAAATTGTTCCGTTGTTGGAACGTCGAATGAGGTGGAGGCGGGCGGCGCTGTCTTCGTTCGATTGATGGGTGGCCGATTTAAGGTTGATTTTAGTTCTGCTCCTGTTTTTGTTATTGTCTTTGCAATTTTTAATGTTTCAGCTAAGTCTGATCCGAAAAGATGTTTGTCAATGATTGTTTGTTGTAGTTGTTCTTTCATCTCCTTTTTTAAGTTGTGTAAAATAAAGTTCCGGCGGAGTGTCGAGTCCGAGTGTTGATTGTCACAAAGAAGGCGTATAGTGTCCATCATCATTTGTATTAATTCTGTGTCCTTGTTCTCTTTAGCAATCATAAGAGTAATAGCATTACTTAAGCATGAAATGGCACAACCTAACTGTTTTTGTTTCATCTCAATACCCTTATCTCTTTTTAAGATAACTTCTGATATGGCTGCTTTTATTTCTAAATTAAGTTCCGGCGAGTCAATTAGCTTGCAATTACTAGGAGGTAAGTATCTTTCTATCAATTCCTTACGAAGTTCGTTGGACAAGCCTTTAGTAGCCAGATGTTGTAGCCGAACAGCCAGGTTGGTCTGAATTTCTTTGCCGTAGATCTTTTCCACAGACGGATCCTTTCCAAATATCTCTAAAATTTTCGAGTCCAGCTCGAAGCTCGGAGGTATGTCAGTTCCAATAAGGACTTCAGTCTCTGAGGAAAGGACCTGTGGCTGTGAAGTACTTGTGGATGGAATTGGGTCTGCAGCGCTAGTTGAGGAAAATGGGTCCAAGGCACTGATCGAAGGAATGTGCTCCCCAGCGCTCATGGATGGCTCATCATGATATTCTGGTTCCAATTCCACTACATCCTCAAAAGATTCTTCGTCATAGTATCGAAATCGGGGAGAGGGTGTGTCCTCTGTAATGTGTAGATTTCTATATAATAATCAATCCTCATTGTTATTGAAATGGAACGGACTTATGGATAATTAATTTACAACAATAAGATTAGCGCACGCAGGTGGGCCGGTGTATCTATGGATATAGAAATGTACCACGTGTGGCTTAGTATCTACGGTGAAGTGACAATCCCAAAGACTGCCCGCATCACCCGTATAGCTTCACGTATACTAACAAGGTAACAGTTCTTATAACTGATCGCAATATTAGCCTTGCACGTGATATAAAACAAAATAAGTTAAGTAGGTAGGTACTTATAACGTTTGCGAGTCCGAAGTGTTAACCCCAAAAGTTAACCGCAACGACTTATGACAACGTTTAAACGTTGATGTGATAATGCAACGTTATTATAATAACGATTTTACGCAATATAATTACGACACTTTACTAACCTCTGGAATGCGTCGTCGATCTTGTCTCACGCTGAAGTTTCTTCTCCCATTTCTTTAACTTTTTTGTTATATATTCATAATCGTGTTTACTTTTCCTTTTCCCCATGACACTTTTAAAACTTTAACAACACTGATAATTATTTAAGAAAATTATGTACGCTCCGGCAGAGCACTGAACTGTGAATGAGCAATAGAACACGGTAGGTATCGAGCAAACGAAATAGGTGTACCCTCACCTAAAAATATACAAAAAAAAAAAAAACGCTTATTTTTTTAGTTTTAGGTATAAGGCTTTTTACTTTCAGTGCGCAAAGGCAACACCGTACGTGTTACTACATTGTGTTTTTTGCTAATCTCGAGGACGAAGCTGAGTATAATTGTAAGTTTGCTTTTGCTTTATATAAACTAAAGAAAGTAGTCAATCAAGCAGCGGCAGTCACTGCATACTATGGATATGTCGATTCTATACTACGCTATGGAGTCATGTTTTGGGGTAACTCCTGCAATAGGGACATGGTGTTCAAATCGCAAAAAAGATGCATCAGAGCTATTACTGGTATAAAAATAACTTGTAGCTGCAAACCTTATTTTGTATTGTTAAAAATAATGACTTTTCCTTGCTTGTACATATTTGAGACTGCTTTATTTGTTAAAAAGAACATGCATCTATTCAGAAAAGCATAGACCGCCTTGATAGATAAAAGCATACTTTGCATGGCCCCAAAAATATTTAATAAATTGCCAAATGGAATTAAGGACTTAAATATTATTCAATTTAAAAACAAATTAAGACATTTATTATTGGAAAAATGTTACTATACTATTGACGAATTCCTTACCTAATGATAAATTGTAAGTTATTTGACATGATATTTATTTAATTTTGACATTGTATTATTATCTTTATTTCCATTCATTATTTATATGTAGGTATACTCAATTGTTAATATTTTGCTTGTTTTACTGTCTTAAGTTATTTTGTGTTACGTTGTAATTATTTTATTTTAATATTTTGATTATTCTTTATTATAAATAACTAATTATTATGTAAAAGTGTGTACACCTTTAAGGTAGATTTTTGAGGAGCGAATTCGAATTATTAAGATCTCATGTAAAATGTACCAAAAATCACACGAATAAATGAATTTGAATTTAGTCAAACATGAAGTACTTAACGTTAATGATCAGTCAAACCAATTAGAAGTAATAAAAAATATCAATAATATCAATAATAATAATATATTTCGCTGTCACAACGTTACTTTTGGCCGAAAATTAAAATAGATATCACTAAATTTATAAATGAATGCAATATTATGCAGATGTGCCAAATATGATCGAAATCCAATACGCCCGCAGTTCAGAGTTGTACTTCCACCAACTCAAACGTTCGAATTAGCACACGCAGACGTTCTGACTATTGACCATGACAAATACCTACTTAACTATCATAGACTCATTCTCTAAATACGCTCAGGCGTATCTTTTACCCGATTGTACTGCACCCAATATATTAAAAGCCCTTTTAAGTTATAGTACCTACTCATCACGGTTTACCTTTAAATATAACTACAGATCAAGGAACCGAATTTAGTAATCAAGTACTGTCAGAATTTCTCTGTTTGCATAAAATAGAACACCATATGACTAGTGCTTATGCACCAAACAAAAATGACATCATATAACGTTTCCACAGCAGGCTTTTGGAACACATACGATTATTTAAAATTCAGCATAAAAACGAACCCGTTCAAAATCTTATACCATACGCGCTAATCGCCTATAATAGCTCTATCCACAGTTTAACTAAGAGAAGACCATTTGATGTCATTTCTGGACATTTTGATCTTCGGAATCCTATTGATTTAAAGATAACAGACCGTTACCTACAAACTTACATTCAAGAATATCGTAGTCTAATGGAAACGGTGTATAAAATGATTCATGATTCTGCATTAACCGATCGTATAGGTACTCGTATAATGACGCGGCGTAACGCTGATAGGGAACCCGTTTTAGATTGTGAACAAAATCAAGTCATAGGTACATGTACGAAATCCAATGGTAAGTAGACAAAAATTGGCACCTCGGTTTATAAAGGACAGAGTAGTTAAGAACTTACCTGTACAATTATATAGTATATATATTATATAAACTGCAAAAAGTCGTGGTCCGGTCGCAAAATCACGGTTAAAATAAATTATAAGCAAAAAAACCTTTTTAAAAAAAAGCTTTTATTTAAAGGCTCTAAAAAGAAAACCTTTTCAAAAAAGATGGTGATTATAAGCTCCGTTGCTCTAATCCACCTGAAAGATGTAGAGACTTTGATTACCTACTAGTAGAAACCTAGCCAGCGATAACTAAAAAGTAAAAACTAAATTATAAGCAAAAAAACCTATTTAAAAAAAAGCGTTTATTTAAAGGCTCTAAAAAGAAGAAAATAAAATTTTCTTTTAATTACACTTATAGGTACTAATGCAAACCTCGCGACAAGCTTTTATGATCATATAAATTGTGTATAATGAGGTTATAAGTTGATAGTTAAAATTTTAAAAGAAAATTTTATTTTCTTCTTTTTAGAGCCTTTAAATAAAAGCTTTTTTTTAAATAGGTTTTTTTGCTTATAATTTATTTTTTACTTTTTAGTTATCGCTGGCTAGGTTTCTACTAGTAGGTAATCAAAGTCTCTACATCTTTCAGGTGGATTAGAGCAACGGAGCTTATAATCACCATCTTTTTTAATTCTGCATTTTTATTCTCAGCGAACCCTTTCATTTAATATCTATACTATAGGAAAGCATAAAAAACTTCAAAAGTCCGCCATATTGGATTAAGAGTGATATCAGAATATTTTTCTAATTATTCTCGGCAAGCTCTTTCATTTGATACCCATATTGCAGAAGTGCATATAAAATAACTATTCCGCCATCTTGGATGTTCCGCCATATTGGATTTAGAATAACGTCACATTATTTTTCGAGTTACTCTCAACCAGCCCTTTCATTTGATACCCATATTGTAGAAATGCATTAAAAATAACTATTCCGCCATCTTGGATGGTCCGCCATATTGGATTTAGAATGACGTCACATTATTTTTCAAGTTACTCTCAACAAACCCTTTCATTTGATACCCATATTGTAGAAATATATTAAAAATAACTATTCTGCCATCTTGGATGGTCCACCATATTGGATTAAGAATGACGTCATTTTATTTCTCGAGTTACTCTCAACAAGCCCTTTCATTTAATACCCATATTGTAGAAATGCATTAAAAATAACTATTCCGCCATCTTGGATGGTCCGCCATATTGGATTTAGAATGACGTCACATTATTTCTCAAGTTACTCTCATCGAGCCCTTTCATTTGATACCCATATTGTAGAAATGCATTAAAAATAACTATTCCGCCATCTTGGATGGTCCGCCATATTGGATTTAGAATGACGTTACATAACTTATCGTATATTGTCATCCAAACTAAACGTGTATACAAAATTTCAGCTCAATTGGTTGAAGATATCTGCTTCAAAATTGAGTAGCAAGATTCCATCCGAACATACATACATACATACATTGCAAGTTAAATAAAAGCTTTTAAAAAGACCACCGAAGAAATGAAATTTTTAAGCCAACCAGAATTAAGAGAAGCCTGATCAATCCAATAGGCACAAACATCAAAAGTATTTCTGGAAATTTAGACAACGATGCGATGATGCTCTGAAATTTGAGAATGCATTACGTATCTTAAATAAAAATGATCAAACTGTGTCACAATCATTTAATAAACATATTACTTTAAATAAAGAAATGATCATTCAGCAAAACCAGATTATCCGCAATCTTTCGATTAATCAGAGAAAATTGGAAGCAGCTCTTTCTTATGTCATGAATATTATGACTAATAATGATAATGAGCGAATAATTCATTACGCTCATCTTGTGCAACTTTTCGCGATTCTGACCGAAAATGTACAAGAACTACTGAGTGAAATTAATAGAACAGAAAATATATTAGCTTTTAGTCGAGATAAATTAGTTAAAAATATGATAAGCCAACTAAAACGTATTTACAGTTCCGACGAAATAATTGATTTAAATATTAGACATTATTACGAGATTCTTAACTTAGCTTCATTTTTTTACCGAGTCCACAGTTGTAGTAATCATAAAGTTTCCTATTATTTTTTTATTACTGAGTTATATGAATTGTGCTCCGTTCCAAATAAGAATAACGAAATTATAGTACCACCTGCACCCTATATAGCATCCAATTCTCAGGAATTTGTGTATATAGAGGCTGAATGCCCGAAGGTCAACTCCTGGCACCTATGCGAGCAGAGGATCGTCCATCAAATCATGTCAAAAATAGACTGTATTCAAAAACTCATGCAATCCCAGGAGATAGATGTAACGTGCAGAACCAAGTCTATCTTCTGACCAAGGAAGCTCTGGTTGAGCTAGACAGTTACCATTACCTTATGTAATTGCAAGATAAAACCCCAGAGATCAGCATAATCAATTTGGATACCAAATTAGTCGGGCAACCAGTGAACTCATGGCTCTACCGCCCTATGAGATATTTAGCAAAGACACGCAGTTTTCATTTGCAGACTACAGATCTAAGCAGTCTTCGCGAAATTCAGAACCAAATTACCAAGACGAAATACAAGTTGGATCATTAGACACGATTGGAATGTACCATACCACAATTCCATTTTACACACTTATTTATACTATTCGGTGCAGGCGCACTGAGCATCTTATATATCATTCGTCGCCGCCGTCGAGCTGCGAAAGTAAATATTACGACGCAAACAGCTAATACCGAGCTGACAGAAGATGAAAAAAGAGCCGCAGCTTTTGGCGTCAAGGTCACCAAATAATTGCTCATTTGGCAGGGGAGGTGTTACGAGGCCAACCTGCAAGCTCAGCACATGTTACCGACAAAGTGACCGATCGCATTACGACACCGCGCTTCCCACGTCACCGAATATTGTAGTCGTCTTTCTTTACCTAACTTCGGTGGGAACGGACAGTTATACTCGTATTAAACCTAACTAATAAGAAATCTATTTTATACATTTTAATGTGAAATTTGAGAACTTTCAAATATATTTCGTAACCTTAAAGGACTTACTTATTGGAGAGTTTCCCGACACACGCCCCCACACATATCTCGTTGTTCATGCATACTTGGGAGAAAGGTATATTGAGTATCTTTAATGTAGGTACTTGGAAATCTTCTTGACTAATAAGATTTGCACAAGTACCCCACATGTGCAATAATATCACATTAGTGTAAGCGTGTAAGGCTACCTAGTGCTTATACACAAGTCCCCACATGTGCAATAATATCACATTAGTGTAAGGCTACCTAGTGCTTATACACAAGTACCCCACGTGTGCAATAATATCACATTAGTGTAAGGCTACCTAGTGCTTATACACAAGTACCCCACGTGTGCAATAATATCACATTAGTGTAAGGCTACCTAGTGCTTATACTATCCACGAAATAAAACAGTGAATTACCTAATTCGTGTTTTAACCCTAGTCGGGGTCGAGTTGTCTGGAACAGTACCTACACTTACCTACCTAAAATTTATAGAAACCTGTACGTGTGCAAGAATTAAAACAACTGATAGAACTTCTTTCATTAATAAACAGTTTATTTTATAACATTAACAACAAAGAGAAAATAACATTGAAATAATAAATAGTTTAACTTACAATAATACCAAACCAACGCTACTCTTATGCTAGTTACACACTACATCAGTACACACGCAGCGAATTCGATCCCGACGATACGTTGCCAATGTCTAGCGACAATTCAAGTTCAACAAGTTAGCTATCAAACTCAGAGGCTTGAATTCCTCTTACGCTGATGTCGGTCGCGTAGGTTGGTCGCGCGTGATACATAGTGTTCTATATAGCACCATACTGCGACGCTGACGTCAGCGGCGCGTACATACATACGTTGCGTACGCGACCGACATCAGCGTAAGAGGAATTCAGGCCTTAGTGTGGACTGTAGACGTGAGTTATTGAAATCGCTATCGATTCGCCGCCATTCAAAGGCGCTCCGTGTGCATCTAGTATATCGCACAGTCTCAAAAATATATCAACAAATTAAAATAATTGCACCGAGTCAGAATGAAGACGGGCGCGGGGGCGCGGTCCCTGGCCGGCGCGGGCGCATAGCGTGCCCTCCTCTCCTTGCCCGGACGTCCGACGCGCTCAACGCCTCCGTCCCACGACTCACGAGTTACAATGTATCATAGAGCTATGCCATGTACTTATGCATTTTATAATATAAACTTAACAATCAACAAAATAAATTAAGTAGGTATCACTTAATTTTAACATTTGTACCACGGTTACATCGGTAGAGCAGCCCGCATAGGTTCAGTTGTATACAACATGGAAAAGAAACCTGTCCGATCCGTGAGGTGTTGTGAAGTATCGTACTGAGTCTATTTGTGTGATCATTTACAGGAACAATGAATAAAGTCGCCACTCTTTTTTCAATGCGGAAGTTTACCGGGTTATTATATGGAGCGCGGGCGGCTGTCGTTTAGCGGGTACAAGTCATAACTTATTATGACCCCTGTTGAAAATTTACACATTTTTAATGGATTTTAAACTACCTTATACAGAGTGTTCGATTAAACAACGGTCATGCTTCAAGAGAGTCGGTCGGTAAAGTCATATTCTAAAGTCTAGAGTAAGTAACTCATGAATACGACTTTATACTTTTGCAATGATACGAAACTATGCGATTTGAAAAAAAAACCAGCTGTCTTCCACATTTTGATCGCGTAGGCTTAAGAATACCTGCGCCTACTCTACGCCTACGCCTATAGGGTTCTGTAGCCAAGTAAGTAGGTAACCGTGTATTTTGTACCATTACTGTTTTGTTTTCCTTTGTATGATTTTCGTGTACTTATTGTATTTTTAACCGACTTCCAAAAGGAGGAGGTTCTCAATTCGTCTGTATGTTGTTTTTTTTTTTTTTTTTGTACGTTTGTTACGCGATTACTCCGCCAATTATGAATTGATTTTGATGATTCTTTTTTTGTTTGGTAGATCATACTTCAGAGGTGGTCCCATATAAATTTTATTAACTTTGCTTGGGTAGTTTTTGAGTTAGCTTCAATAATACGTATTTTTTCCCACTTAGTATGTGGATGATATGATAACTTCCTGTCACTGTTATTTACATAGCAGGTAGTGGTATTCGAATTTGTTTGGGGTAGGTACCACAACACTAAAAAGTGAAAAATATAAACTTTTTACAAAAAAAAAACAACCGACTTAAAAAAAAAACACTACAAAGTGAAAAATAACTTTAATTTCGGAAGTCGGTGACAAAGAACGAAAATTCAAAACCAAGACACCGACTTCCAAAATTAAAGTTATTTTTCACTTTGTAGTGTTTTTTTTTTGAAGTCGGTTGTTTTTTTTTTTTTTAAAAAGTTTTTGATTTATTTTAATGTTAACATGCATTTAATTGTGTAGCCTCTGTTGGCGGTCCAATAATAAATAAATAAGTAGCTTTAACCGGAGCCCTTATAGTTTCGATATGTCGTCTGCCCGCGGCGTGGCGATTTACTTAGTAGCACTTGGTATATCAATGAAAATTGGTAGGCGATGTATTTTGTGTATCGCTTAAAAATAATGTAGTGAAACCACGAAAAAATAATTAGGAGTGGCACTCCCCCCACAAACGTAACCAAGGGTTGAAAAAGGAAGTAGTCCACTTAGAGCACCCGTCCGAATACACCTGCGCGAATAGCACCCAGGTGCTCTTCGTGGATTAAAATTTATTTTTATATTTTTGTCTCCGAAGAGCACCTACGACTCAGCAGCCTACTGCTGGGATGTATTTGTTTTCCAGGACGTTATTAAATGAAAGATATCGATAAAAATCACTAGAATGTTTATTAATTACACATACTTACGTACATACGAAATTTGTCTAGGCAACATTAAAAAATGAATAATAATAAAAATCACTATGACAATAATTATTAATCTTACCAAATAATAACACTTCTTATTTTTAATATATCACAATCAGTCTCCACATACCACTTTTATTGCAAAATCAGCCCTTATGAAATCTTACCTAATAATAACACTTTCTCAAAATTTTACGACTATATGGTCACACAGAGGATTGACCACAAATTCGAACAAATGGTGCTGTTATGGCCAGGCTCATAAGACTAACAAATTATACTGAAACTCATTATTCTGTCATTAATAAAGCAATTAATCAAAATAATACGAACATTGTTTCATTGATCATTGTTTTAAGAGTCCTACAGGAAAATTGCAAGAATTACGCTGAAATTCGCGAAAAAATGGGAAAATAAGTTGTGGCACTCCGGGAGTGCCGACAGAAGTGAAAACGATATGCCCGATGCTGTGGAGTTTCTTAATGTTGCCCAGGCGAGATTGAATACAGTAAATTTATCAGAATTTGTTCTAAGGGAACATATGAACAGAAGACGTACGACAGTGGCGGACAAAATTTCCGCAGCGCGCTCTTATTAGTACAGTAATTAGGTTGCACTTTGTCCGCACAATACCTCATGTCTCGCCTGGCGGTATACGCAGACAGAGTGCAACCTAATGAGAGTAATAATAAGAGCACACCGCGGACATTTTGTCCGCCATTGTTCCTCGTCTACGCAGGCTCTAACGCTGATTTTGCAATAAATGTGATATGTGGAGACTGATTATGATATGATATATTAAAAATAAAAAGTGTTACTATTAGGTAAGATTTAATTAAGGCTGATTTTGCAATAAAAGTGATATAAAAAAAAAACTTGATGTGGAGACTGATTGTGATATATATTAAAAGTAAGAAGTGTTTTTATTTGGTAATATTAATAATTATTGTCATAGTGATTTTTATTATTTTTCATTTTTAAATATCGCCTAGACAAATTTCGTATGTACGTAAGTATGTGTAATTAATAAACATTCTAGTGATTTTTATCGATATCTTTCATTTAATAACGTCCTGTAAAACAAATACATCCCAGCAGTAGGCTTCTGAGTCGTAGGTGCTCTTCGTGGACTAAAATATAAAAATAAATTTTAATCCACGAAGAGAACCTGGGTGCTCTTCGTGGACTAGGCTAGGTGCTATTCGCGCAGCTGCTATCCGGACAGGTGCTCTAAGTGGACTACTTCTGAAAAAGAATATTCAATGCACATAAACGTGTGGGGTAATTATTTTTCATGTTTTTAGGTCACTTTGCTTTTAAGTCAATAGTTTTTGAGATAAGGGATACTTTCTGTTACAACCGCAGAAATAACTTTACTTTCCATAGTTTTTTCGAGAAGTACCTATTATGAAATACAAACTAATTTTTGCGGCCAGTAAAATCAATACTGTGCGTGCGTGAATATTCAACCTATACCAAAATATAATTGTTTTGTATGAATACGTTATATGCAGGTACCTACACATTGTAGGTATCCCGACCTGCCATTGCTACTCAGAAAGTATCCCTGCAGGCAATGAATGGACAAAATAAAACCTATCCCATTCGAGGCGAGATGGAAAAATGTCTTATTTTTTAGATTTGATAAAGTTACTCCTTGTACGAACGGACAAAAGATAACCTAAAATATCCGAGGTGAATTGCAAAAATTATCGAGCTCGCTTCGTGGAGTTGAAGATGCACCCCCTGAAAATAACGTGCCGTCGCCCATGGTTTTCGCCATAATTTAGAGAATTTATTCCGGAACATTTATGTGTATAATAAGTACATTCAATTTTAACTTAGATGTTATAGCACAGAATCCTCGATGCTTTGACAAGTCGCCACATCAGTAGGTTGTACCCGTGCGAAGCAGGGCTAGCTCGCCACTAAGTAGGTACCTACACAATTATAACCCTTGAAAGATAATTCATACTAATCACACTAATATAAGGCGAAAGTTTGTGAGTGTGTGTGTACGTTTGTCTCTTCTTCACGCTCAAACGTCTAGACCAATTTGGATGAAATTTGGCACACAGATAGTTTATAACCTGGATTAACACATAGAATACTTTTTATCCCGATATTCCCACGGGATCAAGACCTACGCGGGTGAAACCGCGGGGCGCAGCTAGTTAAAAATAAATACGTATCGATAGCAATGAATATGCGGAGCTCATGAAGTCGCGACCGTCACCGGACTGCCTACTATCTACTCCGTGCCACCACGTCTGCACCACTACCATGAAGTCGCGACCGTCACCGGACTGCCTACTATCTACTCCGTGCCACCACGTCTGCACCACTACCACTTCGCTTTTGGGTAAGTAGTTCTTTGGCACTCGTTCTAAGGCAGAAGCACCTTGGAGAATTACGGTGTGCACGGCGAGCGGCACTGTTCCACTGTAGCACTGGTGCACTGGTGCACTAGATAGTGGCTGTGCCTGCGACGAAGGCGGCCCTACAGCAGCCTCACGACCGCGTCGCTCTATCACAAGTTTAAAGCTGTGTATATTAAATAACACGGCACCGTGTACCGTGACTGCACGGCGGATACGACATGAACTCATTCCTCCTCTTTAAAATATTGAGCAAAATACAAAATCTGATTAGAGAAAACATGATATCGAAAGTAAGACTAAGTACATTATATTATATTCGATCCACAGCCACTATACACGCATGAATAACTTATTAGATATTATCTTCATACACTATATTAGTAAATTATAAATTGTTCATAAACGTTAATAATTTACACCAGCAAAAACTTATTAGGATACGGTACCTATTATTTTAACAAAATATCACGGTCGCCCTTGTAAACTGGACGCACGAAACCAGCGGCGAGCAGGCGGTGGCCGAGCGGGGCGGTGGCGAAGCGTGGGGTATCTCGCTCGGCCAGCGGACGTCACCGCTGCCGCTGGTTCCGTGCGCGCCGGGTGCCGATATCTTGCCGGTGGTACAGTTACTACATTGAATGAATTTTTCATGAACGTGGAAAAACGATTCCCAGCCAAAAGGTACTGACATAGGTACCTAACGTACCAATAGTCACTTGATTTGTCCATAAAGGCATCGACAGTAATTGTAGTATTACCAACTAGGTAGATATCGTTATCTTCCTTTACCTCGGTTCCGATTTCAATGAAAGGTAATTTCTGTCAGTTGTTTCATTTAAAGAGCTAAACTTTAGAAACTACCTGAAGCGTATGCGGGTAAATTATTGCCCGACTAGGTCAAGGAATCTGTCCTACTCACTGTAAACTATCTAGTGTGAAATGGATGCAACATTATTTATGGAAAGTAAAATTAAGAAAATATAGAATTTCACTTTCTGTAGTTCAAACTTTAAATGTTTCAAATGAACGAACAGATTCCTTACAGTTTAGAGACAAAGACGTTATGATCAAGACTACGCTACGGCAATACGGTCCCCAGTCGAGATAGCGCGTTGCCGGCTTGCCCAGAGAGTGACAGCACTGTAGCGCGTCGCGTCGGGTTGGTGGTGGGCCGAGCGCTCTAGCCGGGCAGCGGCGCCTCCTCGTAGAAGTCTGGCTCATCGTCCTTGTCGATATCTTTCTGGGCACCATCCAACTGCCAATTATTTATTCATAGTTTAAAATTACCTACCACATTCTCGGAAACCGAAAGCACAAAATGACTGGCAGTGAACGTTACCGCTCTGAGCTGCAGCGGCGTGAACACGTAAGCCAGCGACATGCGCAGCGGCACCATCATGACCAGGAAGAAGGGCATCGCGAGCGAGAAACGAGACGACTTGACGGCGTACAACACCGCCAGTCCCGCCGCCTGGATCAGTGTGAACATGTGCATCTTCAGCGTCGGCACCTGCGCACAAACACTCCATGAGCGATGTCCGGATACACAATAGATAGGGAGCGGTGGGCACTGAGATAGTGTGGCCAGTGAATACGAACCCGCCTGACGTAAGGAATTTGCGGGTGATGCTTGACGGGCTTGAACAGCAGGATGCAGCGGTCCCAGAACTGGATGCCGCCGAGCGCGGAGATGCCCATGTACAAAAACACGCCGAACAGCACGGCCATGGGCACCAGGCGCAGCCACCGCGCCGCCAGCACCGACACGCCCACCAGTAGCGCCACCAGCAGCGCCGTCAGCCGCTGCTCTGTAACGCGAGCGCGCACGTCACTATATGCGATGATGCGACCACGCTGTCGCTGATCCCCGCGCTATGGTGAGCAAAGCTTCATCGCACAAATATTGACGCAGGGTAATAAATCAAGACAAAATTCGTTCGACGGAACAGCACTATTTTTTAATCATTCCACTTTGCCCCACCAAGCCGCCCCACTGGTGGAGCAAAGTGGAATACTTAAAATTTTGCAGTGGAGTCTGCCCTACTATTTCGATTTGGCGGGGCAGATTCCACTAGTCTATGGATTCTGTCCCACTAAGGTTGGCATCTTAGAATTTGTGTAGGGAGGTATGCTCGTATTATATAGGGTGACTTGTAATTTCACGTATTCCTTCCAGGACGTGATAGTGTGACCCATTTGCAACAATTAAGCACCCCATAAAGCCTAGGTGAAAATTTATGGGATTCGAGAAAATCCCAATCTTCACGATATTTTGAAAATTTTCCAGAATTCATCACTAAATATCACTTTTCTCTAAACTCTCAAATTGAATGGCCTTCGTTACTTTTCCATGGGATACCTAATACTTTAATAAACCTTTCGATGTAACCAAAGTTTATAAAACATCAAAACAGGTAAAAGTTAAAGGAAGAAGTTTACTATCAATTTTCAAAAATCATTTAAATACATGAACTTTGACACCAGTTATCTCGAAATTTTGCTATGGCATTAAGCGTACAAATTATAGAGAAGATATTTTCATTTAATCAGCTACCTATCGAGATAAAAATATTTAGCGGTGCCGATGAAACAGTCGATAGTGCTGGCAAAGGTTGAATTTGCTCATTATTGAAATACAAAATTATGAGATAATCGAATTAATCAACTTATTTATGCCATCCCACTTCTTCCTAACCTCCCAGCAATTCAACAGATGGCAAGCAATCAGGTCGTAATGACCAGATTACAAGTCGCAGAACGGCTTTTGAGTTTTTAACATAACTCACGGTCTACTCGCTGGTCACGGTTCACTTGTCGCTTAGTTTGCGTGTGTTTAAACATAATGTTCGTGTACGTTCAGAATTAGTCAAAGAATAATATATACAGCGGAACACGTTAGAATTAATTTCACTTTTTAAGTTACCAACACAGAAGTTAGAAAAATAATAAGGTACAGAGGTACCCATTTTAAACAAAACTTTTGAATTACAAACATCAATTAGGTTCAGGTTTGAAATTAGGTATTTCAACAATTACCAATTCTCTCTTTTTCCGCATTATCGACTATGGGCCACAAATTATTTTTTTTGTTTACCTGTGATGCGTTTTCGATGTTGTTTCAAATAAATTAGCAATGAAAGCCTTTAAATTTCATATTTTCAAGAATTCATAATTTATGTGACATTCTGGGTTTTTTTCTGAAACTAAGGCTCTTACAATAAAGGATTTTTTTAAAGCCTCTATTAGAATATGTACTTACGCTGTATGTTTAAACAAAAATTATTAAAAATTTTGTTTATCTGTACATGCAAACTAAGCAACAAGTGAACCATGACCAGCGAGTAGACCGTGAGTCATGTTAAAAACCCAAAAACCACTCCGCAACTTGTCTCTGGTCATGACTACCGTGTGTTGGATTGCTGGGAGGTTAAGACGTAGTGGGATGTCATAAACCATTTAATTACTTCGATTATCTCACAATTTTTAAATATTTCAACAATTTACAAAATCGACCTTTGCCAGCACTATCGACTGGTTTATCTGCACCTCTAAATATTTTTTTTAACATTTGTACCTCGTTAGGTAGCTGATTAAATGAAGATGTCTCCTCTATAATTTGTACGCTTAATGGCATAGTAAAATTTCAAGATAACTGGTATCAAAGTTCATGTACTTAGACGATTTTTGAAAATGGTTAGTAAACTTTTTCCTTTAACTTTTACCTGTTTGATGTTTTAGAAAATTTGGTTACATCGAAAGGTTTATTTAAGTATTAAGTATCCAATGGAAAAGCAAATTCAAATTCAAATTCAAATTCTTTATTGCGAACTAAGTGTACGACATTTTGAAGATGTTAACAATAGGTAGGTTCTTAGAACTTAGTTGCCTGTTAAGGCATTGCAATTAAATGGTTATAAAGACTCAATAAAAAAATAAAACATAAACATACTCAATATTCCAGTTATACCTACATTTTACATTATATTATATTAATTACATTTTATATTATATCATACTATTCTTATAATTTATTTCACATTATAATTAAGTATCACAATCATTTAAACATTAAATAATTATTTTTCTTCAAGGAATTCTTTTATAGAGTAATATGCCTTTGCCAATCATGTTTGAGAGTTTAGAGAAAAGTGATATTTAGTGACGAAATTTGGATTTTTTTCAAAATAACATAAAAATTGGGATTTCTCGATTCCCATGAATTTTCGCCTAGGCTTTATGGGGTGCTTAATTGTTGCAAATGGGTCACACTATCACGTCCTGGAAGGAATACGTCAAATTACCAGTCATCCTGTATATTTGTTTGGAAATAAAGAAATGTATGTCTAAGTAAAATCTAACTAGGACTGGTAATGTTAGACTTAGTACATACCTAGGTAGTGTTCGTGAACTTCGTCGTTTATGAACCGATTTTGATCATTCTTTTTTGTTGGAAAGGAGATATCCCAAGAGTGGTACCATGATAAGGAAACCAGGATCTGATGATGGCATCCCAGAGAAATCGAGGGGAACCTTCGAAAATCGTAGTGGCGAAAAGTGCGTTTGTTAATTTTTTCATTAAGTATTTTAAAGCACTACTATTTAATGACGGTCTGGAGTCAATCTGATGATGGAGCCGAAAGACGGTCGAGGGAACTCCTCAACGATTTACAGCCGGTGTTTGAGCTTGATTAATTTGTATTGAAGATAACTTTACACCTAGATGGGTTGTGACTGTCATTAGGGGTCTGATGATGAAGACCACAAATGGCCATCGGAACTACTCAATAATTAGTATTTCACTGATTGCGATTTGATTACTTAATATGGTTGCCAAGAAATTTATGCTCGTCACAATGCGTATGTATGGAGAAATAGAGCTGATGGTGAAGTAGGTACCAGGAAAACTCCTCAACGATTAAAGTCCCTGCATCGGGAAAAGCAATATTTTTAACCGACTTCAAAAAAAGGAGGCGGTTCTCAATTCGTCGGGATATTTTTTATTTTTATTTATGAGCCCCGATTACTAGAAGACGGCGACCGATTTGAAAAATTCTTTTTTTGCTTGAAAGAGCATATTTTCAAATTGGTCCCATTGTCATTTGGTCATGATCTGATGATGGAATCTTGGAGAAATTGAGGGAACTCTTCAAATATTATAGGCACGTCTATAGCGATTTAGGTATTTTTGATGAGCAGTTGACATTAAGCTACTGTAACTTAGATAAATTACGAACCAACCCACTAAAAAGTAAAAAAAAACCCTTTTACAAAAAATACAACCGACTTCCAAACTATAAAGTGAAAAATAACTTTAATTTCGGAAGTCGGTGTCACAAAAACTAAAATACTGATCCAAAGACACCGACTTCCGAAATTAAAGTTATTTTTCACTTTATAGTTTAGAAGTCGGTTGTATTTTTTATAAAAAAGTTTTTGTAAAAGGTGATGAGCAGTTGACATTTAGTAAAGTAAAGTAAAGTAAATTTTTTTTTGCATTGATTGCAGGTACAGTAAATAAGATGTAACAGTTAAAATATGGGTGATCCTTGTACAATCTACCTTATATTAGGCATGCAACATTATAATAACATGAGTTTACAGATTTACATAATTATCTAAATTATCATATCATCATTATCATTTTATCTTTATTTTTTGTTTTCTGATTATCTCTTATTATTTAGATATTGTAACTGAGATAAATTACAAACCAACCCACTAAAAAGCGAGAACAAAAACTTTTCTACCAAAAAAAAATAACAGACGACTAAAAAAAACACTACAAAGTGAAAAATAACTTATGTTTCGGAAGTCGGTGGCAAATAACGAATGTACAAAACCAAAGACACCGACTTCGGAAACCTAAGTTATTTTTCACTTTGTAGTGTTTTTTTAGAAGCCGGTTATTATTTCCGTTTCGTTTTATTTTTTCATTTAATGATAAGGGACAGTCAGTTTTAAGTCATTGCCTGGAAACCTAAGTCATTTGAATTTTACAATAATACATAATTAGCTCTGATAATATATTATTATTCTCCTGGTTCAATTCATCATCATCATTTGCCTGGCGTTTTTCTAACTACATGATGTTGGGGCCGGCTTCCACTCTAACCGGATGCAGCTGAACATAATGAGTATTTTACAAGTGTCAATTATAAACGTAAGTAAATAATAAAAGCAGAATTCTGATTTCCATGGTTGATTTCAGTATGTTCACGGGTAAAAGCAAATTGAAGCATGAAGCAGTTGTAATGATTGTCGGTGAGATCGGACCTTTAACCTCGACGATATGCGGCTTGTCGCCGGGCGCGTGCGTGGTGGACATGATGGTGAGCGCGGCCACATGGCTGACGGAGCGCACGGTGGCCACGCATTGCCACGGCGCGCCGAACAGCCCGCACATGGCATTCACCGACGACATGATCACGATGTCCATGTGGAAGCCGCTGCCCTTCTTCAGCTTGCGCTCCGGCTTGTCGATGATGAGCCTGCGCCACACACGTGTCATTACCCAACACTGCTCTACTCGCAGCACCACAATTATATTTATTGCAGTTACTTTCATTCGCATTCGCTATGCATTCAATAGTTTGACTGGCTCAGCTAACTAGTACTTGTACATTCATTACAAAATATTTAGTTAGTAGGTATAACAGACAATTCAAAATTTATTTTCGCATGAGTACTCATGGGGATTACGAGTGCAGTCGCTTAGAACAACATAGTATGATGGTAATCGTCTTACTCAGCGATGTGCGTCTCCATGAAGACGATGATGTAGACCATGAGTGCGGGCAGACCCATGGCAAAGGCGGCCCAAGCGGGGATGGTGCTGAGCCCGTCGTTGAGCGGCACAAACCACGAGCGCTGCGCCGTGGGGCTGAGCCCCTCAGGCACGCGCAGCGTCTCAGTCCACACGGGCACGGCGCACGACAACCCCACCATCAGCACGATCGCGATGGGCACGCCAAAATCGCCGAGCGCGCGCCGCGCCTGCGACACACCAGCTGGTGAACACGGAACCCCACATGCCAGCACCGGCCCAGCGTATAAGCACGGTCAAACAATACCTATGTTAGCTATGCGCTTCGGCTAACCTCTTATTTTCATGAAACTTTTTTGAGTTTTCCTCTAAATAATATCAAGGAGTGTTAGATTTGTCTATGGGGTGGTCATGGCGATCATTTTATTTTTCTGAAAGTGAACTTTGAAGTGACAATATTCTAACTACTTTTTGAACCAATGACATTTTTATTGTTCTTCGTCCATTTCTTACGAAATGTATCGAAAAAGTTTTTCAGTAGGTCCGGAAGAGTCTTTTAATCCTTATACGAAGCTAATCGAAGGGCTTCATAAAATAAAAAAAAACGTAAGAATTGGCGTTTTCTAGCTGACTGTACCAAAATCTATGAATGCAGTTGACAGTTCCTGTAAAAGTTAAGGCAGGCCTCTTATGAACGTTTTCCTGTAGCTAAAACAGAATTGCAAACAGATGAAGCCTGTATATTTCAACAGCGTTGATATCCAAACAGATGAAGCCTGTATATTTCAACAGCGTTGATATCCAAACAGATGAAGCCTGTATATTTCAACAGCGTTGATATCCAAACAGATGAAGCCTGTACATTTCAACAGCGTTGATATCCAAACAGATGAAGCCTGTATATTTCAACAGCGTTGATATCCAAACAGATGAAGCCTGTATATTTCAACAGCGTTGATATCCAAACAGATGAAGCCTGTACATTTCAACAGCGTTGATATCCAAACAGATGAAGCCTGTATATTTCAACAGCGTTGATATCCAAACAGATGAAGCCTGTATATTTCAACAGCGTTGATATCCAAACAGATTTCTCGTTAAATGTAAGTTGCAAACAAATGTATATAGTGTTACCATGACACAAAATAAGAACCTTATACAGGAACAGGAGTCAGACTTTTTTATCAATTCTTGCTACAACCGTCATTCAAAGTTTTCCCCAATTTAAACAAATGTGTTCATATGTCATCAAAATGTATGTGGTATCAGTAACAAAAGTGAACTAGAGGTTTACATTAATTCGCTAGATAAGAGAGTAGACTTTATATGTGTAAGTAAACATTTTTTAAATGATAAATCGATTCATATATTTAATCTCGAAAATTACAACTTAATCTCATACAATACCAGGAACAAAAAAATAAATAAGAGGGGGTGTCTAATCTTGGGGCACATAGACAGCAAAGTGGAAAATATAGATTTTATAAACAAATTGTGTAGGATAGAAGTCTGTGAAGTAAGTTGTATTAAGGATACTAGTACTGGTCTATACTTGTGTTACAGTTACCCCTAATTATAATAATTTCGAACATTTTATGATAAATATGGTTATTGCGCCTGTTACTCCAAATAAAGTGAAATATTTAATGGTATGGAAAATAAGAAATCAGAAATGGCTATGACGACATTCCAATAGCTGTTATTAAAGAAAATTTAGTTATATTAGCTGAACCTTTGACAATTTTTTACAATAACTGCATTTCAGAGGGTATCTTTCCCGAATAGTTAAAAATAGCAAAAATTATCCCACTCCACAAAAAGGGCTACAAAACAGATCCAAAAAACTATAGACCAATCTCTTTGCTTCCTATTCTTTCCAAAATTTTTAAAAATGTTCTTAAGAGTAGACTTTAGTTCATCTAAATTTAAACAAGGTTTTTGCACTTGAGACAATTTGGATACCAAAAAAATGTCGGAGCAGGGGACGCTATATATACAGTAGTGGAAAATATTATTAGTAAATTGAATAGGAAAAAGAGGGTAGCTGGCATTTTCCTTGATTTAAGCTCAGCCTTTGACACAAGTGAAGGGTGGGCGTTTTTGGGGGACTGTCTTATGTAATTTTGACGTTCGAAAAGTGCTGATTCTCAGCCTAGTTTGAATAAATGAATTTTGAATTGACCACAAATTACTCATTGTAAAATTGGAGCATTATGGTGTGAGAGGCAAAACTTTACAACTTTTCTCATCTTATATAAGTAACAGGAAAATGTATGTGGATATAAGTAATATGCAAGTTATGGTAATAGCAATTGCAATAAGTCTTCTATGCAAGATATAGTAGCGGGCGTACCCCAAGGATCGATTGTGGGGCCTATTTTATTTATAAACATAGCATCACGCCTTGTTTCCCCGAAGGGTTGGGCAGAGGTGTACCTGTAGCAGGTACACCCACATTTCGCCAGTTATGTTTAAGTCCCATGTAATAGGGGGCGAGCCTATTGCCATCAACCGGGCACAAATCTAGACTCCGGGCTGCTACTGAGAAATTCCAGATAGAAAAACCCAATAACACTTTGCCCGACCCGGGAATCGAACCCAGGACCTCATGCTCAGCAGTAGCGCTTGCGACCACTAGACCAACGAGGCGGTCCGAATTTATTTATATAATTTACAAATGATTAAATTAGTTACATTTATTCAATATTTCCCGACACACAACTGACAGTTTTTCCAGATGACACTAACGCAATAGTTGAAGCTGACGACATACTCGTACAGGAGCTTTCCGCTAAGGTTAATGCGGTGTTGACAGTTTTTAATTCTTGGTTTGAAAGTAACAAGCTCATAATTAACACTGAAAATAAAGCGGCCAAGTGCGAGTCGGACTCGCCCATGAAAGGTCCCGTAGCAGCAAGTAACATAATATAAAAGTTCTTTAATTGAGTTGATTGAATGAAAGGTAAATTGCGGTTTACGATTTACGACGTATTAAAAAAAAAACTACCAACTAGATCTCGTTCAAAACAATTTCCGGTGGAAGTTTACATGGTAATGTACATCATATTTTTTTTTTAGTTTTATTATTCTTTTATTTTAGAAGTTACAGGGGGGGAACACACATTTGACCATTTTGGAAGTGTCTCTCGCGCAAACTATGTTGTTTAGAAAAAAAATAAAAATTAGAATCCTCAATATTATTTTTGAAGATCTATCCATAGATACCCCCACACGTATGGGTTTGATGAAAAAAAAATTTTGAGTTTCAGTTCTAAGTATGGGGAACCCCCAAAGTTTTTTTTTTCTATTTTTGTGTGAAAATCTTAATGCGATTCACAGAATACATTTACTTACCAAGTTTCAACAGCATAGTTCTTATAGTTTCGGAAAAAAGTGACTGTGACATACGGACGGACAGACAGACAGACAGACATGACGAATCCATAAGGGTTCCGTTTTTTGCCATTTGGCTACGGAACCCTAAAAAACCAAAATAATGTTATTTAGTACGACAGCTCGTAATAAAGACAACATGACGATCGCACTTAATGGAGTTAAAATTGACATAGTTAATGAGATTTAGACAGTGTTTATTTAGGCTCCTACATCTTCTTTTTCCAAAAATCTTTTCTAAAATGAAGTTTAAACGAATTTAATTTCGCACATTTTCATCTTCATATTGTTTTTTCTGTAACAACAATATTTATAATATTGTTCTCGCAGAAGCACAGCTTATATTATCACGTTACAAATTATAGAAAAAAAAAAAAAAAATGGAAAAATATTAAGTTTTCATTCATAGGTATTACGGAACACATCCAAATTTATCATAAATTTTCGAAAGCTAGTAGTGCTGTCGCGTAAAGCAATAATTGTCAATGTGTGCGTGGTAGTATTGCTCACTATAGGTGTATATCGCTCCGACAGGCACTCACACTAGCGCAACGTGCTTGGAATTGAATTTTGCAAACATCTCGATTTGTAGTTGCGAGCCGTGTTCGCAGGCCTCTTAAGATTGTTCAACATAGTCCTCAATATCAAGCAGTGCGGATTTTAAACAGCTTGCCATTGGACTTTAAAACTATAATTTATAAGAGCTCATTTAAGTTAATACTCAGACCGTTCCTATTGGAGAAAAGTCTGTATTCAATAGACGATGATATAAAAAAGTTAAAAAAAAAAAAAAAAAAAAAGTGAGACTCAGTAATATTAGTATGAAGGAAGTAGATTGTAATGTTATTGTTTTTTTTTTTAATTGTATTGAATGTTTAATTTGTAATGTTATTGAATTTTTATTTTTTTGTTATTTTCTATAATTTATTGTACTATGAATGTGTTAGTTTTATAATTTTAATGAACGTGTTTTTATTTATTTATGATTTGAAACACAATGTGAAAAATTCCTGAAATAAAAATTTAATTAAAAAATTGAATTGAAAAGGTTAAGGTTGAACCTGACCTTACTGTCCGCTCTCAAAAATCTGCCCTGTATAGGCCATAGCCCAGAAACGTTATAATCAGTATAAACTTCAGAATTACCTTAATTTTTCGAGTTGTATTGTAAGTTGGAAAACTTTGCTCTACGTTTATAAATAACGAATTTATAATATTACTTATAGGTAAGGGTATGAGTAATATAAGTATACACGGTGTTTTCAAATGCACCGTCATCGCGTGTACCACGGGCTACAAACACAGCCAGCGCAGATGTTCAGCAAGGCAGAAAACGTGCCTTTACGCGTGATCGCGTACAATAAAGACCGTATGCAATAAACCGTTAGATATCATCATCGTTCGTTCGTATTTCTGAAGATAGGCGATGATTGCCGAAGCGTATAACTTTGTAAGTAATATAGGGATGTCATAATTGATGACCGGGGATGCACTCACGCTGCGGCCGAGGAACTTGCCGTTGCGGAAGATGCGCAGATAGTAGGCGATGATGAAGGTGGAGAGCGTGAGCATGGTGCACCACAGCGCCGTGTTGGGCTGCGGCGGCATGGCGGCGTGCGCCGGCAGCGCCGACAGCACCGCGCTCGCGTTGCCTGCTACAGCTGTCACACACACGCACCGATTATGACCATCACGTGTAATAATGCACTTACATTTCTTAATAAGGTAGGTACCTCATAATATAAGGTGTTACAAAATTAACTTTTGAAACTTTAAGAGAAGCTTTAGACCATCGAACTGAATAACTTTTACTACGGGACAGACTTTGAAATAGTTCTACAGTAAAATTGAATACCTACTGTTCTAAACTGTATGGGCTCGTGGCTAAGTAATAACAGCCGTACGGGTCGATCCAACAGGTTAAGCTACGCTTGCTGGGGTTGGTCCGTGGATGGGTGACCATCTTTACATACCGAGACTCCTCCGTGCCTCGGAAAGCACGTTAAGCCGTTGGTCGCGGCTGTCATCCGGATCTTTGACAGGTCGTCACAAGCCTGAAAGTCTGACAACCAGTCTTACCAAGGGGTATCGTATTACCCAGTTACAAGGTCGTGGAGGTCAGATAGGCAGTCGCTCCATGTAAAATACTGGTATTCAGCTGCATTCTGTTAGACTGGAAGCCGACCCCAACATAGTTGGCAAAAGGCTAGGCAGATTGATTGTTCTAAACTGTATGGGACAGCTGATATTCTTTGCGATTTTATAGTTGGTCTAAAGCACCTCTTAAAATTTCTGAAGTTATTTTTTAAGGCCTTATACAACAAGTAAAAAGAATTTTGTCTGATCCGTGAGGATGTTGTTAAGTATCGTACTGAGAGTCTATTTATGTGGTAATTTTCATGAAAAAACTATTTGCCACATTTTTTTTCAATGGGGAATTTTACCGGGTTATTTATTACATTCCTGACCGACTGGTCGGAGAAGGCACAACATAAGGAAGACTGGAAAAGTATGGGGGAGACCTTTGCCCAGGAGTGGGACAAAATAGGTTAAAATATATTTATATATATTACATGAGTCGCAGGCGTCTTTCGTTTAGCGGGTGTCTACAAGTCATAACTTATGACCCCTGTTGAATATTTTCTCATTTGTTATGGATGTGGTCCATGTTATTGCAGTACCTATGTGCCCCGTTCGGATCGGACAGGGTTGTTTTTTACATATTTTATATCAGGTATAAATTATGTCGTAGATTGACAATATCGACTTTCTAGATGCTAGTGCATCTTAAATGTAGGACCTCGGGATTGCTCACGGGCAACTAAATTGAGCAATTGCCAGAAATTGTGACTGAATTGACTGTTCCTACATTTAAGATGCGCTAGCATCTAGGAGGTCGATATTGTAGAATGTTAAACTCTTGTTACTTCGCAATCAGTACTAAGTTGCTTGATGTCCTTGTATTGAGCTTTTTTCGAGCCACCACGTGATTTTATCAACCCTATTACATAATTGTGTTTGTGCTACAAAAGTGACTTAAACCATAATTCTAACTCAGGGAGCACATAAACATGATGCATGTTTCAATCGTTTTAAACTAACATTATCATTTAGATAATCAGTGTAAGAATTTTTCAAACAGTGCGTCGATTTTTTAAATGAAAGCTTGATAACGACTTTCCAACAAACTTTAAAAAGAAACCTGTGCGGTCGGGGGACGAACGAAGGAACGTCAGAAACGAAGTTTTTTCTCACGTATGATTTAAAACAAAAACGAATTTTTTGCGGCCGCCATCTTGGATTTACATATTGACCTCATTATCGGCTTTAGTACCCTCGAAAACGACACCCATGACGAAAAATTTGAATATTTTTGCAGCCGCCATCTTGGATTTTCATTTTGACTAAATTCACACTTTCTCTCTCTCCGGCATGCAGTGTACTCAGGCCGATGTGTACAATTTTACTTCACGGCGATCTGAAATATTATTAATTAAACAGTGTTTCTAGAGTTGGTGAAGTGTTTTCCTGATGAACAATAGTTAAATATTCCTAATTAAGCAACGTTATTAAGAATATAAGTACTTACCTAATAAATCAGAATAATATATGTTGTAATTTATTAACTAACTAAATTATTGCAATCAACTCTAAACATCTATTCTGTTTAATTAATAATATTTCAGATCGCCGTGAAGTAAAATTGGGAATCAAACGAGCTTACCTGTTAAGCGAAGTCTTGGTTCTAATTTGATGAAAGGCGATCTAAAATATAATTACCCACCCGCCACTAGCTAACAGCCCCAAAGCCACCTACCTAACCTAACCTATCTATTAACCTTCACTTATCCTTTTTTTTTTTGGGTGGGAAATTATTTAAATAACTTCTCCCGCTCTGGGCGGAGCGGGATTACTCCGCCAATTATGAATACATTTTGATGATTCTTTTTTTGTTTGGTAGATCATACTTCAGAAGTGGTCCCATATAAATTTTATTAACTTTGCTTGGGTAGTTTTTGAGTGGGCGTATCAGACTCTTACTGACTAAAACCCACCCGTGTTCCTTCGGTTGCCCTGTTGCCGGGGGCCACGATCTCCCGTCGGTTTTCTTCGCACCCCCGCCCCCGGCAGAATTCACTTATCCTTACAGGAAAACCTAGTGAATATAATTAGTATATGGAACTACTCTGTACAGAAAACAGAGCTTATTTCTTATCCTATGGTCTCTAAAAAAAGATGACATATGTATAGGGTTGCCAACATACGAAAGCTGAAGTGGAATAATGCACATATTAAAAAATATACTCGTATGTTTATTTTATCTCTAAAAAACGCCATGTACGAGTATTAAGTGTGTGTGTAAGAAACACTACTCTGTTCTAGACACGCGATAGCGTGTCGAGCCAAGTTCCAGGCAAGACACGGCTGCAGTGTGTTATATTACACGAACCATTTGGAGCCACTTTTGACCCCTTAATAACTCAAAATCTATGTAACATTAGCACATGAAATTTGGTTTATTTATTAAAACCCCTTAGATTAACTAGAACTCCAAATTTCATAAAGCTCAAACGGTTATTGAGATATTAACGTCTAAAAATCGGCATTTTTATCAACTACATAGCCATGGTTATCAAAAACCTTTAATCCACTTCCGGATGACCTATAAAGTTGAAAGGAGATTTCTCGAAAGCAGGCCCACGGTATGGTACTGTGTCAAAGCTTATTTATCAAAAATTATGTCGTATTTTTTTCAAGTTAAGTCGTTTTTATTTAATTTCTTTCTGCTAGCATTAGAGAACCTAATTAATATTTATTTGGTTGACTAATTGTAATTTTGTACATCCGCCATTCAATCCTAACCTGAATGTTGCCAAATGACAGACTATTCCAAGCAAATAATTTGTAATCGATTGAAAAATCGATTCTAACCCACATGGAGTACGTGGAGTATCCACTACACGAGTATGTTTCAAATGCTCTATTGTTCTATGTTTCTAATTATACTCAAATACTGTAAAATTATGATTTTACAATAATTAAAATATTATCTGGTCTGAATATACTCAAAAACTTAAAAGTGTTTCGAGACAGTAATGTTATTTTATAAACTAATCACCAGTGATCGGAGTAGGTAGATTGATTTGGTGTCAATGAACTGGCACGTATATATTAGTATGGATATGCCTCCGGGATTCCGGGATTTTGAAATTATTAAGATTTTTTTAAGGAATTTCAAATGTTGTGATGTGTAAAATAAAGAATACATCAATATGAATAAGAAATGTTTAACCCTTTTGCTGTCTTTTTAATAGTATATAGGTGATCGGACTCCAAGAAAAGGATAGGTATGCTGTAAACAATATAATAATTTAATATATTTTAAATGTTTATCTATCGCATTCTATAAATTTCTAATGTAGTAGTTTAAAAATCCTTACTTTAACAATATTTGATTAAATCCCGTAAGTACCAAAATGAAATCCCGGAAAAACGGCTTATCCATGTTATGATTTCTATGACTATTCATGATGCGAGTACCTACGTAAAATCAATCTACCTACTCCGATCACTGCTAATCAGCCAATCGATTTCGTCAATCGATTACCAAAATAATTAAACCTGGTAACATTGACACCATGCATAATGTCAAACTGTCAAAAAATATCTGTCAGATCAATGGCATTTGTTGGCTGTTTGTTTAAGTTGATTTGAATTTATTTTTCCGTATTTACTTTATAGTTAAATTACGTTACGATTTAATACTGTTAATTTAAATTGAAGCCAGACGAACTATTGCTTATCTTTCCATGGCCCTGGGTAAGTTTAATAAGTTCTTTAAATATTTGTTGTAAACACCCGTTCACCTTTCACTATTTTAGCGTATTGTATAACCTCATTGATTTTAGCAGCCTATTAGTAGAAGGCCTATGTTCAGTCAGGGGTACGTCGCGCGTCGTCAGCTGTAAATTTCTATAGTATGATGTAATTATATTACTTAGGTAAATACACTGATTTTTTTTACCTTTTTCAGGTATGACGATGACATGTGTTATTGCAAGACTTGAAATTTATTGATTATATTATCTACAACTCTATCCCAAGTATTACTTGCTCATGGAAATCTAAGCATATTATGTTTTGCATGTGGCATGTCAATTGCAAGTCACAGAAGTCATCAGGTTAGTGTTTTTAAAATGGCAGAATTATTATGAGTGATATAATTACTAAACAAAAGTAAATAAACAACAATAAGAAGTACCTACTTTCTTACTTTCTAGGTCATACATTTGGATAAAATTTGTCATGCTTATTGAGAGAGGCTGCTACCAGAGATGTTTATAGGCAAGCAAGTGATGATAAAAACAGAACCACCCTAGAGTTTAAGAGATTTACCCTTAGGTCAAAACAATAATCTGGTTAGGGCCAGAATCAAATCGTGACGTGTGAGCAGCAGGACTTGGTGTACATAATTATTGATAAGTGAGCAAAATAGGACAAATCGTTTAACAGATCATCATTGCTTATTACTGTTTCGTGGGAAAGCGTACACCTACCACCTACTGTACCTACGCTGCTTTCATACCATGACTAAGTTATGAGAATGAAGCTGAAGCCGTTTTAAATTCTATGAGAAATAAAATGTTTTTAGTATTTATTGTTGTGTTATTTGTTAGAGTAAACCTTCCTATAGAAGCGCTGAAAATGCTGCTACCAATAAGATTATTCATCTTTAATTAAGAGAGTTGGCTAAAATAATGTTTATGCCATTAAATGTTTCATATTTAGCGCGCAAGATTATTAATTTATTTTTATAAAATTACAAGTCTGTAAATGCAACAATCGCCATTTTGATGACAGTCGAGGTCGAGGCTAAAAAACATAAAAATTGGGGATTTCGAACATCCAAACTCCACCACAAGGACAGTGACTATTACAACATTTAATTATTTGACAAATTCATCCATTGTTCTAGTTAAATAAGTAGTGGTAATGAAGTTTTTTTATTATCAAAAGTCGAAGTTTCGCGCCAATCGTGCGTGTTTACATTTTAACTTTTCACAATTAACACTCATACACATGTAGATATGATTTAAAATGTGACAAATATGATTAAAAATATTATAAGCAACTAGAAAATGCCCAGATCTTAACTTATTATACGAACACACGTTCAATAACACGTATTAGTCATTACTACTACTCAATTTGTGTTAAAAATCGCCGATCATTGTTTTTTTTTTATTGTAATGATGTGCGAAAACGATTATGCCAAACGTTTTTTTTTTTTCAATTTTGATTGTCTCGATTAATTTAGGTATATGTCGAATGTCTGAAATCTATACTTGAAAATTTAAATAAAATTGTTTTTAGCATTAAATACAATAAGCATTGTTTAAAATAATTATTTATACTTTTCTAGTGTAATTTTAATCGTTTTTAGGACATTCAATATAAAACGAGTCAACAGACAGGACGTGGATAGATACTTACCTCATTTATTGAATTTCGCGCCGAATTGTTTCTACATTTGAATTTAAATTCGGAACGTTGTTCAAAATTATTTTTAATTTATTGGACAATTATTTAATGTGGATTTTATTTTTGATAGTTTGCTACAGAATGCCTAGTATACATTTTTTAGGTAGGCAAGAAAATTTTGTTCGGGAATGATGTTAAATTAATTCTATAAATTAGGTAGGTATTCCGCAAACACTTTTAAATGACGTCTATATTTTTTGTTAGTTGTATGACTTTGGTAGGATTTTATTTTTGATAGTTTGCTACAGAATGCCTAGTATACATTTTTTAGGTAGGCAAGAAAATTTTGTTCGGGAATGATGTTAAATTAATTCTATAAATTAGGTAGGTATTCCGCAAACACTTTTAAATGACGTCTATATTTTTTGTTAGTTGTATGAGTTTGGTAGTATTTGTTTTTAATAGGATAATCTTACTCGAGTAATAGAAATTGCTTTTTTTTTGAGGTAGTTTCAAAATGAAATTTAAAAAACTGCCCAAGTGTATGTTGGACTACGCACAGTGAAGGGTTCCGTAATTGGGATGAATATTTACGCATAAACATTGCATAGTATCAATTTTATCGACTGCAAAAATAAGTTTGTGTTTCTCGAAAAAACTATAAAAAACAAAGTTAATTCTGCGGTTGTAACCGAAAATAAACTGTATCTCAAAAACTATTGACGTCAGAAGCAAAGTCACTTAGAAACATCTTTAACATTTTAATTATGAGATCCAACAATACACGCTTTATATGCATAGATTTTTTTCATCTCTCGGTTATATGTAGGTATGGAGAATGCCACCCCCACTATTATGTTTATCGTAATTTCACTACACCATTGTTTAACGGTGCTAAAAATACACCTTTTTTTAAATTTTCTTTATTTAAAATGGCTGTATGACATCCGGATACACGGACAGACGAACTTGACGAAATTAAGAGGTCCGTTTTTTTTACGGATTTTGATTATCAAGTTTACAATCGGCATGCAATTGATGTCTATGAGAATTGATCTACAATATTATTATTATTTGGAATAGCCGCCATCTTAAAATCCAGAATTTCCATCTAATTCGATATGAGCACTATCTCCCGAAAATGACAGTCATGACGAAAAATTTTCAAATAGTGTTAAAAACTGCCACTTGCTCACTTCAGATGGCGCTGATCTCCAGCGTCTTATAATTTGACAGCTAACTATACATTTTTGATTCGAATGCTAAAAGTTGATGTAAATTCTTGAATTTCATGACTGAATTCAAAACACCCCGTCGAGTCAACTGATGTGTCACGTGTCAAAATCTTGGTCCTTAATGTTAGGCCGTAGTGAATTCATTTCATTCATTCTCTGATCTCGAAAAACGTTGTTACAAACCTCAGGTTGGTATGATCAAGGTAGTTTGTAGGTTGGTACTGTGCTTGAGACGTTTTTGAATTGATAGATCGTATGACTATTGTTTTAGGGACTATTGTCGTTTAATATAGTAAATAGTTAAGGAACTTTGTTCCTGACGGGGCTCCCCGACTGCACAAGTTTTTTTAAATAATAATACTTACCGCGCCGGCTCAGCGACCTGACATCATTGCGGACAATTGTAACAATTGTTACGAAAGAAATACCTACATTCTTACACAATATTGCTACGCATATTTGCAAAAAGAATTTTATAGATCACGTTTGATTGACAAATAATAATCATTTCTTTACAAAAAGTAATGATATCCCATCAAAAACATAAATGTGAAAATGGCAGCCAAGTTCAATAAATATGGTTGTCGACTTCGCCGACAAAAGAATTGAGATCTAAATGGGTGCCAAGTTCTGTAGATAATCCTGAAATTTATTTATAAGAACATGCAACTTTCTAAAATAAAATTAAAACACAAATTCTTGTTTTTTCTGCTATAACAATGTATGCTATTTAAAAATATAACTTCTTAAATTTGAACAGTCGAATTATTTACACAAAGCACTTAGGATAAATTGAAGCTCAAGATTTGACTTGGCTAGTTTTTACCAGCAAGCTGACATTTTAGAGGAGGAAGATATTTCGACCTTACAGTTACAATAAGAAACAGTATCTTGCGCATAATATAAATATATAAATATGCCTAGGCAGACAGTCAAAGCTGTAAACAGTTATAATAAGAAACAGTAACTTGCGCATAACATAAAGAACAAAGATATCATCACTTAATTTTATTTATTGGACTCACCAACAATTGAGTACACCGATACAAAGATATGAGATACATCCAATAAACTTATAGACTAGTGTACCAATTTCTTACAGGTCACATCATGAATGACTTATTTGATGTTGAGTGCCTACTTAAAATTAAATAATAATAATTAAATATGCCTAGGTAGACAGTCAAAGCTGTAAAGTCGATGAAAAAATAGCGTCCAACTGTTAGCCGCTTAATGCACGCACACTAGTAAAATTACAGTATAATGACGTGGCGCGAGTGTAAGACGTAGCTGTAACGCACACCGGCATAAAAAAGTTACCCTGTTTGTTTTAGTTCTTTTGCACCACGACACTGTAGACAAATATAAAATCAAATATAAAGTTGTAAGATAATTTGTATGTAAAAACTAGCCAAGTCAAATCTTGAGCTTCAATTTATCCTAAGTGCTTTGTGTAAATAATTCGACTGTTCAAATTTAAGAAGTTATATTTTTAAATAGCAAACATTGTTATAGCAGAAAAAACAAGAATTTGTGTTTTAATTTTATTTTAGAAAGTTGCATGTTCTTATAAATAAATTTCAGGATTATCTACAGAACTTGGCACCCACTTAGATCTCAATTCTTTTGTCGGCGAAGTCGACAACCATATTTATTGAACTTGGCTGCCATTTTCACATTTATGTTTTTGATGGGATTAATTATATTTCAGATCGCCGTTCATAAAATTAGAATCAAGACTTCGCTTAACAGGTAAGCTCGTTTGATTTCCAATTTTATCCCACGACACTATAATCATTTTATTCTTTTCTATTGTTTTTTCTGCCCGGCGTTCTCGCTCGCTCTCTTTCTTTCTCTTTAAATTAGAAGAAGATAGCCGCAAGTAATTACGTGGTAGTATTAACTGTGGGTGGACTTTACGCAGAGGGCATAAAGTGGCCTGCGCACACAATATAACTACACGTTCTGGGTGTTGATGGGGCTGCCGCGTTTTTGTAGCGCGTCCGGCTTGTTTGCCGACGGGAACATTTATAGTTTTTCGGCCATGATGCGCAAGAGATGCGCATCTCTGCTACGCCGTGTTCGCGGCAGTCCCAACACCATTCTTAGAGCGTTGGCTGATCGGTGGGACTCTCCGATCTTGAGGCAGTTGATACGACTACACGCAGTCAAGTAGGCATTTCCCGGGATCGGTGTGTCTCACGCAGCTTCAGAATAAATTTGACTAACACTAGTTTTTTAATAAGTTTACATTGTAACTAACAAATATGGAAGTGATTCTGAAGTACCTAAACGTTTTTTATTTATTTATTAACACTTTTTAGCGTGACGATTTCTGAAAGTTAACATAACTTTAAGCTTGACGCTCTCCTAATTCTACGATAAGCGATATTAAAAAGCAAAATATTGGAATTATACAATCGACTGAGCATCTGTCTGGAGATTATAATAACCTAAAAAAAACAGCTTGAATTAATCGAAAAGGAAAAACGAGATAATTTACAATACACTTACACTCTCGAGACTAGAATTGAAAACCTTGAAAATGCGCAAAGAATCTCCAGCATAGAGATAAGAAATATTCCTCCTAGAAAAGGAGAAACGAAAGATGACCTTGTTCAGTTAATGAATACAGTCGGACGAGCCATAAATGTAACTATTCAAAATAGTGACATAAAAGATGTCTTCCGAATTAATACAAAAACCGAAGGAAACAAACCTTATTATCTTGGACTTTTTGGAACACACAAAACTTTAACAAGCACCATAAAGAAAATAAATTGAATACATCACATCTGTATATCCATGGCTCCAATATACCAATTTTCATAGCTGAAAATCTAACGAGCAAAGGCAAATGGGATTTTTTCTTAGCGCATGACTTTGTAGTGTTGGGTCGCCCACAACAAAATATTCATTCGGAAAAATTAAGGAGATAATCGTATTCGTATTAATTCTCGTGTTTTAATACCTAATTATTTACAGTTGCATACAAGACTTTATCTACATCCATGACATGAATCCTCTATAAAAGGTCAGCTATCGGATGTTTGTTGTACAATATTGTTTTCTCGACTTTTCTGGTAATAATTGGTTAGAAATGTCCTTTGCTGCATTAGAAATATCGGGTGGTTTGTTATCAAAGCTTCACTCATTTTTGTAAACAACTAAGTAATAGGTACAATTTTGCAATTCTAACAACGAACAAAAATGGCGGGATACGACGTGAATTCGAATAACCTATAAGTTTTTTTTTATTACGGCGCTGTGGTAGTGAAACGCGCGTGCATGACAGTGTTCTTTTTTTCGAAATTCGTGTTGCTTATTTATTGAAATTTAGTACAACATTATAACACTCATTTGGATGATATTATGATTACTATGACACTGGCTGTTTTAATGGCAATAAGCTAACTATTTCAGAAGCTTTTATTGAGGTCAGTAGCGGCGTTAGGGTAGGGCGCGGTTGGGCGACCGCCCAGGGCGCCGGATATGAAAGAGCGCCGCGGGCGCTCCTTTATATCCCCTCACTCAGTACCGGCCTTAGGGTAGGGCGGGCATGGACACCTGCCCAAGGCGCCAGGCATGAAGGGGTGCCCAACGCAAACCACAGGCCTTTTATTTCTCTAACTTTTCTGTTATTCAAATCTTTTTTTTACCCGACTGACAGCAAAGACAGAGTTGATTTTCTAACTTTTCTAAACGGGTCGACAAAGTTTAGGTACTTTTTTATATGAATGGGCCAAAGAAAAGACGAAGCGGGGTGTTCAAAAATTTTGAGCTTGCTTTTGCACCCTGCGTTCTCTGTAGTCTGAATTCTCAAACTTTTCTGCATAAAAGAAATCCTAAGTTTTCCGTGCGAGGTGCTGATATTTTTGAGCTCGCTTCGCTCGCTTTAGCATCCTGCATTTTCCTATTCCTCAAACTAGAACCAAAGCTAAAATTTTCGTCCTCTACTCTCCATGAGTAGTGGGGCGCCACAGAAATCTCGCCCGGAGCGCCGGTATTGCCAAAACCGGCACTAAAATATATGTATTAGCAGTCAATCAAAATGCCTTTTATTGTGTTTCACAATTTTCGATTTTTTTTATATAACTCACCTCAATATACTCATTCAAATTCACACAAACAAACACACACATATTATAAACAAACACAGACTTTTATCTTGTTAGATTAAATGTAATAATTTTTGTAAAGATTTTATGTGTGAGACGTAGTGTCACTCGATGGTTGTTAGAATACATACATTGGTAATTTAAATTGCACTCAAAAATATTTTGTTTTGAAAAATGGATGACTTTAACGTGATACTAAATAATGAATTGGATTCTGTTACTGCAGCTCTATCCGCCACTTTTAACATTGATGACTGCCACTCTTTGTTCAAAAATTCTTCCAATACCCTAAAAATATTGACCCCAAATATACGTAGTATTAATTGCAACACTCCCAACTTTCAAACATTACTTGCAAGGTCAAAAGTTGATTGGGATATTATTGTACTAACTGAATGCTGGTAGCAGCGAAATCCTACCGTTCCCGAAGATTCTGCAAGCGTTCTCCGACAGTCATTTCTCCTTTGGACTGATCACCGACAGGACGTTGCGTTTTAGAGAGATTCGTCAATAGAACGTTTCACCTACGGATGTTTCGCCGACAGAATGGTTCGCATTTGTTTGTTTCGACGACAGGACTTTTCAGCTATGGAATATTCGCCGTCAGATCGTTTTGTTTACGATTGTTTCGACATGTCTTTTTCACTATTTAACTACAAAGCCACCAAAAAGCTACTAGCTTGCTACAAAGACATGAAGAAAGAAGATGTTTTAATGTAAGACCGCCTTTACTTTTAATGAATGGTATTTATCTATTACCTACCCATATTCTTCTACTTTGTTATTGCAAACATTGGGGAAATATAAAACAAAAGATTAAAGAAACGTATTTATTTATTTATATTATAAAGTGGAGATTACAAAATGATTAAAAAAAAAATATTCAATTTATAGTTTTATTATAAGTAGTTAAGTAGGTACCTATACCTAGGTTTAAAAAATATAAAATTATTTAGTCAGGTGACAAATATCTGCCCATCCCTTTAAATATGATTTTAAGTCCTTTTTATTGTTTTCAGATGAATGTGTCTCAATCCTTTTCCTATAATAATCTGTACCTCCACGCTTTCGCTTAGACATAGGTTCTGCGGATTTTATTCTTTCAATAATGTTCTCTGTATTCTTTTGCTTCTTTTTAAACTCTGAGATAGTTTTAAATATGTTCCACTTCTGTCGATTTAGTAGTGTGTTCCATGTATTATGCCACGATTCAAGGGCGTTCTGTGATAAAGGAACATATGATAATGTACTATCATGTACTGACCACAGAGTAGGTGGAAGTTGCGGTGGAAGTCGTTTCATTGACATTATAGAGCTAACTATGATTTGATTTGATTTGAACTGATTTTGTAATTCTCATTGATCCGTTGATATAATATTATTCGAATAACAATAGACCTTACTGAAGATTCGTTAGTTAAATATAATAATAGTAGTTATAAAATAAGTCAAAATAAAATTAAGAAATATGCAAAGCTAAATAAAATCATTAATAAATGCAATAAATTTAGAAAACAACAAAAACACAATTCCAATAATATTAAACTAAGGAAAGAACGTGGTTTTCTTATAAATAAATTAAATAACTATCAAATTAAATTAGAAGACAGTAAGAACATTTATGAGTTTGACACTCAACAGTTACAGTCTGAAATTCAGGTACTAGAAGCGTCACTACAGTCACTCTATACTAAGTATTTGAGGTCTGAAAGACACATTCAGGAGCACATCCTTGCTGCAAATGAGTTAGTGGAAATGTGCAACTCTAATGTAGATAAAGTGGACCTGCTGACTCCCAGCAACCCTCAATCTTCATTGCATAGGATATCCAATCTTGGCACTCTCCAACCTGAGGCAACGGAGGGCCCGTACCAGTCAGGAAGTGCTCAGATCACTATTCCAAATAAAGATTTACCAGAAATTGAACAAGGTCCATTGCAAGTAGTTCAGACAGAAGCTAGTTCTGTTCTCCCCTTTGTAATAGTAAAGTTTGTTACTGCTCCATTATGTTTTCTGATAGTTTTGGAAAAGGGTTAGGAAAATTACTTAGCGACAACCTGAGTCATTCTTCTCAAAACTATTGTAGGTAGGCCTCAGAATTCCTACAAACAAATAATGTCTTCAATAACTAGGAAGGAATATGATCCTAATGCCATTATCACTGTATTAATAGGTAATAGTTGTAATGTTAAAAAAGATGATATTACTGATAGTATCACCGAACTATTGAAGTTAAATTGTAAGAAAATAATTTTGTGTGCTTTTCCATATTTTGAGCACTTGTCAAACAGACAAAACAACTACATTCACATGTTAAATAATTACATGCATTTTTTAGTTAGTCACCATAGTGACAAGTTTATATTTTTTGACACCAACATTTTTGTTGATAAGCTCAGGTCGACTAGGGATACTGTGTATCTGCCCATTAGTTTTAGACGTCAAATAGCTAGGCTATTAGCTTTTAATATTAACCCAGACATAATTAGTATGTCGAAGTCATATAGAATTAGTACCACAATTAGTACTAGTACCTACTAATGTTAAGGTGGTTAGCACTAATAGTTTAAACTAGTTTGTAAGACAACAGAAGGTACCAATAACAGTATGATTAAACTTGATAACAAAAAGGTATTTTCTAGCACTAACATAGTTAACTGTACAAAAGGGGCTAAGCAGAAATCTTTGAAATTATTACATCAAAATATTCAAGGTTTTTCTTCCAAACAATTGGAAATTGAATTGTTTTTAGAAAAAACAATGTTTGACATTATATGTTTAACTGAGCATTGGTTAAAAGATTATGAAATGTTAATTAACTATGAGGCCAGTTGTTTTAACCGAAAATCAATGCTGCGTGGTGGTTCATCAATCTTAATTAAAAGTTGTATTAGGTAAATCAAAAACCCGTAATGACATAGTTGAACTATCGGTTGAACATAGCATTGAACTGTCTTGTGTTGAGCTAGATAAGCATGTAATAGTGTGCGTTTATAGACCCCCAAATTATCAAAACTACTCTATGTTTGAGTCAGTAATGGAAGATGTTTTGGCAAAACTTGCAACTTGTAATAAATCAGTAATTATCTGTGGTGACTTTAACATTAATATTTTAGAAAATAATTCAATAATCGGTAGATTTTTAAATTTGTTCAAATCATTCAATCTGTCACATGTGTTTGTGGAACCGACCCGAATAACTACATCTACTGCTACATGTATTGATAATGTGTTTTGTTGCTGTGACTATTTAGATAAAGCCATAGTTAATTATCTCCCTTCGGATCACAGTGGTCAATCCGTAACTTTTGAGTCTAACATACCATTACAAAAAGTGAAGATACAATTCAGACCAATAACAGCTGTTAATTTAAATAAATGTAAAGAAAATCACGACACTGGTGTACTTGTGTCGTCGCTCTTCTTAAATTTGAATTTGCCGCGTTATCAATTCATGTCACCACAGACGTAGAAATGACTGACACTTGACAGTAGTAGTGACACTGACATTTCTCAATACACACATTCAATGGAAGACTACAGTGTTAACGAATAAATAAAAGCTTATCCAAAAGAAATAACAAGACCAGAAATAAAGGCTTTAAATGTTGTTTCTTTTGTTTTTACAGGTAAATAAAATTAAATCATTAATAGATGATGTAATTCGATGTTGTGGGAACATGCTATAAATAAAACTTTTGTTTTTACAGAGAAACGCAATTACGTCTTTGTTTAATTATACCCAAATATTGAAGTAAAAGGAATAAATATCATTATAAAACAACATTTTTGCACGTATTTCAAGAAACATGGAAAAGTTGAGGTTTGATTTCGTTGTGAAACCAGCAGCAGATGGAAAATCAAACATAATGTGCATAACCTCAATTGCAACACCTCATGGACAGATCTTTGGAATACCAACCGAATATCAACCTGCAAATTTACACCAAACAATAACAAATTCTCCCAACTTTGCCAAGGTAAAAAAATCATTAAATAAAAGACATCAAACCAGAAAAATATGGATAACTTTAACGGATGAAATATCCAAAACATATTTGGACGCAGAAGAGAACTTGCAGTTCAATGATTTATACCTTGAAGAAATTTTTGAAAAAACTGCTGCTGCTGAATCTGTACCGACTGGCTCAAATCAAACATTAGAAAAATTATTGGAAAAGTTACTTGAAGAAAAACAAAAAACATCAGAAACTCAAAATTTAGGGAAAATAGCAAAGGAATTCATGATTGAGAAATTCACTGGAAGAAACTCAAATGCTTACCAGTGGATTAAGGATTTCAATAAAGAATGTGAACGTTTCCAAATTAATGAAGATAGAAAGAAAATTGAAATTTTAAAAAACTTTTTGGAACATTCCAGTGTAGATTGGTACAGCTGCATGCTAATGAAACTTACAGTGGAATCAGAATGGAACAAATGGGAGAAAAACTTTTGTGAGACGTTTGCGAACAAAGGATGGTCTCCCATTAGATATGCTCTTACCTTTAAATATCAAGCAGGTTCCTTGCTTGAGTATGCATTGAAAAAAGAAAAATTATTACTGGAAGTAAGGAAGACAATTGATACTGGGACACTTATAGACCTTATAGCAGCGGGATTACCAAACAAAGTGGCAGATAAAATTGACAGAGAAACTTTACAAGGAACGGAAGATCTCTACAATGACATTGGAAAATTGGAACATTTTGTTGAGAAGAATAAATATGAAAAAAAACTTTACAGAACTTCTGAAAACAAAATTAAAAAAAATGAAGAAAAGAAGCCATGTCAGATCTGTGCTAATGAGAAAAAAGGGAAACGTTATCATCCAGAGGAAGATTGCTGGTTTAAAGGGAAAAATCAAAAAGCAGTTGTGAAAACAATAAATAACTCGGAATTGGAAATAGAACTAAATGAGAAGAATCCAAAAAACTAGAAGTGCCACCATTAATAAAAATAAATTTACTATTAAATGACACTTTAAATGTTTCAGGAATTTATGACTCAGGCTCAAATGTGTCATTAATAAATGTTAAACTATTGAAGATACAACAAAAAAATACAAGTGCTATGCAAATGGTAAACTTAAAGACTATTAATGGTGTGAAGAAAACAAAAGGTATGGTAACACTAAAAATAAAAATCTACAATATTGAAAGAATAATGAATATTTTTGTTGTAGACAATGAAAACTTTAATTACGACTTTCTCATTGGTTTAGATTGTATAAAAAAATTTAAACTAATACAAAATGAAGAATTAAAAATCATACAGTGTAACAAGCCAATAGAAAATAAAATAACCACAATTGAAGAGTATTCCAATAATAAAAACCTACCCAAAAACGAAATAACAAATGTCAAAATTCCTGATGCACTAGGTGACAAAAATGAAGAGGAAAGATTTTTAAACTCAAAGGTATTAAAACAAGGAAGTCAACACATTAACAAATGTGAAATAAACTTCAATGAACATATAAAGTCAGACAAATTTAAAATATTAGTAAACCATCTAGATTTATATCAACAATTAGAAATTGAAAAGTTGTTAGAAAAAAACAAACCGGTTTTTGCTAAAGACAAATATGACATTGGCACTGTACGAGATTATGAAGCTCATATAGACTTGATGATAGATAAATACTGTTACAAACGCCCATACAGATGCACAGCCGAAGATAGAAGAGAAATAGAAAAACAAATATCAAAACTATTACATAAGAATTTGATTGAAGAATCATACAGCCCATTTGCTGCTCCAGTTACTCTGGCATATAAAAAAGAAGATGAAAAAAAATCAAGGTTATGTATAGATTTCAGAGAATTAAACAAAATTGTCATCCCTCAATCACAACCATTTCCATTGATAGAGGACTTAATGGTAAAAACTGTAAACTGCAAATATTTTTCAACTTTGGACATAAATTCAGCATTTTGGTCAATACCTTTAAAAATCCAAGATAGGCACAAAACTGCTTTTGTTACACAGGAAGGCCATTTTCAATGGACTTGCCTCCCATTTGGATTAAAGACGGCTCCAGCAATTTTCCAAAGAATTTTGAGCAACATCATAAGAAAATACAAACTCACTAGTTTTGCAGTAAATTTCATAGATGACATCATAATATTTTCAAAAACTTTTGAAGAACATATAGTACATTTATCAAGACTACTGGAGGCAATACAAACAGAAGGTTTTAGACTAAAATTTTCGAAATGTAGTTTTGCAAATACATATGCCAAATATTTAGGTCACATAATAGAAAACAATTCTATCAGGCCACTGAAAGATTATTTAACTGCTGTCAATAATTTTCCAGTTCCAGAAACAAAAAAAAATGTACGTCAATTCTTAGGAAAAATTAACTTTCACCATAAGTTCGTACCACACAGTGCAGTTATCCTGGACCCATTACACAATTTATTGAGGAAAGATGTGAAATTCATCTGGTCCGCAGAATGTCAGGAATCATTTGATAAAATAAAAGCATTACTATGTTCAAAACCAATTCTGAAAATCTTTGATCCAGAACTACCAATAAACATTTATACGGATGCTAGTATCAAAGGAGTGGGGGCAGTGTTAAAACAAAAAGATCAAAACGGACATTGTAACCCAGTTGCTTATTTTTCAAAAAAACTAACTGAACCACAAAAGAAGAAAAAAGCAATTTATCTAGAATGTCTGGCTATAAAAGAAGCAGTGAAATACTGGCAGCACTGGCTAATGGGAAAAGAATTTATAGTATACTCAGATCATAAACCCTTAGAAAATATGAACATCAAGGCTAGACCAGATGAAGAACTAGGTGATTTGACGTATTATTTATCCCAATATAATTTTAAAATAAGATATAACCCAGGAAAATTAAATCAAGAAGCGGACTGCTTAAGCAGAAATCCAGTTTTAGAACCTCATGACAATACTGATGATTTTTTAAAAGTAGTAAATTTAATAAACCTCGAAGATATCAAAAAAGACCAAGACACAAATCAAGAACTACAAAATGGGAAAACCAAACTTACATTGGAAAATGAAATTTACTATAAAAAGAATAAAATAAGGAAAAAAATTATACTATCAGAAGAATTCAGCAAATCGCTAATAAAAAATGTTCATTATCCCTTCAACTGTCATTAACGAGACACAATAGAATTTTAATTGTTATCCGCCTTTATAAGGCTGCTTAACTGGTGATGAGTTATACTTACTGTCACATTGGAATAACCCAGATGACAAATAAAATAACACCATTTTACACAGCAAAGAATATCATTGCAAACATTAAACAAATTTGTGAAGAGTGTGAAATTTGTATAAAAAACAAGTCAAGAAGGAAGCCAAAATACGGCTTAATGTCACATTTGGGCCCAGCAACACGACCATTTGAAATTGTATCAATTGATACCATTGGAGGCTTCGGAGGATCACGGTCAACAAAAAAGTACTTACATCTTCTAGTTGACCATTTTACAAGATATGCTTATATTTACACATCAAGAAATCAAAATTCAAAAGATTTTATAAAAATAACACAAAATGTAACACAAAGCTATAATATTGATATGGTATTAACGGACCAATACCCTGGCATTAATTCCAAAGAATATAAAGAATTTCTGAAGAAAAAGAACATAAAAATAGTTTTCACTGCGGTTGATGCACCATTTTCAAATGGCCTTAATGAAAGGCTAAATCAAACTTTAGTCAATAAAATAAGATGTAGAATAAATGAAAATGATAAGAAAATAGCATGGACAACTATTGCACAGAAATGTGTAGAAAAATATAATGAAACAGAGCACACAGTCACGAAGTTTGCTCCTAAATACCTTTTGGAAGGCGAAAATGTAAACATTCTACCATTTGAATTAAAAACAAGATGCTCAAAAGAAGATCTGAAAAGAGATAGAAAACTAGCCTATAAAAACACAATAAAATCTCACAATTATAATAAAAAAAAATACGACCAGCACAGGGAAGAATATAAATTAAAAGAGGGAGACCGAGTCTACGTAGAAAATGGAAATCGATTAAACAGAAAGAAAATGGATGAATTAAGGATTGGACCGTACAGAATTCTGAAGAAGATTTCAAATACCATCTATGAAGTTGACACCGGACATAAGAAAACTGAATCAAACCTCTACCACATTACAAAACTATCTCCAGTGTTGGTTGGTAAATGAACAATCGCTTGAGATTGTTTCTCTCCAAAGGGGGAGATGTAAAGAAAATCACGACACTGGTGTACTTGTGTCGTCGCTCTTCTTAAATTTGAATTTGCCGCGTTATCAATTCATGTCACCACAGACGTAGAAATGACTGACACTTGACAGTAGTAGTGACACTGACATTTCTCAATACACACATTCAATGGAAGACTACAGTGTTAACGAATAAATAAAAGCTTATCCAAAAGAAATAACAAGACCAGAAATAAAGGCTTTAAATGTTGTTTCTTTTGTTTTTACAGGTAAATAAAATTAAATCATTAATAGATGATGTAATTCGATGTTGTGGGAACATGCTATAAATAAAACTTTTGTTTTTACAGAGAAACGCAATTACGTCTTTGTTTAATTATACCCAAATATTGAAGTAAAAGGAATAAATATCATTATATAAATATAATAGCACTTTAGTTTGTAAGTTAAGTAATCAGGTCCTTACAATGAACAATGTTAATATTTTGTATAAAGAATTCTTTTCGTTAGTCCAATCCGAGTTCAATAATTGTTTTAAGAAGAACACTAAAACTATCAGCCCTAAGTTTTTATTTAGTGACTGGGCAACTACAGGACTCAGGAAAAGTAGGGATACACTTTTCGAGCTGTATGGCCTTAAGCCTTATATTAACACGGAAACTTTTAATAAGTATGTTGCTACTTACTCTAGAACTTTTAAGAACACTTGTAAAGCAGCTAAAGCCTTATACATTAGCAACAAGGTTAAATCAGCAGACAATAAAATACAGACAGTTTGGAAAATTATCAATAATGAAACGAACAGAAACAAAAAGCATAATTCTGATTATACACTGAAGAAGTCATGTGGTGGTCTCATTTGCGATAGCAAAGAAGTTGCTCAAGAATTTGTAAATTTCTTTACCAGTATTCCACTTAAAACTACTGAAACCTTAAATTCCTCGCCCTCGCTCTCTTTTGATTTATTAGGGCCAACGTTTCAGCATAAATAATATTTTGTAACCTAGCTATAGGTAATATTTTAAGCTACTCGTGTCGTCTCAACTTGGTGTTAACCTGTAAACGCTTACTGTATTACCTGGACAATAAACTATTTCTATTTCTATGCCCGATTGAATTTAACTTTAAGCATATTAACCCCATAACAGTAATAAAAGCTTTAAAAAAAATCAAGATCAAATTGACCGAAGATCTTTGGGGGATGTCCATTAAAGTCTGTACCTCCAGGGTCTCCCTTGTTTTACCGAAAAGAAATTGCCAAATTATCACTTCCCAAACAAATTTTCGCATAATTTCATTTGCCAAATTATTACTTACCAAAAAATCTCTTTACAAATAATTGTTACGAAAACCTATGTTTGGCAAGTGAACGTTTGAACAATAACTTGTTCACCAACTAGTACTTTTACCATTTTTTATCTAGTCAAATATTTCAGTTGGTATAACATATTTTACGCAAAATTAAATAAGCCAAATATTTTTTCTCTCGATAGCCTCCTAAAAATAATCTCTTTTTTCCATATTTTTTTCTATATAATCTAGTCGTTTCTGGCACTCGCCGGCCGTTGCCGCGGCACCGCTCGCTTCGCTCGCTCGGCTCGTGCGTAGGTGGTCACAGTTTTAACCTAACCTAACCTAACCATTTTTTTTTAAATTAATAACCTACTGTAACTAGTTCCATAAATAACCTAATGTCTAGTAACCATAAATTTGACTTGTTTCAGACAAATTCAAGCACATAAGCTTACAAAGAAATACGCAAATGACATCAAATTTAACAAACAAATTCCCAAAAAAATCTTATTTTTCCTTTATATTTTTTGTCATAACAAATCATTTGACTAAACGTTTATTGTCTAAATATTGTTTGCTGTAATAAATCATTTGATTAAAGACCAAAAGCCTTAGTGACATTATCCTTGGTAACAATCTGCCAAGTAAACATTTGACCAAATGAAAATGTGCGTACTAAAATTATTCCAAATATTACATTGGTATAAAAAAAGGTTGCTAAAATTTGTTTGGGTAATGAAAATTTGGCAAAATCTTTTCGGCAAAACGGCAGGATCCCGTACCTCCATAATTGAGACCATAGCACCTTACTTAGCTTTAATATTTAATTTGTGTGTGAATCAAGGAGTCTTCCCGGATTTAATGAAATACAGTAAGGTAATATCACTTTTCAAATCCGGGGACAGTAAAGACACCAATAATTATAGACCCGTATCCGTGTTGCCGGTATTCAGCAAGGTGTTTGAAAAGGTAATGCTTAATCAAATGCTCAATCATTTTAACATAAATAAAATCCTTCACGATCAACAGTATGGTTTCACCAAAGGACGTTGTACGACCGACGCCGGTGTAACCCTATTAAGACACATTTTTAACGCGTGGGAAGAGGTTCAAGACGCCATAGGGATCTTTAGTGACCTCTCCAAAGCATTTGATTGCGTCGATCACGAAACCTTACTCTTGAAACTTGAGCATTACGGACTTGGAAAACTTGCACTCAATTTAGTAAAATCTTATGATAGACAACAGCAAGTTCAAATAAACGGTATCAATTCACTAGGTTTAAAAAAAAATAGGTGTGCCACAAGGCTCGATATTGGGTCCATTCCTCTTCTTAGTGTATATAAATGATCTACTCCATTTATTAAAAAATCAACCACAAATGGTGTTATTTGCTGACGATACTTCTTTAATTTTTAAGGTAGATAGACGTGCTACAAATTTTAACGACGTAAATAACGCCCTACTGCAGGTCCAAAATTGGTTCACTGCTAATAATTTAGTACAAATATAGTAAAATTTTCTTTACCAAATGTCAAAAGTAGTGATTGTGAGATAGTATTGAATCAAGAGAAACTAGAATTCGTCGATAAAACTGTTTTCCTAGGGATCACGTTCGACTCAAGGCTGCAATGGGGTCCTCATTTAACATCTCTTGCAGGACGGCTAAGTTCAGCAGCATATGCTGTCAGAAAAATCCGTCAATTTACTGATGTAGATACCGCGAGGCTAGTCTATTTTAGCTACTTTCATAGTATTATGTCTTACGGTATTTTACTGTGGGGACGGGCTGCAGACATCGAGTCTATTTTTATTCTGCAGAGAAGAGCGATCAGAGCCATATATTATCTCCGCAGGCGCGATTCTCTAAGGAAACTGTTTAAGGATATTAACATCATGACGGTACCTTGTCAATATATCTATGAAAACATCATGTACGTAAGAAAGAATTTACATATTTTTAGCAAAAGAGGTGATAGACATAATTATAGTACAAGAAATAGGGACCTATTAGTTCAACCAGGTTTCAGACTGGCTAAAGTAGATTCATCTTTCATGGGATACTGTTTAAAATGTTACAATAAAATTCCTCCCCACATACTTCAACTGAATGAGACGAAATTCAAATCTTGAATAAAACGCACACTATGCATATTATACGTTGGGGGATTACATCGCTGATAAAAATGCTTGGCTCAATGCTGGTCCTGCTCCACAACTAATTGATTAACATTTGCAAATACTGTTGGAGCTGCTGAAGATTGTAGGACTATCTTTGCATTGTATAAACTCAATCTCCATTGTATTATATAATTGCATAGCATAGGTGTGAGTACTATGTACTAAAGAGTTACCATTTACCGGGTAATATGTCTTGCATTGACTTGAATGTGGCCTGGCGGCTGTGAGTATGTCATGCTCACTCAAATGTTTCGCTAATGGTGGCGCGTGTGTTGGATCATTTAGCTCCCTTCAAAATGGTTGAGCTGAATGGTGCTAATCCATGCGTCATGTTCGTGAACGGGCGCCGTCAGTTGGGACTGGTCATCTCTTAGCTGCCAGGGCTTATTTTTATTTTATTTTAATTTTTTGAATTGTTCTTTGTTTTATCTTTTTATTACGGACGCTTCTAACGTGCACGTCTTTCTCCATTGTTCTCACATGTATCATTTCAACATGAATTATGTAACCAATATTTTGTAACATTTTTTTATTTAAAAGAGTGTCCGTGGAGTTTCTTGCCCGTTCTTCTCCATAGGTACCTACTACGCTTTGGAATGGGCAATTAGCTTCATACCTATTTCTGACTGACCGATTCCTTGACAATTCAAAAGTGCCTGTAAATGGTTTAATTGAAATAAATGCTTTGAGTTTGAGTTTTGAGTTTGAACCACGTTATTACATCAATTGCTTCATCCGGTATAATTTCGTCTTTTACTATAGCAAAGGCTTCAATCATTTCACTTGGCTCTAGAAATGCCAGTGCACCGATATGCCGCATCTTATGAGCGAAATCTAGCTACGAAATACAGTAATGATGCATTACTGTATTTCGTAGCTAGACCAGCTTTATATAGGTATATTCTGATTTAAGTGGAAAAAAAAGAGTTTGTTTAAACAATTGGGAAATGTTTTTATGATGGCTTTCATTGCCAAAACTGTAAAATCGGTGAGGATAATGTCCGGATTTAAATGTACATTCAATTTATTAAATATCACGCATTTAACAATTTCTAAAAAAATTGAATAAGATTTTACTGACTTGTAAGAAAGCAAACCGTACACTAGAAGAACTATTTTATGCCTGGAGTGTGGTGCGCCAACCATTGCATGTATTGTATAGATCTGACGGAATGGACGCGGGCAACAAGCTAAGGTCCCGTCCATCATCCAAAACTTCGCTTCGTTCGGCAATTTCAAATTATCCATAATGGAAAATACTATTACGCACTCATTATCATCAATATAGTGCCCGATCAGAAATTGTTCACCACAGTCAATGCTCATTAATTCTTCGGGAATCACGACACTGTCAATATCCTTTGGAATCTGTGGAAGTTTTTTAATTCTCTCTCTGAATAATTTTCCTCATAGCATCTTTATTGGGCATATGGGGAGCACTGGTACCATTTGGATGCACCGCTGTACAATTTGTGCAGGTGAATCCACCGATTGATTAGCTTTATCTTTCAAATTAGCCTATAACTTCATTTCAATACGTTTTTCAGGGTTGGGTAAAAGCATATGATCACGATTTTGGGGCAGGACAATGTGTTGATTGTTGGTTGTAAGCAAAGAAGTAATAGATACATTACACCGAGTATTATCTTTTTTCGTACATCTCCAGTAGTGTTATTATCACGCCTCTTATTCTTCATAAATTAACACATCTTTACCACGTTTCGACTTCACAATTTCACATTCATTCATTTTAAAACACAATCGTCAATGAGGATGCAGATCATACTGTAACCAATGAAGATAAAAGTAAAACAAATAATCATGACTACCCACATTTTTGTCACATAATTTTTATTATACCTACTAAGTTAAGTATCAAGCGCCTCTTAAGTACTATATTACCTACTAGCAGGGGCGAAACGTCCATATAAGCCGATTCCTACCGGCTTCCCTTTGGAAATTCGGAACACAACCACTCTATCGTCATTGAATAATCAAACTATAAGTATTTGATACACCATAAAATTAAAATACCTATTACAAAACGCCTACATACATAAAAAATTGTCTTAATAACCCAACAACAAAACACTGCGCTAAAATAACTCGTAGGCGCGTCCGGCTTATGCTAAATTCAATTTCCTTACAAAAAATAAAGTCATCATGACGTCACTTTGGTCACGTGATACCGCGGTTTCTATGAGCCGGGTAAGCCGGTCTGTAGCGAGTTATTGTAGGCACAGAGTAGCAGAAACGTGCGCGCGGGAGCTAGAAGGAATTATTGCTATTGCACCACCTCTTTCTGGCGCACGCATTTGATTCGGTAGTTTTCGTTGAATTTCGTAATACTGGGTAGGAGTTCAGAGTTCGTAAACATTTCATTATTCGTATGACAATGTGTGGTTGCTTTATGACGTAATCGCATTAGAACCATATTAATTTGCTTTTTTTTCGCACAGTATTTATTGAATTCATTAGTTTATCATTACTAGTAGTATTAATATTTGTTTGTAGTCATAGGACAGTGATTAACATAGTGTTTTGAGTTTATTGGATGTGAAAATAAAGTACGTTGTAATTAGGTATTGGGGTAAGTAGATAGTTTAATAAGCTGAAATTACTTATTTAGAGTAGATTTGAAAATAATTAGTACGATCTTATTAGGATGGCGGCATTCATAGTTTTAGAATGTCGTTTGACAATTACTTTGTGAAGAAACATGCTTTTCAAGGTTAAGTTTTGAAAATACGTGCTCGCCCAGATGTGACTATAAATTACAAACGCCGCGATGGTTCGTTCAAACATTTTAATGTTTCCCTTTACGATAAATATCAATGAGTGACTGGCAGTCGTAAATTTAATAAAATGTATTGTTCCCGTGTTTACTTTTCATAGATTGTAGTTGTTTATAGAATATAGGGTTTTTTTTTTTTGCTGCTCCGGCTTACCTTCTCCATAACGTGAGCCTTCGCTACTGCCTACTAGCAATGTTACAAAAAGCAAGTTATTTCGAGAAACTTTTGTGTGTACTATAGATGTAGTAAAATTGGCTTAAAAATGTGTACTCAGTTGTAATTAACTCATTTTATACTATGAATAAATAAAACACTTCTTTAATCTTTTGTTTTATATTTCCCCAATGTTTGCAATAACAAAGTAGAAGAATATGGGTAGGTAATAGATAAATACCATTCATTAAAAGTAAAGGCGGTCTTACATTAAAACATCTTCTTTCTTCATGTCTTTGTAGCAAGCTAGTAGCTTTTTGGTGGCTTTGTAGTTAAATAGTGAAAAAGACATGTCGAAACAATCGTAAACAAAACGATCTGACGGCGAATATTCCATAGCTGAAAAGTCCTGTCATCGAAACAAACAAATGCGAACCATTCTGTCGGCGAAACATCCATAGGTGAAACGTTCTATTGACGAATCTCTCTAAAACGAAACGTCCTGTCGGTGATCAGTCCAAAGGAGAAACGACTGTCGGAGAACGCTTGCAGAATCGTTCCCGAATTCGATGGTTATGTTTTATTCACTAGGTACAGTACCGACCAAAAGTCTATAAGCAATCTCACAAAGCAATAGACTGACGCTTCGGTTTGACTTACGACCTTCTTCTATAAGTTGTTACAATACTGTAGACACGCACATTACACACACACACTCACTTTGTCTGCAACCAATGACTAGTTCGATAACCATCATTCGTTTTTTGTTTCATTCGTCTTGTTCACATAAATATTAAAGTTTAGCAGGTAGACCACAGAAAACTAAGTAAATTATTGCGATTCCTGTGGGGTAGATGCAGTTTGTTACGAGTATTCAATTAATAGAACTTTTTGGTTCGTGGATAATATTGATGACGAGTATTTAGCGCAGTGTTGTGGTTATTATTTTCAAAAGCAGGCATAAAATATATTGAAGAGATCAGATCAGATCAGATCAGAGAATATTATTGCGCTGCGTAAAAGTGAAGTGAATATCTAATGAAACCGGACTAAGTGTGAGTGTTATCATTTATATATTTCATATTTTACTAAACATAAATCTTAATCAAGGGTATTGTTGATAGAACAGAGGTATTGTTGAGACAGAAGATGTCTTTAAAGTTTTAAATTCATTATGAGGTTTAATTCGATTAGTGAATAATAAATAATTAGGTGTGTAATAAAAACAATATTTTTCTTTGTTCTAGAGAAATACTGTGAGGGTTAAGAGATATGAGGAAGGGGCTTATTATCGAGTAGCAGCGACGTCAAATGGTGAATGAATATGAAACAAATGGTTTCATACCAACGAGATATTTTGCCGAATTATTAAAAACACGTCATTATGAACCGTTCGCCGTGTACTCTGAAGGCTTGCATCACTGAAGACCAGCGTTTTTGACCTTAAAATATTGACCGTACCAACTTAATAAACAACAGATTCGTTATTGCATGAATTTATGGTAACGAATTTTTTAAGCACGTTTCAATAGGGTGTTTGTCGTATTTCTTGCAGATAGACCGAAATTGTTTAATATTATTTTAGTAATATTATTATTTTAGGATTAAAATCTGAGGTTTAGTTTCAATCTTCTTTTCGTAAAGAAAATGAATACTTAAGCTATAACCTCAATACCAACCAATATTTACTAAAGCCAAATAAAATTTAATATAATTAAGATGAACAAACTGTCTATACTTAACCTTAAAATCAACAATTTTGTCAGTAGATTTTTTTACATTTTAAATAGTCTAATATTCTTATTTATTGCTTAATGACTTCGACCATGATCAAAGCTTTATATTTATGGTGAAAAAATCCATTTAAAATTTAAAACAAATTGCTCAAAATAATACAAATTGCTTCTAAGTTTCTAGACATCTACTTCACATATTATTCAGGTGAAGTAATGATAAATAATTGTAGCAGTTTGTTAACTATACTTAAGTAAAATAAATATAACGAATAAATATGATTTCTTTTTTATTATAACATATCACGCATTTTTTATTCTAAACCCTTATATTTATTTGCAATAACAACATTAATAAATAGGCAGGAATATTTAAAAATATTATTATTGCAAACAAAAATAATAATATTTGCAAAAACAGCACTGTGATTTACTAGATTAGAACCTTAGCCATCTTGAATCTAAGACCAACGCTTAACGCCTTCTGCTATCTGCACATATAATTTACTTTCGAATTTTAGCAATGCGATACACTGGCCAAGGTCACACGTATGATGCGTGCTAACAAAAGTGATGTAAATATAAGTGCGGCGCCCGCGAACCGTGACGATACGACAGTGTGTAGTGCAAAACTGCGTTCTCTGTAGTGTGTATACGGCACTCACACCACAGACGTCTGACTGTTTACACATACAAATGTACGGACTACACCGCGTGTTCACAGCAATACGACTCTTAGCGTGCTTATGCACTTTTGAGCGCTTACTGTACACGCAAAAATAAAACTCAAAATGAAGGTGTGGTCATTTACTACAAAAACAGAACAGTAGGTACAGTACTGATGAACCGGAAATAAAATTGTCAAATAAACACAAACACTGTAATCGTTGCTATCTATCGACCACCTAGTCATAAAAATATCGATATCTTTTTAATATCCCTCAACGATTGTCTAAGCGATCTCTCATCCTTTCAAAAAGATTATTAAAATATTATTAGTTAGTGATATTAATATTGACACTTCGATCAACAATACCAACTAGATATCGGGTCGGCGCGAAAAAAACGTCTCGGCAAATAACACCTCACTTGAAAGTTGAGCCCCTATTTTGTTTAGTTCGCTTCATACACAGCCAACATAACCAAGTTTCACAAAAAAGCAATTTAACGGCTGGAGTTTCTTACTTTCGGTAAGTACATCTATTCTATGTTACATTTTAAGCTTTAACTAACGAATAATATCAAATTTTGAACAAAATTACCAATTAAACCACCACTACAAATGTTTGGCCAAGGTTGGCCAATACACACGCAAACTTTTGTGTAACGGAACAGTAGATGTACGGAGTAGATTTGTATTGTATTTTTTTTAAAGTGAAATCTTTTGGCGCGTTGGACATTTTTGAGATGCGAAAAACAATTGAACTCGCGACACTGTTACAGTTACCGACACCTCATTAAAAGTGTTTCCTGCACAATAAAATTGTTCACATTTTCACTTCTGTCGGTGTTTAATCGTTAAACAATTTCATTTATTAATTGCACTGAACTGTACTTGTATTATTAAGATTGTAAAGATGATTATAAAAATGTGGAATTTAGTGATATTTTTATTTGTGACATCCAGCGACCTTGGCCAGACATTACATATTTTTTAAAAACTGGCCAAGTGCGTGTCGGACCACGCACAATGAAGGGTTCCGTAGTTGAGATGAATTTATCCCAAATACCAACTTAACAACGTAAATTGAAAAACATGTTCTCCCATACATTCCAACTGCAAATGTAAGTTTGTACGCACAATATTGAGAGATTTACCATAATTGTTTTAAGACTATAGGCTTCTTATAGGTTTTCCTGTAATCTAAGAGTAAAAAGCCATACTATGTATTTTTTTTTTAATTTTAGGTCCTGTAGTTTCGGAGATAGGGGGGTAAATTTTCATCGAATTTCTTAAATATCTTTAAAAGTATTTATTTTAAATTTAAATAAAAAACATTTTTAAGATGCTCACAACAAATCCTTTCATTTGATATGTCACACGATACATTTTTTTTTTCTTATTTGCCCCGAAAGTGACCCACCCCCATATTCAAAATTCTATTATTTACGTTACACGTCCGTGTTTGGGTCACAGAAATACATGTGTGTACCAAATTCAACTTAATCGGTCTATTAGATTTGGAGCAAATTGGCTGTGACAGACGCACAGACAGACACACGAGTGATCCTATAAGGGTTTTTTCCTTTTGAGATACGGAACCCTAAAAACAACAGGCATACTTACATTTTGTGTACAACACATAAAACAACTGTTAAAGTAAATAAACATATTATACACAACAACATAACGCTAATAAAGTAATAAGTATACTAACAAACATAGATGCCCAAAACATTAAAAAAACTAACCAACTAAACTTTCACGTTCGTTTTATAAATTATTTTAGTGTTCAATGCGACGCCATGGTACCTCCTGTAGTAAAATTGGAAGAAGCAAAGACAAAACGATGTAACTCGCAAGGCAATAACTGGAAAAAGTACTTTATTTGTTGCGGCTTAAGGTTGATTTCACACTAAATGTTTTTTTAAGTAACAGGAGTAATAATATTACTTTGCTCGTTTTTTGTGACGAGTGATCGTAAGTTTAGCATAATATTTTGATGATTTGTGACTTTATTACTAGGTGCCATGGTTGTGATTAGGTTGAACTTAAAACTGTTTTAAAACTTTTATGTCAGTTCGTTAGTAAACAAATGAAGATGTATAAGTATTTAATCACGAAGACAGTTTTTAGCTTTGATTTTGTACGTGACCCGTTATCTAGTTGGTATTGTTGATCGAAGTATTGACATTATTGAAAATTCCCAAGATAATAGATCCTACGCATATCTCAACCTTATCGCTTCTCATGGTATGCTTCTAGCTCCCACGATTCCTACTCATAGTCGCTCGTGCTTAGATCATATAATGTTAAAGACAAGATTATCAGCTTTCTGTTATGTTGCTCAAACTTCGGTTACAGACTACGAATAATAAAAGTCAAGAAATATAACTCAAGTTAAAAAATGGCACCACTCAGGATGAACTGCGGTGGGCGGGGCAACCCCTGGCTGGAGGTTTTAAGTGTAGTAGCTTATACTCGTAAGGCACCCACAGCACGCGTAGCATGACGCTTTCTATCTCTACGAAGAATAGACATACTCGTAGCTCTTTCTATACAAAGTGACATTTCGCGAGTGCATTACCCTAACAGGAAAGTGTCTCCTAGAGCGATATGAGTGGAACGTATAATTAGTGCTCAATCTGCTGTAAATGTGCACCAATTAAAAAATTTGTGCGCTTTGTCGTTTTGGAAAAATACTGAAAATTCTATACGAATGGTCGGAGAGAGAAATATTGTGCATGGGCAGAGAGCTTATATTTGTGCAAATTTGTGCGCCAAAAATATAATTTGTGCGTCTTCAAGTTTTCGAGATGTAGCGTTTCCTGCTGGGGTGACATTTTGCAAAATCGTGTATCTCTAAACCATTACATGTGCGCATGTAGAATAGACATACACGAGTACCTCTTAATTTGTGCGGCAATTAGATTTGAAAAAATATTTTAAATTTTCAAGTTATCGCCCTTTTTTGAAAACCCGAAAATATATTACAGCGCCTAAATTAGAAAACCTATAAGCTCTCTGAAAACTGTGTTCGGTTCGTCTTGACGCTTATAATCTGCATTAATCATTATTTCAAATGATAATATGCATTAGTATAATTATAAATTTAATGTCACAGATGCCCGAAAAAAGAAAAACAGCGAAAAAAATGGGTAACTGCGGTTCGTTTGCACGAAATGAATTTGATTGGATGCCTAGCGTAAACACTAGATTATGCAGCTTACACGTTAGGCTCCGCGCAAACGGGCCACCGACCACAGCCACCGGTGGCTGTCACGCGCTACGTCCTTTGGTACCACGTAAACGAAGGTGGTCGGTGGCTCGTTGGTAATATGGTCAAAATGAAAATCCATGACGCGGGCTGCGAATTTTTTTAAATTTTTCATCATGGGTATTTTCCCAAACGCCATCTTGGATTTACATTTTGACCTCACTATCGGCTTTAGCACCCTCGAAAAGTACGAAAACGACACCCATAACGAAGTGAAAAATTTTCGCATCATGAATTTTCTTTTTGAAATTCACACTTGGATGCCTTAGTTCTAAAAGTCACTAAGTCCATTTTTATCGATATTGAGTTTACCAGGTCAAAAAAAACTTTTTTTTTGTCTATGAGTTGGTCTCATCCTTTTTTTAATTAAATGTCGCTAAGTCGTTATCTTCCAATTCCTAAAATCACTACACCTAAATCCAATAAATGTGATAAGTCACAAAATCCCTGCATGTTTATTAGTAAGTTTATTTTCACTGTTTTGAATGTTGGGACAAGATTAGTTTGCGGAAACAGAAACTTAAACTTAAAAATTGAAGAAGAAACCGAAATAAAGTGTTAAATTGGAGAATGTCAGAAGATAAACTGAAACGGGAAGCAAATTTTTTTTTTCAATTTCTGCTCGAGTTGTACTTTAGAATAAAATTACAAGAACCTGTATGATGCTTATGTTAAACCATCAATAACTGGAATAGCTGTATACCGAAATGTACGCTTTCAAAGATTCCTACAACCTGAATTTGCTACCTCGATGACAGGTCAAAATTTTAAGAAGATGACATTGTATCGTGTTGGCATGAGTGGCAAGATCATCGCAGATCTCAGTAACTGTTACCAAGAGAGCAAAACTTCAGGATATCAAGAAACTGCTTGAGTATGTTCCTCTTCAAAAACGAATCTTTTATGATGACATACTGTTAGAAGCTACTTCTTCAGAGAGAGAGCAAGATATTGAAAATAACGATACACAGGAAGAAGTTTAGGAATAAAGAGATAATATAATAATAGAATTGTGTTCAATATGATGAAACGTGATTTTAAACTAATTAGAAGATTAGGTTTCAATATTGTGTTAAAATTAACAGCTAATGCTAAAAAGAAGTTTATAGTTTTGTTATTGTTTAGTTGTTTATTCTTTATTAAGGTTATTAGATAAGATAATATGTCACTAATTCCAAAGAATTTTCATAAGAAGTCCCTAACTCCACAAATTTTGTGATAAGTCCTACATGTTATGTATTCAATACTGATCATTTTAATAATAATATATTTTTTTAAGAGCATCATCAAGCCTACCCAATAAACTCTTGATGAATTTTTTTTTAATTTTTTTATACTGCCATTTTCTTAAAAAAAATCTTTTGCCCTTTAAATGATCTTATCTCAAAACAAAGAAAATGGATTTAGTGACTTTTAGAAGTAAGGCATCCACTTTCTCTCTCTCTCTCTATCTAATTAGTAGAAGACACACGCAAGTATGAAGCCGCGTTAAAAAATTTCGTTCCAAGAACCCGTTTACTATGACACAGTATGAAGTCACAACAAGAAAGACATGTCGTGCCTCTGATTATGTCACATGGTTGACCCGTGCTAGCACTTAAGTAACACTGTGACTGTGTGTGTAAAACGTGTGACTCAAGCCATGTCACAGTAGGCCGTGCTCGGGGGGCTGGGGGCGTTTAGTGTCCCGCAAAGTGTTAATCATTATGATCTTTATTATTTACTTATATAATAAGTATTTGTGCCTTTTTACGGTTGATTTTCGCAAAATCTTTCTTAGTACACATCTGTGTTTTTAACTACAACTATAATTCTATCCTTAGCGGTTTGGATGTGCAAGAGTCTTACGAACATAACATGTTCTTCCGAAGATCTTCTGTTCTGTGTTCTCTGGGGTTATACAACCATATATCCCCACTAAAGACATTTTATAAGTCCTTTAACAACAATGCCGAGTTGTAGAAGAGTGGAAGTAGTTGTCCGAGTGTACCTGACAACGCAGAGTTGTCGAGCAGCGTGGAGTTGTTGAACATCGTGGAGTTGGCATCGCCGGGAGCGGGGGCGCTGGAGGCGGCGAGGGCGTCGAGAGCCGTGGCATTGTCGGGCGCGTAGTAGTGCACGCCCAGTGGGTGCGCGCGGAACACGTTGATGAGGCTCGTCACCGGTTCTCCGATGAAGATCAGCGAAATAAGGAACGCGAAGATGTCCTCCGTGAACCTGCACAATCCCATGCTCGTTATTAGCTAGTGTTACTGGCCCACCAACTTTTTGTAGAGACCTTACTACGTAAAGGTCTATGCTCACGGTTTCTGTAACAACCTGAAGACGTTAACATTTTTTTGTTTGTTTTCAAGTGCCCTTGTTTCTTTCAGATACGTGTTGAGTATTATGAATTTATGGCCATTAAATTTGTAAAGACAAACATCAAGTTCCAAGTTGGTAAGTAGGTACAATTTGACACAAGAAATGCAGTAGATACTAGGGATTCAATCCTGTCTAAATTAGAAGGGTCTGTGGTGAAACCTCGTGATCTTCTTAACAGCGACGCTGCCCTCGACGGAGGCGACGGCGAGCGCGATGACGATCATCCACAGGCCGCAGTACATGCGTGCCGTCAGAAAGTCGAACCCGTTGGAGTGGCAGAAGTTGGCCAACGATTCGTCTAGCAGCAGCAGAGGGCCTGTGGCGCCCGTGATCATCATGGGCTGTCCCGACACCAGCGCGAACAGGATGCCGCCCGCGCACGTGAACACCTGCACATTACACGCAGTCAAGCGGACGCATCTAATCACCTGATGTAGCGTGCGGCTAGCAAATTACAGTTTAATTAAGCGAACAGTAGGAACGGGCAAGGTCGGCTCAGTTCAGCCTGAAATTGCGATAGACTAACGGAAGAGGGGTGGAGGAATTCAATGGACTGGCACGGGTCACCGTCACAAACTAACAATTACTCACAAGGCAGCAGTTAGCTAGATTCAAAACTGTACCGCCCCCTCCCCGCCTTTTGAGTACCTCAGGGTACCTTTCTCCATAAAGAGATTCTTGGCATTATGAATGCTGGCTCACTAGAGTTTCGGCGATGCCAATGTTGCCGTAGGTCTTCTCGGCGAGCAGACCGCCGAACGTGATGGCGGAGGATAGCGCCGCGAAGTACATGAAGATGGTGGCGGCCACGCACTGCCCGTTGAGCGCGTCGCGGAAGTCCGACGCGTAGTGCGGGTAGCGCCGCTTCATGTCGCGCAGCACGCCTGTAACACGGATACGCTGAAAGGACCACTCGTAACCGACACTAAGGATTTGGGTGTAACTGAGACATAACAGGAACTGGTTAATTTATTTAGACAGAGTGAAATTAAATTTATGGGCATCCTCTTAAAGGGCCATTGTACTCATCGTTATGATCAATTTTAATTTCCCTACATTTTGGCGAGCTATGCGAATATAAATGTATGGTCTAAAATGTATGGTATCATTCATGCAAAAATCCCATAGTGGTTTTTATGGGATTTTTGCATGAATGATTGAAATTCGGACAAGACAACGTCTGTTTGGTTACAGGTAGTGATTAATATAACCTGGCATGGAGCGGCGCAAGTTACGTTTCCAAAGATGCAGCAACGGTTAAAACTGACCTCCGAAAAGGCGGCCGGTCCGACGGAGTGGATCATCGGCCTCCTTGCTGGGCAGGCCGCCGGCCTCCGCAGCCAGCAGCGCCTTCTTCTCGTCGAGAGGCGTAGGCGCCTCGCCAGCCGCGCGCTTGCGTTCGAGCGCGTCTCGCTTGCGCCGCCGGATCATCTCACTCTTGGCGCGCAGCTCCTCGAAAGGCAGCAGCGCCTGGCGCTCCCAGTCGCCCGGCGGTAGCACGATGGAGTCGTCCAGGAACTCATTGATGGCTGACAGCAGCTCGCGCCGGTCGTCCGCTTTGTATGCGATGGAGTGGAACGCCGGGTTCGACATGAGCGTGGAGATGGAGCGGCCCACCTCGTGGTAGTCTAGGTCGGCACCGCTCGGGCCCAGCAGGATGAACATGAAGCGCACCGGCACTGGCACCTCGGTGATAGACGGCATAAGAATGCCCTGCGCTAGACGCACGAAGGCGATGGTGGGCTGCTCCAGGAAACCCACGGCGCCTACTAGTACTGTGGTGGCTTCGGCGTCGCCAGGGATGCGTTTGAGGATGGAGTCGTTGTGCGGGCGGCGCAGCTCGTCCTGCGATCCGGCGGCTGCGTCCACCGCCGCCAGGTACTCCACCTCCCGCATGTCCAACCCGCCTGCCGACGACTTCTTGCGCAGCTCAGCGCGCTCCAGCGGCAGCGCGTACGAGCTGCGCCGGCGACGTGGGTCCGCCAGGTTCTGCACAAGGCGAACACTGAGCACACAGACCATGCCAACGCAACCACGCTACTTACTTATTTCCTTTAACAATGCAAACTAATATCAAGTAAATGGAACACTATTCTATTGTGATACGTTGCTCCGTATGTTAGGCTCGGAAGCAACTGTTTCGGGCGCATTGTGTACTTGTCTGATATTTCAAGAAAATGAAAAGCAAAATAGTCCAATGCAACTAGTCTAGCCACAGTTTTTGTTTTTATTTATTTTTTATTAAAGAACAAAACAAAATATAAACAGAAACATCACAAAAACCTCAATAGGTTTGTCCGGATGTTGAAACACTTAATTTAGAAAAAAAACATTTTGCACCATGAATTTAGTTACATTGTATTTTTTTTATTATTATTGATAGGCTCGCGATTGACCACTTATTCGCCTGATAGTAAGCGATGACGTGGTCAACGCTGGAGCACGCTTGCCTACAAGTACAAGCAGAGTATCAAAGTCCCAGGTTGTAGCTATCGGGGAACACAGCAGACCCCGGAATTCCACTTCTTAGCTCTACGCACAGTGAAAGTGTTCTCAAAACGTTTTTTTACCCAAAGTACATTATGCAATAAACGGAATTGCAGCAATTATTGTTTCACAAAAATACCTACTATCAAGAAACCAAAAAGATATTGCCAAACGTTCCCGCGAGATCCTTATCGGCAAACAACAATGAGCAAGACCTGAAGCTTTGTGATTATTGAGTGCAAGTGTACAGAACACAATGTGTTCATCTGCGGTGCGTCAGTGCGCGTCTCAACAAGTCTGTGAGGGCTGGTAAGTTCCCACGGAACAGAGTAGGTACATGTCAGCAGATTCTCAGCCGCGTGGATTGAATGCTTGTTTCAAAACCAAGGACATTTTGACTGTAACAGAACTTATGGCTAGACCAGGCATAGATTATCATTACAAATGGTTCGACAACAGCAAAATAAGCTCAAATACACTCAAAACCAATGATGAAGCTTAATAATTGCTTCCTATGTCTATTTTACATGTCAGTTCATGATTTCAATCAACATTATAGTATTGCAAATGCATTGTTGATGTCGATTGTATATGTAGGCATCGATCGTGTTGGCATGATATTATCATAAGTACGCAGATGTACAGACCGCGTAGTGTATGATGATGTGTCGGTCGTGTTGGCAGAGTATTGTAAGTAGATGTAGGTACGGTGATGTATAGCTGGATTCGAACTTCGAAGTGTGCGCGGTTAGTGAGGTTACCAAATTCGAAACTAGGTAGGTATAAGAAATAGTGAAAAATACTCAAAGGAGCCTTGGTGGCGATTTTGATGTTTGAATAAACTCATTCGATTTTTTTAAATCAATTTTGAAGCCTGGAATAGTACGCGTTGATTTTGTAATTAAAAAACTCACATTTAAATACTTGCAGGATAAACTAGATTTTTAAAATAGCTATATATATTGAGTCTGTTTAATTTTCTTTTGTTTAAATACGGTGGTAACAAAACAAATGCCTTGTCCTAATAGAACGCGATCGTCGCGCGAATACGTGTAGCACCTGCATATTAATTAATTACCCATAAGTACCATTCAATAATTTTGAATTTGAGTTTAGATTTTATCAAAACCTCGAGGGGCCTAAACACCTTTTCTGAGTATTTTTCGCTATTTTTATAGTTTCTGGTTTGACCATCCACTCACGGAAAATTCACGTTGTATACGTACAACAGCATATTAACCGATCACGCTGCCACATCATACTCGGCTAATTCACCCGGTATACGTACAACGGCACATTAACCGATCACGCTGCCACATACTCGGCTAATTCACCCGGTATACGTACAACGGCACATTAACCGATCACGCTGCCACATACTCGGCTAATTCACCCGGTATACGATACTCGGCTAATTCACCCGGTATACGTACAACGGCACATTAACCGATCACGCTGCCGCATACTCGGCTAATTCACCCGGTATACGTACAACGGCACATTAACCGATCACGCTGCCACATACTCGGCTAATTCACCCGGTACACGTACAACGGCACATTAACCGATCACGCTGCCGCATACTCGGCTAATTCACCCGGTATACGTATAACGGCACATTAACCGATCACGCTGCCGCATACTCGGCTAATTCACCCGGTATACGTACAACGGCACATTAACCGATCACGCTGCCGCATACTCGGCTAATTCACCCGGTATACGTACAGTCAGCGTCAAATAGTTAGTGACACTCAGGGTATTCAAATAAATAGACGCAACCAAAAAGTCAATAATATCGGTACAAACAAAGTTTCCTTATTGTTGTCAACAATGTATTTGCTCAAAAGGTCGAGACGTTTAAAATGTCATATAGATCGGTTCAGTCAAACCGCCATAAATATGGTTACAGTCATCCCACCAATGGTATCCAAGCATTATAAGTGTTCAAAAATATGGAACACATTAGAAAAATAAACTAGCATGTAAGGGTGGCCGCACATGTCAGGTACCTGATCCGATTCTCCAATTCGGAAACCCGATCGGACGAGTGCCGCATACAGGCGATTTATTGTATTCGGTTTCTACGCTCTCCAGTCGTGTGCCAGAGCTTGTGGCGATTGCATCGAAGAACGCTTATGAAATTAAAAATATTTTAAAAAAGAATGGAGATGACGAATTTCTATTAGCAATTCTTTTGTCAAAAGAATGAAAGAAAAGAAAGCGATGCTATTGGGTATATGCAGAGATTGTACGAAGTCAATTCTATCGTTTAAGTCGTCATGACGTATGTTCCATAAACATACGGGATACTTTTCGACAATTAATCAGCACCACGTTCTTCCGCACCACACGATGGCTAACTGGACTTCTGGACTCTGGAGACAAAACTGTACGAGCGAACTGAATGTGTGCACCGCTACATAGAAATTGCGTCATAGACGTCATGCTTAAAATGAAAGTTTATTTTTCTAATGTGTTCCATATTTTTGAATACTTATAATGCTTGGATACCATTGGCGGGATGACTGTAACCATATTTATGGCGGTTTGACTGAACCGATCTATATGACGTCTTAAACGTCTCGACCTTTTGAGCGACTATATTGTTGACAACAATAAGACAATTTAGTTTGTACCGATATTATTGACTTTTTGGTTGCGTCTATTTATTTGAATACCCTGAGTGTCACTAACTATTTGACGCTGACTGTACAACGGCACATTAACCGATCACGCTGCCACATACTCGGCTAATTCACCCGGTATACGTACAACGGCACATTAACCGATCACGCTGTCGCATACTCGGCTAATTCACCCGGTATACGTACAATGGCACATTAACCGATCACGCTGTCCCATACTCGGCTAATTCACCCGGTATACGTACAACGGCACATTAACCGATCACGCTGCCACATACTCGGCTAATTCACCCGGTATACGATACTCGGCTAATTCACCCGGTATACGTACAACGGCACATTAACCGATCACGCTGCCGCATACTCGGCTAATTCACCCGGTATACGATACTCGGCTAATTCACCCGGTATACGTACAACGGCACATTAACCGATCACGCTGTCGCATACATGGCTAATTCACTCGGTATACGTACAACGGCACATTAACCGATCACGCTGCCGCATACTCGGCTAATTCACCCGGTATACGTACAACGCACATTAACCGATCACGCTGCCGCATACTCGGCTAATTCACCCGGTATACGTACAACGCACATTAACCGATCACGCTGCCACGTACTCGGCTAATTCACCCGGTATACGTACAACGGCACATTAACCGATCACGCTGCCACATACTCGGCTAATTCACCCGGTACACGTACAACGGCACACTGACCGATCACGCTGCCGCATACTCGGCTAATTCACCCGGTATACGTACAACGGCACATTAACCGATCACGCTGCCGCATACTCAGCTAATTCACCCGGTATACGTACAACGGCACATTAACCGATCACGCTGCCGCATACTCGGCTAATTCACCCGGTATACGTACAATGGCACATTAACCGATCACGCTGTCCCATACTCGGCTAATTCACCCGGTATACGTACAACGGCACATTAACCGATCACGCTGTCCCATACTCGGCTAATTCACCCGGTATACGTACAACGGCACATTAACCGATCACGCTGCCGCATACTCGGCTAATTCACCCGGTATACGTACAACGGCACATTAACCGATCACGCTGCCGCATACTCGGCTAATTCACCCGGTATACGTACAACGGCACATTAACCGATCACGCTGCCGCATACTCGGCTAATTCACCCGGTATACGTACAACGGCACATTAACCGATCACGCTGCCGCATACTCGGCTAATTCACCCGGTATACGTACAATGGCACATTAACCGATCACGCTGTCCCATACTCGGCTAATTCACCCGGTATACGTACAACGGCACATTAACCGATCACGCTGTCCCATACTCGGCTAATTCACCCGGTATACGTACAACGGCACATTAACCGATCACGCTGCCGCATACTCGGCTAATTCACCCGGTATACGCACAATGGCACATTAACCGATCACGCTGCCGCATACTCGGCTAATTCACCCGGTATACGTACAACGGCACATTAACCGATCACGCTGCCACATACTCGGCTAATTCACTCTGTATACGTACAACGGCACACTGACCGATCACTTTTTTTTACTTTTGACTTTTTCACGCTGCCGCATACTCAGCTTATTCCAAATATTTGGCAATAGTTCATAAGAATACAGTTTGGAGTGTTATGCGATGTATGAACAAAGCTCCGGTGTGTAGTGTGCCGACTAGATACTACTGCGGAGTATGTTTAGTGAGTGTGCAGCGCCGCTCGGCGCCCGCCACGCCACCACACGACTGAATAGTAACTAGTTACTTTATTACACTGTAGTAGTTATTAGTAAGTAGTACACATTTAGCTCATGTGCATAATTACTGTTCCTATTAGGGATGGGCCGAAATTCGTTTTACATTCGGCATTCGGCCGAAATTCGGTTCAAATGCTTAACGCTCGAACACGATACAAAAAAAGATTTTTACAAAAAAAAAAACAACCTACTTCCAAAGAAACACTACAAAGTGAAAAATAAATTTAATTTCAGAAGTCGGTGTCTTTGGTTTTGAATTTTCGTTTTTTGCCACCGACTTCTGTAATTAAATTTATTTTTCACTTTGTAGTGTTTCTTTGGAAGTCAGTTAAAAATACAAGTGTAAGTGTAAAATTTCTTGAAAATTATTAAATTTTCGATTTTTCTGAATTGTTGAGAATATACCGAAATAAAAAAAGAAATGATAGGTGGCCACCTCCACCCTACCCCATTTGCCTTTGGACCACTACGTTTGAGATCACTAGTTTCCACCGGCGGCTTCGCCCGCGTGCTATCTTTCAGCTCATGCAGTCGGAGTCATCTTCAACAACCCGTTGCCTCCGACTGCATGAGATTGTTTATAGTATTAAGACCTGTTCAGATATAAGCGATATCGTCGCGCTCGGTTGCGATACACACTTATATTCGCGTACCGATTCGGTATCGCGATTTGATTCGGTATCGCAAGCCGATTCGGTATCGCGTACCGATTTGGTATCGCAACCGAGCGCGACAGCGATATCACTTATATCTGAACAGGCCTTTAAGTGGGGTTGGAGACAGAAATAAGTCATCTTGTTTTCATCGGCTCTATTATCTCACGGAGAAGACTGGATTTCTGCTAAAAAGTATGCCGAAAATGAACTGCGGGTCGTAATGCAATGGGCTCTCTAACAACTTGCTAACCCTTAATATAGAGAAAACAAAATTTATCCGTTTCTTTCTTCCTTCCGTGAGCCATCCGAAGCCACCGATAGGGTAGGGGTGTGCAGCACTGCGCACTTTTACTACTATGTTCTTTAAAAAAAAGACGAAGCGTTTTAGAATCAACATCGGTCTTTATTCATTTACCTAAGTTATCTGCCTAGTAAGAAAACTTAGAAAAAGCAAATTAAAGGTAATGGTTTAAGAACTATTTATAAAAATTGTAGCATCCTTAATGCGCACTTTTGCACAACGTATGAGGACAAGAGTGCGCAGCCAGATGTGCAAGTTTGCGCACGTAGGTCAAGAGTGCGCATCACTCACAAATGTCACATTTAAAGCTACCATAGTCTACGTATGCTGTGCATTTTTCGTGCCAACAGTTTTTGCAAGAAATACAATCGATCCAGTCTTCTATAATTGGTTCTCTAAGCACTTCTGAGCATCCTGGATATGCCCAATTTTTATTCTTTGGTCCAATTGCTAGCTTCTTTGGTTAACCGTCTTACTCTTCTTAGGCAAACGTTCTTCATTCTTATTTTTAAATTCTTCTTCGAGTATTCTTTTGTGTGGTGAGTGGCTTAAAATTTCAGACCTTATGCTTCTCTTATCGGTCGCTCGACAGATGACTTTGGATACGGCGACAAATCCAATAATTAGACTTTTTCTCTTACATTCGATTCTACTGTTTTTATCCTCGTTGTTCGTTGTCTTCTTGTCATCATGAAAACATAAATAATTAGTTTATTAGCATAGCTGTAAACATATTTCATTATAAAACACATAACATCTTTAAAAAAAGTTTGATACAGTGTACAAGACTGCGCGCGCATTCTTGTACACGATGGCTATGCGCACTCTTGCACATGGAGCACTAAAGACCTTTAAAAGACCACTACTGCCATCTTTTAGGCAGGACGTCGTATTAACTCAAGTGATACACGTTTCGATAGTAATTTGATAGAAATAAACACATAAAAACAGCTTACCTGGATTACATTTCTTACAATCACGTTTTCAAAGCACCTAAATATTGTAACACAGGTATCAAAATTAGTTTTTTTCATATAAATCTTCGGAAATTATATTAAAAACGAAAATTTTTGTGTCGCCACGTTTAAAATGTTGATGGTACGCTGTCAACCGAAGTTGGCCGCAGAAGACTGTTTTCTGATTGCAGAATCGCTCTGCATATTCTTGTACACTGCGCAATCTTGCACACCAATGTTGATGGTACGCTGTCAACCGAAGTTGGCCGCAGAAGACTGTTTTCTGATTGCAGAATCGCTCTGCATATTCTTGTACACTGCGCAATCTTGCACACCAATGTTGATGGTACGCTGTCAACCGAAGTTGGCCGCAGAAGACTGTTTTCTGATTGCAGAATCGCTCTGCATATTCTTGTACACTGCGCAATCTTGCACACCAATGTTGATGGTACGCTGTCAACCGAAGTTGGCCGCAGAAGACTGTTTTCTGATTGCAGAATCGCTCTGCATATTCTTGTACACTGCGCAATCTTGCACACCAATGTTGATGGTACGCTGTCAACCGAAGTTGGCCGCAGAAGACTGTTTTCTGATTGCAGAATCGCTCTGCATATTCTTGTACACTGCGCAATCTTGCACACCAATGTTGATGGTACGCCGTCAACCGAAGTTGGCCGCAGAAGACTGTTTTCTGATTGCAGAATCGCTCTGCATATTCTTATACACTGCGCAATCTTGCACACCAATGTTGATGGTACGCTGTCAACCGAAGTTGGCCGCAGAAAACTGTTTTCTGATTGCAGAATCGCTTTGCATATTCTTGTACACTGCGCAATCTTGCACACCAATGTTGATGGTACGCTGTCAACCGAAGTTGGCCGCAGAAGACTGTTTTCTGATTGCAGAATCGCTCTGCATATTCTTGTACACTGCGCAATCTTGCACACCAATGTTGATGGTACGCTGTCAACCGAAGTTGGCCGCAGAAGACTGTTTTCTGATTGCAGAATCGCTCTGCATATTCTTGTACACTGCGCAATCTTGCACACCAATGTTGATGGTACGCTGTCAACCGAAGTTGGCCGCAGAAAACTGTTTTCTGATTGCAGAATCGCTCTGCATATTCTTGTACACTGCGCAATCTTGCACACCAATGTTGATGGTACGCTGTCAACCGAAGTTGGCCGCAGAAGACTGTTTTCTGATTGCAGAATCGCTCTGCATATTTTTGTACACTGCGCAATCTTGCACACCAATGTTGATGGTACGCTGTCAACCGAAGTTGGCCGCAGAAGACTGTTTTCTGATTGCAGAATCGCTCTGCATATTTTTGTACACTGCGCAATCTTGCACACCAATGTTGATGGTACGCTGTCAACCGAAGTTGGCCGCAGAAGACTGTTTTCTGATTGCAGAATCGCTCTGCATAATCTTGTACACTGCGCAATCTTGCACACCCCTACCCTACACTCAAAGCTCACATCTGTGCGGTGCCAGCGGACTGTGTCTGCTTGTCATTGTCACGAGTGAGCAATATTAAATATCTTGGGGTCTTACTAGACGAAACACTCGACTGGCGACCACAAATTGAAGCTCTCACTAGTCGCATCAAGAAAGGAATGTACATTTTTAAGGATCTGAGATACAGCGCTGATGCTTCAACGATTTATATGGTCTACACTGCCCTATGTCAGTCAGTGTTAATTTATTGCATACCCGTATGGGGTGGAACCTATACAACTGTCTTTCTTGTCCTGGAGAGGGCGCAAAGGGCAATTTTAAAGTTGATACTTACACTTTAAACCACGATTTTACTCAACTGCCAAACTATAATATGCTAAATCTAAGGTCATGACTGTGAGACATTTATATATTTAAATAAAAAATCTATCTACCATTTTATTCCGTTTAATTTATTGGTAAGTATGGCTCTTGATAATGTTAGGTATCCTTATCCTTATCTTTACAAATAAAAGCGAAATACTTGCTCTGAATCTCGAAGGTAAACATTCGGTATTTAGTAATTCGTCATAGCGAGTTTTCGAAGTTCCGTACATCGCGCTGATGAACATTCTCTATTATGTAATTTGTCATAGCAAACTTTCGAAGTTCCGTACATCGCGATTATGAACATTCTCTATTCAGTAATTCGTCATAGAAAAGTTTCGAAGTTCCGTACATTGGGATTATGAACATTCTGAACAAATGTTATTTTACTATAGACGAATATTTAAATGACGAATTAATTTAGAATTACAATGATTAATTTTGACATAAAGCGTGTATTGTTGGATCTCATAATTAAAATGTTAAACATGTTAACATATTATACACAAACATATTTACAACTAACTACTATATATATTATGTACAAGTATGTTAAGGAAAACGTTAAAAATAAAGATAAGAGCTCATTGGGCGTTAAAAAATTCGTCCGCATCGCTGTCAGCGGGGAAAGTGCCCAAAAGGCTGGCAGCATTGCCACGTTGGATGGCGATGCTGATTCTTTGGCCTAAGAATTGGCCAGCCCTCTGGTCACGTAAAGAGTCGACCAACCGCTTGGCGATGTAACGGAATACTCGGTGAGCACTCGGACCCCATGGCCCTAGTGTTTCAACTCCAAACGGCTCAAAAATTCCAAGGCATTATGGTCATTCCGTCTGGCCTCTTTCCATCGTCGCGTGCCAAGCCATTGGGTTCTAAAACAGCTGGCACCCCGGCGGCGGTGACAAGAGCCCGACGGAGGATGTCATTAATGCTTGCGTGCCGTGCCAACCGACCAGCGCTCTTGCTGCAGGAAAGGCCATGGTGTGCGAGGCGGTCGAAAGCTTCACCGCACTGACAGCGATGTGGAGCCCCGCAAGGAGCACCCAGACGCAGACTTGTAGCGAGCCGGAAAGTGGTGTCACCCAGCATAGTGCCTATGTTGGGTGACGGTAGCGCCTGTACATTCTGAATTAAGTAATTCGTCATAGCGTACATCTCACGTAAATCGCACTTTTAAACTTTATAAATACAGTACATCGGTATTTTAAACATCGAAGTTCAGTAGTGCAGTCAGAATAATATTCACGTCCTTAACTGAAATATCAAATGTTTTAAGGATAGTGAAGGGTGGGCGTTTTTGGGGGACTGTCTTATGTAATTTTGACGTTCGAAAAGTGCTGATTCTCAGCCTAGTTTGAATAAATGACTTTTGAATTTGAATTTGAATAGGTTATTTGGAGTGAGATTATAACATTAGCAATATTCGACTAAATTCGTTTTTAGCAATTAGGTAACCAGAAATAAAAGAAACAAGGTTCAAACCATCTAATAGTATTACCTACTTTTGTAAAAAAAAGCGGCCAAGTGCGAGTCGGACTCGCCCATGAAGGGTTCCGTAGCAGCAAGTAACATTGAATGAAAGGTAAATTGCGGTTTACGATTTATGACGTATTAAAAAACTAGATCTCGTTTGGTGGAAGTTTACATGGTAATGCACAGTCGAAAAATCTGAATCATGACCCACTTTGACGATAAATCGTTTGAAACCGTCAAAATAACAAAGGTTTCCCTCGTTTACAGTGCATGCCGCACTTAGGACGTTTTAAATATTAAGCAAGCTATATCAATACGGGTTGGAGATCTATGCAATTTTAACCTTTGTCATCACTGCAATAGATAATATTTTAGATAAAGCATTAATAATCATATTTTGAATCCAAACTCTTTGGAATTAAATATAACTCAGAACAAATGTTTTTTTTTTCAAAACCATGTTCCGAACTCTTTCGATTATAAAATGACAGAGTCAAAAAGTCACTCAGAAATTGGTGTCAAATTATAATTTCTATGAGAATAAAAAATAATTCGTTTATATTTACAATGGCAGAACAAAGAGCTCGGATTATAGTTCTCAGTGAGCAAGGCTACGGTATACGAGAAATATCTCGAGAGTTAAATATATCTCGAAACACAGTGAGGACCTGGATCAGGCGACATGAAGAAGAGGGTACCCTGGAAGATAGACGACGATATAATCATGGTGTTCGTCAAATCACGAATCAACAGAAAATCGACATGCGTCATCATTACGAAGAACATCCGTTTACTCCCACTCGATATTTTGCGGAACGATACGACGTTTGTCTACAAACGATAAGAAATCATTTGCACTCCACTGGACTACACTATAGACATCACGCTAAGATAGTCGACTTAACAGATGCACACAAACTTGCAAGATGAAATTTTGCACGTGAATATTTAAACTTTGACTGGACTTGTTACGTGAGGTTTTGTGTAAATTGGCTGAAATTTGACGATTATTGTTGAAGAAGTCGGAAAAAGTGATGCCGACTGGGAGCTTCTCTGGCGTGTGCTGCCTAAACCGAAAAAGATACATCAAATTTATGTTCTACGGTATTGTTCACCTTAAAAAGTTTTAAAAAGTTCAACAAAAAAGTCCGCGATGGCAGATGTCTATCTTCTAAGGATGACCCACAATAACCATTTTCATATTTCAGAATTTGACAAAAAATTAATTGTTATTTCCGAAGCTTTTTTGACCGGTATAGCATTAATCCTTATCCAAAAAAATATGTTATTTAAATTGAGCATTTAATTTAGATTAAAATATGCCTGTAAATCATATAATTTAAATGAATAGTTTAAAATATATCACAGTTTCAAAATTACGTGGACCAACGCGGGCGCAGCGGTAGGAGTCAATGACGTTTTCCTGTTATTATTAGGTATGAAATCTCGGTAGTACGTTCCCGTGGGATATTTCCCGACATCCACGCGGGCGAAGCCGCGGGCAAAAGCTAGTTCTACATAAGAATAAAGACTTTTTCGTTTTCAAGGCTCGTTGGAACAGACAAAAATAAAAAATAAAAACTTTTTCCCCTAGAGCAAGCAATGCTATTTTTTCCCCGCTCTGGTACTCAACAATGACGGCCTTTTTGAGCAAGAGAAAAAAAAATTGTAGGCCCCTAATTTGTTTCGTACCTACTTTTGATTTCGTTTTGGTGGTTAATTTCGTGTATATAAAATATTATTTAATAATTCTGAGTTCATTTCATTTTGAAGTCGATTGAATTTTTTTAAATTACTTTTTGTTTCGTAATTTTTAGTTTTAAGTTTAAACTAGAATATTTGTTGTTAATAAGTACGTTTCAAGCTAAACGTAGTGACGGTGACGTGGAACGATGCATGTTACCGCTCATACTTAGCTGGGCTGTAACTGTACATAAGTTACAGGGCACAACACTCGAAAATGCAGTCTTAAAGGACAATGCTCATAATGTCTGAAAAAAAAACTCCGGCTCGGGCGGCGTAAACCATATGTAACTCAAACTGTAGGTAAAAATGAGTACCTAATTAAATACTGCATAGGGGGCATCATCGAAATCAATGGCTAAGTGTGTGAAATTGCTAGAGTTTTTACCGGGGTCATACTAGTATTAGTAAAAGGAGTATTAAATTGTTAAGTTGCGGTTTAAATTGACAAAGGGTGGCGTTTATACGGATGCAAGCCGATGATGCTTTGCGTTATGCTCGTGAACGGGTGCTGCTTGTGGTGACTGGTCGTCTTGCTGATCATGGTTTTGTTATTGTTACTAGTAATTAACTGTTCATTTATTTTACCTCTATGGTCCTAGTTTATCATTTATAACTTCCAATTACAGCTTTATGTAAGCGGGTACGCCCTTTATGCCTGGAGGCTTGTATTTAGATATTTAGTTCTGTTTACGTTTAGTTTTTATTTTTTTTAATTCTACTTAAGTACAGTTCTCGATGTTTTTGGTTGGTATATTGGCGTGTGCTAGCTGACATATGGCCAATAATTTATCATTTAAATTATGTTTTGTATTGCATAATGTACTTAAGTTATTTTGCATACTATTGTTTGGATTTATTTTTTTCTAACTTGAACAGATAGCTGTGCTGCTGGTGAGTTTGTTGCACCCGTATTCTTCCCAGCTAAAGGCACTAGGAAGTGGTGAAGGGTGGGCGTTTTTGGGGGACTATCTTATGTAATTTTGACGTTCGAAAAGTGCTGATTCTCAGCATAGTTTGAATAGATGACTTTTAAATTTTGATCCAGAATTGATAGACTTCCCAAGACTAACATATGAGGATATAATTTAAATTGTCGTGGACATGTATCACTTGAAAATCCCCAACTCTTATTGTAGTGAGCATATCAAGCAAACAGATAGTGAGGTCAAAATGTAAATTGGCGGCTGCAACTTTTTTAAAATGTTTCGTCATGGTTGTTGTTTTTATATTTTTCGAGGGTGCTAAAGTCGATAGTGAGGTAAAAATTTAAGTTCAAGATGGTAGCATTTTTTTTTTATATCATACGTGAGAAGGAACTTCGTTCCTGACGGGGGTCGGACCGCACACGTTTTTTTTTTCTCATAGAGGGTGATAAAAAGTAGAGTGTTCACCTCGGGATCAACACTATCTTAAGCTCGAGTGAAGAACTCGCCTAAACACTCTCGCCTTTAAAATAGTTGTTTGCTCCCTTGGTAAACAATCTACTATTTATTTTCATCGAATGTTCGGCCGAAGTTCATTTTCGGTTCGGACTACGTTCGGCCCATCCATAGTTCCTGTCTAAATGCAACTGTTTAACATTTTCGGTTCGGACTACGTTCGGCCCATCCATAGTTCCTGTCTAAATGCAACTGTTTAACATTTTCGGTTCGGACCATGTTCGGCCCATCCCTAGTTCCTGTCTAAATGCAACTGTTTAACATTTTCGGTTCGGACTACGTTCGGCCCATCCATAGTTCCTGTCTAAATGCAACTGTTTAACATTTTCGGTTCGGACCATGTTCGGCCCATCCCTAGTTCCTGTCTAAATGCAACTGTTTAACATTTTCGGTTCGGACTACGTTCGGCCCATCCCTAGTTCCTGTCTAAATGCAACTGTTTAACATTTTCGGTTCGGACCACGTTTGGCCCATCCCTAGTTCCTGTCTAAATGCAACTGTTTAACATTTCGACTGATATCGACCGTGATTTTTGCGTTAAGAGGCGCCCAATGGTCCACTAGTGCCACTCCTTTAAAAAATATTATCCTCGGTAAGTGCGTCTAGAATTTTCTAATACCTTTTATAAAGTTTCATATTAAGCAACAAAATTCGATCTAAAGAAAAGCGGCCACATTCCTCTAGATCGTATTTTGTTGCTTTGCCCGTATGGTGCCGTATGGTGTGTTGACATACAGACTCATGACTGACAGTACTGACGTGGGACTAATGAAGTAGTAACCAGTGACTGCGAACCGTTGACATAACACTGTCCCGACAGACGGCGCACCGAGTCCAGTCGTGACGGCGTTGGCAACAAACAACAATCCAAACTGAGAACAACAACAACTAGAAACAACTAAATGTAATCACACAAGGATAGATGATCGTCATGTACGATGCTACGTCTATCGGCTGTACGATGACGTGAGCAAACTATCGAGAAGACAAGCTGATGATGGGGATAGCGGAGGGGTGAAGGCACACAGGCGCGGGGGTGGCGGTCCGTACGATGAGGTGCGCGCTGTGGCGGCGGCAGGCGGCCGAAGCGCTGCACACGGAGCAGCGCGCGCGCGCGCCTGGCCCGCCCTCCTCCATCCACAGCGACTGTGACACAACACACACAGTCGACCTCCACGGCTCCAGCAGGCGCGTCGGCAACCACATGCATGTGGTTGCCGACGCATTCACAAAACAACGAGAAAATATATTACATCTGAAGTCAAGTGAAGACTTTCAGAAAATCATAATCAATGGACGATAAACCCAATAAAAAGCCTTCTATTTAGTAGTTAATTTCTTTCGATGCATATTCACGGCAGTAATTGAATAACAACTTTCAAAAAGGTGAGTAGGTATGCCGCAATAAGTCATACATGACAAAAAAACTATTTAGCATGTATTGCAAGTGATCCAATAATAAAATAAAAGGGGTAGGTATAGAACAGGAACTCGCTTCAGGCTTGAAACAGGACTTTGTAACCTACACTCGCACGGATCGCACGAGTCGCACGAGTGGCACGGGTTGCGCGGGTGTGTTGCACAGTCGCACGCGCGTCCCGGCCCCGGCATATCGTAGAACTTTCGAGCTCGCGCGTGCGTTGTCGTACGTATTGATAAGAGGTGTTATGTCACCAATTTGTTACGGCAGTCGATAGTCGAATCCTTCGTATCGGATTAGCCTTGAACATTTTCACCAACGTACATTCCGTCCGGCACATGCCAAACGTCAGATTATCGCAAGGAATGTTCGGTAAACGTGACTCGCTATCTGACACGACAACACGACAGATTATTTTTTCTAGTTATCTATGATTTTTGTACTTTTCGGGTAGGTTGGTGAAACCGATAAGGTTCATTGTGCCATTCGACAGCTGATTAGTTGTTATGGCAAGACTCGGGCGTCAAGGCCACGCGGCGCCGAGGTGCTTCGTCTGGCGCTCTTTGGTTAGCTTCGGCTTTCTGGAATAGGCTGCTGATAATTTAACATTTAAACTCTAAAATTTTAACGTTTTATTTAATTTATACCTACATAGGCACTTACTATAAAGCAGAGCCGGCAAGAAACTCCAAGGTTACTTTTTTTTAAATAATCGGCTTTTACAATGTTTTCAAAGTAAAGTAATAGGCATGGGAGGACAGTGTAGACCAACAAGTACTCGTACTAGGTACTCGTACATACTTAACAAAAGGATGGTCGAAGTACATGCGTGTGTGTGTGGCTCACCTGCAGGCTGGTGTACGAGGAGTGCTTGCGGCCGCTGATGGAGAAGCGGAAGCGGTCGTCGTGCACGTGGCGGTGGCGCAGCAGCAGCGAACGCATCACCACGGGCTTGTCATCCTCCTCGATGAGCCCCTCCGCCACCATGCGCTCCACCACGCGGTACGCCACGCCCGGCAGGTCCTTCTCGTCCAAGTCCAGCAGCACCACGCCCGTCTCCAGGCAGCGGCGCAAGTTCAGCAGCGAGTGGAAGGACAGCGACGCCACGTGTGGCTTGCCCCAGCGCGCCGAGCCCTCCTCCACATCCTCCTCGTACTTGATCCAGCGCGCCGTCTCCTTCCACTCCGCCTCGCCGTCCTCCGTGGCCAGCAGCTCGTCCAGTTGCACGAACACCTGCAACACCATGACCAGCGCTGATACTGAACAGCTCTACACGCGCCGCACCTCCCGCTACTTACGTGAGAGACGGCTTACCGAATGTGGGCTGTGATCGTACATCTTCTTATAGGCAGCATCTGTTAATATACTCTGCACTTTATCACCACCGTCCTTGCGGCCCACGTGAACCGTTGAACCCTGGAAGCAAAAACGAGTAGGTATGATAATTACATTAAGTAGATCTACAACGTCCAATGTGTTCTTTCAAGTATTGGGCGGCTCTAGGTGTAGGTAAGTGGTGACGTGGTGAGAAAACTGACCCGGGGCTGTATCTTGTGGCGGCGCAGCGCGCGCGGGTCGTCACTGCGGTGCGCGGCCAGGTCGGCGGCGTCCGCCTCGGGCAGTGACTCTTCGGCGGGCTCGATGGACACGCGCCGCTCGCCTGCGCCCGCCGCTCCCCCGAGCACGCCGCGCGCGCCTTCCTGCAGCGAGTACTTGCGCGGCTTATGCGGGTGCAGGTGCTTGCTGCAACACCACCGCCGGTCGTCAGTCGTCGGCCGACATACGCTCATACATCACATGAACCCAACTTACCTATCTTAGTAGGTACCTATCTTATGTAATGTGGTAAATATAAAGGATGTTGATCTACAATGTTTTAATTTTGAATCTCAACACATGTCAGACTAATCAAATTAATGAAGCACAGTACCGTAAAATGGGGCTATTTTAAAAAAGAGCAGCCATTTGTGAAAAAACCGGCCAAGTGCGTGTCGGACCACGCACAATGAAGGGTTCCGTAGTTGAGATGAATTTATCCCAAATACAAACTTTACATTGTAGTTGAAAAACATGTTCTCCCATATGTATGGCTCAGAGGTAGCCAGTTAGTTACAGTTAAGTTGTTGGATGTGAGTTGACGAAAACCACAGACTCCACGATAATTTAGTTTATTCGTAAAAGTTACACGAAAGTTCCGCTGGATGCTAATCCGCGGTTAAAGCGCTACGGCAGCTATTGGTCAACTAAACTACATATTATACATAGTTATAAAAGTAAATAAAATGTGTAGCGAAAAGTAGGTCGCGGCGTTAGCAATTTGCCTGTACGTGAACCGTACACCATACATTCCAACTGCAAATGTAAGTTTGTACGCACACTATTGAGAGATTTACCATGTTATTTTAAGACCATAGACTTTTTATAGTTTTTCTGTATTTTAATCTGCATTTTTTTAATTTTAGGGTCAGTAGTTTCGTAGATAAGGGGTGGGAATGGTCAATTTTCATCTATTTTCTTAAATATCTTTAAATTAATTTATTTTAAAATTATGGAAAAATATATTTGAAATCCTCGCAATAAGTCCTTTCATTTGATATGTCACACGGCATAATATTGCAAAACTTTTTTTAAAATTTTCTTTTTTGCCCTCCAAACGTGACCCACATATTCAAAATTCATTTATTTACGTTATACGTCCGTGTTTGAATCACAGAAATACATATGTGTACCAAATTTCAACTTAATCGGTCCATTAGATTCGGAGTAAATTGGCTGTGACAGACGGAGGATTTTCTTGCCGGCTCTTCTCCATAGGAAGCTACCAATTGGAACCGTGCACTTAGCTTCTGACGTTTCATAAGTGCCCTTGCAGGTTTATGTGAAATAAAATATTTTGATTTTGGTTTTGGACAGACAGACAGACAGACACGCGAGTGACCCTATAAGGGTTCCGTTTTTTCTTTTGAGGTACGGAACCCTAAAAAGTAAAAATAACATTGCATCTTTACCCAACTAGCAAAATGCTCTTGACTACCGCAGCTTTTAATGCTTTGGATCTTACAAATATCATAATATAATGGCTTTGGTCAATCCTATCTTCCTTGTAGACGCATTTTCAAATGCCTTATCAAGATCAAGAGCATAAGTAGATCTTCTAAAAAAGTCTCAAAAACGTTTACACGATTAAATCATATGATTTTTACAAGACATCTACCTAATATTATCATTCCATATGATTCATACTCTTGCCTAAATACTCAAGCATCAATAATGCATTAACTAAGACTAGCATGACTCTTTGAAAGTTCGTTTATAATTATGATTTATACAAGAATATTGGTATTGAGAACGCAAAGCTTAGTGCAAATGTTGGAAATCAGCTAACTGAGAACACTGACTGTTATGCGAGAATTGGCATTGATTTCGATAAAAAATCGTCATAAAATTTGCTTAAACTTTGAAATTAATCTAACCTTATGCTTTTACATGACAAATTCGGTAAGGACTACAAATTTAATGTCGCCAATAAAGCTAGTGGTTCTGTAACGATGATGAAGCTAGTGGTTCCGTAGACTTTTCGATTTCTTCTGGAAAAAAATTTGACACAGAAGAAAAAAAAATCGACATCTATAAACGCCAACAACACCATGTGAAGTATGTAGATCCGAAATGGAAAATATGTATGGATAGGTACCTATTCTAGTAGAATACATCATCCGATCCCAGCAATAACCCCCTTATTAACAGACTTCAAACAGGAGGAGGTTCTCAATTTGACTTTTCGTTTTTTTTTTGTATGTTTGTTACGCTATTACTCCGCCAATTGTGAAATGATTTTAAATTTAAAAAAAATAAATTCAGATAACTTAATCCATACAGTTCATTCACACTTTGATGATTCTTTTTTGTTAGGTAGGTCATACTTTAGAGGTAGTCCCTTAAAAATGTGTTTTGAGTTAGCTTCAATAATACGTATTTTTTACCACTTGTGGATGATATTGATACACTCTATGTGGATGATATTATTATGATAAGTTCCTGTCACTGTTCACTGTAATTTACGTAGCAGGTAGTGGTATTCGTGGTGACTTTTATAAGTTGGGTAATTTCTTCGTAAATCTGAACGCGACCATAGTGTGTTTACGAGATTTTGTCGCAGGCGCTAGTGTCGATTCCGAGCAACCAATCAGAAACCTTGATTCGTAAAATGTCATTAAGGGGGAAGCGTCAGGGTAGCCCGCGAAATTCAAATTTTCTTACGTTTTTTGCATTTTGCAGGTCGGTTTTATGTTGATTAAAATATGATTCGCGCCCGTCGGTCGGGTCAAATGTGTTGATTTCATGAAATCATGACATTTGACACCTTTGCTAACTTATGGAGTTGTATTGCTAATTGTAATGATTATAATTGAGTAAAACCATATTTGTTACGGCCGCGAATTAAACCGTGGGAATGTGGTGCTCGGTAGGTCTGGGTAGTATGGTCGGGTCTAGCCTTGTAGCCAAGACCGTATGAGACCGCACCAGAGTATCGTGTACGTGGTACACGGTAGCTCTGGGTAGTATGGTCGGGTCTAGCCTTGTAGCCAAGATCGTAGAGTCAAGGACGACTCGGCATTCCTTTGGGAAGTGCGCATGTGATTGTTGACCGCGAATGAGATACCCGGGGCTTTGTTAATTGGTTAATAACTTTGGGTCAATTCTTAAATTATCAGTGTACATAATCCTCAATAGTGTCTGGACTCTGATTGATTGTCATGTTGCTTATTTAATTGTTATCCTTGCCTACAATTTGACTTTTTGAAGTTAGTAGAAAGATGTTAGAAATGTGATGTTAGTTAAATAAACAAACTTTACCGAAGTTCACGTTTACGTTGGGTGAAGAAAGATGCCAGTAGGTCATATACCAGTCGAAATAGATGGTGATTTCAGTGGTGATGAGCAAACCTAAGTTATGGGAACCACGCAAATAGGGTTCTCTAACGGCCGTATTGTGTGGGACCGTGCCAGTAGTTACTGGTGGAGGTCGGGGTCCTGAGAGACCATAGTTTTGATCCATGCGCTGGACGTGTGAGAGCAATGCGATTGCTAGTCGGCTGGAGAGCCATGGCGTTGGAGTGGTTTACTCGTGTGTGGGTTTCTAAGGCTTTTAATGAAAAAGACGATTGTTAATGTGGAAAACGATGGTACCTGGCTCTGGTTGATGATTTTTGCCATAATTAGTCGAAAGTTTGTCGAGTTCATTGAGAAGTAGAAGTATTGTTTTGCAAAGTGTTGAGGATTAAAGTTTCCTTATCACAAAAGTTGGAACCCGTAAATGGTCAGAATTGGCCGAGTCGAACATACACTGTTGTTGAGTTTTGGTCGCAGGTAAACACACGCGGACGTGTGCATAGCAGGATGGCCGTATCGGATCCGGTCATTAGTACGGACACGAAACGAATCGCAAGCGCGCTACTGGCGACATCAAGTGATCTACCCACACCAAGCGTGCTTCTACAGAGTCGTGATGTTTTAAGGCCACGGCGAAGAGGACATTCAGCCTCTGGTCGCATCGGAGTTAAGACGTTGCGGAACTGTTCTCGATTCGTGGTGCTCAGTTATTGTGTTAGAAGTTGTAATTTGTGATCATTTAGTTAATTGGTGATTTTAATAAACGCCGTCGCACCCAGTGTGTGTATAATTTAGCTAGTGTGATTAATTTGATAGTAAATTATAATGTGATCTGAACTGCAAACTCTTTTTCTATTGCGCATTAACCAACACTACCCACATTACGCCCACAGTAGTTAAAATATGCCAGAAAATAACGAGAGTCACATACCCGTCTCCGACATATATTATATTTTCTTTAATTTTGTAAGTAAGAAGCATGCAAACATGCAAACAAGCATACACCATGCATGCAGCATGCAAACAAGTATACACCATGCATGCAGCAAGCATGCAGCATGCAAACAAGCATACACCATGCACGCAGCAAGCATGCAGCATGCAAACAAGCATACACCATGCACGCAGCATGCAAACAAGCATACATCATGCGGGAAGCAAGCATGCAGCATGCAGGCAAGCATGCAACATGCAGCAGGCATGGTTTCTGTCACGGCTCCGGTGCTGCGGAGCTCCGGCGGTCCCACGCGAGCTTATCGTCGCAGATGGTTTTAGCGCTCACCACCGCAGCTTCGGCTTGAAATTCCAAATGAAATTCTGGCATCTTCATAGTATGCCAAGTGAAATTGTACCAAATAATTGTCGCTCTAAATAAACGTTATGCTAAACGAAATTATGGGGAACTTTAACTCTGCCAAAGGTAATTATGCCAAATAAAATTCTGCCATCTTAAAAGTATGACATTGTAAATTCGGACATATAAAAATTCGGTCAAACAATAATTATATTAAATAATTTTTATGCCCTAAAAATATTCGTTTAAAGAAGATTATGCCAAGTGTGTTATGCCAAATGAATTTCGGAGCATTAAGATTCTGCCAGATAGAGGGAACCCTATATTTAAATAAGGGAAGTCTCCAAAATAATTGCGGGGAATAACCTCTTTTCGACAACGTCGTCAGAACGGAACTTTACCGGCGACGAATTATAGATATACATAGGAACTTAAGTATATTCAAATAAGGGGAATCCCCAAAGTAGTTGCGGGGAATTACTTCATTTCGACGGGCGACGAAGTGTATAAATAGGTCGGACCTTCAATCCGATGTCTTATTTCACTTTCATAATTTAAATTACAAATCTAATCTACTACCTATCTAACCTTTTTAATTGCTTTTCGAGATATTTCAAGTTCTAAAAATTTATAACTTTTCATTTATTTCCATTCATTCACTATTAATATTTGATATAAGAAACAACTTTTTTTTTCTTAGTGTTTAAAACATTGTTTGAAACTTGTTTTAAACTGTGATTTTAAACACTTATTAAAAAAACATAATTCATTTCAAACTGTTTTAAACATTGTTTAAAATACGTGTTTTAAAACAACTTGTTTGTTTTATGCCAACCCAGATACCGATACGCGGCTCGGTTTATAAACCCGCACTCGTATTTTAACAACCTCTCTTATGTAACAGTTTCATTTAGCTGCCTAAAGCCCCCAATACAGGTCGGGCGAGGCCGGGCGCGCTCGGCCAACGCAAAATATACGCGAATCAAACGGCAAATCACGAAAAAAGGCCCAGTATACGTTGGCCAAACGACGGGCTCGCACACACTAGGGCTTTATATGTAGCAAAATAAAACCAAGCAACCGTCATAAAGCCTCGTGCAGACTGGCGCGAGGCGACACTGGTAATTTTCTGCCTTAAAGTTTTCTTAGAAATTGTATTGTTAGAGTCGCGTCGCACCAGTCTGCACGAGGCTTAACGCATTGTGCGCTATCTGCTACGGCTGTCGGCTACATACCCGCGTACTATATACTCGTATATACCTAATGAGTAATCACACATTCGGCGCGACTGGGGTACAGTTTAGCCTTAAGGCGACAAACACTAAGCGACTTTTAATGATTTAATACTGAAGATCAAGTCTAAACGAGTAGCGTTAATTATTTAAAAAAAAATATGTTAAATTAGAACATTTTTAAATAAATTAATAAATGAATATTTTAGATTACTTATGTTTGAATTATATAGTGTAATTAATTTGTAAAGTTATGTCTAACGCGCGTAAAAAACTGAGAATCACGCAAAAACTATCAAGCGAATTTTTCTGAAACCTTCACCATTTTAAAGATAATTTAATTATGTAGTATACGTTTTTTCTTTTTCTGTTTTTTTCTTTTAGTTTACGTTTTTTATTAGAATACTTTTTGTTTTACGTATAATAAATTAATAATGCGTCTAATTTGGGACAGCGCTCCTTAATGGGCGAGTCCTATTACTGGGTGGACGTACGACGCGTTGCGTGAGCTCTGCACAGAACACGCAAGCTAACTACCTACTCAAGGTAACTGGCATATACCGGGGTCTTAAACAGCGCAAAAAGGTTAAAATTAGGTACGCTGTCTCAACAAAGACGAAGAAGTTCCATCAATAATTTTACAAAAATAGAGCGTACAGTAGGCCGTGTGCTAATGAGTACATGTCATGACGGCTCATCCATCGCTGCTGCTCGCATTCGTTACAGCCGCGCATGCCGCTTGCGTTTGTGAGGCTGCGTGCGCCCGCGCCGGCCATTAACACAGGCTTCATTGTTTGCGTATCGACAGTCACAGATTGGAAGCATTTGCCAGTGTCGTGCGTGTCATGCGGTGCTAATGATGCGATGACGGAAACACCGCGTGGACGAGATGCAATGTGCGTGCTAAGCATCCGTGTACAGAGTACGCAAACGCGTATGGCTACACTTTAACAGCCAATTATTTTAAAAGCAACTTTCCAGGGTATGCCAGCGATTTTTGCCGATATTGTAAGCCTTATAAAATAAAAACTATTTGTGATACATCTATAATTTTTTTTATTATTTATGCATAGGTCTTATATATTTTTACGATAGGAATAAAAAACATATGCAAATTACTTATTTTTATTTCAAAATCTCAATAAAAAAATGGTGTTACAGTGAAAAATAAAAAACTCTGACATGTACTTTTTATCATTTTGAATGTATATTTACATGAAAAAAAAAAATGTGCGACGAAAAGTAGGTAAATATTCAAACAAAAATAGACGTATTCTCGCGTTATAAGCGTGGGAGCGAGTGCGCCGCGCGACGCTAGATCGCTTGTCCCGCCCAAACCCCGCAACTCCCATCCGTGAATCAACTATGTATGAATAGCTTAAAATGTTACTTTACACGCTGATCACGTATCACGGACGTAGTTTTAAAACAAATACTAGCCACTCCATGCCGTACTGAGTACGTGATCGGCGTCCTGAAACGTTTTAACGATCACGTGCTCAGTGCGCGATCGGGTGACAAACAGTCACTTAGCTGTTTGCAAATTACCTAAGATATGCAGGACTAGCTTTTGCCCGCGTGTATGTCGGAAAATACCCCACAGGAACATGCTACCGGGGTTCTGAGTAGGTATGTCCTATGTCCTAACTCAGGCGATGGCCTATGCGTATGCCTTTCATCTAAATCCGTTCAGCCGTTACGGCATAAAAGGCAGATAAGAAATCTGTTTTTGGGTTCCGTACCTCAAAATGAAAGTCTTAAGCCTTTAAAAAAATTATTTTTAGTGTGAAATTTATCAAATAACTTCTCCCGCTCTGGGCGGAGCAAAAGGGCGTGTCGGACTCTCACTGACTAAAACAGACCCGTGTTCCTTCAGTTGCCTGTATGTTGCCAGGGGGCCACGGTAACCCTTTCAGAAAAACCCGCAACCCCGGCAGGCATCAGCCCTAGCGGACCCCTTTAGTTGTGCTGACATCTTTATGAGGCGCGCGTGGAACACAGCGCGCCGTCGACACGAGCCTGCGGACGGCGAGCTACCCATTGCTCAACGTCCGCAAGCCCGCGCCTACGGTGGCCGGGAATCGGCCTGCGATTCCCGACGCCTAGGGCGTCTCCTGCGGCGGTCAGGGGCGTGAGGGAGCGAAATTTGCCTCTCCCTCACACGTTCCGCCTCTTCCTTTGCGAGTGTTACTGATTCGCAGAAGGAGTTGATGGCCTCCCATGCGCTCTCCCTCCGTACCATGGCCTGGACCAGGGCCGGATGCGAGAGATCACCGCCGCCGATCGCCTCCACGAGGACACGGCAATGCTCCGCCCAAGCCGGGCAGACCTCCACCGTATGCTCCACCATGTCCTCCGGGTGAGCCACACAATGGTGACACCAGAGCGTTTTCTCCCGCCTTATCCGGAACAGGAACCTCACGAAACAACCGTGTCCGGTGAGGACCTGCGTCAGGCGGAAGGTGAGGACGCCGTGGCGCGTCTCTAGCCACTCCTCAAAGAGGGGACTTATCGCCGCAATTGTGGCGTGCCCAAAATTGACTTCGTTGTCTGTCAAGACCCTTTTTCTCAGGAACGCGTGGAGGCATCAAGTTGAAATAGATTTCAAAAACTTAGATCTACGGTCTCTTGGAGCTGTAACGAAAATCAAACTTCCAAGTCAACGCAATAAAAAAATACGGCCATTTATGCCGCATATTTTGACACTCGCATATAAACCAGTCTATTTGGTACTTCCCGTTGGCCCAGAAGCATGAAGTTCGGCAAGAAGTAAGGTCAACTAAAGAGGAAAATTGATAATTTATATAATTATGAACTGCAAAGTTAAGTTTTTTCTTCAATCTGGGATCAAAAATTAATTTGCCGTGTCTTGAAGTAACATTGAGCCTGTATTTCATTACTCTATTAAAGGTTATTTTTCAATTGAAAAGTTAAGTTTGTCCTTCAATCCAGATTTGGAAATTCGGGCAGCCGAGCAAGCACAGCTTTGAGACGGAACCCTCAGGGCGCAAGTCCTACTAACCTTTGTTCGGTTTAAAGAAAAAACAGTTTTAAATATGATTCTTAATGCCTTATTATTATTACTACTTATTTTTGAGACAAAAATGAGCCTATGTCCTTTTCCGGGATGCCATCTATCTCTTTGCCAAATTTTATCGAAATCTGTTCAGTGGTTTAGGCAAGAAAATGTAACATACAGACAGACATACAGAGTTACTTTCGAATTTATAATAATTATTAAGTATGAAAGCACAAGACTAAAAAAAGAACATACTGCAAGCTTCATACTAACGCTTTGCGCGAGATCACTACTACACGCACAGCTTTGTGTACGTGCAATGTCACAGAAAAGGCGCGCGGGGGGTGCACCGGCGCACAGTGTTTTTTTTGCCCAAAAAAAAGTGACATTCGCTTTTTATTGAAGATTTATACTAAATATATCATTCCAAATGCAAGAGTAGAACACCCAGGTGTCAATTTCCCATACTTTATTTTTAAAAAAATATTTTAGTTTTCGTGACCTTCACACTGAAAATACTAAAAATAATTCGTAAAAAAAAATCTATACATAACTTTTTGTTTTTTGTATTTAAGTTTTGTAAAGCATTTTTTGGTGCACATTATCCAGTTTATATTTATTCAAAAATGTTGACCAAACCCTCAAAAGATTTTTTTTTGTTGAAATCAGTATTTATTTTTTTATAATTTTTCTAGCACGAAGTAGAACCTCTACCTAGCATAAAAAGATTCCTTGTACTAAGGTTTATCATCCACAAAAATATTACATTCAACTTCGGCCGAGGTTTCGAGAAAATTATTTTTAAGTGCAGAGGTCAAAGTTCCAAATATAGGGTTATCACAAAAAGGATTAAATTTCAAAAAAAAAAATCTGGTACTTTATATTGTTATTAAAAACATTTAGCAATCTTGAATTTGGTGTTTATTCTAATAGATTGGCTTCGTTGCTTAAGATTATTGAATCCATATTTGACGCCTCGTTAATCTCGTCCTGCGAGTAATTTTGTTCATTTTCTGACTGTAGACTTTTTGACTGTACATTCTCGTCTGCATGCCAGGTACTTTTCACATCAACAGCCTTTAGAAGACCCAGCACCGCAGATGACAGAGGAAGACTTTTACAAAATTTCTGTCGACAACCCTAATACAAATATTTAAAAATCATTTTCTCGAAACCTAGGCCGAAGTTGAACGTAATATTTTTGTGGATGATAAACCTTAGTACAAGGAATCTTTTTATGCTAGATAGAGGTTCTACTTCGTGCTAGAAAAATTATAAAAAAATAAATACTGATTTCAACAAAAAAAAAATCTTTTGAAGGTTTTGTCAACATTTTTGAATAAATATAAACTGGATAATGTGCACCAAAAAATGCTTTATAAAACTTAAATACAAAAAACAAAAAGTTATGTATAGATTTTTTTTTAAGAATTATTTTTAGTATTTTCAGTGTGAAGGTCACGAAAACTAAAATATTTTTTTTTAAATAAAGTATGGGAAATTGACACCTGGGTGTTCTACTCTTGCATTTGGAATGATATATTTAGTATAAATCTTCAATAAAAAGCGAATGTCACTTTTTTTGGGCAAAAAAAACACTGTGAGGCGGTACGAGTGACGCAGACATTTAGGTTTAGTAAAAATGGCAAATTGTTGTAGTACTGTGTGTATCAATAATAGTAGGAAAAGTAAGATTTTTTTTATATTCAAAGTATTTTGTCAGGTAGGTTTGAGTAGATATAGATAATTATCTATATCTACTCATACCTACTCATTTTTAATGCTTATTGCAGAATGATTTAGTTACGAGGTAAGTAGTATCCTAAATAACAAAGATGGCAATTAGGTTTTCCCATAAGAATTATTATGTATTAATCTTATGGTTTACCGCCTATATTAGCGAGTTATGGTTCGTCTCCTATTTGTTTCGTATTTTTGTTTTAGTAGATTTTTAGGTACCACTTACGTTCGTAAAATAGTAAAACAAGAAAGCAAACTTTATAGTTTCGCCATGTCCTGTCCGTCCGTCCATGAGTCACGGTATTTTATAAGTAACCAACTTCAAAAAAAGCAAGCAACGTATGCATCTATGTATGTACTCGTATAACTATTTCACAGTATAAATAATTACTTACATACATTTTACTATCGTGTTTTAGTAGCATATAAGCTTAATCAGCCTAGATATAATGTTTCCACTGCTGGGAAATAGGCCTCCTCTTTCTGTGAGAGGGAGTGAGCCGTAATCCACCACCCGGGCCCAGTGCGGATTGGTGGATGTCACATGTTTTCGAATTATTGGTTCTAGGACATGCCGGTTTAATCACGATGTTTTCCTTTACCGTTTTGAGAGCAGTGGTGATGAAATAATTTACACAAAGTAAGGTGCCTGCTTGGGTTCGAACCCCAGACTCGTAAGTCGCGAACGTTACCACTGGGCCACCACTGCTCATTTCATTACCTATACCCTAATTGCGTAACTTGTTTTCGTAAACAATTTTGCCTAATTTGTTTCATTTTGACAGTTCAACAACATTCATTGCGTTAGTTACGTTGTTGAGCTGATTTTTTTTCCAATTTATGAAGCAATGGATTAGCAATCTGTTTCGAATCGAAACAAATTGTGATTGTGTTGTATTACGCAATTAGTGTACTGATTTCAAAAAAGGGAGGGTCTCAGTTGAACAACTGTGTACGCGTGTGTGTATAAATAATTATTTCACAGTATGATTAATTAAATAGGTATTACTTAATTTTAAACAAACTGTTAAAATAATTACCAGTTCAGTACCGTAATTGGAAAATGGAAAACTCACGGGATACCTCAGTCACAGTACGTGTCCGTCCATCTGTCCATCCATCCGTCCGTCCGTCCGTCCGGCTGTGCTCATCGCCGAATCTCGACTCACACTTACCCGGTTTTTTTTTATTTTTAATAACCGAGTGACAGCCCTATGAAAGTAGGTAAGAATTTTGAACTCTGTTAGGAAGCTTGCCTTCTGCTCTTATTCTTGTGATGAAAGTATGGATTTTGATAGGTAACAGCTTTGTTTGATTACGAAATTATTTCTTAGATTGTAAAGGCTGAAACAGCAGAGACGCAACTCTAATAAAACCATATAAGAAAACTTCACGGCAGAACAATTACCGGTGCAGCGGTGTCGCGCCAGGCTGCACGAGCCTTGAATAGGTTTTTTGCAATCGTCCTAGGATTTTCGCGAAAAACCCTTACTTTTTTCAACAAATTGTTCTACGACTTAATTATTGTAGGTACACACGGCTAATATAAAGCTATACATTTCCAGTGTAAGCTGACCTGTCATTGTACGGAAATCCTATGCAATGCGAGAACAGCATAAACTGGAAATGTATAGCTTTAGCTTGATGTGTAGCTGTGTGTACACACGGCTACACATCGAGCTATACATTCCCCTACGGCAATCTGTAGATCAAATGTAACGTGTTGAAGTTTATTGCTGACACCACACAATTGTTACTGCCGTCTGTTACATCCGCGATGCGGCCGTGCGGGCGCTGGAGGCTAAGCTCTCGATACGAGCCGCGTGCCAGTGAAGCAGAGCCGCGGCGCTCATGTACAGTTGTAGAAGTCCGGCTCACAACAACGAGCAAAAACGCACACATACTCGTAGGCACTATCTATATATCACGAACTGAAATGAAATATTGATCAAGTATTGATGGTATTGAAAGTATTGCAATAATAATATTCTTGACGTGGTCTCAGGATTTCGATTCGGCATTGATAGTGCACCGTCCCCGGCGCGCGGCGATCGCAAAGTACGTCTAGCGACGCCTCGCGCCTGTCCCGAGTTCCCGACTCCCGAGCCGACAGCGCGTGCATTCTCTGTACTTCTGTAGGTACGTAGAGCCAGGGACGAGGAGTGCGATCTTTTTCACTCGCTGTTTGGAGCCGACCTTCTGTACGTATCTATTTTGCGGTGTGGCTGTGTGGGGGTGGAGTGGCTCATGCAATGTTGGCGTGCGCAAGGTCGCAGCGTGCCCTTGTGGCACCGCGCGTGCCAGGAGCCGCGCCCGCCGCCGCCTGCCGTGCACCCGCGTGCACCCGTACCGTGCGTTGCTATCATTCATCTTCTAGCTAATAATAATACATAAGCCTTTAACGTTCCCACTTCCCATCACTGCTGCACTGGGAGTCTGGGACACAAGCCTAGTGAGAGGGAGTGCGGGTTGATGGATGTCATATCACATGTCACCAAACTTTTGGTTCTAGGAGATGCCGGTTTCCTCACGATGCTTGTGTTTGTCCTTCAACATTTTGAGAGCAGTGGTGATATAATAAATTTGACAAAGTGTTCCTGTCTGGGGGTTCGATCCCACGACCTACGACACATAAGTTGAGCTTAGAAGTTGGGGCGTTACCACTGGGGCATCACTGCTCTTCATAATACTACGAATTAACAATAGATATTCATTTGTATTTACTATTCATTTAAATTCGATATCCTCCCGATACCCACTGAGCGGGTAGGGTAGGGGAACCTATTTATTTACTTCCTTGACTATTCGTATTTATTCATGTATCAGGGTATCCAATACCTCCTGTCCCGCCACCGCCTGTATATTAATGACAACATAATAAAATCAGACTCACAAGTCGCCGCGGCCTTTGAATATTTCTTTTTAGATATTCCCGTTTCAACTACTAAATCCATAAACTCATCACGTTGCTGAGTCTTTGCTAAAGGCTAAAATGTTAATGTTTGCGATTCGGAATTTCTTTTGAACATATTACTTGTAGAGACATAATTAAAACCTTTCACACCTTAAATGTAAAAAAGACTGCAGATCTGTGGGTAATTCTGTAGAAGTTGCCAAGTCTATTATTGACATTGTGGCACCTACTTTAGCTCTTATCTTTAATAATTGTATCGAATGTGGGGAGTTTCCTGACCTTTTGAAAAATAGTAAAATAATACCTTTGTTTAAATCAGGTAGTACATCAGACCCCACAAATTATAGACTTATTTCAGTACTACCTACTTTTAGTAAAACTTTGTGAAATTAATTTTAGAGCAATTGCAAAGATTTTTTAATAGACATAAATGATTACATAGCAAACAGTTCGGTTTTACAAGGGGTCGTTCAACTACTGATGTGTTGAACTTTTAGGTCATTCTCTCATACATTCCAAGTGCAAACGTAATTTGTACGCACAATATTGAGAGATTTAAGTACCATGTTATTTTTAGACAATAGACTTTTTATAGTTTTTCCTGTAATTTATGAGTAAATAGCCATTCTCAGTATTAAAAAAAAAAATTGATTCAGTGCTTTCGCAGATAAGGGGGAATGGTAAATTTTCAATATCTTTTATTTATTTTAAAATTATAAATAAACATATTTGAGATCCTCGCAACAAGCCCTTTCATTTGATATGTCACACGGTACAGTTTGCAATTTCTTTTTTCATTTTCTTATTTGCGACCCAAAAGTGACCCCCATACACAAAATTCATTTATTTACGTTACAGATGTGTACCAAATTTCAACTCAATCGGTCTATTAGATTCGGAGCAAATCGGCTGTGACAAACGGACGGACAGACAGACAGACAGACACACGAGTGATCCTATAAGGGTTTCGCTTTTTTCCTTTTGAGGTACGGAACCCTAAAAATTACAATGGACAGCGGACATTCATTGAATACATCGGTATTGTAGATTTCCTTTCGCGCGTCCGTTCGGACACATTCAACAAACGTGTTGATGATGGAGTGTGTGGATGAGCATTGAGCTGCGAGGTTCCGCGCCGCCTGCGTGTGGGCACACTCGAGGGGATGCGGGCTCACCGCTGGTGCTCCAGCTGCGAGGCGCGCGCGTACGTGACGGGCATGGCGCAGGTGGTGGTGGCTGGCGGTGGCTGGCGGTGGCTGGCGGTGGCTGGCGGTGGCAGCTGATGGCGGCAGCTGATGGCGGCGACAGAGGTGAGCGTGCGGCGCCGCGGCCGCGAGTGGCATACGCGCCGAGCCCGCCTGACAATGCCAATGTCAAACTATTTTTGTCACATTTCCAACAGACTCAGTGCCACTTCCGCACGCTCGAGTGTATCGCGCCAGCCGCTACTCTCGACTCGTCACTGATGATGATGTGGCTCGCCTCGGCCTCTGTGCAGTCCCACACACATGTAGGCGAGAGACCTCTCATTCACGAGCTTCGTTCGAAGAGCGCATGTGTCGCGACTAGGCAGGTACATTATTATTTTGGAATGGTAAAGGCGTCATGCACATTCATCACGTGCGCGTCTGTTGTGGCAATGTAAGTAGTACGTGCGCTCATGCTGGCTAATAATACTTAATGCTCAGTCTTCAACACATCTGTGTATCTGCACAACACATTCTGCGCATAACAGAGGTGCTGTTGTATGTGTAACTAAGTACCTATACGGTTATACAAACAAACCACCTCGACCACTGAACCTCCTACTCTAATACCTGGCCATAAGTCGTGTTTGTCGTGTCTTGCTTTTTATTCATTTGGGTTTCAGACTATTCCTACTTGGAAGATGTTCCAGTGTATTCGACCCCGGGCCGTGATATACATTCACGGTGCGTGCAAGCTCGGCAGCCGTGGGCACGGTTGCCGAGCTTGCCGACTTGCCGTCTAAACGGAACCCGAGTGTGTGCACTGTGTCTGTGTGCAGTGAGACAAAGGGCCAAGTGTCGTGTTATGCTGCACTAGGCACTATGTGTGGGTACGCTTACGCTAGATGCGAAGGGATGTATGTCTACGTACTGATGCAGTGCAACTTAAGTACTGAACTTTACTTTCACAAAACAACTAAAAATCGTACTAATATTATTAACGCGAAACTTTGTGAGGATGGATGGATGGATGTTTATTACTCTTTCACAGAGGCGTAGCGTGGATTAATATAGACGAGGGCGAAGTCGCATCAGCGAGGCCCCTTTTCTTTCGTTCCCAAGATCTACCTAATAGATCAATCCTACCAAAAATGCTTTGATACAACATACCTACTCATGATAGTTAATGTTTTACAAAAGTAACCATAGCTATTAATTCCTGACAAGTCTCGTATTCCGTCAAACTAAAGGTTGCGGTCTTAAGGTAGTTACAACGGCCTCGCAGTCGCGCTTAAGAGGGGCTTCTTGTGAGGCCCCAAACAAACACGCTTTTAAATTTGTGACGTTCTTTTTCGAGCGTAAAAGTAATCAAATTAATTAGTCATCTATGGTAAAGTCTGGGTCCTCGGGCGCGGGCCCACTTTGCCCACTTTGCCCACGCCTAGCTACGCCACTGCTCTTTCACGCAAAAACTACTGAAGGGGGAACACAGATAGTTTGATAGTTTTTGTCCCGATACTCGCATGGAATCGAGACATATGCGGGTGAAATCGCGGGCCGCTGCTAGTATTACATAACTTTTAGAAGATAATGCGCAAACGTTGACCGTCGATACACTTTTGTTACGTCGTGACAGTCAAAATGCTACACTTTTTAGGGTTCCGTACGTCCGAATGAAAAAACGGAACCCTTATAGGATCACTTGTGTCTGTCCGTCTGTCACAGACCACTTGCTCCAAATCGAATGGACCGATTAAGTTGAAATTTGGTTCACATGAATTTGTGACCCAAACACGGACGTCTATCGTACATCGTACATGAATTAATTTTGAAGAGGGTCACTATTCGGAGGCAGATCGAAAAATTAAAAAACATATTTTAAAATAAATAGTTTTATAGTTATTTAAGAAAATGGATGATTTACCATCCCGCCCGCATTATCTCCAAAACTACTGAGCCAATTTTTTTTTAAATACCTACAGAAAAAACTTTTTACAAAAAAAAATACAACCGACTTCCAAAAAAAACACTACAAAGTGAAAAATAATTTCGGAAGTCGGTGTCTTTGGTTTAGAATTTTCGTTTTTTTCCACCGACTTCCGAAATTATATTTCACTTTGTAGTGTTTTTTTTTGGAAGTCGGTTGTAATTTTTTTTTTTGTAAAATAACCTACCCCACACAAATTCGAATACTGCTATGTAAATAACACCTCACCACTACCTGCTATGTAAATAACAGTGACAGGAACTTATCATATCATCCACATACTAAGTGGGAAAAAATACGTAAGTATTATTGAAGCTAACTCAAAAACTACCCAAGCAAACTTAATAAAATTTATATGGGACTACCTCTGAAGTAGAAAATCAATTCATAATTGGCGGAGTAATCGCGTAAAAAACATACAAAAAAAAACATACAGTCGAATTGAGAACCTCCTCCTTTTGGAAGTCGGTTAAAAATAGTTCATACTTATAGATTACAGGAAATCCTATAAGAAGTCTATGGTTTTAAAATAACATGGCAAATCTCTCAATATTGTGCGTACAAACTTACATTTATAGTTGGAATGTATGGGAGAACATGTTTTTAAACTACAATGTTAAGTTTGTTCTTGGGATAAATTCGTCCCAACTACGGAACCCTTCCTTGCGCGTGGTCCGACATGCACTCATTCGCCAAGTGTGCAGAGCATAACGTGCGATAAGAAACTTCGTTCCAAACATCTGTGAGTCGTATAGTGAAGGTATACTTCGGTAATAAAACGGTTACGACAAATAAGTAATGCATAAATGTGCTTACCTATGAAATATAAGTTTATTGGATGTATCTCATATCTTTGTATCGGTGTATTCAATTGTTGGCGAGCCATATAAATAAAATAAAATAAAATTAGGTGGGTTTGTACTTGTAAGGTCTAGCTCTTAAAACAGCGCCGACTACCGCGAAGCGAGCTCGGGTATTATTGTGGTTCCCAAGACCTCGGCTCAGATAGGGACGGGGGCTAGTGAGTCAGCGAAACGACTGAATTCAGCCCCAGCCCCACATTAACCCCCTCTGTTTGCAATTTTTTGACCTTCAAACAGAAATAGGATCCTCGCGAGGTTCACCGCTCAACACCACACTATTGTTTTAATTTTCTGTTCGGTTAATTAAGCAAACTAAGCTACAATGAAAATATACTGCGTCATTAAATAATGTGTTTCCAAACGTTCGTCTGTAAAATTTTTATTTCGTAGAGGTTTCTCTGATATCCCATCTCAAAATCCAACTGCGATGTCGTTTACTCACATGTTGCGCTGCGCGCGGCGCTCGTCGTTGGCGTCGTCCAGCGAGTCGGCGTGCTCGGCGTGCTCAGCGTGCTCGGCGCGCTCGGCACGCTCTGCGTCGAACTGCACGTGGCGTGCGTCGGTGTCGCGTGGGCTGCCCGAACCTGAGCCGGACCACGCGCTCGACACCTGCACAGTGCACACGACTCAACGTTACTCCCCAATACGGTCCCGGGCCTCACAGCGTCACGTCTGCTTCTGTTCAACTCACTAGGTTACCCGCGGATAGAGACTGCCACATGCTGCCCGGTACGTTCCAGGACGCGTCTACCGCCCAAGTACCCACAACATTTTTGTTTATGTAATTATATAAGTAAAGTAGCTAGTTATAAAAATTACTTTTAAAATTTTCAATATTAATAATGAGTCAAAAAGATAGTGTTATTATGAAGCTCGAGAAGATAATAATAATATGTGTATTGCGTGGTGGAGTGAAGCCGGCGAAGCACTGAGCGGCGCGGCGCGGGCCCCGCACGGCGCGGCACGGCCTTCAGCGACATGGCGCGATCGATCGCGTGCACACACCTGCTGGTCGGAGCAGACGCCGGCGGCCGGCGGTGACACCTCCGAGCTGCTCAGCGAGCTGGCGCCATCTGCAGACACACCGCAATGTTAGCAGCACCTGGTCCCAACACCACCCGCCACGCGTGCCCCCGACTCGCCCGCGACCGCTGTTATGCAGAGAGTGCTTCGACCTCAGGAGCAGCCTCAGTCGCGGCACTCCTACAACCACTGGCGCGACGTAGCGTCGATACGCCCATATACGCCGATGTAGCGGGAATACTTGGTATTGCCCAGTAGCAGCCCAATGAGATGGTTCCAGGTGAGTGGACGCCACTATGTGTGAACTACTGGTATTAAACCGCATCTGGCTAGACTGGATGTCGGTCACAACACTTACAACCTAGTTTAGGAAAAAAATGTCGCTGAGCGTATTATTTTTTATCTGCAAGCTGTAAAAACCAGCGACATCTTTAAGCCCGTCCAAACTTGTGTTTTCCCTTTTCGAATTTGGACAGGTGATACAGCTCAGAGTTTGTATTAGAATACTAGCCCACATGCCTGTGAGCGCGGTGTGGCGGGCGCGTGTCGAGGGTTGCCAGCCGCGCTTGCGTGGACACTCGTCGTTTATTCATGAACCACGTTGTGGCGTGCGAGTGCTGACTGTGTGGGCGTATAGCGATCGTGGCGGGCGCGTGTCGAGGGTTGCCAACGCTCGCGTGGACACTCGTCGTTTATTCATGAACCACGTTGTGGTGAGCGCAGTCAAGGCCACTGATGTGTCACGATTGGGGATAAAAACTGCCACTTGCTCGCTTCAGATGGCGCTGATATCCAGCGTCTTATAATTTGACAACTAGCTATACATTTTTTGTAAACAAGCGACTTCTTTTAAGCATAATTAATTATTGAGCCCAGTTGCGCAGCTGTTTACTGCAAAAATACGGGGACCCATGTATTTGCCAAAGATGTTATAAGAAGAAAACTGAGACAGAAAGCTCTCCGAAAAAAATTGGAACCCGATATTTCGTCGAGACGATGTGCTATCCTTTAAGACTTTTATGGGAGAAAGTGGTATAAAAGTGATGCTCTCAAGAGAACTAAGTCTGTTTTCATTACATACAGGCACTTGTAATATGATATTATGTAAATTATAGTAAAGTATGTGTGTGTAATTATCATATTAGATCAGTGCTAGAAGTACTATCTCTGAAGTTTTTCAGTCAGGAAGATCATGCCCGAGTTGGTTTTCAACTCTGATCAGGTTATTTCTATCGCAAAAAACGAACTTAGTCAATAAACACAAAATAACCTTTAAATTATAAATCGTTCATAATTTATTGACTTTTCCACTAAAGCTGCTTTTTTACCAGTGGTAGGCGATTCCCCTGTCTTTAGCTCGTCTTTTAATAGTACTACACTCCAAGTCTCATACAAAGGAGATGTCCGCTTTTTGTAGCGACGTTGGTTTTTTATTCCGAGAAAAATCCAACCAGCATCAAACTACATCTAAATAAAAATAACAAAATATGGACCTAGGAACCACTGAAATAATATTTTTAGACCCCTCCATTTATGAGAAAAAATATTTTATTTGTTGATGGCAACTATGACAAATAAGATATAAATTGACACATGGTTCTGTCATTACTGTCAATCAATTGACAGTGATGACAGTAACATGTGTCAATTTTGACAAGTTTACTATTTGAATATGTCAATATGACATAAATTGACACATAGTGCTGTCATTACTGTCAATGAATTGACAGTAATGACAGTAACATGTGTCAATTTTGACAAGTTTACTATTTTATGGGGTGTGTTCACTATATTATCCTAGATAATTAGAAAGGTTTGTTCGTTTTAGGAGTAAATTCTTACTAAAATAAAAACGATTTTTCTCAAAATTGGAGGTCTTTAAAAATGTATGATATAGTTAGAACCAATAGTTTTTGAGATGTTTATTCAAATATATTTAATTTGTCTTGGTTAGAATTATTGAATAATAAAAAACCATTTTAGGACATGTCGTTTATCTAGTTTTCGTATAATTTGTGATCGACACAAAAGTAAACATAAACAACAATGGCGGTTTAAAGACGTACAACTGTGCTGCCACCCGTTATAAGCGTTCAGTTTTTAACCTCATTCGCGATCGCGAGTGAATCAGCCTTCACAATAAAAATATAAGAACCAAAACCTTTTATGGAACGCACTAATGCGACACGGATGACAGAAAATACAATATGTTCTTTAGTGCACAGAACGACCTCAAAAAGTCGACATGCTTTTGTAATGTGGTGGAGGTGCACTTACCAGGTAAATGTGTGTGCGAATAGGGGGGTGGCGCGGCACTGTCGCGGCGCGGCTCGGCGGCGGCGGCGGGCAGGCGCGGCGCGGCGTCTCCCCATACAACGCGCTCCATCTCCTCGTCCAACCGAACCTCATCATCGCCCGCCACCTGCAGGAAAAATTTAAATTCTATATTTTACAAGTCCAAATCCGAATCTGTGGGCTACGATACGACGTCAGTTGTTAGAGTTATTCGGTCAGTTTAAGTTCGCCAGGCCCAAGTTACTTCTGCCACCACTCCGAAGAGTCCGAAGCCATCCTTCCCATGCGAGCCTTACAGTCGATCGGTGTGCTCGAAGCCTGTTTTGCATGAGCAGGATTCTATGTTCACCGTAACAACCTTGTAGGTTCTCTCCAGTCTGGATTCAGGCCTGAGCACAGCACAGCTTCCGCTCTCCTTAAGGGGATCACACACAGCGAAGATAATAAATATTATAATGTGTTCGATGTGTGTGTTTTTTAATTTTCCCAGATATAAGACCTAGCTAATCGATTTTTCACCCCCGTAAAGCCCTATATTGCAACTGTCATCGAAGTAGAGCCGTTTTCGAGAACGTGAGTACAAATATGTATAAATATTGCTCGTTTCAAAATATAGGATATATATATACAGATATTGCTCATTTGATAGTATAGGATATTCGGAATCGCCAGATTTTTCTGCGGCGCAAAGTCAAAGTCTAATAATTTATTTTAATTAGGCACATAAAAGGCACATTTTGAACGCCAAAATTTACAAAAAATAGAATTGATTCTTGTCGCCCCTTCCAATAGGTAGTTTTCGTGTGGATAAGAATGGGCAAGAAACTCCACCGTTACTCTTTTAAAATGTTTTACAATATTTTGTATACATCAATTATTAATTATATGTGAAGACGATGCACCTGGAATAAGATTACTATAAGCATTGTAAAAGTAGGTACATATACCAAATTCCTAAAAAAAAAAAATTGTAATCTGTACTAATAATAAGTCAGTGTGTGAGTTCAAGTAATAACAGAATGTAAAATCAATGTTATAATAATTAAATATACAATTATTAAATTAGCAACCAGTTTGATTTTGTCTAGACTCTAAATTGTTCTATGGAGCTAGACCAGCATGCTTCCAAGCATTCTTATCTTGGAAATAATCCTCTAATTTTGTAATATGCTTGTTTACAAAGAGTACTTTTAATATGAGTTTTAAATTTTCTTTCAGTTTATTGTGTAATATATCACAAGGTATTTTGCTGTAACATTTAACACAGTAGTATCCCATAAAAGACGTATGTACTTTAGATAATCTGAAAAATGGTTGATCTAGTTTATATTTATTTCTAGTAGATATTAAAATTATGTCTTTCACTTATTTAATTAAAAAGATGTAGATTTTTCCTTACATACAGAATATTTTCATAGATGAATTGGCAAGGTACCGTCATAATATTAATATTTTTAAATAGTTCCCTGAGAGATTCGCGACGACATAGATTATAAATGGCTCTGACAGCTCTCTTTTGTCAAATAAAGATATATTCAATGTCAGCAGCCCGACCCCACAGTAAAATGCCATACGACATAATGCTGTGGAAGTAGTAAAATATACCAAACGCGCGGTTTCTACATTTGTTAACTGTCTTATCTTTCTAATAGCATAAGCGGCCGAGCTTAGCCGCCCCGCTAGGGATGTTATACAGTGTGATTCTTTATAATGTGCACATATCGAAATGAGGGAATCCAAGCTTAATATTAACGACTCAAAAAATATTTAAAAAAATCTAAACCTTTTTATGGAATAAAAAAAAAATTGTAACAAAATGGTGTAATTTTTTAACTAAATCATCTATCGCGATGAAACCAACTCCATAATGATTGGAAGTAATTAGGCGTCCTCATAAAATTAAAATTGTGAAAAAAACTACCCTCAATTGAAAATAAACAATAAGATGCCGAAGAGATATATATATATTTTAATACAAAAAAATAAAAAAATAAACCATCTATAAAATTAAGCATAGATTCCCTCATTTCGATATGTGCACATTTTAAATAATCACAATGTATGAGGTCCCCATTGTAATTTCTCGTCTAGCGTGATCCCTAGGAAAACTGTTTGATTAATAAATACCAGTTTTTCTCCATTCAATATGATGTCACATTCGCTACTTCTAACATTCGGTAATTTAAATCTAATGCATTTAGTTTTTTTCTCATTAAGTATCAAATTATTTACCGTAACCCAATTTTGGACCTGTAGAATAGAGTTATTCACATCGTCAAGATTTTGTGACCGTCGGTCCATTTCAAAGATGGTGTCATCTGCAAATAACACAATCTTCGGTTGATTTTGTAATAATTGGGGTAAATCATTAATGTAAACTAAAAAGACGAATGGACCTAATATCGAACATTGAGGAACGCGCATTGCCATTTCAGACCCCAATGAGTTTACTTGAACTTTAATCTTTCTATCTTTCAGGTATGATCTTAGTAAATCAAGAGCTGTATTCCTAATCCCATAGTGTTCTTGTTTCAGCAAAAGTGTTGCATGGTTTACGCAATCAAACGCCTTCGAGAGGTAGCAAAAGATTCCAATGGCATCTTGTGCTTCTTCCCAGGCTTTAAAAATTTTCTTTATTAGGGTGACAATTTTCTTTATTAGGGTCAGTGGTACAACGCCCTTTGGTGAAACCGTACTGTTGTACATGAAAGATGGAATTTTTATTAAAGTGACGTAACATTGGATTGAGCATCAACTTTTCAAACACCTTACTGAGAACTGGCAGAATTGACACAGGCCTATAATTGTTGAGTTACTTACTATCATCGGATTTGAACAAAGGAACTACTTTACTGAGTTTCATGAGATCCGGAAAGACTCCTTGGTCTACACTGGTGATAAATATGAAAGCTAAATAGGGCGCAATGGTTTCGATGATAGATTTACAGACTTTTCCCATAGATCTTCTGTTGATTTAATTTTAAGATCTTTAAAAGCATTTATAACAGGCTGGAGGTTCGTATGCTGAAACCTAAACTCTAAAGGGCATGCTTTTACATAATTTCTAAGTAAGGCGGCAGAAAGCGCGGGTGATGAATTTAAATTTTCAGTAGTTTTAAGGGGAATATTAGCAAAAAAGTTTTCGAATTCCTGAGCTATTTCTACATCTGAGTTGATGGGGCCATGTGCAGTCTCTAAATTTAATTCAGCATTACGTTGTTTTTTCCTACCCGTTTCATTATTTATTTTTTGCCAGGTAGTTTTTATTTTATCATCAGCTGATTTTATTTTATTGCTTATGTAAAGAACTTTAGCTTCTTTTCACACACTTTTAAAAGTTTCAGAATATTTTGCAACATACTGATGAAAGATTGTATTATTCATAATGTTGCTTAGGCCATAAAGTTCAAAAAGTTTTTCCCTAGAGTTTTACAAATACCTGGAGTCGCGCAATCACTAAATAAGAAATTTGTGTGAATAGTTTTATCTTTAGTGGAAAAGTGTTAATAAATTGCTTGTTTAATAGTGAAAAGAACTCGGCGTAAAACTCATTTGGGTCAGATATATAATTAAAACTCTGAACACATTATTTACTTGCCAAAGAATTATTTAATTTCTCTAAATTTTTACATGTAATCGGCCTAAACCTTATTTGAATGTTTTGTAAAGGTATGTAGGAGCAAAATGTTATTGTTTGTCCACTGTGATCAGATGGCAACTTATTTACAATTTGTTTATGTAAGTAATCACAAAAAATATTATTGTAAGTGGCAGAAGAAGCTGTCACTCGAGTTGGTTCAATAAAAACATTTTACAAATCAAATGACCTAAAAAGACTTAATAATCCGACAGTGTTTGAGTTATTTTCTAATAAATTAATATTAAAATCACCACATGTGATTATTGACTTACAACTAGCACTTAGTTTCTTTAGCACATCTTCCATCACAGAATCAAACATAGATAGATTCTGGTAACTTGGAGGTCTGTATACGCATATTATAACATGCTTATCAAGCTCAACACAGGACAATTCAATGGTGTGTTCAACAAAAAGTCCCATGATGTCTTTTCGTTCTTTCGATTGAATAATTTTTTTTACTAATATTAATAACCCGCCATGTATCATACGTTTTCGGCTGAAATGGCTAACTACACAATAATTTTCATAGTGAATTGACATTACTTGATGATCTTTTAACCAATGTTCTGTTATGTTAAACAAATTACATCAAACTTGGTATTTTAACCAATGTTCTGTTATGTTAAACAAATGACATCAAACTTGGTATTTTAACCAATGTTCTGTTATGTTAAACAAATTACATCAAACTTGGTATTTTAACCAATGTTCTGTTATGTTAAACAAATGACATCAAACTTGGTATTTTAACCAATGTTCTGTTATGTTAAACAAATGACATCAAACTTGGTATTTTAACCAATGTTCTGTTATGTTAAACAAATTACATCAAACTTGGTATTTTAACCAATGTTCTGTTATGTTAAACAAATGACATCAAACTTGGTATTTTAACCAATGTTCTGTTATGTTAAACAAATTACATCAAACTTGGTATTTTAACCAATGTTCTGTTATGTTAAACAAATGACATCAAACTTGGTATTTTAACCAATGTTCTGTTATGTTAAACAAATTACATCAAACTTGGTATTTTAACCAATGTTCTGTTATGTTAAACAAATGACATCAAACTTGGTATTTTAACCAATGTTCTGTTATGTTAAACAAATGACATCAAACTTGGTATTTTAACCAATGTTCTGTTATGTTAAACAAATGACATCAAACTTGGTATTTTAACCAATGTTCTGTTATGTTAAACAAATGACATCAAACTTGGTATTTTAACCAATGTTCTGTTATGTTAAACAAATTACATCAAACTTGGTATTTTAACCAATGTTCTGTTATGTTAAACAAATGACATCAAACTTGGTATTTTAACCAATGTTCTGTTATGTTAAACAAATTACATCAAACTTGGTATTTTAACCAATGTTCTGTTATGTTAAACAAATGACATCAAACTTGGTATTTTAACCAATGTTCTGTTATGTTAAACAAATGACATCAAACTTGGTATTTTAACCAATGTTCTGTTATGTTAAACAAATTACATCAAACTTGGTATTTTAACCAATGTTCTGTTATGTTAAACAAATGACATCAAACTTGGTATTTTCTAAAAACTATTCTATTTACAGTAATTTGGCCGCGGCGCCCCGCTCCCTTTGAATACGGTTTTTTGGCAATCTGAGCACTGTTTTGCCGCTTGAAACATCAATAAAAGGTCTAGTTTGAATCTGATTTGATTGATGAGACACAAAATACAATTTAATGAAAGATTGACTTCGAAAAGATAAAATATTTTGTGATTTTGACTTAAGCTGTTTTCCTGACATAAATTTCGTAACATTGGGCGTTTGAATCGTTTTGCCTGCAACTGAAATCCATACTTGATGTCGCTTAAAACATTTAGCCTACACCTGAAATTCATAACTTAATGTCGCTTAAAAAACCATTTATCCTACATCTAATTTAAAACCATTGACTTTTAGAGTAAAGTGCTACATACTTTATTTTGATCTGCAACTACTTTATTACTTCAGGTGCTTTAAGCTAAAAAGCCTGATACTATTTTATTTACTATCGCGATGGTTGTTAATACATTTAGCCTTACACAAAAACAACACCGAGTGTCATTTAAGTTCTTTTTCCTCAACCTATAATTTACAGTTTATGGCGCTTGAATCATTTAGACTGTTTCTAAATAAAAGTGATTTGAGGTAATTTTGGATCAAGTGACATTTATTTCTGGTAATAACAGCAAACAAAATTAAAACTAGACTAAAACACTTCGAAACAGAAAAGGCCATTTTTTCGTAACAATATTGATACTTTTTTAGGGTTCCGTGGTCAACAAGGAACCCTTATTGTTTCGCCATGTCCATCTGTCTGTCTGTCTGTCCGCGGCTTAGCTCAGATACTCTTAGTACTAGCAAGCTGTAATTTGGCATGGGTAAACATATTAATCACGCCGACAAAGTGTTGAAATAAATTAATGAAAAATATTTTTTTAGGGTTCCGTACCTCAAAAGGAAAAAACGGAACCCTTATAGGATCACTCGTGTGTCTGTCTGTCGGTCTGTCTGTCTGTCTGTCTGTCCGTCTGTCACAGCCAATTTGCTCCGAATCTAATGGACCGATTAAGTTGAAATTTGGTACACATATGTATTTCTGTGACCCAAACACGCACGTGTAACGTAAATAAATGTATTTTGAATCTAGGGGTCACTTTTGGTGGCTAAACAAGAAAATTAAAAAAAAAAAGTTTTGCTAACAGTACCTACTGTGTGACATATCACATGAAAGGGCTTATTGCGAAAATCTTAAACATACTGTTTATAAAATTTTAAAATAAATGTGTGTAAATGTGTGTGTGTGTGTAATGTTATGTTTTATGCAAATAAAAATATCTTATCTTATCTTAAGATATTTAAGAAATTCGATGAAAATTGACCATTCGCCCCCTTTTCTCCGAAACTACTAGACCTAAAATTTTGAAAAAATTACAGAGAATGGTTCTTTACTCATGATTACAGGAAAACCTATAAGAAGTATATGGTGGAAAATTCACGTTCTCATACATTTTGTGTGGATCGGCTTTTTTAATATCTCGGTAGGTAGGTAGGGTAGGTAGGGTAGGTAGGGTAGGTAGGGTAGGTAGGGTAGGTAGGGTAGGTAGGGTAGGTAGGGTAGGTAGGGTAGGTAGGGTAGGTAGGGTAGGTAGGGTAGGTAGGGTAGGTAGGGTAGGTAGGGTAGGTAGGGTAGGTAGGGTAGGTAGGGTAGGTAGGGTAGGTAGGGTAGGTAGGGTAGGTAGGGTAGGTAGGGTAGGTAGGGTAGGTAGGGTAGGTAGGGTAGGTAGGGTAGGTAGGGTAGGTAGGGTAGGTAGGGTAGGTAGGGTAGGTAGGGTAGGTAGGGTAGGTAGGGTAGGTAGGGTAGGTAGGGTAGGTAGGGTAGGTAGGGTAGGTAGGGTAGGTAGGGTAGGTAGGGTAGGTAGGGTAGGTAGGGTAGGTAGGGTAGGTAGGGTAGGTAGGGTAGGTAGGGTAGGTAGGGTAGGTAGGGTAGGTAGGGTAGGTAGGGTAGGTAGGGTAGGTAGGGTAGGTTGGGCGGAACGAAGATTGCCGGGTCAGCTAGTAATTAATAATTTTCTTCGAAGTGAGTTTTTAGCTGATTTGTAATGATGTTGTCTTATCAGATTTTTTTGTATGCATTGTTACATCATTACCACTAATTTAAACTTATCATGTACTCGAGTCTTTTCGAATGATGAACTTCAAGTCTCATCTTCATGCTCTGAGTTTTTCTTGAAGACTCGAGTCCTTTGTTAAGACTCGAGTGGCTGTTAAATGTCTCGGGCTCGGCTTTATTTTAGATTCCGAGCCTTTTTAGCACAATGAGTCTTGCATAATTGAGTCGAGTCTTTGAAATAACGACTCGAAGACTCTAGTTATTTGCAACACTACTTAAGACGCGATTAAATGCCAGTGAATTTTAGTGGTTAGCTTGCGTGTTCTATGCTGAGCTCACGCAACGAGTCGTGCGTCCAGTCAGTAATAAGACTGGCCCATCAAGGAGCGCTGTCCCAAATTAGACGCATTATTAATTTATTATACGTAAAACAAAAGGTATTTTAATAAAACACGTATATTTAAAGATAAATAATCAAATTAGCTTAAAAATTATGAAGGTTTCAGAAAAATACGCTTGATAGTTTTTGCGTGATTCTAATTTTTTTGTCCGCGTTCGACATAACTTTACAAATTAATTACACCGTGTAATACAAACATAATCTAAAATATTCACAGATTAAGTTATTAAGAAAATGTTCTAGTTTAATATTTTTTTCCAAATGAATGACTTGGAAAAAAAAAATGAATAGAGCATTTTTACTACCTTTAGACGTGATCTTCAGAATAAAATCATTAACATCGTTTACCCTCGCCTTAACAATCAAAGAACCGCATACTAAACATAGACCTACTTGATAGTAGCGTGATGTTAGCCTGTACGTGAATTTTATCAAAACTTTGATATTCCCAGCCGTTTCCGAGATATTTAAAATTAAAAAAACTTTGATATTCCCAGTCGTTTCCGAGATATTTAAAATTAAAAAAAAAAGTGTCGTTACACAATAAAAAACTGTCGTTACAACTTTTGGTCTTAATTTTTTCCGTCTAGTCCCCATTCGCAACGCGCGATAAGGAACTTCGTTCCAAAACTTCGTTCCAAAAACTCTTCAGCTTTATTATATTAGTACCTATAGATATAGAAAGATTTCAAATAACAATTAGGTTAGTATGGTATTTCAACCAAAATTCCGTAATGGTCTTCGTATTACGTCACTTGCCATGCAAAATATTGTAGATTATTAACATAACGCTTTGTACAATAACGCGTTCCGGGTGCTAATGGGGCTGCCGCGCCACTGCAGCACCTCCGCGATGTTCGCGGCGGCTGACATAGACGGCTTTGCGGCCATCATGCGCAAACGGTGCGCTTCTATCATGCGCCGCACGCGCGACAGTCCCAACACCATCCTGCGCGCGCTGGTGGACCGGTGGGACTCTCCGATGCTGACTCGCTAGATACGGCTGCACGCAGTCGTATAGTGATTTATCACCACCATAGGGGAGTCCACCCGGTTCTGCCACTCTGTTTAATTGAATTAAATAAGATACATTAAAAATTGCAATTATTATTATATATTATTTAATTGAATTATTATTGTATGTCAATTATTATTAATTATTACTAACATTAGTTTGTAGTACTAACAAATATGGATATAATCGTACTTGGATTAATCTGAATTAAATGATTATTTATTTTATTTATTTATGTACCTAGGTACTATACATTATGAACATAACGCCTTATTCACAGTTCATACTAATATAACTAATAATACCTAAGTACCTGGTCGACCGAGCTCTGCTCGGGTGTAAATAGAAATAAACAAATCGTCCAAGTATACCAACGTTGTATCATATTCCCGAGGCTGTGAAAATAGAGAAAACGAATTTTCCCAGAGACCTAGCTAGATCGCCCCCGTAAACCCCTATATTGCAACTTTCATCGAAATCGTTAGATACGTTTTCGAGAACGTGATTAATATGTATATACAGGGTGGCAGGGACATCGACGCGAAAACTGTTATTATGGATTCAGTACATGATTTTGAACCCACCCGAGTTGAACTTTTTCGTCGGTTATTTAAAAAATATCTGCTGTTTAATAATAAAATAATAAAAGTTTATTTTGGAACAATAACACAAAAATAATAAACGATGTAAAACGATGATAGCTGCAAAAGTATAAACTGTAGCGCAGCTAACAACGCCCTTCTCCAGCTACAGAATGGAATGATGTTCCATGCAAAAAGGTAATTAAGTTAAATTAAATTAGATTTAGTTAATTAATAATAAAAACAAAAAATAGATAAAAATAAACAGTACAGGATATTTGATTTGGGATGTATTTAGACGTTGAGTTAATGTGGTGAGTGTAGGGTGAATGGGTGTGTGTGGGTGCTTGTTAATGAGGTGTGCGAGGGGTGTTTGTAGTGTTTGTGGTATGTGTGTCGTGTGTGGTTTGTCAATGTGTATATAAAAACCCAGAAATAATCTTGGTCAGAGCATTTCATTTGAGGACCATGTAGATTATTAGGTTGATAGGTATTGAGGTTATAGCTTAAGTATTCATTTTCTTTACGAAAAGAAGATTAAAACTTAACCTCAAATTTTAATATTAAAATAATAATAAACATTTTCGGTCTATCTGCAAGAAACGACAAACACCATATTGAAAAGTGCTTAAAAAATTCGTTACCATAAATTCATGCAATAACGAATCTGTTGTTTATTTAGTAGGTACGGTCAATATTTTAAGGTCAAAAACGGTTTTTTAGCTGGTCTTCAGTGATGCAAGCCTTCAGAGTGCACGGCGAACGGTTCATAATGACGTGTTTTTAATAATTCAGCAAAATATCTCGTTGGTATGAAACCATTTGTTTCATATTCATTCACCATTTGACGTCGCTGCTACTCGATAATAAGCCCCTTCCTCATATCTCTTAACCCTCATAGTATTTCTCTAGAACAAAGAATAACATTGTATTTATTACACATAATACCTAATTATTTATCATTCACTAATCGAATTAAACCTCATAATGAATTTAAAACTTTAAAGGCATCTTCTGTCTCAACAATACCTCTGTTCTATCAACAATACCTTTGATTAAGATTTATGTCTAGTAAAATATGAAATATTGAAATGAGAACACTCACGCTTAGTCCGGTTTCATTAGATATTTGTGTAAATTACATTCACTTTTACGCAGCGCAATAATATTTAATTTCCCTTCAATATAAAGTAATATCTACAACACCGCTAATAGCTAAATACTCGTCACCAACATTATCCACGAACCAACAAAGTTCTAATTAAGTGAATACTCGTAACGAACTGTATCTGTCTACCCTACAGAAATCGAAATAATTTACTTATTTTTCTGTGGTCTACCTGCTAAACTTTAATATTTATGTGAACAAGACGAATGAAAAAAAAAAACGAATGATTATCGAACTAGTCATTGGTTGCAGACACAGATAATATAATACTAGTAGTTGCAGACAAAGTGAGTGTGTGTGTGTGTACAGTGCGTGTCTATAGTATTGTAACAACTTATAGAAGAAGGTCGTAAGTCAAACCGAAGCGTCAGTCTATAGCTTTGTGAGATTGCCTATGGACTTTTGGTCGGTACTGTACGTACGAAATTTGTTTAGGTGACATTTAATAATGAAAAGTATTCACTATGACCAAAATTATTAATCTTACCAAATAATAACAATTCTTATTTTAATATATCACAATCAGTCTCCACATATCACTTTTATTATAAAATTAGCCTTAATTAAATCTTACCTAATAATAACACTTTCTTATTTTTAATATATCACATTACGAGTATAATCAGTCCCCACATATAACATTTATTGCAAAATCAGCGTTAGAGCCTGCGTAGGCGATGGACAACGGCGGACAAAATGTTAATGCCAGGCGAGACATGAGGTATTAATAAGGCAAGCTAGTTAGTGTACTAATAACAGCGCGCCGCGGAAATTTTGTCCGCCACTGTCCGTCATTTGCGCAGGTGTTTCATACTCTAATTAAAATTTAAAAATAAAATATGATTTTATTTTATTTTTAAATTTTAATTAGAGTATATAACGCTTAAAATCGCAGCTTTTCAATGCAGTGACCAAGGGAAATAAAGCCACTTTTATATTCTTCTGTTATATTATCTTTTATTTGTTTTATATTTCACATTTTTTTGGGATTTTGAAGTTCCCATTTTTTCGCGAATTTCAGCGTAATTCTTGCAATTTTTCTGTAGGACTCTTAAAATAATAGCTATGTTCTTATTATTTTTATTAATTGCTTTATTAATGACAGAATAATGTTTCAGTATAATTGTTAGTCTTATGAGACTGATTATGATGTGGTATATTAAAAACAAGAAGGTGTTATTATTAGGTAAGTAGGCTGATTTTGCAATAAAAGTGACATGTGGAGACTGATTGTGATATATTATTATAAATAAGAAGTGTTATTATTTGGTAAGATGAATAATTACTGTCATAGTGATTTTTATTATTTTTCATTTTTAATTGTCGCCTAGACTAATTTCGTACCATGTACAGTACCGACCAAAAGTCCATAAGCAATCTCACAAAGCAATAGACTGACGCTTCGGTTTGACTTACGACCTTCTTCTATAAGTTGTTACAATACTGTAGACACGCACAATACACACACACACACTCATTTTGTCTGCAACCAATGACTAGTTCGATAATCATCATTCGTTTTTTGTTTCATTCGTCTTGTTCACATAAATATTAAAGTTTAGCAGGTAGACCACAGAAAACTAAGTAAATTATTTCGATTTCTGTGGGGTAGATGCAGTTTGTTACGAGTATTCAATTAATAGAACTTTGTTGGTTCGTGGATAATATTGGTGACGAGTATTTAGCGCAGTGTTGTGGTTATTATTTTCAAAAAGCAGGCATAAAATATATTGAAGAGATCAGATCAGATCAGAGAATATTATTGCGCTGCGTAAAAGTGAAGTGAATATCTAATGAAACCGGACTAAGTGTGAGTGTTATCATTTATATATTTCATATTTTACTAAACATAAATCTTAATCAAGGGTATTGTTGAGACAGAAGATGCCTTTAAAGTTTTAAATTCATTATGAGGTTTAATTCGAATACTTAATTAGGTATTATGTGTAATAAAAACAATGTTTTTCTTTGTTCTAGAGAAATACTGTGAGGGTTAAGAGATATGAGGAAGGGGCTTATTATCGAGTAGCAGCGACGTCAAATGGTGAATGAATATGAAACAAATGGTTTCATACCAACGAGATATTTTGCTGAATTATTAAAAACACGTCATTATGAACCGTTCGCCGTGTATTCTGAAGGCTTACATCACTGAAGACCAGCTAGAAAACCGTTTTTGACCTTAAAATATTGACCGTACCAACTTAATAAACAACAGATTCGTTATTGCATGAATTTATGGTAACGAATTTTTTAAGCACGTTTCAGCACGTTTGTCGTATTTCTTGCAGATAGACCGTAATTGTTTAATATTATTTTAGTAATATTATTATTTTAGGATTAAAATCTGAGGTTTAGTTTCAATCTTCTTTTCGTAAAGAAAATGAATACTTAAGCTATAACCTCAATACCAACCAATATTTACTAAAGCCAAATAAAATTTAAAACAATTAATATGAAATTAAAATCAACAATTTTGTCAGTAGATTTTTTACATTTTAAGTAGTCTAATATTCTTATTTATTGCTTAATTACTTCGACCATGATCAAAGCTTTATATTTATGGTGAAAAAAATCCATTTAAAATTTAAAACATTTCAAAATTTAAATGTGTCAAAATAATACAAATTGCTTCTAAGTTTCTAGACATCTATTTCACATATTATTCAGGTGAAGTAATGATAAATAATTGTAGCAGTTTGTTCACTATACTTAAGTGAAATAAATATAACGAATAAATATGATTAATTTTTTAGTATAACATATCACACATTTTTTATTCTAAACCCTTTATTACAATAACAACATTAATAAATAGGCAGGAATATTTAAAAAAATTATTATTGCAAATAAAAATAATAATATTTGCAAAAACAGCGCTGTGATTTACGAGATTAGAACCTTAGCCATCTTGGATCTAAGACCAACGCTTATCGCCTTCTGCTATCTGCACATATAATTTACTTTCGAATTTTAGCAATGCGATACACTGGCCAAGGTCACGCGTATGATGCGTGCTAACAAAAGTGATGGAAATATAAGTGCGGCGCCCGCGAACCGTGACGATACGACAGTGTGTAGTGCAAAACTGCGTTCTCTGTAGTGTGTATACGGCACTCACACCACAGACGTCTGACTGTTTACACACACAAATGTACGGACTACACCGCGTGTTCACAGCAATACGACTCTTAACCGGTAAGGGACGGCTGAGTCGCCGTGGGTGGTCCGCGCCGTGACAGTTTTACGACCGCACTTAAATAAACAAACACTCGGATTTCTTTACAATGTCTCAAGTAGTATTGTTAATGTTTTTTGCTACTCGAATAGATTAGGAATACGTTTCAAATGGTTACAGTCTTTGTAAACAACGTTCACTTATCTTTATTACCCGCTTTTGTTATTATTTCTATTGTTCTTTGTGATAACGATTTCTGATAAAACTACCGTACCAATTCACACGAAATTTTGCAGGGTACATTATGGATAGATAAGTTATCTAACAAAAGCGTTTTTAGAGACAAACATTGAAAACAAAAAATTCAAAAAATCTAGATTTTTGACGATCTAGAATTTCTATTGCTTACGTAACTTTCACCGTACCAAAAAAATATTTTTTTGTATTATTTTGTTCTAAATGTTGTCTAAAACGATGATACATGTAATATAGAAAAGAAATAAAACACTTACGGATCAGATCCATACAGAAAAACCACAAAATATTACAACTTTCACTGTGACGGGAACTTTCTCTTTTTTGGTTGTTTACACTTTTTTGGTTGGGTCAAAATAGGTGTTATTTAGTGCGAATATTATCTAAAACGATGTAATATTTACTTCAAAATGAAAATATCACCACTTTCCGACGATTTACACACAAAAACCATTAAAAAACGAATTATTACAGCGGACGGGAGTGACATTTGACTGACATTTTACCGCGCGGGAACGTGATTTTCAACATTTTTTTAAAATGTTGCCTATTAATATTTTTGCTTTTAGTCGATTTATTTGACGAGAATATCTATCCGACCATAGACAGAAAAATTCACAGACGATAATAGCCATTACAACAAGTACAAATAGAGATGTAAGTCGCGTGGGTGTGCCGTCTCTCATGAGAGACGCCGGTCCTTTACGTGCTTATGCACTTTTGAGCGCTTACTGTACGTGTGTAATTAATAAACATTGTAGTGATTTTTATAGATATCTTTCATTTAATAATGTCCTGGAAATTTTATTTTTAAATTTTTGTCTAGGCTAGGTGTTATTCGGACGGGTGCTCTAAGTGGACTACTTCTGCGATAATGGCGAGCCGAGCGAGGGTTCGAATCATCTGCGGTTTGCTTGTAATTTTGTAGTAATTACTATTCATTTTCTGTTATTTTTTAATAATGACTAGTTCGATTACCATTCGTTTTTTGTTTTGTTTCATTCGTCTTGTTCACATAAATATTAAAGCTTAGCAGGTAGACCACATAATACTAAGTAAATTATTTAGATTTCTATGGGGTAGACAGATGCAGTTCGTTACGAGTATTCACTTAGTAGAACTTTGTTGGTTCGTAGTTATTGTTGGTGACGAGTATTTAGCTATTAGTGGTGCTGTGGTTATTATTTTCAAAATGCAGTCAAATATAAATATTGAAGGGAGATCAAATATTACTGCGCTGCGTGAATGTAATTTACACAAATATCTAATGAAATCGAACTAAGTGTGAGTGTTGTTATCATTTAAATCTAAATAAATAAAAGCGAAAGGTCACTCACTCACTCACTCACTCATTCATCACGAAATATCGAAAACCGCTTGACGTATAAAGATGAAATTTGGCAGAAAGGTAGTTTATAGTTAGTAGACGTCCGCTAAGAAAGGGTTTCTGGAAATTTGACCTATAAGGGGTGAAAAGGGGGAATTTTGTTTGTATGAAAAACCTTATTCCTTGAGTTAATAAACTTGAAACTTGGCACAAATACTAATCTATGTAAATTATAAAGTTTGCCATTTGTAGTTTTTCTAAACTACCTCCTCAAGGAGGATTGGGGGGTGTCAAAGTTTCTATGGAATAATTTTAACTTAAACTCAGTATTTATAATTAAGACTGAAAATAAATAAAAACGTACATCAGGGATCTTTTTGTTTGTTTTGTGGTTTGCCATTTTTAGTTTTTTTTTTAAATTGGGGTAATTTAGAAAAACTAAAAATGGCAAACTTTACTAAAGGAGGATTGGGGGATGTCATAGTTTGTATGGAATAATTTTAACGCGCGGTCTGATTAACTCGAAACTCAGTATTTATACTTAAAACTGAAAATAAATAAAAACGTATATCAGGGATTTTTGAAAATTTACCCCTAACGGGGTGAAATGGGATATTTATTTTTATAGGGGAGGATTTTACTGTGTGGCTTGGTTAACTTAAAAATTGATATAAATACAATAAGTCAAATAACGGAAACGTCACATAGACTTTTCTCAAAAATTATTATCACGCTATTTGTTATGGGGAATGAGCAATATTACAATAAATTCGTATTCTTCTATAGTTTACCGCAAATTGTAAAAGGGCTAGCCAAAAGGTAGTATATTGCAGATAGTTACGGATTTAACCTTTTAAAAGATTATCATCACGCTATAGCTTTATGGATCTAAGCAGTCAATAATAACATATACTAGGTGTATTTTGAGATGGGGCAATAAGGGCAGGTACCTTAACCGTTGTCGCTACAAGAAAACAGTCTTATGCCCGTTTTCACCTTCACTAAGTGACACTTAAATGAATCCCTAAATGAAAGTGTACTGTTGGATATCAACGCTAGGCTCAGCACTGAGAGTTGAAAATCCAACAATGCACTTTTATTTAGGGATTCATTAAAGTGTCACTTAGTTGTTGGTGAAAATGGGCAGTAGGAGACTGTCCTTAACTTTTTGAAACATGTCGATCCTATTTCTCATTACTAGGGTCAAAAAACTATATCGGGCCAACTGAGTTTTGAGTACAAGAATGTCTGTCTGTATGTTACCGTTTCACGCCTAAACCACTCAACGGATTTCGGTGAAATTTGGCAAGGAGATAAATGGCATCCTAAGGTAGGACATAGGCTACTCTTTGTCTCAAAAATAATCCTAAAGTGGGTGATATATAGGGAATGAAAGTTTTCTCGCCAAACTTCATGCTGCTAGGTCAACGGGAAGTACCATATAGGCTTTATTTTATTTGCGAGTGTCAACATAAATATGCGGTATAATTAAATAGCCGTATTTTTTATGCTTTGACTTGGAAGTTTGTTTTTTTACAGCTCCAAGGGACCGTAGATCTAAGTTTTTGATATCTATTGCAACTTGCTGCCTCCACGCGTTTCTAAGAAAAAGGGTGTTGACAGACAACGAAGTCATCGGTTTAAATTTTTCATTTTGAATACGGATCCTTAAAACAGGTTTATTATCTGCCTTACCTTTTCATGCCGTAACGTCTGAACGTATTTAAATGAAAGGCATACGGATAGGCCATAAGCTGGGTTAAGACATAGGATACTCTGAATTCCGGTAGCTTGTTCCGGTGTTATATTTTCCAAAATCAGCGCGGGCGAAGCCGCGGGCAAAAGCTAGTATTTCATATTTTACTAAACAAAAATCTTAATCAAAGGTATTGTTGATAGAACAGAGGTATCGTTGAGACAGAATATGTCTTTAAAGTTTTAAATTCATTATGAAGTTTAATTCGAATAGTGAATGATAAATAAGTAATTATTATGTGTTGAGTGTAATAAATACAATGTTATTCTTTGTTCTAGAGAAATACTGTGAGGGTTAAGAAGCTTATTATCGAGGAGCAGCGACGTCAAATGGTGAATGAATATGAAACAGATGGTTTCATACCAACGAGATATTTTGCTGAATTATTAAACACGTCATTATGAACCGTTCGCCGTGCATTCTGAAGGCTTGCATCACTGAAGACCAGCTCGTTTAAGTTTCGAACGATAATATTAAGACTTCAAGTGGGAGACTGCTATATTTTAACCTTAATATTTTATTTCTATTATAGTGACATCTAACAAAAAACGTAATACCATTTTAGAACATGAGCTTGTCACTAATAATACAATTGACAATTTACTGCATTGGCTTGACATTAACCATTTAAAGATAAATTTAGACAAATCCATTTATATCCAATTCAATCAGTCAAATAATTATAAAAATAACATTAAACTATTAATAAAATCAAAGAAGTAACGCATACAAGATTCTTAGGCGTAATAATCGATAAAGACATTAATTGAAAAGAACACGTAGGCAATGCTAGCACTAAAATTAATAAATTTGTATACGCACTAAAACAAGTTAAAAATGTAACTAACATAAAAACTGCTGTAATGTCATACCACGCGTACGTCGAATCGCTACTACGATATGGCCTTGTAATGTGGGTTAATAGCACCGATTTCTCTAGGGCATTCATCGCTCAAAAAAAGTGCATGAGGTCAATTTATGGTCTTAAACCTGACGACTCATGCCAACCAATATTTATGAAACTTGGTTTGTTACCGTTACCGTCACTTTACATTTACGAAATATGTGTGTTTGTAATTAAAAATGCAATTATTTAAGACTGCAAATGATGATAATCCTAGGAACAGACGAGATCCTCATAAACTAGTGTTGAATGATTTACCTAGACTAGCTAAATACAATAATAACTGCTTAGCAATGTGTGTGCGCATCTATAACATTATACCAAGGCACTTCAAAACATTAAATACAAGATTATTTAAAATTAAGTTTTATAAATGGTTATTGGAATGCAGTTTTTATAGTTTAAAAGAATTTTTTAATAATAAATGTTGATGTCTTTTAAAATGTAGACCGTGGTGGATGCCTTCTTCACCTAACTTTATAATGTAGACCGTGGTGGATGCCTTCTTCACCTAACTTTATAATGTAGACCGTGGTGGATGCCTTCTTCACCTAACTTTATAATGTAGGTGGTGGATGCCTTCTTCACCTAACTTTATAATGTAGACCGTGGTGGATGCCTTCTTCACCTAACTTTATAATGTAGACCGTGGTGGATGCCTTCTTCACCTAACTTTATAATGTAGACCGTGGTGGATGCCTTCTTCACCTAACTTTATAATGTAGGTGGTGGATGCCTTCTTCACCTAACTTTATAATGTAGACCGTGGTGGATGCCTTCTTCACCTAACTTTATAATGTAGACCGTGGTGGATGCCTTCTTCACCTAACTTTATAATGTTGCATGCTATGTTTTTATCATAGCTAAACATGTTTGTGCCATATAAATTTGTATTTAACACCATTGTATACCATGTTTTACGCAAATAAATATTTTATTTATTATTTATTTATTTAAAATATTTACCGTACCAACTTAATAACAACTGATTCGTTATTGCATGAATTTGTGGTAAATAAATTTTTAAGCACGTTTCAATGGCTTATTCCTGAAATCCCCCCTGAAATCGCCCCTAAGGGGAAAAGTGGAATCTATAAAAAAAAGTCTAGAATTCCCCCCTGAAAATCTCCCTTAGGGGGGAAAACTGGAATCGAAAAAAATGCTTATTCTACAAATCCCCCTGAAAGTGCACCCTGAGGGGGAATATAGTGTTTGTCGTATTTCTTGCAGATAGACCGAAAATGTTTCGGATTATTTTATTAATATTTATTCGTTTATTTATTTTCTTTCACATATAATTACATTTTTAAATATTTAATTCTCTAAAAAGATATAAAAAACATTTAAAAATATAAAAAATAGAAGTCCGCCGGTGTCGGGAGCAGGGTCCAAGCTACCGGTGGTTAGGGCTGCAGAGACAGGAACCTCCTCACAATGCGAGCCGTATCGAGGATTACTGCCTTCTGTATCAGGCGCTTGATCCAGCTGCCTAACGGGAGCCTCGAGAGATGTTGGTCGAGGCTTTCGTCCATCAGGCCATTAGCCGTTACGACAATCGGCACAATGATAGCCGAGCTCACATTCCACATGTCAACAACCTCGTGTGCTAAGTCGAGATATTTTATTTGTTTCTCTTTCTCAGCTTTCACGAGGTTCTCGTCATGTGGAATGGTAACATCGACTAGCATTGCGCGACGCGCTAATCGGTCTATCACCACTATATCAGGCTTATTGACAACAATAGTCCTGTCAGTAATGATGGACCGATCCCAGTACAACGTGACATGGTCATTTTCGAGAACTGGGTCGGGCACAAACTTGTAATACGGTACCTCAGAGTCTAAAACAATTATTAGAAACGATTTCAAAATAACTACAATATTCAAACTTCTGACAATAAAAGCAAAATGACATGGAAAATAACAAGAAGCCCTAAATTAAATCTACCTAATGACTCACTAAATACAATTCAAATTGACAATGAAACAATCAACATACCTCAATTAATTGCTGACAAGTTCAATGGCTATTTCGTGGAAAAAATTGTGCCAGTACCAGGATCAGGTAAAAAATCGAACGCTTATATATTAAGTAAACAAAAGTCAATGTCAACCGATGCAAATATTTAACATTATAAAAGGTCTTAAATACACTAATAGCGTTGGGCATGACGAAATTTCCACTAAGATTATAAAACATGTTGCCGATTTAATCTCTAATCACTTGAGTCACATTCTTAACCTATGTATCAGCCAGGGTGTTTTTCCTGACCGTCTTAAGTTCTCCATATTTAAACCTATATTTAAAAAAGGTAAAAAGCAGCTAATGCAAAACTATAGACCTATTGCACTTTTGCCAATTTTTTCCAAAATTTATGAAAAATAGATTTATAATGAGCTATACGCGTACTTAGAAAAAAACATATAATTTTCTGTAACGAGCAAAAAGATTCCTGGAAGAATATGACAATTAATATGGCTATTTATGACATTTTAAATAAAATTATGTCTAATATGTATAATAAGACACCTATTTGTGCTGTATATTGTGATATGACGCAAGCTTTTGACTGTGCTGACCACAATATTTTAAGAAACAAACTTGACTCCTATGGTATAAAAGGTAACATTCTGGACGTATTATGCATTTACCTTTCAAAAAGAAAACAATTCACTGCTATAACAGACTTAAATTTAAACACTAAAGAAGAAGTTACATACCTGTCCAAAGAACGCACAGTATTGTATCGTTTTGTCCATATTTATTTTAAGACCGAAAATAATCTTAAAATAAATATGGAAAAAAAGAAAATTATACATTTTCACCAGAGAACTCAACCGACAAATATAAACGTTAGTTACCAAGGCGAAATAGTACATCCTGTGACAGAAACAAGGTTTCTAGGAAATAATATTGACAATAAACTGACATAGAAAACACATTTAGAATATGTCTACAAAAGAATTAATAAATCGTCATTTGCTCTAAACAAAGTCTCAAAAATTGTTAAAAAGAAGCCGTGTTAGCTGCTTATCACGGACTTGTTGCACCTGTCCTAAGATATGGTATTATATCTAGGGGCAACTCAGTCGATTAGGAATCTGTATTTAAAGCTCAAAAGAAATGCATTAGAGCAACCGCCCGGTAGTCATGAGACTATACCCCCGCATAGGTCTCCCCGACCCGAACGCCCTCCCTATCACTAAGAGGATCACGGACTGGAAGAATGTAAGCACACAGCTGAAATCTAACACGTCCCCTCAATTAGACTCTATCCCCGATCTTTTCGACTCTATCGCCGACACGACTTCCGCTATGGACTCACTCACTGATCACGTACAAACCGTCCTGAACGATTGGTCAAAGGAAGTTCCGGCGACGGACGACCGTCGCCAGAACTAGCCGGACGACGTACGTGCATTACTGACTGAGAAGAACGCGGCCATGCGTGCCTACGATAACTTTCCCTGTCCCGCTAACAAAGCCCATATGCGCTATTTACAGAGGTCTGTAAAGACACGTGTAGCGGAGCTGTGGAACGTGGGCTGGGATAAGTTACTCGGCGAACTAGAGCCCACCCATCAGGCATTCTGGGAGCTCCAGAGGAAACTCAGGGCTCCCCAATTTTCATCCATGACCCGCCCCGATAAATCCATTGCATTCGATGATGCCGAAAAGGCTGAATGCCACGCAGACAGCCTCGAGGCCCAATGCACTCCCGGTTCAAGCTCACCTATTAATGGTCGACGCGGAAGTCGAACGTAGAGCCTGCCTCCCTCCCGTTGATGACCCTGAATGTCCGCTGCCCCCCGTCTTCCCGGACGAGGTGCACGACATCATCAAAGGTCTTAAAGTCTGGCACAATGGCTTATTATACAAGCTGTACCAACTCGGTGTGCCAGATCGTCTCGTGCTCATCTTGCGAGACTTTTTATCGAATCGCGTCTTCCGCTATCGTATCGAGGGAGCGCTATCCTCTCCCCGTCCCATTCGCGCAGGTGTCCCTCAGGGCTCTGTGGTCACCCCCCTCATGTTCACGCTATTCACATGCGACATTCCTAAAGGTTGTGGTAGGTCGCAGTTGGGTCTGTTCGCAGAGGACACTGCGATCTACTTCAAATCTAGATCCCCCGAAATTATCCGCCGCACTCTCCAAGGCGCAGTCGATAGACTGGCGGCCTTGTTTACAAAGTGGCGGATAGAAGTAAACCCAGATAAAAGACAAAGCATAGAGGCACCCCCCGCCGACCAATCACCATGTTCGGCAAGCCGATCCCTTAGGAGAAGCGAGTTTAAATATCTCGGTGTTGTTCTAGACCAACATTTGACCTTCGCAGAGCACATAAAATCGGTTCGCGAGCGAGCCACTTTCGCTCTCGGTAGACTCTTTTTCATACTGAATGCACGTAGCAAATTGTCACTTAGGTGCAACTTGCGCGTTTACACGGCGTGCATTCGACCAATCATGACCTACGCGGGTGCTGTCTTTGCTCATGCAAAACCCCATCATATCCAAAGGATACAAACAGTCCAAAATTGATTCCTCCGTAGGGCCACCGGTTCCCCCTGGTACGTTAGGAACGAGGCACTCCACCTCGACCTAAAGATTCCCACAATCCACCAATTTCTAAAACGCCTTTCCAAGCGTTTCTTTGAGTCCGCGGCCAAACATCGCAACCCTCTGGTTGTCGAGGCCGCCAGTTATGTCCCGAGTAGAATCAGTCATGTTCGCCGTCCAAGGCATATTCTCTCAGACCCCGATGACCCCAAAACCCTCCTCCAGGAGAGCAATAGGGAAACGAGTACACTGTACAAACACAGACGCCTCCCGTCATTCCGACCTCGCCGCCGAGGTCCTTTGCGATCGCGACCGCCGCGCCCCCGAGTAAATAATACTCCCCCCCGACCTTTGCTCGAAAACGAGGTGCCAGCAGTTGTTGCAGCTGTGCAAGTAGCTTTAAATTCCCCGATTAATAAATCATGATCAAAACCTTTTGATTCAGCCCGTCCCATCTTTTGATGTCCTCCCTCCGGATAACGTCCTAAGCCGAGGCTCGTACCCCACAGGGGGTGCCCTTAGCGAGCGTTTATCCTAAGCTTTTTAGCTTAGTTTATGTGTGCCCTGGCTGGAGGTTTTGAGTGTAGCAGCTTAAGGCATCCACAGGATTGACCGGTTAAATAGTCATGGTCTCAGAGACTAGATACGAGATATGCACAAAAAAAAAAAACAGGCAACTACGTGACAAAAAAAGATTAGAAATTAATATACCTTATGGGAAAACAGCACTAATCAATAAAAGTATTCTCTGTATGGCATCATTGATTTACAACAAGTTGCCTAATGATGTCAAAGCAGTACAAATTCCTGGTAAGTAAATGTTATTATAATGTCAAAGAGTACTTACAGGATAAAAATATAGATAGATACATTAATTAAGAGTAATTTATTGACATTTAATAATATGACAATACAAATAGTGTGACATGCTATAATAATTTAATTTGACATCTGTATAATTTTAATCTATTTTAATTTGGATCAATATTTTTATTTAATTTATCGGATTGTTAAGTCTATGACATGTATTTTAATTCATCTGACATTTTTATTGTTATTTTTAAACCTTTGACGTGTGTAATTCTGATTTTTTATTATATTATATTTTTATTTTTTTTGAGTGTAATAATTTTGTAATGTTATTTTAATAATTATTTAATTAGATTAATAATAATGTAAATATTTGCACACCATAATACTCGTAGGTAATGATACAGAGTACTTTATATTTATTTTTAACATCTTTTTATATCTACCTGTATTAAGCAAATAAATAATTTGATTTGATTTCATTTATATTTTGGATTACCACAGGGTAGTGTATTGTGTCCCTCATTGTTCTTGATTTATATTAATGACCTGCCCAAAGCCATAGACTTCCCCATAACACTCTTTGCTGACGATAGTACAGTAACAATACCTTGCAATAAACCTGAATTATATGAATTTGATGTCAATAACGTGGTCAATTCATTCATCTCTTGGCTTAATAATAATAATTTAAGAATTCATCTTGGAAAAACCCAAATAATGCACTTTGGCCTTAAAATCTAGATCGAAAATGGAGGTTCAATACCGAAGAAACAAAATTGACGATGTAGATAGTGCAAAATTTTTAGGCTTGATTATTGATAGGCAACTCAACTGGAAGGATCACATTGAAGCGCTATGTAAAAAGATTAGTAGTTCATCCTATGCCCTATAAACTTGCTCCAACAGTTAACACAGCTATGCACTACTCACAGCTTACCATGGTCTTGTTGCATCTGTATTAAGATACGATATTATATTTTGGGGTAATTCAACAAACAGGAAAACCGCTTTTAAAGCGCAAAAGCGTTCCATCAGAGCCATGTTTGGACTTCAAGTAACGGACAGTTGTGCACCGTATTTCAAAAAATTCAAAATTCTGACTCTCCCGTCTTTTTATATTTATGAAACTGCTTTGTTTGTTAAGTTGAATGCACACTTGTTTCCCCACCTTTCAGATACTGTTAAACGTAACAGGCAGAATGATATTTTACGCGGACGGAGAGCCAAAACGGAAAAGTATATTCTGCAAAGCCCCGCAAGTTTATAACAAAATTCCAAAATCAATTAAAGAGTTAAATCTAAATGGATTCAAAAAGAAACTGAAAGACTTGCTATTTATTAAATGTTATTATAATTTACATGACTATTTGAATGATACTTTGACATCCTAATTGATTGTTAATCTTTTATACTTTGACATCTTATATAAATTGTGTGTGTTTATTGATATTATTATTAGCTGACATACTTGAAACTGCATAAGTATTGTATAGTAAATAGTGTTTTTGTTGAGAATTTTGTATATATAAATTGTGTGGTAGTGATCTATATAAGTTGTGATTTTAAAGCTCTTCAATGTATCTTATAATTGCCTTTATTGTTTTAGCGTCAAACTATAACTTTTGCATGCCAAATAAGGCTGAATCTATTTGTTTTCTTTATCACCATGTACTCGTACTGTACCCATATTTGCAAAATAAACGACTTACTTACTTACGTGGAGGTTCACTAATCTTAATTAAAAATTGTTTAAAATCTAAGACTCGTAATGACATAGTTGAACTATCGGTGGAACATAGCATTGAACTATCCTGTGTTGAGCTAGATAAGCATTTTATAGTGTGCGTATACAGACCTCCAAAGTAACAAAACTACTTTTTATTTGAATCGGTAATGGAAGATGTTTTGGCAAAACTTACAACTGGTAATAAATCAGTAATTATTTGTGGTGACTTTAATATTAATATTTTGGAAATAATTCAAATAGCAGTAGATTATTAAGTTTCTTTAAATCATTCAATCTGTCAAGAGTGTTTTTAGAACCAACGCGAATAACTTCGACTACTGCTACATGTATTGATAATGTCTTTTGTTGCTGCAACTATTTAGATAAAGCCATTGTAAATTATCTCCCTTCTGATCACAGCGGTCAAACCGTTATTTTCGAGTCCAACACACCAATGCTAAAAGTGCAGATACAAACTAGACCAATAACATTGGTTAATTTAAATAAGTTTAATAGCACTTTAATTAGCAAGTTAAGTGCTCAGGGTCTAAATATGTCCAATGGCAATATTTTGTATGAACGAATCTTTTCATTAGTGCAAACGGAGTTCAATAACTCTTTTAAGAAAAAAACTAAAACTATTTGCCCTAAGTTTTTATTCAGTGACTGGGCAACTAAAGGCATCAGGAAAAGTAGGGAAACATTATTTGAACTGTATATTAACACGGAAACTTTTAATAAGTATGTTGTCTAACATTTAAAAATATCAGCAAAGCAGCTAAACCTTCTTTCATTAACAACAAGGTTAAATCGGCAGACAATAAAATAAAGACAGTTTGGAAAATTATCAAAAATGAAACAAACAAGAACAAAAGACATAATACAGATTACACACTAGACACTTCCCGTGGTCTCATTAGCGATAACATCGATGTTGCTCAGGAATTTGCAACTTTCTTTACCAATATTCCAATTAAAACTACAGAAACTTTAAATTCCTCCCCCTCACTTGCGATCGATTTATTAAAAGCGAATGTTTCAGCCTGCCCTGTGGAATTTAAATTTAAACATACAGGGTGGCAGGGACATCGACGCGAAAACTGAAACCATGGATTCAGTACATGATTCTGAACCCCACTGCATTGAAACTTCAGATCGGTTATTAAAAAAAAATCTGCTGTTTCATAGAAAAGTGCAATACCTATGCGGTCAAAATGTATGGAACAGCTGATTTTTTTTTTAATAACCGACGAAAAAATTCAACGCAGGGGGTTTCAGAATCATGTACTGAATCCATGGTTTCAGTTTTCGCGTCGATGTCCCTGCCACCCCGTATAAACGCTGTGGTCGTTGTAAAGGCTTTTAAGCAACTTAAGATCATAATTACCGAAGATCTGTGGGGCATGTCCACTAAAGTTTGTCAATCAATTATTGAGACAATTGCACCCTATTTAGCTTTAATATTTAATTTGTGTGTAGATCAAGGGATATTCCCGGATTTAATGAAATACAGTAAAGTTATTCCACTTTTCAAATCCGGGGACAGCAAAGATACTAATAATTATAGACCCGTTTCGGTTTTGCCGGTTTTCAGTAAAGTGTTTGAAAAAGTAATGTTAAATCAAATGCTCAATCATTTTAATCGTAATAACATCCTACACGATCAACAGTATGGTTTCACCAAAGGATGTTACACAACCGACGCCGGTGTCACCTTATTGATACACATCTTTAATGCATGGGAAGAGGCACGAGATGCAATAGGCATCTTTTGCGACCTATCCAAGGCATTTGATTGCGTAGATCACGTAACACTGCTCTTGAAACTTGAGCATTACGGTCTGGATAAACTTGCGCTGAGCAATCTAGTAAAATCGTATTTGAATGATAGACTGCAGCAAATTCAAATAAATGGTGTAAATTAATTGGGTTTAAAAGTCAAAATGGGTATACCATAGGGCTCGATATTGGGTTTATTCCTCTTTTTAGTATGTATAAATGATTTACCAAATTTACTGAAAAATCGACTACAAATAGTGTTATTTGCTGATGACACATCACTGATTTTTAAAGTAGGCAGACATGCACAGGAGCTTGACGATGTAAATAACGCTATGCTTACGGTCCATAATTGGTTTACTGTAAATAAATTGGTACTAAATGAGAAGAAAACTAAATGCATAAGATTCGCATTACCGAATGTTAGAAGTAGTGATTGTCACGTTGTATTGAATAAGGAGACACTAGAATTCGTCGAAAAGATGGTTTTCCTGGGGATAACGCTTGACTTCAAACTACAGTGGGGTCCTCACTTAACATCACTTACAGGGCGACTAAGTTCAGCCGCTTACGCTGTTTGAAAAATCCGCCAGCTAACAGACGTGGATACCGCGAGACTGGTCCATTTTAGTTACTTTCATAGCATCATGTCTTACGGTATTTTGCTGTGGGGCTGCAGATATTGATTATATCTTTATTCTGCAAAAGAGGGCCGTCAGAGCCATCTACAACCTCCGCAGACGCGAATCTCTAAGGGAACTGTTGAAGAAAATTAACATCATGACGTACCTTGTCAGTATATTTATGAAAACATTATGTATGTTCGAAAAAATCTACATCTTTTTAGTAAGATAAGTGACAGGCATAATTTTCACACTAGAAATAGGAACAAATTAGATCAACCACGTTTTAGATTGTCTAAAGCACACACTTCTTTTATGGGGTACTGTATAAAATGTTCTAATAAAATACCACTCGATATTTGTCAACTAAATGAGAAGAAATTTAAAACATGCATTAAACGCACACTATGTAGACAAGCATATTATAAGTTGGATGATTATATCGTAGATAAAAATGCTTCGCTTAATGCTGGTCCTGCTCCACAGTCACTTAGGCTCACTAGTTAAAATTTTAATATTTGGAAGAGTTGCTTCCCCTTTTTTTATTATTTTAATTTTGTTTTTGACATTACGAACTTAATATTTATTTTTTATTTTACCAAGTAAATAGTTGAATACTCCAATTAGATAATAATGATTTTCTTTCTTTTTGGTAGCTAAATTCTATTAATCTCTTAAAAACATTGCAAACTGTAGTTTTGTATAATTTAGAAGCATTTTTTTTTAAATCTTTTTTAATGTGAGTACCATGAAGCCGTTGATTCTGTTATTAAGATGTATGTTGACTTGAAAGAGTATGGCAGTTGAGAGAATGTCATACTCACTTAAATGTCTCGCTAATGGTGGCGAGTGTGTTGGATCATTCGGTTCCCTACAAAATGGATGAGCTGGATGGTGCTGATCCACGCGTCATGTTCGTGAATGGGCGCCGTCAGTTGAGACTGGTCATCTCTTATCTGCCAGGGCTTATTTTTAATCTTATATTTTCAATTGCTTTGATTATTTTTTGTATATTGTTCTCACATATAGAAAAAACAAGAATAATATACCCAAGATTTTGTAATATCTATATTTAAAAGAGTGTTCTTGGAGTCTCTTGCCCGTTTTTTTCCATAGAGATCTACGTTTTGGAATGGGCAACTAGCTTCAACTTTCTGACTAACTGACCGATTCTTTGACAATTCATAAGTGCCTGTAAATGATTTAATTGAAATACGAGTAAATGCTTTGAGTTTGAGTTTTGAGACGTCCTCATACTGGGAAGGCCTGCTACTGACGGGTTTTCCGCGGTCGTTAATATAGTTCACTTTGCCATTTATTTACCAAATGAAGTTATTGTTTATTTATAAAATAAAATTTAGAATCTATTAAATGGTTAACTTTTATTAAAGTATTTTTTTGGTGTGCATAATAAAGAATATTCTATCTATCTATCTTATTTGTCTTGAAGTTTTTAGAAAATTACGTTATTTCAACTTTTTTTTGCTATACAGGGTGTCACAAAAACACTACAAAGCGGAAAATAACTTGAATTTCGGAATTTTGAATTTTCGTTTTTTGCCACCGACTTCCGAAAATAAAGTAATTTTTCGCTTCCTTGCGTTTTTTTTTTTGGAAGTCGGTTGATTTTATTTTGCGAAACATTTTTTTTTTCAGTTTTTAGTCGTGCTACCTACCCCAAAAAAATTCGAATACCACTACTTGCTATGTAAATAACAGTGACAGGAACTTATCGTATCATCCATATACTAAGTGGGAAAAAAATACGTATTATTGAACCCAACTCAAAAACTATCCAAGCAAAGTTAATAAACTTTATATTATTATGGAACCATCTTGAGAGTATACCCTTTCAAACAAAAAAAATAATATTAATATCTTGCACGTGGCTGAATCGACTTTTTTCAATTTCGATACAAAATACGGGGTGGCAGGGACATTGACGCAAAAACTGAAACCATGGATTCAGTACATGATTCTGAACCCCACTGCATTGAAACTTCAGATCGGTTATTAAAAAAAATCTGCTGTTTCATAGAAAAGTGCAATACCTACGCGGTCAAAATGTATGGAACAGCTGATTTTTTTTTAAATTACCGACGAAAAATTTCAACACAGGGGGGTTCAGAATGATGTACTGAATCCATGGTTTCAGTTTTCGCGTCGATGTCCCTGCCACCCCGTATTTTGTATCGAAATTGAAAAAAGTCGATTCAGCCACGTGCAAGTAGACCATAATATTATAATGATGTGATTAATATTTTTTATGTTCAAAATCAATAGAAGTGTCTTGTAAAAATATGATCATCATCATTCCCTTTCTCACAAATACATAATGAACAAAATAGAGTCTGGCCACGCTAAGTCTGCAATGGAAGAAATGGGCAACCCCAAAAAGTTTTATACTTTTACATCAGTCAGTTATGTCAGTTTCGAGGTTGTAAGTAGATCTAATGATTTTGATATTTTGCCTTTTGATGTCTTACCGACTTCCAAAAAAGAGGAGGTTATAATTATGTTCGTAGCGTTTTTTTTATGTATGTCCACCGATTTCTCCGTCGATTATGGACCGATATTAATATTATTTTTTTGTTTGAAAGGGTATACTCTCAAGATAGTTCCATATAAAGTTTATTAACTTTGCTTGGATAGTTTTTGAGTTGGGTTCAATAATACGTATTTTTTTCCCACTTAGTATATGGATGATACGATAAGTTCCTGTCACTGTTATTTACATAGCAAGTAGTGGTATTCGAATTTTTTTGGGGTAGGTAGCACGACTAAAAACTGAAAAAAAAATGTTTCGTAAAATAAAATCAACCGACTTCCAAAAAAAAAAACGCAAGGAAGCGAAAAATTACTTTATTTTCGGAAGTCGGTGGCAAAAAACGAAAATTCAAAATTCCGAAATTCAAGTTATTTTCCGCTTTGTAGTGTTTTTTTTTGGAAGACAGTTGATTTCTTTTTTGTAAGTTTCTTGCATAATAGATTATGTGTAATTGTAATAGACTATGTCATACATAGAAATATAAAAAACAGGAGAAGTGGCATGGGGGCGTGTCTGTGTCCGCGCGTAATGATCAAAGTGCTCATTGCATACGAAAATGGCCGTCTCCGCGAACTAGTGTGCTTTCGGCCGTGATCGGGACAATTTATAAGAATGCCGTGTTGTTCAGTGGTTTCTTGTAAAAACCGAAGTCAAAACAAAAACTTTGTGAATCATGGAATCACTTACCATATGTAAGTACAAGTATTTTACTATATTTGTCTTTAAAATAATGAAAAACAACAAATCGTAAGATAATTCTTGCTTTTACTACGTTATTTTTGTTTCCAAATATCACAGTGACTGTACTATTTTTGCACTACATACATTGCTCGTTAACCACTACATAAATATGTCGCTCAGTGACTCAACAAGCAATGTAAAAATCACAAAACGATACTGTGGACTGCGGATGCATCGCGCAGTACGGCCGCTGTGTCTGGCGACGAGCTAGTGATGTAGTTGTGCAGATCCACTAACGTAGGCTATCGACAACAATGTCGTTTGGCGAATGTATTTATTGCTATTATACTTTATTCTTCAATTTGTCAACTGTTTTACCCGGGTGGAAAATCGATGTGAAATAATGTGTTTTACTTATTTTGTCGTAAAGTAAGTTAATAAAATTTTAGGTGGAGTGTTTTGGGTTTGAATTATAGGATTAGATATCTTTGATAATATTAAGTTTCACCAATTTGAGCAGTCTCCGATGAATAATCACATAATATTTCTAATTAAAGCAGTCATGGAAAAATATATTAATTTAAGATTACACTATTTGACAAAAAATGCCACTCCAGTAATATTAAAGCGTCAAGTGCTGCACAAATACCTCCACTTTACAGGACAGTGAGTAAACATCATAGCAGGGTTCAACAATACCTACTGTTTCAATAAACTATGACAGGTTAAACCAACGTAACTGGATTTTTTTATTGTTTGAATTTTTTGCTTATTATTTATTTTTATTATCATATTTTCTGGACTTATCGTTTTTATTTATTTTATTTTCAGGACACCAAATTTTTTAAAGTATAACGACGGTGAAGTATCAATATCTAATAACTACAAAAACATGGTTTCACAGGAGGAGAAAAAAACGTTTAATTTCCATAGTTTTTGATCATTTGAAGTAAACATTAAACTCAAACTCAAAGCATTTATTTCAATTAAACCATTTACAGGCACTTTTGAATTGTCAAGGAATCGGTCAGTCAGAAATAGGTATGAAGCTAGTTGCCCATTTCAAAGCGTAGTAGGTACCTATGGAGAAGAACGGGCAAGAAACTCCACGGACACTCTTTTAAATAAAAAATTGTTACAAAATATTGGTTACATCATTCATGTTGAAATTATACATGTGAGAACAATGTAGAAAGACGTGCACGTTAGAAGCGTCCGTAATAAAAAGATAAAACAAAGAACAATTCAAAAAATTAAAATAAGCCCTAATAATTAGTAAGTGAAAACCGCCAAAATGTTAGTTATTAGATATTGATACTTCACTGTCGATAATATTAAAGGGAAGAATCGATACCTTTCCGATTTGGTCAATCACTAGCGTATATGTAAAATAAATTGTTTCTGTACAGCACAACGATAGAAATGATGTTTTCGTGTGACTGAGTTGTACGGTGCATGGTAAATGCACGCTGTGTTTGATGGGATAAGGTTTATAATTGATTGTGTAGTACGTTCTGATTTATGAATTGCAAGAGTGAGCGCAGCCTCATATTTATTTCTGCATGTGTAGTTGTGGCGACTAGTGGCGAGGTAGTGGGGACAAAGTGGAGACATTGGGTTTCGATACATTTTCAACTACCGGGCATATCTCCTTCTTTCTTATATCTATGATGTCATACCTATGATCTACCTTCATAGGATGACAAAACTTTATCAAATCCATACTGCATCGTGCCTATTCTTGTGACTATTCTTTACCAGGAATAAATCAGAATAAAAACAAAATAACCTGTAAAAATAAAAAGACAAACAAAGCATCAAATTCTTTGTTCGTAGGACAGGATGTTGTTGCCGTCAATAGATTTTTAAATTCCACTGTTTTTTTTTACTTATGCAGACTTAGCGTGGCCAGACTCTAGATCAAAATCAGTCGATTTCGTGCACGGCCTCTTAAGTTAGGGATAATAAAATTCAATGCTTTTGGTAAGAAATTAGAAATTACGTTTCAACTTTTTGTGAATTCATTAATTTCATTTTCATTAATTCAAGGGCGTAAAACAGGAAATGATTTTAAAATTAACATGTAATATTGAATTTTGTAAAGGAAAATTTCGTGCGGAAAACGGCATATCCTAGAATAAAAAATACGAAGACGTGTGACATCCACCAACCCGCACTGGGCCCGCGTGGTGGACGGAGTGGGCCGTACACTCCGTCTTACAGAAAGGAGGCTTGTGTCTCAGCAGTGGGAACATAATAGGCTGAGTATGGTTAGTATGTACCTATAGAGTTGTGACTCAGACTGGTGTGTGGTGACATAAGAGAAGCGATAGCGAAGCGGAGGCTACCAGAGTGTTTTGGTATTATTTGATTAACTAATGCCATTACTGCCAGCAGTCACGAATTCACGATATTTACCTATCTGACAATAAATTCAACTGACAATAATTTTTGGCTGGATACTAGGTACTATACCTAACATACACAGTACGACCACGACACCAAGCCGCGCATAAATAACTCGATTTGATCAATTGAACAGGGCGGTGAGTAGGTACACACGGCTACACATCAAGCTATACATTTCCAGTTTATGTTGATCTCGCATTGTAAAGGATTTCCGTACAATGCGAGGTCAGCTTATACTGGAAATTATAGCTTGATGTGTAGCCGTGTGTGCGTTTGTAAAATTGTGGTAAATATATACACAGGCGCGGGCGCAGGGGGGTGCGGGCGCGTCGCTGCTGCCCTGACAATGACAACGGGATTTATAAATAAACAGAGTGGCGGGAGCGCGCGCCGCTCTGCTGACCTACTCGCACGGGCTGCTCCCGCCCGGCAGCAGTGACAGTTACAAGACCGCCACCGGCCACGTGGCCTCGTCCCGTGTGGCCGCGGCTGAGGCCGTGTCCGTGGCCGCCGCGCCGCTCGCCTGCTCCGCGTTGCAGCCGTTGGGTGAAGGTTGGGCACGGAGCGCCGCCGCGCCGGGAGCGCGCTAACGACACCGACGCAATACAATCTAATGTATTGTTCACAATCTTATAGGGTATAAAGACGGAAAACATTTTCAGCCCCGGCACCCTTGCACAACAGCACAACACCGATTTGTGAAATAAATATATGCTATACATAGTTCCTGCGACGGAACATGAACGTTCAAATATGGACTTCCCGCGATAGCCTTCCGTCTCCATCATCAGACCCTCGATGACAGTCATGTATACCCCAGCTCGGTGTAATGCCCGTTTCTTCTAACATTATGATACAATTCAATGCGTAGTAAGAAGCAGTTGTGACAACTTGGGGTACCTATAGGGTTGCCAACATTTATTCGGCGAAATATAGTATTTTTCAAAATAAGCCATAAAAAATATAGTATTTTATGGAAAAACCAAAAAATATACAAAAATATATTTTTATAAAAACTAATTCATTTTGCACATGTTGCATTAAAAAAAAATGTCCAAAATTCTAGTGTCGTAATTTAATGCTTTACGACATTAAATGTTTAAATGAATGTAAATTAAAAGCTAATTTTTTATTCATGAGATACGCTTCTGTTTCTTCTCACTTTCGAATTCATAACCAAAACATAAAATATCCTTTCTGTGAACGCTGAAATGGCGGGATAAACATATTTAATAACTTATTTTCAGTATTTTTTCAAATAAGCTGCCATTTTTGACCTGTAGTTTTGTCAGTAAACTCACTACATTCTTTTAATTTTGCAAAAATGTAATTTAATATTGTTATTTCAGAGTAGTAGAGTAGAATTCGCTTTTTTTAAATGAAAGATTTGTTTGTTAGATTTCTGTCTTGAAAATATAGTATTTTTGCGTACTATATATTTCTTCAACAGTATATAGTACAATACTATATATTATAGTACGGTTGGCAACCCTAGGTACCTACCTAGTCTGGGCATCGGCGTCGGGGTACTTGGGTAGCCCAGTTACAGATTTCTAAACATATTGACAGCCACCGAACTTGTCTACATTCGGAGCACGCACAGTGAAGGGTTCCGTGTTGGGAATTGGGAATATATTTTACGTAGGTGTGCACAGTATCGATTTTATCGATCGCAAAAATTAATTTCTCGAAATGATCGCGGTTGTAACCGAAAAGATCCCGTATTATGAAACTATTGACATAAATAATTACCTATTTTTCATTTTTCATACTCAGAAAGTAGTGTTTGATCCGAGTAGCGGGTGGAAGACGCTGCTCCCTATCTTTGGACGAGAAAGACTCATAGTAAGTGCTCTCTAGGTCGGGAATGAATTTTAAAAATAGAACGAGAGGCTAGGTAGTCATCTATGATATTTTTTTCATAAGTAAAATATCGATAAAAAATAGTAGATCGTTATACCAGGGTCGAAAGGAATCCATTTCTATACGAGGTATTTAGACTATAGTCGGCTATACTGCCGTTCTTACGAAAAGTGCCATAATTAGGTTAAACCTGATTTCGAGAAAAACGCGGGTAAAGATTTTTAACCGACTTCCAAAAGGAAGAGGTTCTCAATTTTTTTTTTTTTTTTTGTATGTTTTTTACGCGATTACTCCGCCAATTATGAATGGATTTTGATGATTCTTTTTTTGTTTGGTAGATCATACTTCAGAGGTGGTCCCATATAAGTATGTAGATGATATGATAACTTCTTGTCACTGTTATTTACATAGCAGTTAGTGGAATTCGAATTTGTGTGGGGTAGGTACCACAACTAAAAAGTGAAAAATAAAAACTTTTTACAAAAATAACTTTAATTTCGGAAGTCGGTGTCTTTGGTTTTGAATTTTCGTTCTTTGTCACCGACTTCCGAAATTAAAGTTATTTTTCACTTTGTAGTGTTTTTTTTTCAAGTCGGTTGTTTTTTTTTTTGTAAAAAGTTTTTATTTTTGTTTTGTTTGTATCTCCAACACTATAATACATGGTATACAAAGTAAACCGGCTTCGTCATAGATACGTAAAAAGTGTCTAAAATGAATAATATACTTATAGATTTCGTTCTGCAATTCCGAACATGTACTTATCTCAATTCGGCGCAAAACTCGAGTTATTGCACTTTTCGTAAGGACGGCAGTATAGTCCGAGTAAGAATTGATGACTTTCACCCGTGTCCACTCTACTTTTCATTTCGAAACTAAGGAAAGTAAAAAATTGTATTTAGTTTTTTTTAAATATTTAGTATCGTATATGTTAAATCCAGGTTATTTAACCTACCTGTGTGCCAAATTTCATCCAAATCCGTCCAGCCATTTTTGCATGATTGAGTAACAATCATCCAAACACAACTTTAACATTTATAATATTACTACTTTTTGCCCGCGGCTTCGCCCGTGTGTATGTCGGAAAATATCCCACAGGAACGTGCTACCTAGGGAAACCGGTGCTGTTTTAAAGAACCGGGATTCCTGGTATTTCGATACTTAGTTGAATTAAAAGTGTTGAAACGGAGAAAGTAAGAGAAATACGAAATAACACGACAAAATAAAAAAAACATTTAAATCAAGACAAATCAAATAAAACGTTTTATTTCTTGTTTTATACACTAAATCAGTTTTATTTAATACTAGCTGTGCCCACGACTTCGTTCGCTTGCATGTCGGAAAACAATAATGTGTCACTTAGAGAAGGTGTAGGTCCCACTCCTCCATTGAAACGGAAGAATCTTCCGATCCTGCCTGGTGGGAATTGTGATCTGGGATTCTCTACCACAGCCCTTTCGAATGCTACGTCACTATACTGTCACTACGTCTTAGGGTTTATAATGTCGTTTGACTGCGTTGACCACAAAAAACAGATCTGTAAATTACACCACTACGGAATTCGTGGTCAAGCTGCTGATCTTGTTTTTTCTATCTATCAAACAGGCAGCAAAATGTAAATGTTAACGGGGCGACGTCCTCTGGGTCTCTAGTTAAGATGGGCGTGCCTCAAGGATCAATTCTTGGCCCTTTCCTATTTCTAGTTTATATTAATGACTTTCCTAACATGATGGCTAATATATCGGATATAATTCTATTCGCTGATGATACTTCTCTTATTCTTAAAATAGATAGAAAAGATACGGATGTCTTACATGTCAACGATAGTCTGGCAATTCTTTCGAAATGGTTCGCAGCTAGTAATCTTTTACTTAATTCGAACAAAACTAAATGTCTTAAGTTCTCATTACTAAATGTACCTCAAGTAGGTCTCAATTTAAAACTTGATGGCAAGAAACTAAATGCTATTACGGAAACTGTGTTTCTAGGAATTACTCTAGATTCGAGATTGCAATGGGGCGCCCACATTAGAGCTCTTTCATGTAGATTAAGTTCAGCTGCATATGCAGTAAGAAAAATAAGGCAGTTAACTGATGTAGCCACAGGTAGGTAAGTATACTTTGCTTATTTCCACAGTATTATGTCTTATGTAAGAGTCTATTAATTGCTCCCAAATTACCATGTTTATTTAAATCTTTATTTTTATTTATTTTTACATTCGCCCTTGACATATTTAATATTCTATTATTTGACATTATATACCTACGATTTAATCTCAACTTTTTTTTTTTTGTGGCTTTTGTGGACATGATAATTATTCAGATTGATTACAGTTGTAATAGCAATCATATTATTTGCGTTTTATTTAAAATAGGTTTTTTACTTTTATTAATTTATTTATTTTTTGTATAGATTCTTTTCTACATATTTTGTGAATGTGAGAACGCTGTAGGCTTAGTGGATTGTAGACCTGTTGATCATTTTCTATTTTGTTAAGTACTTGGTACTTATTGAAAGACCTACACTGTCCTCCAATACCTAGAAACACTGTTATTTGAAAGTATTGTAAAAGCCAATTCTTTTTAAAAGAGTAACCGTGGAGTTTCTTGCCGGCTCTTCTCCATAGGAAACGACCAATTGGAACCGTGCACCTAGCTTCTGACGTTTCATAAGTGCCCATGTAGGTTTATGTGAAATAAAATATTTTGATTTTGATTTTTGATTTTTATGGCGTTTTGTGGTGATCAGCAGCTGACGTAGATTCAATTTTCATTTTACAAAAGAGGTGATTTGCGCGATCTACAAAATGAGCCCTCGTGAGTCCCTTAGAAATAAATTCAAAGAAATTGATATACTGCTTCAGCCTTCTCTTTATATCTTAGAAAATATGTTGTATGTTCGCAAACACTTAGGACTTTTCAAAATAAGAAGCTATTTTCATAATATAAAAATACACGTACTAAACATGAAATTGTGATACCCAAATTTAGATTAACTAAAACTAGTAAGTCATTTCTTATAAACGGTATCCGCTTTTATAACAAGTTGCCAAAGTCTGTTACAGCATCTAAGCGATGGAAAGTTCAAAACCCACATCAAACGTGTCCTTATCAAAAAAGCATAATTATTATAAGATTAAAACTACGTTGAAGACAAGGAAGTTTGGCAATCATTCCTTCTGCACATGTGACTTCCCTGGTACCTCATTAACGGCATAACATGTCATGCAGCCTAGTCGAACATAAACATGTTCTAGACAATTTATGTAAAAATATTGTAGATATTTTATGTGACGCTGCTGTACTAACGAGTAAGAAAGAAAGGTTTAGGCCAAGAAGAGGTAAAGTGTGTGGGTGGAATAATCATGTTCGACACGCTCACCGAGAGGCCAGGCTTAAATTAAAAATGTGGGTATTACATAACAGACCGACTTCCGGAGTAATTTATGAAGAGATGCGTGAGGTTCGAAAAATGTTTAAGGGTCGCCATAAATGGTGCCAAAAAAATAGTGAACAAATAAAAATGGATTTTATAGCTAAGCAAAGGTCGACGAATAATTTTCGTAAATTTTGGAAAGCTACGGGTAAACTGGATACCAAGCCTGGGCTACCGGTGAGTGTTGGAGGAATAAGTGATCCAGAGGGAATCGCAAACATGTTCATGGAACATTTTGTACGGTCACCTCTTGGTTCCTCAGTTACGATGACCGGTGCTGAGTCCTGCCGTGAGGGAGTGGAACCGGTAATGTATATTTCGGCTAAACAGGTCAGAACTATAATTAAAAACATGAGTAGAGGCAAATCACCCGGCCACGATGGACTCAGCATCGAGCATTTTAGGTATGCTGGTGTTCATCTGCCAATGGTCCTGTCATTGTTTTATTCTTTGTGTATTAGTCACTCATACCTACCCGCTGAACTAATGAAGACTATTGTAGTGCCTATAGTCAAAAACGGGACAGGAGATATCTCGGACAAGGGAAACTACCGGCCAATCTCTCTTGCAACGACCATTGCTAAAATGTTGGACAGTATGCTTGATGCGTGCTTAAAAAATCATCTATGTTTGCACGATGCACAATTTGGGTTTCAACCTGAACTTTCAACGGAAAGTGCAATCCTAAGCCTCAAGAATACTGTTCAATATTACACTGATCGTAAAACCTGTTATATGCCTGTTTCTTGGATCTTTCCAGAGCCTTCGATCTCGTGTCATACGATATGCTCTGGAAGAAGTTGGGGGACAGGAATGTACCAGCTGATGTTCGTAAAATATTGCAGTATTGGTACACGAACCAAACTAATAATGTTAAGTGGTCCAACACACTGTCTGGAACGTATGGGCTGGAGTGTGGTGTGAGACAGGGGGGGTTGACATCTCCCGGGCTCTTCAGCCTTTATGTTAATGACCTCATTGTCGAGCTCAGCAGCATGCGTGTCGGTTGTCGGGTTGGTGGTGTTAATATTAACAGTATCAGCTATGCGGACGACATGGTGCTGCTGGGCCCGACTGCAGGTTCCATTGCAGAGATGTTGAAAGTGTGCGAGGACTATGCTGCTACACATGGACTCGTGTACAATGTTAAAAAATGTGAGTACATGGTCTTTAAGGCCGCCGGTAAATGCACAGATTATGCCCCTAATCTTACCCTAAATGGCTTGAGCATAAAAAGAGTGAATACATTTAAATACCTGGGGCACATACTTACCGACGACCTTAAAGATAATGTAGATATTGAGAGGGAGCGTAGGGCATTGGCGGTCCGAGGTAATATGGTGGCACGTAGATTCTCCCGCTATACAGACCAGGTTAAGATAACACTATTCAAGGCATATTGTCAGGGTATGTACACGGGGGGTCTATGGACCAGCTACACCAAAAGGTCGCTAGATATCTTACGCGTCCAATATAATAATATTTTCAGAATGCTGTTGAGACTGCCCCGTTTCTGTAGTGCGTCGGAAATGTTTGCACAGAATCGAATTGACGGCTTTCATGCGATCATTCGGAAAAAAGTCGCATCATTAGTAGCTAGAACACGGGCCAGTAGCAACAGCATTCTGATGACAGTGTCTGAGAGTTTTTATTCTCCCATTTTGAGGCATTTTGTGGAGAGGATGACCAGGTGAGAAATTTGTACCTTACTTGGTCATCTTCTGTGCAAAATGTCTCAATCTCATTCTCATTCTCAATCATAATTATATTCTACTAACACTAGGTTTAAGATATTACTAACATAATGGATCTTTTGTTGTCCGAATAAATAAATTTAATAATAACAATGTAAATGTCTATTAACTGATCCCAAATTATGATGATTATTTTATTTTACTTTTTTACATGCTTCATTGACATAATCTTTTGATTATTTGACATTATATAAATACAATTTTCAGCTGCATATGCAGTAAGGAAAATAAGGCAGTTAACTGATGTAGGGCGCCCACATTAGAGCTCTTTCATGTAGATTAAGTTCAGCTGCATATGCAGTAAGAAAAATAAGGCAGTTAACTGATGTAGCCACAGCTAGGTTAGTATACTTTGCTTATTTCCACAGTATTATGTCTTATGGCGTTTTGCTGTGGGAATCGGCAGCTGACGTAGATTCAATTTTCATTTTACAAAAGAGGGCAATTTGCGCGATCTACAAAACGAGTCCTCGTGAGTCCCTTAGAAATAAATTCAAAGAAATTGAAATACTGACTCAGCCTTCTCTTTATATCTTAGAAAGTATTTTGTATTTGCTATATTTTTTCGCTCAAGCCCCGGCGACACACCTCGTGTGTCACCCGACAGCTCACACGCGGCTTTTAGGTCTATTTGTAATATAAAATAATATCTAATGTCCTCTGTGGCTATTTTATTCTATGATCGGATAGATAAGCTAGTTAACAAAACCATTTAATTTAAAAATACCTGGAACGCAATATTTAAAAAAAATCTTGAAAGTCACGTTCCGGCGCGAGCAAACGTCAGTCTACGAAGCGCTCGGGGCTTGAAAGTTATTGCTATAATATTTCGTTTTTTTTGGTGGTTTTTGTGTGTAAATCGACGGGAAGTGGTGTTATTTTCATTTTTAAGTAGATTCGTTGTAGATAATATTTGCAAGTAAATAACATCATGTTATACATATACCTATTTTGACCAACCAAAAAGTGTAAACAAACATGTGAGTGAAAAAATGAACGTGCTGTGATTTTGTGATTTTTTGGTGTGTAATCGTCGGTATTTGATGGGTAAGTCCCTTTTTTAATAGAAATTTATATTTTCACCTAAATACAGCAAAAAAAAATTTTTTTGGAACGGAGAAAGTTACGTAAACACTAGAAAGTCTAGGTCATCAAAATTCCAGATTTTTTTTTTTTTTCAATGTTTGTCTCTAAAACGCTTTTGTTAGATAACTATCCATAATGTACCCTGCAAAATTTCGTGTGAATTGCTTCGGTAGTATTATCAGAAATCGTTAAAATAGTGAACAAAAGATTCCCCAACAAAAACGCGTAATAAATCTTAGTGAACGTTTCTCACGAAAGTCGTAAATATTTATAATGGATCCCTTATCTATTCGAGAACCGAAAACAACTGACGATAACATTCAACATGTTCTGAGAAACTTGAGTATTTTGTTTATTTGAAGGTTAGTCATAAATCTTTTACGTCATGGGTGGTTGCGGGGCTTGACGGATGAGTCATCATCTGTCAAATAGGGCCCCGAGAGGTTAAATTTGTTACAGCTGTAGTGGCAATCATGTCATTTAGTTTAAATAGGTCCTTATTTTTATTATTTTGTTAACTTTTACATAGATTCTTTTCTTTTAGATTTTGTGAATGTGAGAACATCGTAGGCTGCAGACTTGTGGACCATTTTCTATTTTACTAAGTATCTGGTACTTGTTGATAGGCCTAGCCTGTCCTCCCATACCTATTAATACTGTAATTAGAAAACATTGTGGAATTTCTCAGTAGCAGTCCGGAGTCTGGATTTGTGCCCGGTTGATGGCAATAGGCTCGCCCCCTATTACATGGGACTTAAACATAACTGGCGAAATGTGGGTGAATCTACTACAGGGACACCTAACCCTTCAGGGAAACAAGGCGTGATGTTATGATGTTATTGTAGAAACCATTTATTTTGAAAAGAGTAACTGTGGAGTTTATTGCCGACTCTTCTCCATAGGAAGCGACCAATTGGAACCGTGCACCAAGCTTCTCACGTTTCATAAGGGCCCTTGTAGGTTTACGTGAAATTAATATTTTGAATTTTAGGCAGGCAACACGGCGCGGTACTGCGGCGTTTGGTAGACTTTGCGTCCACTGTATTTTAAATAATAAAGCGTTTTTAATATAAATAATAAATACTTAATAATTCAATTTGTTGTTTTTTTATTAATCCAGATCCCATGGCGGAACATTTCGATATTTTTTTTTGGGTAGGCAATTTTCAATTAATTTCTCCCGCTCTGGGTGGAGCGGGAGGGCGTGTCAGACTCTTAGGCCTGAAACTGCGTTAAGCGGGCGCCCTGACGGGCACCCGACGCGTATCTACGCGCGTGGACAAGCAGATGGGCTCCGTGGGAACGCGACGGCCCCCGTCACGGGTACCCGTCGCGGAGACCCGATTATTTTATTTACGCAGTGTTGCTAGTTCAATTTTAACGGTGTGCATGCACAGTCATGTCGATGGAGAACTTAATATATTAGTACCTAGGCGACCGAGCTCTGCTCTGGTGAAAATTGATAAGGCTCATTTAATAGTATAGGATAGTTCATACTGTCTCTGTTTCAAGAACTAGAGCCAACCGTCAACGTCTCGGCTCAACGACTGTTGGATCAGGTGCGTGTCATCCAACGCAATCATAGGTTGGATGATGCCGCACCTGATAGGCTACGCTCAGAGGTACTGAGCAGCCATTTCGTCTCAACTCAAACACAAACCGCGGCACAAGCGTCAAATATTGATACAATCCCGCCGCGGTTCAATAATGGTGTTGAAGAGGAGGATGATAGGGTTACCACAGTAAGTAGCCAGTGTAACGTCCGATTGAGGAGCGCACTGGGGGATACGTTTCGCGAGTATAGGTACACTCCGACCGATCTTAGACCTCGATTACCACGCCTACACATGCACCAAAAAGAAATAGGGCGCTGGTGTGTACCTTGGACTCGCAGCTTAGGATTTTTTTCGAGAGCAGCGAGGATCTCCTTGATACACAATCGATCCTGTATTGCGCGGCTGTTGCGACATGTCGTTAAGTTAATGTCAAGTTCCCAAACTGTGACGGAGCTACTCGACCAAAACCAGCCGCACCAGCCTAGCAGTGCAGGATCGAGCGACGTATCGATGGGGCCAGGGACCTCATCGGCAAACTATATTGCTGGGCAATACACGACCACGAGTGATGCGCTTTGTAAGGCAGGCATTTTCGGGGACTGGAATCATTCCTCGAGAATACATGTCCCGTGTCACAGAGCGCATCGACTTCCTGAAGCAGAAAATTTGAGCATGGGCGAGCCGTATTCGGCGCTATAAGCGGCGGGTTGAACGATACACGCAGAATCGCATGTTCCAGACCGATGAGAGGTGGGGTGTGGGTATATAGAGCTTGAAAGCAACCTGAACAAAATGTGACAGACGTGTGCCGCCCGGATGATGCCACCACAAGTGCATTCTGGCGCAGGATATGGTCGGTGCCCGTCTGTCACGCTGAGGCTGACTGGATACGGGATATCGAGAGAGTGTGTGAAACTATACCAGAAATGGAGAAACACGCCATTAGACATAGCCAGAGCAGTCAATCCGTTACCGAATTGGAAGTCACCGGGACTGGACGGACTGCACAACTTTTGGCTAAAATGGCTAATTAGTTCACACACTTGCCTGGTATCTCAGTTCCAGATATCCTTAGAGTCTGGGTCGCTACCACAGTTGCTTACAACAGTCGTTACCCACCTGCTCCATAAGTCAGGTAGTCCCGCGGAACCCAAGAATTGAGGTGGTGAGAATATTTTTTCCTTCCTTTTGCACTTACGCAAAACAAAATACGTGATTATCTTCTAAACGGTAAACGACACAGACACGTAGATTAGAGAGAACTTTTCGAAAGAAAGTTCTAAACACGTAGGTAATGTCAGTGCAGATACGTCAGTTTGTGAGATACGACAGTTAGCGGGTAGGGCGACGATATTATGCAGGATGGGACAGTTGACATGTGTCGGGCATGCCACCGTCTGGGTGAGTCCATCAGACATATTATCTCTGGTTGTTCTCGTCTGGCTAACGGCGAGTACTTGCACAGGCATAACCAAGTGGCCAGGATTATCCACCAGCAGCTTGCTTTGAAATATAAACTTCGACGCCTTATTGCCTTATTGGGTTTTTCTATCTGGAATTTCTCAGTAGCAGCGCGGAGTCTGGATTTGTGCCCAGTTGATGGCAATAGGCTCGCCCCCTATTACATGGGACTTAAACATAACTGGCGAAATGTGGGTGTACCTACTACAGGTACACCTCTGCCCAACCCTTCGGGGAAACAAGGCGTGATGTTATGTGTCTATGTGTGTGTGCCTTAGAGTGAGAACCTCGTAAGTGTAAAAGAAGTAATTTTTCAGGATGAAGAAAAAACTGCGTGCTGTAAAATTTTTGTACGGCGTCTTTTATGTTCCCATTTCTGGATATAAAAGCGGGTTAAATTTCCATATTAATTAATTTTAAAAACATAAAAGACGCCGTACAAAAATTTTACAGCACGCAGTTTTTTCTGCTCCTGAAAAGTTACCTCTTTTACACTTACGAAGTTTTCACTCTAAGGCGTCGACTTGTGGATTCTGAGGTACCGCATTACAAGTATGTGCCCGACCCAGTTTTCGAAAACGGCCATGTCACGTTGTACTGGGATCGGTCTATCATTACTGACAGGATAATTGTTGCCAATAAGCCTGATATAGTGGTGATAGACCGATTAGCGCGCCGCACAATGCTAGTCGATGTTACCATTCCACATGACGGAAACCTCGTGAAAGCTGAGAAAGAGAAACAAATAAAATATCTCGACTTAGCACACGAGGTTGTCGATATATGGAATGTGAGCTTAACTATTATTGTGCCCATTGTCGTTACGGCCAATGGCCTGATGGCCGAAAGCCTCGACCAACATATCTCGAGGCTCTCGTTAGGCGGTTGGATCAAGGGCCTGATTCAGAAGGCAGTACTTCTCGATACGGCTCGCATTGTGAGGATTTTAAATTGTTTGATTGTTACTTAATTTGTTTTTTTTTATTTATGTTTTATTTGAATTTTATTTTATTTTATTTGAATTTTATTTTTAATTTAATTTTATTTGTATTAGAATTAATTTTATACTTTTTGCTGTGCCCTACAGGGTCCGTAATTGTACCTTAGCTTTAAGCCATTGTAACACCTATACCTACATTATGGAATGCAAATAAAGATGATTATGAATATGAGGTTCCTGTCTCTGCAGCCTTAACCACCGGTAGCTTGGACCCTGGTCCCGACACCAGCGAAACTCTATTTTTTTATATTTTTAAATGTTTTATTATCCTTTTTATTTTAAGAAATATTTAAAAATGTAAACGAATAAGAATTAAAATGAGATCGCGGAAAGCGATAAGGCCGCCCATTGTATATTTTGTAGTGTTTGATTTTTTTTTTGTTATGTATTTTTGTGGTGTACAATAAAGTATATAATATAAGTAAATAATAAATAAAATGAATAATAATAACACTGGTACCCATCATGTCAAAAATCTATGAGAAATGCATATATCGAATAATAGTTAACTACTGTGAGAAATTTAATATTATAAAGAAAGAGCAATTAGACTTTCAGAAACACAATTCCACATCCTTAGCCATCTTTTCACTCTTGAAAGCAATATTGACCAATATTAACAACAAACAGCTAACGACAGGGCTATTCTTTGATCTGTCGAAAACTAGAGGCTATCGGTATTAGAGGACTGCCACTTTAGTGGATATCGTCGTACTTAACTAACAGACAACAGAGAGTCACTGTCACTAAACTTAATGAAAGTAGGGACATGACAGAATATTCGTCTGAATATTTATGTGTAAAACGCGGCGTCCCCAAGGGTAGCATATTGGGGCCTATCTTATTTCTACTATACATAAATGACATAGTTAATGTAACCAATCATAAATGCTTCCTTTTTGCCGATGACATATCCTTAATTGTTACTACTGATAAAAAATATAAATCAATTTCGGATCATGAAGCGGACATAAATAATACAATAGACAATCTAATTAACTGGTTAAATAACAATAATGTATCTATTAATATTAATAAATGAGTATTTATACAATTAATTCAATCTTATTATAATACAATTAATTTTAAAATGGACATCCCGAAAATTATACAAGTGACACAAACTAAGTTTTTAGGAGTAGTTATTAACGAACATTTAGACTGGAAAGCACAGCTTGATAGTGTATAATAATAATAAATAATAAAAAAGTCTTTAATATTCCTTAGTTACAAGTTCTTAATATTACTTAATTAACTAATCAAGGATCCCTCGACGGGTATATGTTGTTTTTTGCTTTCTCAAGCCATGATTTGCCAATCATTTCCACTGAGAGCCTTGCCAACGCTCTGCTGGTCTGCCTCTGTTTCTCTTTCCGTGTGGGCCTTTCCAGGCAGTTGATCTAAGGGTCCACCTGTCGTCTTCTGATCGCGCTAGATGGCCCGTCCATCTGCATTTCAGTGCTTGAGCGTGTTGAAGGGATCTATGACTTGTGTCTTTTTTCTGATAATTGTATTTCGTTGTTTGTCTTTTAGTCTGATGTTTAGGATGCTTCGTTCCATGGCTCTTTGGCAAACTTGTATTTTAGTTTTAGCTGTGCTACTAAAGATCCACGTCTGGCAAGCGTAAGTAAGGCATGGTAGTAGGCAAGAGTTCATGACTTTAGCTTTAAGTTTTACAGGTAAGCGTGATTTCATTAATTCCAAAATTTACTTCAAGTTATGTTAATTCTTCGCTTGACTTCATCTATGTTTCGATTTTTGTTGAAAGATAATTGTTTGCGTATCATCTACGTACTCTATCGTTTCGTTGTTAATTCTTATTTCCTGTTTTGTCCAGTTTGTGAGTATTTTTGTTTTCAGTGTGTTCATTTCCAAACCAACATTTACACTTACTGTGTGGAGGTCGTTTAACATTTTTTCTAATTGTTTAGCAGATTCAGATTCTAAAACAATGTCGTCTACGTACCTTAAGTGGCTGAAATGTTTACCATCTATGAGAATGCCTTTTCGGTACCAATCAAGGTTAGACATTATGTGCTGTACGATATTAATAAAGAGTTTAGGAGATAGCGGGTCTTCCTGCCTTACTCCTCTTCTTATTTTTATAGTATATCCAGTTCTATCCAGTTTGACTCTGCTTCTGCTTTTACTGTAAATGTCTGTCATGTCATGTCTATCTGTCAATGCTTTTAATTAAAATGTCTAGTTTTATGGTAAAACCTAGTGTTACCCCCCCTAGCCCTGATGACTGCTTCCATGCGTTCTCTCGTGGACCTAATTAATGTGATAACAGTCTCTTGAGGAATGTTGTCCCATTCTGCAACGACGGCATCTTGGAGGTCTCGGAGAGTGGTAGGGGCAGGATCACGTACCCGTACTCGCCGTTTCAGTTCATCCCAAAGGTGCTCAATAGGGTTTAGGTCTGGACTACGCGCCGGCCAGCGCATAACAGGGATCCCAACTTCTTGCAGGTAGTCACTTACAATTAATGCGGTATGACAGCGGGCGTTATCGTGCATTAACATGAAGCCACTGCCAACAAAACCCGCATAAGGGACAACCAGCTCCTCTAAGATCTCTGTTATGTACCGATGAGCAGTCAGCGACCCTTGCCCGCGAGCACTTCCAGTCCGAGAAACACACACAAGGTTCGTTTTGCCGTCGATTGACATGCCGCCCCAGAACATGCACGAGCCACCCCCGTATTCCACTGTCCCTTGAATACATGCTTGTGCGAATCGTTCCCCTTGCCTCCTGTACACTCTTCTACGCCTGTCGTTGCAGAAAAGACACACCCTCGTCTCATCCGAGAAGAGCACAGCTCTCCATTGGTCTATTGTCCAATCCACATGGTCACGGGCAAATTGCAACCGGTCTCTCCTATGCTGTGCAGTCAATTTTGGCCCTGTAGCAGCCCTGTGAGCTGCAATTTTCTTCTCCCGCATTCTTCTTCTAATCGTGGAGATACTTACAGAAGTTCTGCGAGCTGATCGCAGTTGTTGTTGCAGCTCAACTGCATTGGAGAACCGACTACGTAAAGACGTCGAAACAATGAAGCGATCGTCTCTTTCAAATGTGCACCGTTGTCTTCCAGATCCACGTCTTCGGATATAGCCACCAGTCTCTTGGAAGCGTTGCAACACTCGTCGAACGGAAAAATTACTTAAGTTCAGTTGCCGAGCAACATCACATTGCCGCATCCCTGATTGCAATAGTGCAATGACTTGAGCGGCTTCATCTACAATGGTATCCATTTTCTGGGGTATTTTCTTGCTGTAGCTGATCACGTGTGTTCACTTCAAAGGTTGGATAGCGAATGACCCACATTTAACCCGGGTCGCCCTTTTTATACCCTTGTAGGGAGGTGCAATTAGTGGCCGTTATAATGCGTATTTTGCCAACATTTTTTTTTAACGTTACGTGCTAGTGAGATCTGTTGTGTTTAGGAATTCTAACTAATGTTAATTTAAAGGTCGTTAAACATACTTTCAATTGATGCTAATAGTAATTAGGTTTAATGTATTCGTTGATGGCGGAACATGCTTGAAACTTATTTTCGGAGAGGTGCGATTTTTGTGACGCCGAGTGTATATTTGGTTAGGTAGTCGGTTACGAAACATTTTACTAAGGGGGTATTACACTGTTGAGTCTGTGGTCATGGATCTGTGATCGAAGATATAATGGAATAGTAAAATAGACATTTGTAATGGGTATACCCTCCTTGAGGAATATTACACTATCATATTATGTCATATACCTATCTACGAAGCTCACAAATTACCCATGTTATGTCTATTTTACAATTTAGTTATGTCTTTGATCATGGATCTGTGTTCGTAGATATGATGGTGTAATACCCCCTTATAGAAAAATACTGATTAAAAAAAAATGCTGCAGTCTTGTCATTGTATAAACAGCCAGTGTGAATTAAAAATATACCTAAGGGTCAGCTCAGACCGAGACGCAACGCGACGCGCACTTTTTTAAGATCCGATACAATATAGAAAAGAAAGAAAATACATTTATTTAGCACAGACCAAAAAAGCACACAATATAATTAACAGCAGATAAAAAAAAAAATCGAATTTATTAACTACGCAATAAGGTACACGCGCTGCGCAGCACCGGGCATCCCAGCGTACTTTGACACGCGTTCATACTCGCACTGAAATATACCTTTTTGTGAGGAAAATAAGTTCGCTACTTGTTTAAAAGTGCGCGCAGCGTCGCGTCGCGTCGCGTCTTAGTGTGAACTGACCCTAAGCGGGACGACCTACGGTGGTGACGCGGTGTGTTCTATATTTAAAATGAAAAAAAATACTAATAGGTACTAGAATACTCATGTTAATATTATCAATTAATATTTTAGAAAAAGTACAACTTTTTACTTTCCTTAAATTCGAAATGAAAAGTAGAGTGTTTAACACGGGCGAAAGTCATCAATTCGGAATTTATTCCTTTCGACCCTTGTATAACAATCTACTATTTTATTTATTTACACTGGCTGTTTATACATGATCAAGACTGCAGCATTCTTTTTTATTGATATTTTTCTAAAGGCGCGTATTACACTATCATATATGATCATTTGATCATAGATCTATAATCAAAGATAGGTATAATGAAATTGTAAAATAGACATATGGGTAATTTATGAGCTTCGTAGATAGGTGTATGATATAATATGATAGTGTAATGTTAGTGTAGTGTTTAAATGTCTATTTAACAATTTCATTATATCTTTGATCAGGGATCTATGATCATGGATATAATAGTGTAATACGCCCTTAGTGAAAAATTTCGAAGCCGACTACCTAACCAAATTTAGTTCTATTTTTGAAATTCATTCCCGCCCTAGAGAGGGAAGCAATTACTATGAGTCTTTCCCGCCCAAAGGTGGGAAGCAGCGTCTTTCACTCGCTACTCAGATCAAACAAAAGCTACTTTCCGAGTGTGAAAAAAAAGAAAAAAAATTGCTGCGGTCTTGTGAGTGTATAAGCAGCCAGTGTTGGTGGCGCGCGGCGGTGACACGGTGTGTTCCATACTAATTTTTTTAAATATTAACTACTCATGTTATTAATATCAATAAATATTTAGAAAAACTACTATTTTTTACTTTTCTTATATTCGAAATGAAAAGTAGTGTTTAACACGGGTGAAAGTTATCAATTCTTTTCGATCCTTGTATTCTCTATTACATTCATATTGCATACAATAGTTTTTTATTTTATTTTAAGTGAGACCAAGTTCGGGGTACCTACCTATATCGTCTCCGATGATAAAAGACTAGTCAAACTGGGACTACTTTGTCAACTTGTGAACCTTCTAAGTGTATTAGTGTACCTATAGTTTTGAAACTGCTGCACCAAACTCTTCCACCTTACATGAATAAGCATTGATTCACTTGACCCTAATGGCATAAAATATGTATTTAAATTAATAGATACCTACCACTTACCATTAGGGTTTACCTTGATCGGGGGAAAATCATTGGTGATGTAATAATTAAATTAAATCTCTATCCTGTTACCGAGTTATGAATGTTTAACTAGTACTGAAGTTGGCGTTAGTTGCCCTCTGGACTCTGGATGGTCAGACCAGGCCAGGCCGGCCAGGCCGGCCAGGCCGGCCAGGCCAGGTCTAAGGAGCAGGCACGAGTTCTGTTTGGGTATATCTTGCTCACTTACTCAGATCCAGATAGTCTGTGGTGAGGTTATAGCAAATGTGACCAGATCCAGATTGTCTGTGGTGTTCTAAGGTAATGCCTAATGTGACCAGATCTAGATTGTCTGTAGTGTTCTAAGGTAATGCCTAATGTGACCAGATCCAGATTGTCTGTAGTGTTTTAAAGTAATGCCTAACCAGATCCAGATTGTCTGTGGTCTTTTAAGGTAATGCCTAATGTGATCAGATCTAGATTGTCTGTAGTGTTCTAAGGTAATGCCTAATGTGACCAGATCCAGATTGTCTGTAGTGTTTTAAAGTAATGCCTAACCAGATCCAGATTGTCTGTGGTCTTTTAAGGTAATGCCTAATGTGATCAGATCTAGATTGTCTGTGGTGTTCTAAGGTAATGCCTAATGTGACCAGATCGAGATTGTCTGTAGTGTTCTAAGGTAATGCCTAATGTGACCAGATCCAGATTGTCTGTAGTGTTTTAAAGTAATGCCTAACCAGATCCAGATTGTCTGTGGTCTTTTAAGGTAATGCCTAATGTGATCAGATCTAGATTGTCTGTAGTGTTCTAAGGTAATGCCTAATGTGACCAGATCCAGATTGTCTGTAGTGTTTTAAAGTAATGCCTAACCAGATCCAGATTGTCTGTGGTCTTTTAAGGTAATGCCTAATGTGATCAGATCTAGATTGTCTGTGGTGTTCTAAGGTAATGCCTAATGTGACCAGATCGAGATTGTCTGTGGTGTTTTAAGGTAATGTCTAATATGACCAGATCGTCTGTGGTGTTCTAAGCCAAGTTCGGCCAAAGATAAGTTGTGTTACACGGTGATTTCTATACGGCTACTCTGAGAAGAAACACCGAATCAGAGGAGTCTCTTAAAGGTCAAACATAATCTTGGTCAGATAATGTGAGGACCATGTAGATTGGTGTCTGAAATGGTCTTTTGAGGAAAGAACCACACACATTTGAGTGGACCGACAATTGGGTAGGCTGCATAACCCCAAAATAATAATAAACATTATAGACGAACATATATATGTGCGTCTTGATGTTTTTTACCCATAACGACACGCTCTTGGCCTGCATCTCACCTGATGGTAAGTGATGATCAGGCCGAAGGAGGAAGCGAGCTTCACCCGGAATACTCAACCACAGAGGAACTGGCTATCTAGCAAAAAACTAAAATTCTAAACCAAAGACACCGACTTCCGAAAGTAAAGCTATTTTTAACCGACTTCCAAAAGGAGGAGGTTCTCAATTCGTCTGTATGTTTTTTTTTTTTTTTTTTTTGAAAGAAGAAAGAAAGAAAAAGAAAGAAAACTTGTTTATTCTGCACAAACAAAACGCACATTTTTTTAAAAACTACAAAATACACACAAAACAAAAGTAGCCAAAAGCCTCGTATTCAAGTAGTAAAAAAGTTTGACAATATTGTTCCTAGTAACTATAACACTGGATCATTGGTTGATGTCAAGGCCACGAACCAAAGACAATACCTATTGCATAATTATTATTGCAATATTGGCAAATGACAACAAAAACATAACAACACAAAAACAAAATGCCGATTGCAGAGTTAAGTATCTACTTTTGTAACAAATAACAACAAATATTAATCTGTGCGTCGCATCTGCGCAAGAACAGGTCATTGCTCAGCGAAAAGCTGTGAATTCGGACGAACCTAATTTCTACAGCACTGGTTTTCAGCAATTACCTAAAGGAATGACGAAATGACGTCTCCCTGTGTGACCTAATAAATCGGGTAAGTATTTTTTCAATTTTTTTTCCATTAAAAATATGTGTGATTCAGCTGAACATAGTACATGTACCTTAAAGTAATAATTCTTAAATGAAAATCTGTATTTTTGCGTAATACAAATTAAATATTTAAAAATATAAATAAACTCATACAGTGAAAACATAAAATACTAAGTAATTAATTTATTATACGTTGTGTGCAGTGTGGTGTGTTCTCCTTGTTTGTGCTGTTTTAGAAATAATAAATTCGATAATAATTAAAATACTCAGGTCTACATTGATACACCATCATTTCCTACATGCACCATGGGAATTGCAAATTACGTTGCGTGTCGATGGCGTGGCGGCCATTTGCACAACGGTAGGCTTTAAGGAGGCATGGGGTTGACAAAAACAACCATGCTTTTCCGGTCAAATTGCTAAAATAGGCTAATTGGCACAGCTTGATAGTGTTAAATATGGATTTTTTTTATATTATTTTAGTGGGATGACAAGGAATCATTGATGTACGAAGGAGCAAGATCCACCGAAATACGGAATGCTAAACCTAAGGACGCCTCCTGATCTTAATCGTAGGTAAATATTACTATCAGTCTATATAATAGTATTTCATTACTAAACTTTAATGAAACAGAATCCCAGCCTAGCATTAAATCAAAAAATAATAATAATGGGTAATTAATCCTTCTGAACTTTATTGAAATGAAACCTATTGTCCTATCCAGACGATGCAGCTTCAGAAAGACACACAGCAAACACGCCACAGATAACTGAGGCCCACCATTCCCCTGCAACAATGACATACACCAGACCTAAACAGGGAGGAATCAACCGTAGGCCAATCACACTGTTGGAAATCCATATCCATTGCCCGTAGGCCATGACCCTAGAGGTAAGTACAAAAAGAGCTGCTAGTTTTAGTTTGGTAATCATGTGGATTGCTGTATCTTCATGAAATATGTTTTTAAGATATTCAAAAAATGCTTTTTTGTTCTCAGGACTCTTACTGGTGGAGGAATGTTATTCCAACAGTGTGTGGCAGCGTATTTGAAGCTCCCCCTGAATGCTGCGGTCCTGTGTTTGGATGTACAAAGTGGATTGGTAGAAAAACGTGGTTCGTATTTGCTGTGTCTCCAACTTAACTTCTCAAAGAGATAGTGTGGTTTTTGTGTAGTAACTACTCCAAAAAGTAAACTAGCCATATGTAACTTTCTCCTAGCTGCCATTTTCAAAATATTATTTTCATTTATATAAGGAGTGACATGACTTCTACGAGGTATCTTCACACAGAACCGTGTACATGCATTTTGTATGCGTTGTATCAGCTTCTCTGTTCTTGCTAATAGGCATGGGCCGTACACGGTATCACAGTAGTTAAGTCTTGATAAAATTAGACTATCCACCAATTGTTTCCGTAGATCAACACTCAGGTAGTCTCTAATTGAATATAGGAGCTTCAATCTATAAAAACAATTTCTCACGGAGTTACTTATGTGTTTCTCAAATCGAAGTTCAGGATCCATGGTTAACCCAAGGTTGCATGCTATCTCTACCCTATCTATTTTATCACCCCTTATGACCACTTCTGGCTTAGCTAACAATATTGTGCTGATCATTTTCCGACTTCCCAAAACCATAAATTTCGATTTCAGTGGGTTTAATACCAGTGAGTTACTATCTGACCATACCACCACTCTTTCAAGATCGTCATTGATTTTTTTCATTGCCTCTAATGTATCAGCTGGTTTAAAAGTTATATATAATTGGATATCATCTGCGTACATATGATACCTGCAATGCTGGAATGACTTAATAATATCTGCGCTGTACAAGATATATAGAAGGGGCCCTAATATTGATCCTTGAGGCACACCACGTGGCACTTGACGAGGGGGGGATGACATCCTTGATCCATCCTCTTTCTGTATTTCAACGAGCTGCAACCTATTTTGCAAGTAGCTAGCAAACCACTGTACTGTTTCCGTTGTAAAACCATAATAGACCAACTTGGAAAGTAACAGAGTGGTGTTTATTGCATCAAAAGCCCGCGAAAAATCTAGTAGTACAAGGACAGTCCCCTCCCCCCCGTCCCGCGCCTCTAGGATATTTCCTACTACGTCAGAAAGGGCTGTGGCCGTCCCACGGCCTTTCCTAAAACCAGACTGAAGATCGGGGAGCATATTGTTTGCTTCTAAATATTCTAACATTTGGTTATAAACCACCCTCTCCAAGACTTTCGATAGACAAGGCAATATGCTAACAGGTCGCAGATCTTTAAAAGTACCTGGGTTGCTGATTTTGGGTAAAGGACGCACAATAGCGCACTTCCATAAGTCAGGGAAAGTGTGGCTATCTATCGACTGATTTACTATTGTGGTGATGGCTTGAAGGGTAGTTGGTAACGTTAGCATTATCATATCCAGACTCACTCCATCAATCCCTTTAGCATTTGACCCCAAATTCTTAATAATTTTGTAAATTTCTTCCTCATTGACATTTCGTAACTTAAATTGAGTTTCACCAAACCTATTCGTATTAAAGTATGATAGCTGCGATGGTGGCAGTATGCACTGTCCTGGTACATTCAGAAATGCCTTATTAATTTCATCTGGGTCATTAAATTGTCCAGGGAGCATACCTTCACTATGTTCTGAGAATACATCAGATTTAAGATTTTTCCATAGCTTTTTGGGGTTTTTTATCTGGCTATTAATGTGACTGTCAAAGTATGCCTTCCTTTCCTGCATTAATGCTGTAACAGCTTGTTTTTTTAAATCTAAATAATATTTTTTTGTAGTATCTAACTTGTCTTTATTATAATTATTTTTTGCCTCGTCTCGCAGCTTAATCATTAATTTAATATTATCTGTTATCCATGGCGTGGGACGGTCCTTAAATATCTTACTCTTTATGGGGGCATGTAAGTCATACAATTGGGTGATAAAGACATTAAAATGTTCAATCATGCTGTTAACATCTACCATTGTGCCAATTTCCAACCATGGCATTAAATTCAAATCCACCTCAAAGTAATCCATCAAGATATCCCTTAGAGGCCGATATACAACTAGCCTAGGTTTCCTATTCTCCTTTTTTATGACAGTATCACATACAATAAACGAGTGATGACCAAGTTCACTGCTATGACTGACTAGCACATTACAAACCCCCACATCGGTACAAATCACATCTATGAGAGTACTACTATCCCCTACAAAATGTGTTGGTGACTGTACTACCTGATTTAGATTTGTATAATTAAGGAATTCCATCATATCTTTAGTTTTTGTGTTGTTTGTATCCAATAGATTAATGTTGAAATCCCCCAGTAATACCAAATGATCGTAAGGTGCCAATGCGCTAATACTGTCAGTTATTCCATCCAGAAATTTTGAAAGTTCAAACCAGGGTGGCCTGTATGCAGTGCCAATCAACAACTTTCTACCATTGACAGTTAGGTTTAACCACATCTGTTCCACATCAGATTGCTCTGAGTGTGGCCGTACTCGCGCCCTAATTCCCGTTTTAATGTAAAACGCTACACCTCCGCCTCGCCCCCCGCGTATATTCACAGGGCGCGGCACGTGCTTCAACCTATATCCCGGAACCTTAGGCGCGCGTCCCTCCTCGCCATGTCTCAGCCACGTTTCGTTGATTGCCATTATATCCACTGAGTGTTGTGACATGGCAATTAGAAACTCGTCCTGGTTAGTTGCTAGAGACCCCGCATTGAATAAACCAAACTTTAATAATTTTGACTTAGTCATGGCATGTAAATAGTAATGGCTGTATAAGTGTGTTTATATAATAAGGATAATATTTCATTACTATTAATTATTAATATATTTACTATGGTAATTTCGCTTATTCTTCTGTGTAAATAATTTTTGTACATAAGATTTAATTCTGGTAGTAAATAACTAACTATGTTTCCTTCAAAATAATGCTCCCAATAATTATGAATTGTAAATACTATAATATATCTATTGTTTGTAAATAATGTTGTTGTTTGTGTGAAGATAATAATATGTGTAGATAATATAACTGTGGTCCTCGAATGATTGCAGTACTCACTTTGATATTCCCAGCTCCCCAGATTACGACAGATACGACACACAGACACTATGTTTAAAAAACGATTACAGTTAGAAAAACTATGAACTAGTACAAGAAAAAGTGCATCATCAAACAAAGATTTATTTGTTAATGTCCGTGTATGGTCCAATAATTTGTTTAATGTCATCCCCAGATGCAATCCTGTGAGTGGATTCTTCAGGCTTTTGCCGGACCAGGATGCGACCGCGCTTCGTCCATACGAACCGCCATCCATGAATCCCTGCAGCTGCCTTTGTTTGACGAAACAACTGCTGATTCCACCTAGTCAGCCTCTCATTGACAAAGAAGCGTACGGGTTTCCCTGAGAGCCCGAGATTCTCTGTTGTGGCCTCGCGTCGCACGCGAGCGCCGTTCAACAAAGCGTCACGCTGGTCACGTCGAGCGAGGCGCACCATGATAGCGCGAGGGCGGGGCTCTGTTGAAATTATGGGGCTCGTCGCTTTAATGTGTCTGCCGCCGACTCGCTCTGCGCAGACGATGTCGCGGTCCTCCAAAGCGACTCCTAGCTTGGTGGCAATTAGCTGGAGCAGGTGTGTTGGGTTTTCTGCTTGCATCTCAGGTACGTTCGCTATCACGAGATCGTTTGCCATCAGCTCCTGATCTCTGTCATTTAGGTCCCTCTTGAGCTGTTGAACCACACTCTCTAAATTTGTCGGATCGCATCCGGCATCGTGACGCTTCTCAAGCGCCTCCAGTCTTGACTCAATCCCATCCATGCGCGTGTGACACGAGTCGTTAGACGCCTTCAGCTCGGCGACGTCTTTCCGAAGCTCCATGACTTCAAACCGCAAGGTGCGTATCTCTTCCACTACCAATTTCAAAGTGGAGCCCACGTCCGGCGGGAACTCAGGGATCACAGGCGACGACGGTGCAGCGATTGACTGGGGCGTCAACGGTGCAGCAGTAGACAGATGCGTCGGCGATGCGGCAGTTGACAGTTGCGTCGTCGTAGGTGTCGTGGGCTCCTCACTCTGCACTTCTGCCACACAACCTCGTACCGGCGTATCGGCCTTATTGTCCCTACGGACATTTTTTTTGCACTCAGGGCAGTGCCAGGCAGAGACTAAGGGGCCTTTCGCAGGGAGGGCGACGCACACTCGGTGATAAGAGACGCTACACTTTGAGCATCTAGCGGTGTCCACCGCTGACACAAATTTACCGCATCCACCGCACTTCACCGCCATTCTTACAGCAGGAATCAGACTCACAAATTATTGCTTACTTAACGGTTTATTGTCGCGAACAAATGTTTTTTTTTTTTTTTTTTGAAGGTATATATGGTTATAGTTTGGAGATTTTGATATTGTTTTATTCAAGAATTATGCACTTTAGAAGCACTCTCGGGACTTCACCACACTATAAATGTTATATTATATTGCCAAAGACCTAATTAAAAACTTTCTATACACTTTATCGACGTTATTTTATTTTATTTCCGTAAAAAAAAATCAGACGACGATCCCACCAGTACAAACGTCAAAACGTCACCAAAATTTGTATGTTTGTTATGCGATTACTCCGCCAATTATGAATAGATTTTGATTATTCTTTTTTTGTTTGGTAGATCATACTTCAGAGGTGGTCCCATATAAATTTTATTAACTTTCCTTGGGTAGTTTTTGAGTTAGCTTCAATTATACGTATTTTTTCCCACTTAGTATGTAGATGATATGATAACTTCTTGTCACTGTTATTTACATAGCAGGTAGTGGTATTCGAATTTGTGTGGGGTAGGTACCACAACTAAAAATTGAAAAATAAAAACTTTTTACAAAAAAAAACAACCGACTTCAAAAAAAAAAACACTACAAAGTGAAAAATAACTTTAATTTCGGAAGTCGGTGACAAAGAATGAAAATTCAAAACCAAAGACACCGACTTCCGAAATTAAAGTTATTTTTCACTTTGTAGTGTTTTTTTTTGTAAAAAGTTTTTTTCACTTTGTAATGTTTAATCACCCCGCAAGCTTCCTCTACTAAATGAAAAAATAATTTTAACATTCGGTCGACAATTGATGAAAAGATAGATGGACAAACATTTAAAAAATCTACAGACGAACTAGAAGGAACCTTCTCTTTTTGAAAGTCGGATAGAATGACCCACATAGTCCTCACATTCACAATTGTTTAGAAGAGGCTCCCTAAATTGTATGTTAATTTGCAAAGATATTCGGAAAAAATCACGTATACAATCAAAATGGAACTTTAGTTTATTGGATCTTTTTCTTTCCATATACACCGTGAAATTTAAATCACAGTTTTGCTAGAACAAACGTATGTTATTAAAACAAACTAAACCTAAGCATTCTCAAATAAGTCTTATGTTACTCAAACGTATTCAAACATTTACCGTAACATCAAATTACTCATCGCGGTAGTGATATGGCATTCAAAAGAGTTACGAGGAGTCCACGTGGACTACAAGGATGTCCGGCCAATGCGGGCCTAAATGCCGAAATGCAAATAAATCATTAGCCAATGACATGCAATCGCGCGAAGTATCGTCCCGCCAATTTCTTTTGTTGACAGCTCCCCGCCACCCGGGCGGTAGCCAGTCTACCGAAATCTCTCGAGCGGGCTACACGTATGCATCCGAACTTGAAAACTCCCTTTTTTGTTTGTAAAGATATTTCTTTAGTTTTGGTCTTAAATGAAAGGTCTAAACTTAAAACCATTTGTCACGTTTAGTTCATGAAAATCGGCCCACGGAACAAAAAGATACGTTCATTTTTATGTATGGAAATTTTATTTAGTTAATAATAATTTGTAAATGTTTGTTCTAATAACGCCTCACTTTTAGCTAACTCATAATTATACTCATAGATTTTACTCATAAAATTTTCATACTGTGGGCTTAATATGAAAATACCTTGATACGCGAGCGCCGTAGTGTCTGTGTTGTAGGGAGTAACGATAATCTCGACATTTTAAGTTTTTCAAAAAACCAATTGTTTTCTTTTTTATTGGATGCTGTAGAATGGTAGTAGACCATGGTCTGAATAACGTTTGTTCTAGCAAAACTATGATTCAAATTTCACGGTGTTGGAACATTTTCGAACGATTCATTTTTTATTCGAAAATCATGTATTTTTAAAGATTATTTGAAACAAAAACAAGAGCAAAAAAGAAACAACAAAAAGCCGAGTAAGGCTTTTATGTCTAAAACAATTATTGACAGTAAAAAAAAATATAGTTTAGTATCCAGTTGTAAGATATTTTTTCTCTAGATCAATTATTACTGTAGATAAAAACGAATTGAGAATTACGACATTTAGTTCCGTGCTCGAACACGATCAAAGATCGCACGCGATATTCAACTGTATTAATGGTTTGTTAGCGTTTAGCACTTGGTGGGGTGCATAAGGGCGGAGTTTGCGTGGAAATTGTCTTTGGAATGCCTGGTCTTAAAAGGGAGTGCCTTCGCTGCCGGCGCCGGCTCCCGAATTGGCTGCCGGCGCTGAGTTTGGGAAAAGAACGCGGAAAACAGGGTTCGCAATTTGGCAATTGGAGTAGATAGGTGGGGTAGGCATTATCAAAAAAGCATGGAATAAAGCATTATTTTTTAAGTGAAATCTTCTTTAGGTGCATTGGGCATTTTTGATATGGGACCATTGATTTCGCGACACTGTGACGACACCAGCTTTTGACCATTAAAAAGACATTAACGCGTTGATAACCGCGGTGCGTAGAGTAAAAGACATCAACGCATTGATTACCGCGGTGCCGATTTTTATTCAAGTTTTCACTTCTATCGGCACTCCAGGAGTGTTCCATTAATATATTTCCATATTCCAGTAATAAATATTTTATTTCACATAAACCTACAAGGGCACTTACGAAACGTCAGAAGCTAGGTGCACGGTTCCAATTGGTCGCTTCCTATGGAGAAGAGCCGGCCAGAAACTCCACGCTTACTCTTTTAAATATAAATGGTTTCTACAATGTTTTCAAATTACAGTGTTAATAGGTATGAGAGGACAGTGTAGGCCTATCAACAAGTACCAAGTACTCAGTAAAATAGAAAATGGTCCACAAGTCTACAGCCTACAACGTTCTCAAAATCTAAAAGAAAAGAATCTATATAAAAGATAAACAAAATAACAAAAATAAGGACCTAACCAAATGACATGATTGCCACTACAGTCTACAGCTGTAACAAATCTAATTTGATAAAAAAAACATAGAAAATTGTAGGCATATAATGTCAAATAATGAAAAGAAGGAAGTATGTCAATAAAAGTAAAATAAAATAATCATCGTAATTTGGAAACAGTTAATAGATACGATTAGGTTAAATATTTTTACTCGGAAAAAAAGGTTAGGTTAGAACTGTGACCCCCTACGACTAAAATATACAGAGTGGCAATTATGTATATCAGTCTGTTAAAATAATAAACTAAAAAAAAAACTTAAAAATAGAAAACTGAATTTTTTAAACAAACTAAATTTTAAAATTTGGCAAGAACTAAGCCACTACTTGCGCATGTAGGTTCAAAATAAGCATGGGGCGTTGATATCAACAATTCTACACAAACTTTATGGTATTGTTACCAAATAGTCACAAATTAAGTTTAAAAACCTCCACTTAAATGATCAATTTATTCATAAAAAAACAAAAAAAAAATCGGAATGTCCGCCGTGCTTCCGAATGCATAATCGACACCGTCGTACGATATTATTACAGACCATATCGGTGTACACAACACAAAAAGGAACAATACAAGCGTCTGATTCCGCATGAACTGTCACACCACTTTCACTAAGTTACCTACAACTAATTTTACTGTTGTAATAACGTGTCTTAATCTCGCACGAACTGTCACAATACTTAACTAATCTACAACTAATAATACGTATCCTATTCCTAATTTCCTATTACAAACAAGAAACTTAACAAAATGTCTTCAAAACAATAACAACAATAAAAATACGTAGGGCGCGTTTGAGAAATTGCGAATCTAGGCAACTCTTACACCCGTATTTATAAACAAGTAATTACTTGCTGCTAAGTAATTACTCAATGAAGTCATTACTTGAGGATAGAATGCTTCATTAGAAAATCTTATTCTATAGTCGAGTAATGTACGTTACTTACTTGAGTAAATACTTGAGTAAGAATCTACCCTCGATAGCTGTTTCCCTCTCACTCAGTTACTGCGTTTTGTTTCATTATAAGGCATACGTGAGATGTAGATTATTTTACTGTAACTTAAATAATACCTCCTACTTAAATTTTATTTTACTTTTAATTTTAATACAATTATCATTAAAATATTAATTTCAATACAATTATCACTAAAATATTAATTTTAATACTTAGAATTATCATTTAAATATTAATTTTAATATAATTTTCATTAAAATATTAATTTTAATACAATTTTCATTAAATATCAATTTTAATTCAATTATCATTAAAATATTAATTTTAATTAATAAAATACTTTTTTTCATGAAATTTTGTCTAAATTTAAAGAAGTGATTGTTGGAAGAAAAAAAAAGCGTTTGACAGGACAAAATAAAAATACATATTTTTTTTTAATTAAAGAAAAATAAAATAAAAAAGGACTTTAATTTACTGGAAACTTAATGAAATCAAAAGAGTCCGAAATTCTCGATAAAACCGCATAATAAAATGCAAAATGGTCGAATTCTCAATGCTTAAGTAAAGGAAATGGTGACTATTACTTGGCTAAGAATTCTAACTTTTGACAGTTCTAACTTCAAGCAATTACTAAACTATAGAATAAAAATCATTACTTGAGTAATTACTTTTACTCAAGTAATTACTTTTACTTGTTTATAAATACGGGTGTTAGTCGAGTTGTGAACTATCCTCACGGATACCGGCGCCGCGGCGCGAGGACTGAATCACAAACGCACACGCCGCCGAAAAATACGAATTTTGACGACATGCACCCCCGTTACCCCATCCATTTCGCGCGTAGAGATTTATGCGTTAAATCGTTAGCAGTAAGAACATTTATCGCAAATTTTTTTCATTCCCCCGCTGAGGGATTCCCGCATTCCCTTATTTTTTGATTTTACGCATAGAGTACGCCTTAAACTATTAGCCGTAAGGACATTTTTCGCTTGATTTGTTTACGTTTTTTGTAATTGTTAGTAATTCCAAGTACCTAATTCGGAATGGCATCGTTCGAACTACCTATCTTCGCCGGCCACGGGACTTTGACCTACTAGTATTGGTTAGCTGATTTTCTTTATGCCATACATAATGTTGTTAAATACTAAAACGAAAAAAAAGGTCCCACGGCTAGAATGACATTTTTTATTAATTATTTTAATTGTGTATGTTTCAAATACGTAATGTAGAATCATCATCATCATAATCAACCTATAATGTTCCCACTGCTGGGACACAGGCCTCCTCTATGTGAGAGGGAGTGGGCCGTAATCCACCACGCGGGCCCAGTGCGGTTTGGTAGATGTCACATGTCTTCGAATTTTCGGTTCTAGGACATGCCGGTTTCCTCACGATGTTTTCCTTCACCGTTTTGAGAGTAGTAGTGATGAAATAATTTACACAAAGTAAAGCGCCTGTCTGGGTACGAACCTACGACGTACAACTCGTAAGTCGCGGCCGTTACCACTGGGCCACCACTGCTCGTAATGTAGAATACGTGGTTTGAATTAATGTGATAATCTAATCGCCACACTGTATAGAAAAAGTACTTTAGTTGGGTTAGTTGGAGTTCTGAATATTGGAAGGGTTTCCATAAACGCCGCTCCGCCGCTGGTGTCCATTATGAGAGCCGATGCCGGCAACCGAGTAAGGTCATGCCGGTATCCAATGGCGTTATTTTTGGGGGCCGGCGGTAAAATAATAACTTCACTAAAAAAATAAAAACTTGCTACAAAAAAAAAAAAAAAAAACAACCGTCTTCCAAAATAAAAGAAATTAATTTCGGAAGTCGGTGACTCCGGTTTTGAATTTTCGTTTTTTGCCACCGCGTTCCGAAATTTAAGTTATTTTTCACTTTGTAGTGTTTGGTTTTTGGAAGTTGATTATTATGTTTTTGTAAGAAGTTTTTATTTTTCACTTTTTATTTGTGGTACACACGGCTACACATCAAGCTACTTATATATTTCCAGTTTATGTTGATCTCGCATTGTATAGGATTTCCGTACAATGCGGGGTCAGAATTTATAAAATGGGTCACAATTTTACTGACGGAGAAGTCGATGGAAATAGATACTAAAAATAAAAATACATAGGTACGCTACGAACATAGAACCTCCTCCAAATTAATATTCATGCCATTGTGTATACTTATAATATTCATCAAAATAATGTCAAAGTACGAGTATAAATAGTACAAAAACCAGCCAAGTGTGTGTCGGACTACGCACAATGAAGGGTTGCGTAGTTGAGATGAATCTATTTATCCAAAGCAAACAAACTTAACATTGTAGTTGAAAAACATGTTCTCCCATACATTCCAACTGCAAATGTAAGTTTGTACGCACAATATTGAGAGATTTACGTCACTTTAAGACCATAGACTTCTTATAGGTTTTCCTGTAATCTATGAGTAAAGAGCCATACTATGTATTTTTTTCAAAGTTTTAGGTCCGAAAATTTACCATTTCCCCCTTATCTCCGAAAAGTAGTTTCGGAGATAAGGGGGAAATGGTAAATTTAATAGTAAATTATCATCGAATTTCTTAAATATCTTTAAAAGTATTTATTTTTAAATTATATCAAAAATATGTTTAAGATCCTCGTAATAAGCCCTTTCATTTGATATGTCACACGTGCTTTTTTTTAAATTTTCTTGTTTGCCCCCAAAAGTGACCCTTATATTCAAAATTCATTTATTTACGTTACATTTTCGTGTTTGGGTCACAGAAATACATATGTGTACCAAATTTCAACTTAATCGGTCCATTCGATTCGGAGCGCGAGTGATCCTTTAAGGGTTCCGTTTTTTTCCTTTTGAGGTACGGGACCCTTAAAAGTCAGAAATCAAAAGCTTCAGATGGGCCAGTGTTGTCACGCAGTGGGAACCGGAAGACGGGCGCCGCGCCGGCGTCGTCGCCGAGGGAGGCTTCCCTGCCTCGCTGGCGTGATGACTTGAGAGTTTATAATTTTTTAATTTATTTATTTAACTCAGACACAATGATCCATATATTTGTTAGTAGAAATACGTAAGAATTATGTTAGTATTCTCCTCTGGTGATTTTACTAGTTTCGAATCAGTAATGGAGGATTCACTCAATAAGTTAAAATCAAGTAATAAAAGTATAATTTTATGTGGAGATTTTAATATTATATTTTAGATGTTACTCCATTAAGTATTAGACTTCTTAATCTGTTTAGGTCCTTTAATTTTATTAACTTGTTTTTTGAACCTACTAGGATCACGGCATCTTCGTCTACTTGTCTTGATAATACTATATTTAGTGATTGTGATGCCAAAAATAAATTAGTGTTAAGTGACTTAACGTCTGACCACTGTGGTTTATTAGCTAGCTTCCCCATGCCATTACATAAAAAGCCGCATAAAATTGAATGCAGGCCTTATACAGCTGGTCGTTGCAATAAGTTTAAAAATAATATAGTTCATAGAATTACACCATCTATAATAGAACACGAGAATCCTAATCAAATCTATGAAGCCCTTTTTGATGTTGTGCAAAAAGAGTACCAATCTACTTTCAAGACCAAAACTATTAACTTTCAAAGTTTCTTTCAAAGTCAGGTAGGCGGGTGTATTTTTCAGAAATGGTCGAAATATATCTCAAAATTTAGTACCTAATTAGTACCAAATTGTACCACTTGTGAAATAATTTGTACCTCGTGGGATCGCAAGTTATTGCAATAGTTTCATACACCCGCCATTCTGACGTCAGCTTGGCGGGTGTATTTCTATGTAGCCAAGATTACTGAGAAATTAGATATAAAACATGCATGAATATTTAGTACCTAATTGGTACCTCTCTAAACACACCTTAAGTCAGTGAAATCTCATTAGAATTCGACAAAAAATGAGAAATTCACTTTCTCATAAACAGGGTGTTACAATATTTTGCTTGTTTGACACAAGTAGAGGAAACCGGGGACACTTTAACTATAGGAATACTTAGCATCAGGTGGAATGACAGCTCACTTCACCTGCGTTTTCACGGTGAGTTTTTGATGTGAAACGTCTATAGCGGCGGGTCAGCCCAACTTTCCTGTCGTAAACTATCCTTTTATGCATATTACATGTACATAATAATTTCGATGTTTCACATCTGCCAGGCGTCCCAAGACGGCTCATTTTTTTTACAGAATAGACCGCAGCAGCCAATCTCACCGTGTAAACTAAGGTGAAGTGAGCTGTTAATAGTGTCCACCCCTAGCATCAACCGATCTGACATTCCATGTGATGTTAGAAATTGACAGCTTACTTAAAGCTCATTTCACCTACGTTTACACGTTGAGATTTTACTTAATAGACCGGATGGTCTCGTTTACTCCAGTTTCTTGGCCGTTCTTCTCCATAGGTACCTACTACGCTTTGGAATGGGCAACTAGCTTCATCTTTCTGACTGACCGACCCCTTGACAATTCAAAAGTAATTGGTTTATTATAATCCTATAATTAGTTTATTTGAATTAATGCTTTGAGTTTGAGTTTGAGACCGGCCGGCCGGCACGTTGTTTAGTTGCCTGAAAACATATGACATGAAAATTTATTTGAAAAAGATGTAGGTATTTTCGCAGACGTATTTTCATTATTTTTTTATCTGTTTCTAGTTCACGTTACAAAGCAAATCATGGATGGCAATCATAGGTCTTAAGTTAGAAGTTATATATTAATTTACATTTACCATGATCGAAGTGGCCATAATTTTGACATCTGTTTGCAGATAACCGACCTGCCTCTTTTCTCTTTCCTATATTCTTCTAAATATGAAATAATGTTTATCTACAAAATTCAAAAAGTCAAAAAAAAAAACAAAATTCAAAAGTCATTTATTCAAACTAGGCTGAGAATCAGCACTTTTCGAACGTCAAAATTACATAAGACAGTCCCCCAAAAACGCCCACCCTTCACCACTTCCTAGTGCCTTTAGCTGGGAAGAAGAAGTGGCGCAACAAACTCCCCAGCAGCACAGCTGTCTGTTCAAGTTAGAGAATGATTCTATACAATAGTATACAAAATAACCTACATTATGCAACACAAAACATAATTCAAATGATAAATTATAGGTCATATGTCAGCTAGCACACGCCAATATACCAACCAAAAACATCGAGGACTATACTCAAGCATTATTTAAATAAAAAAAAAAAAAAAAAAAGGTTTATTTCAGAAACTTGTACAACTTTTTACAGTAAATCTTACGTAGGGACCTCCTTTTAAGTAAATGATATACCTGTGCTAGGAGATCCCGCTCTCCAATGACATAATAATTAATTGGTAAAAGTGATGTACAATATGAAAATAGAATTGAAACAACAAAAAAAAATTAAATAACCAATAAAACAAGTAAAATCCCAAATTAAACAGACAAGACTTGAACTATAACTAAATAGGTAATAAAAAAAATAAAAAAAAAAACTTAGAGATATATCCTAAAATAGTATGTACGTGTGTGTGTGTGTGTGTGTGTGCATGGGGGTGTGTATGGGTGCATTTGAGTGTGTGTCTGTGTATTTGTGTGTCTATATTTTCAAACTCATATTGACGAAGCTTGCAGCAATAATTCAATGTCATCATAAGTGTTCAGTTTTAGCCATTGAACTATTGCCTTTTTGCAGTCTTTAGTAGTCATTGGATTTATGTTAATCATTTTATTAATTTTATTATAAAGGGCAGCGGAATTTTTATTGAATTGTCTTTTGGCATATGCAGTTTTAACGTATTTTTCTGGTGCAACACTGTATTTTCGTCTTCTTTCCTGATGGTGAGGGTCATAGGGCAGGACTTTGTGTAATTTTAAGACAGCAAGTAGTACATATAGTTTTCTGACTGTGAGAATTCCGCTAAGAGAGTATAATTCATTGGTTGGGAATCTGTACGGTTTGGTATACATGACCTTGATAAGAGATCTCTGTGCTCTCTCTAGCTCAAGAAACTTCGTTTTTGTTGCACCGCCCCACACGGGTATGCAGTAGCTAAGAATTGGTTGAGCCAGAGAGACATAGATTTCATTTAACATTTTTTTAGTTGTCACATGTCTTAGGCTTTTAAATATCCAGATAAGTTTTCTCATGCGGGCCATGACCATATCTGTATGAGTATGCCAGGATAACCGCTGATCAACGATTATACCTAGGTATTTTATGTGAGTTACTTTTTCAATGCTTTTACAAGAACAGTCTGTGCTAGATATATTATGACAAGTGTGAATTTTGAGAGTTACGTTAGGTCCAGGTTGAGTGTTGTTGTAAATTGTAAATGCAATATATTTTGTTTTGGAAATATTTAGTGTAAGAAGATGTGAATTAAAAGAAAATAAAACTAAACGTAAACAGAACTAAATATCTAAATAAAAGCCTCCAGACATAAAGGGCGTGCCCGCTTACAAAAAGCTGTAATTGGCAGTTATAAATGATAAACTAGGACCATCGAGATAAAAAAAATGAACAGTTAATTACTAGTAACAATAACAAAACCATGATCAGCAAGACGACCAGTCACCACAAGCAGCACCCGTTCACGAGCATAACGCAAAGATCAGCCATTACCCCCCTCGCCATATTTGAGGGAAGGAGGCAACCCGACCCCCGACGCTACCGCAAGCAGTGACATCTAAGGGAGCATGACGAATTTGCTGCCGGTTGCTCAGGCAAAAAAAAATAAAAAAAAATAATGATCAACTGTCGAGGTCGCTAGCTAACCACAAATTGCAATACAACTCATAACAAAAACATTGTAATGAGTAGATTATGTCAACAATAAAATAAAATAAAAATAAATTGACTCGTAAAAAATAAATAAAAAATTATAAACTCATATGAACTGTCAGTAGGTAAGGTAATTCTGGAGAAAGAACATAAACATTGTCTTGAGTTAATCACAGCGACCAACTATTCTTATCATTAGTTTATTCTTATCGTAGTCGTTGATACAATAGTATGCCTTTGAACAGAGGTTGGATTTTACTTTAGTTTTAAACGCATTAAAAGGCAAATCTAGCAAAGAAGAGGGTAGCTTGTTATAAAAGGTTATACCAAGCCCAACAAATGAGTTATGAACCTTATGAAGCCGGTAAAAGGGAGCTCGTAGTTTGTCCTTATTTCGAGTGTTAACATTGTGAATATCACTGTTTTTAGTGTATACGTGTATATTTTGCCTAATATATAAGATGTTGGCGAAAATGAATTGTGATGCCACCGTGAGAATACCAACATCTTTAAAAAAATCTCTTAGAGAAACTCTGGCACCTAGCTGGTAAATTGCTCGAACTGCTCGTTTTTGAAGAACAAATCTGTGGTGTCTGGGAGAAACCTGATAACTCCATTTTCGTCATTTTTTAGTTTGGTACTATATTGTTATTAAAAAAATCAATTTTAATTTGGGCTATTGCTGATAAGTGTCAACTATCATAGGAGTGGGAGAATCGTAGCGGTAAAAACGTGACTATTCATGATTTTTTATTAATGGTTTGGTACAAATTCGATAACTAAACTAGTCATGATATTATCAAACTTATTTGGACTTAACAGGTTTCTCCCAGACACCACAGAAATATATTTTGAATGTCAGCGGCTTTACCCCACAGCAGAATACCATAGGACATAACGCTATGAAAATAACTAAAATAGACTAACCGAGCTGTATCAACGTCAGTGTATTGTCTTACTTTCCTGACAGCATAGGCGGCCGAACTGAGCCTTCCCGCTAGGCTTGATATATGTGGGCCCCACTGAAGTTTGGCATCTACTGTTATGCCCAGAAAAACTGCCGAGTTCACAGTTTCAAGCACCTCTTTATCTAAGACGATGTTGGGTCCTAGATTTCTAACATTTGGTAGAGCGAATTTTACACATTTCGTTTTCTTGGCATTGAGAACTAGGTTATTTGTCGTAAACCAATCCGTAACCATTGAGAGAGCACTGTTTACGTCGTCAAAATCTTGTCTATTCCTGTCTACTTTAAAAATAAGAGAGGTATCATCTGCAAACAGTACAACGTTACAGATATCCTTTAAATAAAAAGGTAAGTCATTAATATATACTAAGAATAAGAATGGACCCAGTATTGAGCCTTGAGGTACACCTAACTGAACTGGTAGCCCGGAAGATTTCACACCATTAACATCTACACATTGGAACCTATTATGTAAATAAGAATTTATTACTTTAAGAGCTTCGTTTTGGACACCGTAATGACGTAGTTTACGCAAAAGTGTGTCATGGTGCACGCAATCAAAGGCTTTGGAGAGATCACAGAAAACTCCAATAGCATTTTGCGAGTTCTCCCATGCGTTAAATATGTGTTTCAGCAGAGCAACACCCGCATCTGTGGTCGAACGACCTTTTGTAAAACCATATTGTTCATCATGAAGAAGTCTGTTTAAATTAAAATGTCTTAGCAACTGCTTGAGTATTAACTTTCAAATATTTTACTGAATGCAGGTAAGATAGAGATAGGCCTGAAATTGCCAACGTCATTTTTGTTACCCGATTTAAATAATGGTATGACTTTACTACTCTTCATGAGGTCAGGAAAAGTTCCTAAATCAACACATTTATTAAAAGTTACAGCTAAATATGGAGCTACTATGTCTATTATATTACTTAATAGTTTTATGGAGATGCCCCAGTAATCACCAGTGTTTTTAGACTTAAGTGTATTAAAAACATTAACTTCATCACGAGGTGTTACATGCTCGAAGCTAAATAAGCTACTACATTTAGGCACACTGCTATGCAAAAGTTTTTCAGCTTTAGACGGGGACGAATTTAAGGAGCGAGTCGTAGTTATAGGTATGTTGGCAAAAAATTCATTAAATGCCTCAGCTACAAATTATATTACTCTGCTGTTTATAACCTTCTTCTTATACTTTTTAGTATCTATAGATAATGCCACACACGAAGACGCGCCCCACTCCGCGATTACTGTACTTTAGTAGTAGTAGAGACTGATGAGCTTCAATAAAATTCTCTCACAATAAGCTAGAAATAATTTTCATGTGCGGAAAACGCCGATCTGCGTCAAAGTATTTCAATATGAGATGCGCCCGATGCTTATCGGCGTTAGTCCTCTAAACCGCCCACCTCTACGTAATAAGGGCGATTTTTCGAGCCGCCTTGAATGGGTTAGCCCTGTTTACGAAGCATAAACTAGCTTTTTGAATATTAAAAAAAAATTGTATTTGTGTCCGTGCCTTCTTTTGTTTGCAAATTATAGTCTTGAATTCTTCGATATATGTATTCAGTCAAGTACGCGATATGTAAAGCTTTTATTCAATCAGTAACAGAACCCTGAAAATATTCAGCTTACAGTTTCGTGAAACCCTATGCAAACTGAACCTATAAACTTAGAACCATATTGTAGAACTGCAAGTGGCATAGAAATGATAACAATCGTTCTTATATTCACGTAGGTAGGTGAAGTGAGCTGTCATTCCACCTGATACTAAGTATCCCTATAGTCAAGTATCCCCAGTTTCCTCAACTGGTACTCGACGAGAGCTCATGACCATAATTTTTACCTCATCGTTTTACGACCAAAACCGTATAAAATCTTTTGGTTATTCTGAATTTATATAAAGGTTTTAGATACCGAAAACACAATTTTCAGACACCAGTAGCGTCACGCGTACCCAGGATCCGAGGCTATTTGCGAAAATAAAATAATTTGCCTAGTCTGAAAATCTTGTTTTCAAGTGAACATTGGTCATTGATGCGAATAAACCATTTTTCAGAAGAAAATGTGAGAAACTTAAGTGTTGAATCCATTTTGAATGTGGTAGGTACAAATGATCAGAAATGATCAGAAACGTCGCAAACTGCGACGTTTCTGATCAGTACTACCCACCGAGTTGGGCTGAGAACCGTCTAAACTAACGATTACAGACGAGTTTCGCCGTAAAACGATGCGACATAGTTTTGGACGTAGGCTCTCTTACTCTTTGTGTCAAACAAGCAAAATATTGTAACACTCTGTTTATAAGAAAGTGAATTTTTAATTTTTTGTCGAATTCTAATGAGATTTCACTGACTTAGGGTATGTTTAGAGAGGTACCAATTAGGTACTAAATATCCATGCATGTTTTATGTCTAACTTCTCAGTAATCTTGGCTACACAAAAATACACCCGCCAAGCTGACGTCAGAATGGCGGGTGTAGCAAACTATTGCAAGAACTTGCGATCCCACAAGGTACAAATTATTTCACAATTGGTACAAATTGGTACTAATTAGGTACAAAATTTTGAGATATATTTCGACCATTTCTGAAAAATACACCCGCCAACCTGACATTCACCCTAAGGCCGCTCTCACATTAAGACGTTAGCAGCGTGACAGTAGCGCGGCAGAAGCACATGCCTTCACATTATAAGAACAGCCGCGCGTTAGCAGCGCGGCTGCCGCGCCGCAGTTTAGATCAGTGTGGCGCACTTCATTTCAAAAATGGACTATACCTAATCACGTGCGCTTGCTGTTGGGGCAGGTAATAATAATAACTTGGTTTACTTGTATGGCTATAATTATATTTCAACATTCATTTTTTTTTTCTTTAATTATTAGTAATAATCTTTATTTCTCTGCTCACAAAGGTTCATATAGTTATTAACATAGAGACAAGAAATATAGCGTTTTGACAAAAATGCGTAAAATATGATCCTTTGCGAGAAGCTGGCGTCCATACTAGGAAACCCTGTGTCAACTCATGGATCAACAGGCTCTCGCCCCGAATTTAATCTAACTAACATTACAATGGTCAATTTTCAAACTCTAAACAAATTATTTATTGACGAAGGGAAAAAGAAACAGACATGTTTAAATTAATTAACCAAAAATGACAAGTAGGTATTAACAAAAAGAACATCGATAATGTTAGTCGCATAGACAATCAAATCAAATTGAGTTTGTATTCCGACACTTGCAACACTGGCTCATCGGCGATTGAGCGAAAGCGGCATCCGCGCCGGCCGCGCGCTGCCACCGCGCTTCTTGATATAAAATTCTGACGGCGCGACGGTCGCGCGTCTGTCGTGCGACTGCCGCGCTGATAAAGTCGCCTTGTGAGAGCGGTCCAAGTCCTAACCCAGCTTATGGCCTATCCGTATGTCTTTCATATACTTAAATACGTTCAGCCATTACGGCATGAAAGGTAACAGGCAGATAATAAATCTGTTTTAGGGTTCCGTACTCAAAATTAAAAATTGAAACCGTTAAAAGATGACTTCGTTGTCTGTCAAGACCCTTTTTCTCAGAAACGCGTGGAGGCATCAAGTTGAAATAGATATCATGTGAATACAGGTTAAAATGTTTCAAAAATTAAGGACAGTCTCATAAAACTGTTTTCTTGTGCCGACAACGGTTAAATGAGGATAGATAGCAGATTCGCAAAAAATCATGCTAAATTTTTCTTCTTCGTTTATATAACTTCTTGGTAGATTGTTCATCAGAGCGTCATAATCACGTCAATATTGGAGCCACATTAGTTAGGTATATATAGGACTAGCTTCTGCCCGCGACTTCGTTCGCGTGGAAGTCGTAAGACACCACAATATCCTACAATAACAGCCACACTTTTATAAAACTTCCCTGTATACTACGTTTGTAGTTTTATTCTCAGCAGCCAAAATATACAGAGAGTCAGGAATGGTCAGGAATGGCAAGCGACGTACAGTTGTCAGTGTAAGAAGCAGCTTGTCCTGAGGTCGAAACCCGCAGCCTTCAGCCTTCGGTGTCGGCCCCTGTGACTTGTTGATCGCAAAGCATACGCTCACAGGGAACTGCACGCGCTTAAACTGGTAATTGTGGGGAATTAGTGGTATACGCGGTATAAACACTGTCACGCCATCGCCACAACCTGTTAGAATTTCCACCTCGATGACGTTTCTCTGCAAAGACACGACTTTGAGCTGGGTTCAGTTACACAGCTTCGGCAGAGTTAAGTTCCGAAGGAGCATAATCGGGACACCGACCTTCAGCTGGATGATGTACACCGGAAGTCCGCTTGCCATTAGCAAATTAAGAAATTCTACGGGGTAATGTGTGGCATCATCTTCCTCCACGTCAGTATTAATGGAGGTGTATATCACTTTGCTCCCTTCAATTTGCGAGAAAATGTTGCGGTTGATCGCTGCAGCTTGATCATTTTGGCATTGAAATGGGAACACGCCCAAGAATTCTCTTGGTACGGTATTCGACTGATGTCCCCGTATACCAGACGAATAAGATCTTTTAAAGTGGGAACTACTCTACCAAGAGTCTCTGGTAGAGTACCTTCACCAACTTTTAGAAGAACATCGAAGAATTCTGAGCATTTGAATTCCCGTCAAGCCGAGCTCGCATGATGATGGTCAAGTCTATCGTAGTGGCGCACATAGGTCATGGTGTCTTGTGTCCGCTCATGCATATAGCGTGGCCCCCCAGTAAAAGAAGAAGGCAGCACCACCTTTTGAACCAGCTGATCGCATCTTGCAAGTGTATATAACTGTCCACTCTAAGCTGCGCCTTTTTTTTTTTTTTTTTTTTGGGTGGGAAATTATCAAATAACTTCTCCCGCTCTGGGTGGAGCGGGAGGGCGTGTCAGACTCTTACTGACTAAAACCCACCCGTGTTCCTTCCTATGCCATGTTGCCAGGGGCCACGATTTCCCCATCGGTTTTCTTCGAACCCCCGGCAGGCATTGGCCCTAGCGGACCCCGTCAATTCTGCTGACATCTCTTTGAGGCGCGCGTGGAACACAACGCGCCGTCGACCCGGGCTTGGTCCTTATCGGACGGCGAGCTACCCATTGCTCACCGTCCGCAAGCCCGCGCCTACGGTGGCCGGAAATCTTCCTGCGATTCCCGACGCCCAGGGCGTCTCCTGCTGCGGCGGTTAGGGGCGCGAGGGCGCGAAATTTGCCTCTCCCTCACGCGCTCCGTCTCCTCCTTCGCGAGCATTACTGCTTCACAGAAAGAGGTGACGGCCTCCCATTTCCTCTCGCTCCGTAGCATGGCCCGAATCAGGGCCGGACGCGAGAGATCACCGCCGCCGATCGCATCCACGAGGACACGGCGATGCCCTGCCCAAGCCGGGCAGACCTCCACCGTATGCTCCACCGTGTCCTCCGGGCGATCCACACAGTGACGACACCCGGGCGTTTCCTCCCGCTTTATCCTGAACAGGTACCTCCCGAAACTGCCGTGTCCGGTGAGTACCTGCGTCAGGCGGAAGGTGAGGACGCCGTGGCGCCTCTCTAGCCACTCCTCAAAGAGGGGTCTTATCGCCGCAATTGTGGCGTGCCCAGCGCTGGGTTGCGACAATCGCACTCTCCATTCCGCCATGAGATCCCGCCGGAGCTCTGTCCGCTGTGCCGCGACTTCTTGCGGCATCGGAGTTAAGCCCCGGCGCTTCGCCTCCTCGCGCCACTCCCAAATGTGCGCGAGGACCTTTGCCTCCAGATCCCATGGCGGTACTCCGGCAAGGAGGCTCGCCGCCTCGCAGGAGACCGTGCGGTATCCTCGGGCCAGCCGGATGGCCATGACCCTTTGGGACGCGTTCAGCCGGCGGCCTGGCTGCCGCCTCAATGAAGGCGCCCACACCGGCGCCCCGTAAAGGGCCATGGACCGCACGATCCCCACGTAGAGCCTCCGGCAGGAGGCGTTTGGACCTCCCAGATTGGGACTCTAAGCTGCGCCTGATTGTTCCTAATATAACTCAACCTTTTCGTTTCGATTTTCGCGAACGAAAATATAGCAGATGATTATCTTTTCCATAGGTATTATTATACACAACAAATCAAACACATATGTTTTTACAATTAAAACTAAAAAGAGAGAACTATTTGCATATGTTTTTCAGTGAGTTCAACCTTTTTTGAATAAAAAGTAAGTTCATAAACTAAAACCCGACTAAAAGATATGAAACAAGAAAATATTTCAGACAGAAGTCAAGACATAGGTACAAAAATGATCAAGGTAAAGCCGTGGTCGCATGCCATTATAATTTTGTAGGTGTACAAGCATGCGACCACGGCTTTACCTTGATCATTTTTGTACCTATGTCTTGACTTCTGTCTGAAATATTTTCTTGTTTCATATCTTTTAGTCGGGTTTTAGTTTTTGAACTTACTTTTTATTTAATTTTATTTTGGGGTTATAGTTTCGTGATAAAGTATTTGCAGAGCAGCTTAAAAAATTTTTTTTGGGTTATATATGGTACAATAACACCAGCCTATTATTGTCCCTCTGCAGGGCAAAAGCCTCTTCTCATATAGAGAAGGCACGAGCATTGATCACCACGCGCGCTCAAAACATATTGGCGATTTCAGACTTATATATCTATATATACTAATACATAAAGCTGAAGAGTTTGCTTGTTTGCTTGAATGCGCTAATCTCAGGGTACGTTGGAGCCTCATTTCCTACGAAATGTTAGGGATTTATTTTTTTGCGATTTCTGACTTTTCTACTACTCAAACCTCAGTTGGTCTTGTAGAGTTTTTAGTCCGATTTGAAAAATTCTTTCAGGTTTAGATAGCCCATTTATCGAGAAAGGCTATAGGCTATATATCATCACGCTAAGACCAATAGGAGCGGAGCACCAAAGTAACTATTACACGCGGACGAAGTCGCGGGCAGAAGCTAGTATGAACTATAAGTCCAGTACCTTAATTGCGTAACCTATTTTCGTAAGCAATTATGCCTAATTTGTTTCATTTTGACAGTTCAACAACATTCATTGCGTTATTTACGTCGTTGAGTAGATTTTTTTTTACAACTTATGAATCAATGGATTAGCAAACCATTTCAAATCGATACAGGTTGTGGTTGTGTTGTATTATGCAATTAGGGTACACGTTTCCTCACGATATTTTTCCTTCAACGATGTTAGTAATGTCTAAGATAAACTCAGAAAGTACATTTGAATTGAAAAAGTTACATTGGCACTTGCCCGGATTTGAATCCACAACCTCGTGCATGAGAGGCGAGGCCTTAACCACAGGACCATCACGGCATTTATGGTATAAAATAGGTATTAATTTTACAGCCGCGCCGTACGTAACACAGTCTCACTTTTGCTTGTTTTTAACAATTTAAACTTATTTTTTTACTTGGACAATAATATTATTATACGTAAGTAACACAGTCTCACTTTTGCTTGTTTTTAACAATTTAAACTTATTTTTTTACTTGGACAATAATATTAATAATATTATTGTCCAAGTAAAAAAATAAGTTTAAATTGTTAATAACAAGCAAAAGTGAGACTGTGTTACGTATACATATTTGTAATGTACTCGTCAAGCCCTTTCATTTGATACCCAACATGGCACAATTCAATTATATTTATTTTTTATTTCGTTACTTTATGTCCTCTAGAGGGCGCCATATTGCATTTGATGTGACGTCACATAGCCTATAACCAGCGGACAATCAAAACGCTTCCTATGATACCTCATTTGTCAAATTATGATCGGCAGTTTAGAAGTTACGAGGTAACAGATGAACATACATACATACATACCGGTCAAAATCATAACCCTCCTTTTTGCTTCGCCGTAGTCGGGTAATAAAATCGGATTGAGTTTTCAAACATGTGTCAAAATAAAATGTAATTTAAACTAAGGAGTATTGATATCAACTTCGAGCAAATCATCGCCAAAATAACTTTCTACCCATTTTTAACCCCGTTAGGGGATGAATTTCAATTAAATACGAAATACGTCTTCCAGCAATTCAGTTAAAAACCGGCCAAGTGCATGTCGGACCACGCACAATGTAGGGTTCCGTAGTTGGGATGAATTTATCCCAAGAACGAACTTAACTTTGTAGTTGAAAAAAAAATCTTTCATACAGAATGTATGGGAGAACATGTTTTTACAACCGCAAATCTAAGTTGGTCGATTATTACTCGTTAACTTGTAAAGCCTACTCAGCTGTGATAGTTTTCCTTTTAAATTCGTTATATAAGCTACTGCTGTGAATTTTTTCACATATCTAAAACTAACCATTTAGCTGGCAGGGGGGGGGGATACTTGACTCTAACAAAAATTTGCACTTAACTTAATATTTCGCAAACGGATATCTGATTTCAAAAATGGTAGTAGCATACTCACAATGTTTTTAAAAGACCTTTCCAACGATACCCCACACAAAGGAATAGAAAAAAAAAAGCATCCCCACTTTACGTGTAGGGGAGGTACCCTAAAAAAATATATTTTTCATAATTTTATTTTACCACTTTGTCGGCATGATTAATATGTATACCCATACCAAATTACAACTTTCTAGTACTAACAGTCTTGGAGCTAGACCGCGGACAGACAGACAGACAGACAGACGGACATGACGAAACTATAAGGGTTCCTTGTTTACTACGGAACCCTAAAAAGGTTTATGCAAAATTTGAAGTAGATTGGACTATTGAATCACGTTGTCCCATACAAACCTTGCCCCCTTTTTAGGGTTCTGTAGTTCCCCTGCCAGCTAAATGGTTGGTTTTAGATATGTGAAAAAATTCACGGCAGTAGCTTATATAACGAATTTAAAAGGAAAACTATCACAGCTGAGTAGGCTTTACAAGTTAACGAGTAATAATCGACCAACTTAGATTTGCGGTTGTATAAACATGTTCTCCCATACATTCCGTATGAAAGATTTTTTTTTTCAACTACAAAGTTAAGTTTGTGCTTGGGATAAATTCATCCCAACTACGGAACCCTACATTGTGCGTGGTCCGACATGCACTTGGCCGGTTTTTCACCCTCTTAGCGGTAGAATTTCGGAAAATCGAATCGAATTTAGAGAATTTATTTTTCAGAATAGCTCTAAGATTCTCATAGTCAAAAGTAAGGAATTTTAGTGATAGTTTAGTTAGTTTAGTTCGGTGTACAAGAGAATCGGCACCACTGGTGACATTCAACGCCTATCTGCTGGACCCAAAGACTCGAGGTATCAAGTTAAATAAAGACGAAGAACTGGAAGCCATGGATTTTATGAACAAAATGGCTGCGGTTGTTAAATGTGGAAGTAGGTGATGCCAAAATTATGTAGTTGCATATAAGGCCAAGGAAGGTTTATCGCGAAAACCTTTTATTTGGAAAAACATTAACAAAATAAGCCCGTTAACCTGGTGAAAAGGAATGTTGTTCTTGGACAAAGTTATATAAAGTCGCAGTGCGTATTCTTTCAGCACCGTTTACTTCTGCCGCAACAGAATAGTCTTTTAGTGCACATGCAAACATTCACAGCAAAAACAGAAATCGCCTGACGACAGAAAAAGCGGCAAAAATCACACTATAAAATATAATTTAAATATTTTTAACATAATTCAAGAATATGCTAGCAGCGACGGTGATAATGAAGATGTTGCATTATCCAGTATAGACTGATACTGATGAAAAATCTGTGGATTTGAGAGAATCGAGAAACGAGTTCCAGTTTGTAAATTGTGAGTTTTTCTAGTAATGATGAGCAAGCGTCTAATAATGATAGTAATTGATTTCATAAAATATTAATGATTATAGTGATTGATTTCAAGAAATATTCATGATTGTAGTATAGAGATATGAGGAACAGGGTGTAAAGTTCACTCATCCTCCATAAAACAGGGAAGGTCCTCCGACCAGACGGGTGTCGTGTCTGGTGGCGTACTGCCCGACGATTGATGTCGGGACGTTGTATTTATGCTGGTCGTGCGGCAAACCCTGCTAACGCGATGCAAGATTTTGCGTGACGTCAGTGAAATGCATAGTTCGCATGTGGCGATGTAGATGCCAGTTCGCATGTGGCGAAGTAGATGCCACCACAAACAAACCATTGTTATAAGATTTTGTCATTGTTAAATTGAGCAAAGTTACGCACTTATCTATATTTTCATACATATTACATAAATTGACAGCGTTTGACGAAAAAGATTATGATTGTAGTGGTTTTATTATTATTTTAGTATTTTTCTTATTACTACAATGATTTAAGTAACGCATAAATGTATAATTTTATCCAACTTTGACAGTGATTGACGAAAATATGCATGATCGAGTGAAATCATTGTTATTATAGGCTTTTTGTTATTGTTAAAACTTTTTACAAAAAAAAACAACCGACTTTCAAAAAAAAACACTACAAGGTGAAAAATAACTTTAATTTCGGAAGTCGGTGTCTTGGGTGTCTTGGGTTTTGTGTTTTCGTTTTTTGCCACCGACTTCCGAAATTAAAGTTATTTTTCACCTTGTAGTGTTTTTTTTTGAAAGTCGGTTGTTTTTTATTTGTAAAAAGTTTTTATTTTTCACTTTTTAGTTGTACCTACCTCACACATATTCGAATACCACTACCTGCTACCAGTGACACGAACTTATCATATCATCTACATACTAAGTGGGAAAAAATACGTATTTTGTAGCTAACTCAAAAACTACCCAAGCAAAGTTAATAAAATTTATATGGGACCAATTTGGGAGCATACCCTTTCAAACAAAAAAAGAATTTTCAAAATCGGTCCACAAATGACGGAGAAATCAGTGGACATACATAAAAAAAAAAAAAAACAAACATACGCGACGAACATCGGTTAAAAAGTAACAAGTCGGTTAAAAAGTACGGTACAAATCAATATTTTCTGATTTATATTTATTTCAATCCTTTTGTTTGTAAAATGACAAAATTTACGTTACATAACGTAACGAAAACTGTAGATAGTATTTATCCGCGGTTTTGGATATCTAAATACTCAAGTAACAACGGATATTTATGAGTATTTATCCATTTTGAGTATTTATCCGGATAAAATCCCAACACTACTAAACAGACTTAATTTTTCAACATTTTACTATGACAAGATTGCAGCTAACAAATTATTTCAAAAACGTCCTCATTTTATGAGCTATCTAACGAGCTATTATTTGATTATTTATAAAAATATTTGGAGATGCCCATTTATTGTTTGTTACAGCTGGCAAAGATGGAAAACAACGCTTCCAATAGCAAGTCTATACATAGTGTTATTGTCGTCTCCAAATTTTAAGGTAGCTAACTACTTCATTGAAACTAAATCCTCAGTAACAACATCGATACCTCGACACCGTTGATGCAGCTTCGGTTTCATGCTTATGAATTGTTCGTCACGCTTGTGTACAGCGGTAAATCGCGCGGCGTGAACATCGCCGCCGTATGCGCCATCGGCGCCATGCACGCGAGTTACGGGCCTCTCGCGGCGCCGCGTCTTGTGCTAGCGCGACGTTACCGCCGCCGCCGCCGCGCCGCCGACGCACGCCTCATAGACTACTTAATATAAATATTATGCTCGGCTCACACCAGCATAGCAGTACCCGGCCCCGGGCACCGACCTCCGGGCACCGATCTCCGGGCTCCGGACGACATCGTGCCTTACAAGATGTAACATGTTACTTGAGTGTGGCGTAACATGATATTATAATATGGTAACAGAGTGTAGTGACAGTGAGCGTCGAGCGCGAGCTAGCGGCGACAGACGCAGCGGCGCCGCGCCGGCCGGGCTACCGGCTGGCTGCTCAAGTGCCGCTTGCATCTTGAGGAACCTTTATTGCGTTGCGTCAGGCAGTGCGCACGCGAGTGCACGAGTGCCGCAAGCAGCGCCTCATCGCCTCCAACCTTCCAACAAGCTCGCGCCACCGCGCCGCCAGCAGGACCCTCGGCGCGGGTGTCGAGGACATTGTCACGGTCATGCACGCACCGCCCTCGGCTGCGGCCAATCTCTGCTGCTACAAATAGTTTTAGTTTGAAGTTTTTCCGCAACAGAGTAAAACTTGCGTAACTAGGTTGTGTCCGCTCCCCTTGGAATATGAATAAACGTTAGTGTTTGCGAACGGGCGGCGGCGGCGGCGGCGGCGGCGCCGCGGCGTTCACGTATTCTAGGCGCACTTGTCGGCGTGACATACATCACCGCAACCGGTTCCTACCTTGACGTCGGTTTGTGATCGACCTCAAACATTTGCGGCTGCCGACTTGCCGACGCACGTGTACGAATTTCTTACATATTTAGACAAAATCATGAATCAATGAACGCTTGAGAAACACTTTGTGTTACTATTTTAATAAGTACCAACCTACTCGTATGTATAGTTGTTATACTGATACATGCACTCACTCCTTAGCAAGTCCCGTCTGGTCCTTGCCACAGGCGTCGATTGTCTGTCTGGCCGGGGCGATCCGACGGAAGAAGCTGACTCCAGTCAGGGGGCTGTCTGTCAAGAGAAGTGAGTATAAAATCTATAAAATGGGCCCTCGCGAGTCCCTTAGAGACAAATTTAAAGAAATTGATATACTGACTTTGCCTTCACTTTATATCTTAGAAAGTATTATGTATGTTCGCAAAAACTTAGGACTTTTCAAAATAAGAAGCGATTTCCATAATATAAATACGCGTAGTCGACATGAAATTGTGATACCCAAATTTAGATTAACTAAAACAAGCAAGTCATTTCTTATAAACAGTATCCGCTTTTATAACAAGTTGCCAAAGTCTGTGACAGAACTTAGCGATGGGAAGTTCAAAACCCACATCAAACGTGTCCTTATCAAGAATTCATATTATAAAATTAAAGACTACGTTGAAGACAAGGAAATTTGGCAATAATTCCTTCTGCACATGTGGCTTCCCTGGTACCTCATTAACGGCATAAATAAGTAAGAGTCTATTAACTGCTTCCAAATTACCATGATTATTTAAATCTTTATTTTTTTTTACATTCGCCCTTGACATATTTACTATTCTATTATTTGACATTATTTACTTTTTTTTTTTTTTTTTTGTGGCTTTTGTGGACATGATAATTATTCAGATTGATTACAGTTGTAATAGCAATCATATAATTGCGTTTTATTTAAAATAGGTTTTTTACTTTTTTTAATTAATTAATTTTTTTGTATAGATTCTTTTCTACATATTTTGTGAATGTGAGAACGCTGTAGGCTTAGTGGATTGTAGACCTGTTGACCATTTTCTATTTTGTTAAGTACTTGGTACTTATTGAAAGACCTACACTGTCCTCCCATACCTAGAAACACTGTTATTTGAAAGTGATTTACATCAATGTTTGAAAGTATTGTAAAAGCCAATTATTTTTAAAAGAGTAACCGTGGAGTTTCTTGCCGGCTCTTCTCCATAGGAAACGACCAATTGGAACCGTGCACCTAGCTTCTGACGTTTCATAAGTGCCCATGTAGGTTTATGTGAAATAAAATATTTTGATTTTGATTTTTTGATTTTAGTATCCGATGAGCCTGCCAGCTCGCGGATACGGCGGGCGCCGGCAGAGCGGCCACAAGGTGGCGCAGCAGTGCGGGGCGGTGCGACACGACCTGGCATGAAATAGAATCTTATGCATTGTGCAAGCACAAGCTATTTGCCCCATACACATTCCCAAGCATGGCATTGACAGCACGTCTCTTCATTGAAGTTCATTTTATTTTATTTGAGTCTATTTTAATAATACGTAGTACTCGCAACTGGCGTGCGTGTATGACCAGATGTATGAACCTAAACGAGGCAAAAGGAGTATGTAAGGATCGTAGCAGGTGGCGTTCTGTAGTTTCTGCCTACCCCCATGGGAAGAAGGCGTGAGTTTATGTATGTATGTATTTAATAATACTTTTGTATGTTGACAATGATGTGTCGTTGGACGCGTCATATTGTTCCGCGGGTTTATACGCTATAAGACGTCACATAAAATCCAACATGGCGGCTTATAGCGGATGTAAAATGAAAAGTACCGAAAATAATTTATAGATTTCAATATCGTGTTTGGTATGTTGTAATAATCCACTCCCAAACGACAATCCTGGATTCGCCACTACTACAGGGGGTGATAACATAAGTAAGGGATAAAAACTATGGGAATCCCGTCACTTTGAAAATTTAAGATTTTGGTGAGAAATAAAAGAGTTACGTGTTCCAGTGTTTTTGTAAATTAATCCCTCAAGGAGGTAAAATAGGGGTGATTTTAAAATTCACATGCATGTAGGTAATATTGAAATTGTGTAGGTAACTTTTTAAGAGATTAAAGGGCTTGGCAGTATAGTCAAAGTCCGTATCTTGAAGTAACATTAAGGCTGTTTGTCGACCGTACCGTGAACAGGACGTCAATGAGAACGAGATGACGACGCCGAACAAGGGCGGAGCCAGCCTTCGACTCAGGGAGGGCCAGGCTCAGGATAGGCTCCAATCAGTGGCGCACTAAGCCTGTCACGGGCGGAAGCGACAAACTACAAAAAAAAAACAAGTAAAACGTGCGTAATTAAAATCTACCTACAGTACCAGCACCATGGGCCTTGCAACCGGCAGGATTTTTTTTGTCAGGGAGTTGCATTTTCATCTCCTCAAGGTCTGTTGAGTCACCTCCCTATTTACGAAAAGCAAGAATGTAGGATGCGAGAGAGAGCGAGGCGAGCTCGAAATTTTTTGCACCTTTTCTCTGAATTCTCGGTTATGTTTCTATTGAACATTCATAACGAAATAGGAATTGCTTTGTCGACTTATGCAGAAAAGTTTGAGAGTCAGAAGAATATAGAATGCAAATTTTTTGTACTCCGCGTTGTGTAGTTTCGGGTTTTTTAGGGAAAAGAAAAAAACGGAACCCTTATATAGGATCACTCGTGAGTTACATCTGTCTGTCTGTCTATCTGTCCATCACAGCTAATTTGCTCCAAATCTAATGGACCGATTAAGTTGTTAGGTACACATATCAATTTCTGTGACACGGCGGAAAAGGACGTAAAATTTTAGATTTTCCTAATTTTGTTAATATTTGTAGGCAAATTTATAAAAAAAAAAACACAACTGCCCTGCCAAAAAACTAACTAAAAAGTAATAAACAAGTTGTATTAGTTAATCTGTATATACAAAGCGAAAGGTCACTCATTTACTCGCTGACTAAACAGATAAATAAAATGGTCATTGCTTTCGGGGGACCGTTGTATCGTTGTGTGGAACACTTTTTAATTTAAGGGGTCCCCGACTCCAATGACAATTTTATTTATCTATTTAGTCAGCGAGTAAATGAGTGACCTTTCGCTTTGTATATACAGCTTAACTAACAAGTATCACAATCTATAAAATGTTGGTATCGCAGGCGGGAACAAACTTATAACTGGCAATATGGTGTAACTTTTATTTGTACGTGCCTGCGACACCAAAATTTTATGGATTATAAATTTATAATGCTTGTTTTTTCTCTTTTCAGCTATGTGTTTTTGCAGTCTGGTTTTTAAAATAAATAAATTAATAGTAAATTTCCCTACTTGCCTCATTGTGATGATCCTAATGAACTGTACAATTCCTTTTTTGCCATGTACCTACCTACTGTACAGAATTTAACTAAACATTTATACCAAAGCAGATCTCAGTTACTTACTGGTTCTGCAAGTTTCAGTGAATGGGCAACTAAAGGGATATTTAAGAGTAGAATCAAACTCTTTGAACTGTACGAAGAAATAAATTATAATAAAGGTAAAGAATTTTATCAATATGTTAAAAACTATTCCAAATTATTTAAACAAGTTTGCAGCGAAGGTAAGTGTCGAAATCAAAGCTCAAAAATTAAAAATAGTCAAAATAAAATAAAAATGACTTGGGACATTATAAACAAGGAAGATGAAGAGACAGAAAGCGTAGTAGTGACTGTTATTAAACATTATATAGAAGTTGCCACAGTTTTTGAAAATTTATTTGCAGTCATTCCAGTCTCAACCACTGAATCATTAAATTCTTCACCCACTGTTGTCGAGTCCCTATTGACAGAAAATGTTGATATTTGTAACCATGAATTTAATTTCGACTATGTTAGTGCTCGAGATATGATTAAAACTTTCAATACACTTAATGTCAAATTATTTATTTATTTTTTTACGTGATAGAGAGGCTGCCGCTGCCCCACCCACCCACGGAGCGGCAGCTGACGTTCACCATGCTGTTTAATACAACTCTCTGAAGCATTTCACGAGTTATCGCTTGAGAGGAAATGACTGACAAAGTATACTATCTGGCTCACGGACTATTGCGTTGAAACCCCGATTTCTCGCTATTTTCCTATGAACCCCACATACTCGTAGAACTGGTAACTGTAACTGTTTCGTAATCTGTATAGGTACTCTTTCCTATTGGTTGTCATAAGACTTCATTATAAGAATTTGGTTTACAAGAAAACGAGCATGTTTAGTGTTTACACTAAAACAAGTTTTGTTATTTTCACCAATTTTTTTCAACGGTTTTAAATAAGTAAGTACCTACTTTGAAATCACAAGTACATTTTTGTATGTTTGTTACGCGGTTCCTTCGCCAATTATGAATTGATTTTGATGATTATCTTTTGTTTGGTAGGTCAAGGTCTGCCAGCGAGCAATGGAGCGCAGTATGCAGGCGTTAAAAAACGGATCGTGCTCGAAACACAATACTGCGCTCCAAAAGAAAACTAAGTAGCTGACGTGGCTCAAAAGGCTGCCCAACTTAAATGGGACTGGGCAGGACATGTCTGCTGCATGCCGGACAAACTGCACTTTTTTTAATGCTGATCAAAATGTCTCAAAAAGTTAAGGACAGTCTCCTAAGACCGTTTTCTTGTAGCGACAACGGGTAAGGTACTTACTGCCTTCACGGCGGCCCCATCTCAAAAATCCACTCTGTATAACGAAATTAAAAGGAAAACTAAGTAGGATCTACAAGTTAATGAGTAATAATCGACCAATTTACATTTGCAGTTGTAAAAACATGTTCTCCTATCCCAACTACGAAACCCTTCATTCTGCGTGGTCCCACACACACTTGGCCGGTATTTTTTATAAATTTTTCAAAGGATATTTTTGTTTTTGGATGTTATTTAATTGACGAGAATATTCGTCAGATCATAGAGTGAAACTACCCACAGACGATATTAGCCCTTATTTAACAGTAAAAAAACTTTTTACAAAAAATACAACCGACTTCCGCTGGACGCACTCTCGTCCCAGCGCGTTGAAAAACACACTGTTGGATTTTCAACTCTCACAACGTTGAAAATTAATTGCACGAAAAAAAATCGCCGCGATTTTATTACGTCCGTGCGAACGTCGGCTAACCGGATGCAGCTGAATACCAGTATTTTACATGGAGCGACATCCAAAGACACCGACTTCCGAAATTAAAGTAATTTTTCACTTAGTAGTTTGGAAGTCGGTTGTATTTTTTGGAAAAAGTATTTTTTTTTTTCATTTTTTTTGTGGTTTGGTTTGTAATTTATCTAAGTTACAATAGCCTTATGTCAACTGCTCATCAAAAATACCCAAATCGTTATAGATGTGCCTATAATATTTGAAGAGTTCCCTCGATTTCTCCAAGATCCCATCATCAGATTGTGACCAAATGACAATGGGACCAACTTGAAAGTATACCCTTTCAAACAAAAAAGATTTTTTCTAATCGGTCCAGTCGTCTTCGAGTAATCGGGTAACAAACATAAAAAAAATAAAAAAATCCGACGAACTGAGAACCTCCTCCTTTTTTTTTAAGTCGGTTAAATACACGATCCTACACGAGCCCTCGCGGTGGGCTCATTTTAAATGTAGGTTTTTCTTAGCGAATTCGGCATAATAAAACTGTGAAAATAAAATCAGTTGTCTATACTATAATATTATAAAGAGGAAAGATTTGTATTTTTGTATGTAACGAATAAACTTAAAAAAATACTGGACCATGAAATTGAAATGTCAAAATGAAACAAATTTCGCGAAATTGTTTACGAAAATGAGTTACGCAATTAGGGTACAGATCCACGGTTACAAATATATTCACTAACAATATTTATTTAAAACCATATCCTTAAACCTAACGTAGATATCGCGGCAATAAAATTATCGTTGTGACCGTCGCGTGTTGATATTTAAATTGTCAATATTAATCTTTTAAGTTTCTATGTTAATTAATGTAATTGGTGTTGTACCGTTTTAATTAACTATAAATAAATAAATTTAGTATGTAGGTACCTACCTGTAGACAACGTGAACAATTTAACTGAATTTTCGGACTGTTTAGGAACTACTCGTATAAATGCAATTATAGAGGAGAGTAGTGTGGAATCGGTGTTTGTCCTGGGGGATTTTAATTCACATCCTGGTACATTATTTTTACCGAGTTACAGAGCTTTTGTTGTGAGCAAGAATGACTATGTGTAGATGTAAATAGAATGAGTTTGGACAGCTATACATTTATAAGTGAGGCAAACGGAAGTCGAAGATGGTTGGACCATTGTATAGTGAATAAAGCAGCCTTGCCGCTAATTACTAGTGTATACGTTAAATGTGACATATTATTATATTGGTCTGACCATTTTCCACTTTTAATCAAGTATAATTTTGATTTGGTGAAGCAAAAACTGGGTTAGCAGCGTGCACAAATATCCGACGGTGGCAGATGGGGGAAAGGTCGTCCGTGCAAACAGCACAGTTTTCAAATTTGTGTGGTAATTACGTACGCGAGATAGACTTTCCAGCGCAACTAGAATCTTGTAGTAGGAAGTTTTGCACTGACACCAGTCATAGGGTGACGATTGATGAGCTGTACAATAACATAGTACACTGTTTAGGGTTGGCAGCTAGTTCCACACACCGGGAAAAGTCTAGGTATCGCAAGTGAGTAGCAGGGTGGAACAGGCACGTCCGAGGAACGCACGGGGGAGGCGCGGGCTAAATTCACTTTATGGGACTGCCAAGGCCGACCGTCATCAGGTTCTTTGTACGATGATATGATAGAAGCGCGGAAAGTTTTTAAAGGGAAGCTGAAGTGGTGTCAAAAGCACCAAAAAGCCATTAAAATGGACATCTTAGCCTCAAATCACGCAAATTCTGATTTTCCTAGTTTCTGGAAATGTAGCAATAAGTTTAGCGCGGCCCAGGGCCTTCCTGTGAGCGTTGAGGGCGTTACTGAATCGCAATTTATAGCCGAGATGTTCAAAGACCACTTCATGGTCCGATCACCGTTGGGACCAGCGCAGCGGGTGTTCGATGAGGAGACCCAAACAGAACCCAGTTCCACTCTTATCACAGCTAAAGACGTTAAGATAGCTCTTAAAAATATGAAAAGAGGGAAATTCCCAGGTCACGACGGACTAAGTATCGAGCACTTGCAGCATGCGGGTTGCCACTTGCCAAGAGTTTTGGCATTACTATTTGGTCTCTGCATCGCACTCTCTCACTTGCCTGACAGTATGATGAGGACTGTGGTTGTGTCAGTGATTAAAAACAAAACGGAAGACTCATCAGTTCGAACGAATTATAGGCCCATTTCTCTGGCAACGATAGTCGCTAAAGTGCTTGATAGTGTGCTTAACGTACAGCTAGAGAAGTATAATCCTTACACGATGCGCAATTCGGTTGTCGACCTGGCTTATCCACCGAAAGTGCAATCGCGTGCCTTAAGCACACGGTCAGGTACTACGCTGACAGGAGTAGGTACACCAGTCTATGCGGCGTTCCTGGATCTCTCCAAGGCCTTTGACCTGGTCTCATATGACATTCTGTGGGATAAGTTAAAGGAAACAGGGATGCCCAATGAGCTGCTGAACGTTTTTAGGTACTGGTACGGCAACCAAACTAACGTTGTGAGGTGGGGTAATAGTTGTTCTCTGCCGTACAGGTTGGAGTGTGGCGTGAGGCAGGGAGGCTTAACCTCCCCAAATCTTTTAAACTTGTTTATGAATGCATTGATCGAGGGACTCAGCAATGCGCATGTAGGCTGTTTTGTTGACGGGGTGTGCTTCAACAACATCAGCTATGCGGATGACATGGTGTTGTTGGGTCCCTCGGTCAGTGCACTCAGAAAACTTGTAAAAATCTGTGAGAACTATGCTGCCAGCCATGGGTTGCTATATAATGTGTCGTAGTCCGAACTCATGGTTTTTGAGGCTGTTGGCATGAAATGTCCAGTGCCACCAATAAAAATTAACGATGTTCCATTGCGTAGGGTACATCAGTTTAAATACTTGGGACTTGGGGCTGATGTTGAAAGGGAACGCAGGGCATTGGCGGTACGGGCGAACATGTTGGCCCATAGGTTCGCTCGATGTACAGAAGCGGTCAAACACACGCTATTTAAAGCTCTCTACTGCACATCGTCATCTCTATACTGCACATCTCTGTACTCGAGCGCCCTATGGATCAGCTGTACCAAACGTGCAGTCAGTGCGCTGCGCGTCCAATATAATAACGCCTTCAGTACGCTGATGCGGCTGCCGCGTTACTGCAGTGCGTCAGAGATGTTCGCAAAAGACGGAGTCGACAGCTTGTCAGCTATCGTACGGAAGAAAAGTGCGTCTCTGCTCGCTAGATTCGAGGCAGCGGCCTGGGGCTAAGAACTCGCGGAGCAGTTTCCAGTCGCGCCCGCGGCGGTGGCGGGTGCAGCTGGACCCGTAAACAATCGCGCAAGCCGCGGGCATCAACTGGGTCGTGAAATTTACTTTCTATATTTCATGTAACTACTACGTGTTCGTACGAGTGTTTGCGGTCCCACAACCGCGGCGGGCGCGGGTGAACATCGCTCCGTGAGTTCCTCGCCTCATTGTGGTGCGACTTCGTTTCTCTGTCCGTTATTCTGTGACAGTTGCTTATTTCAGGAACTAATCTGATCCCGAGACAAAGGTAGACACCCCTGACAAAGGTAGACACCCCTGTCTTGGAATCAGAGCGAGCGATTACACTTTTTTGTTTTTGTTCACATCCTCACCCCAATAGTACGTAAAAGTACCCCCAGAGATACTAAGTATAGCGACAAGACCCCTGAAAACATATTTTTTCGTTTTACTGTGTTTTATAACACGATTTCAAACCAAATGCCGGTGACACTCCTTGAGGGTTAACTTTAGCGGCTCAATAATGCTGGTCCTGCTCCACAACCACAACTAATTGATTAATATTTGAAAACATTGTTGCAATTGCTAATTAGATTGAAATATCATCTTTGCATTGTATAAACATACAATGCAAAGCACAACAACACAATGCACATTTATTATATAATATATTATTAAATTAAATTATTATTACTCTACATATTTATGTCAATACAAACTACATATTACTCTACATATATTAATTATTACTAATAATAGTTGGTAGGCCGCACTTGTACTAATAAATATGGATGTAATCGTAAGATGAATCTGAAATAAATGATTATTTTATTTTAAACTCAATCTCTTTTGTATTTTAAACCGTTGTATTTTAATCGTCTTACAAAAGCAGTCCACTTCATGTATCCAATTACTACCTACAAAATATTGTAAAACATTTTAAGAGTAAAGGCTTGTGCAGACCAGCGCGACATGCGACGCGACACAAAGGCACCGCTCGTCGCGCGACGAGCGGTGCCTTTGTGTCGCGTCGCGTGTCGCGCTGGCCTGCACAAGCCTTAACGGTGGAGTTTCTTGTCCATTCTTCTCCATACGAAAACTACCTTTTGGAAGGGGCTACTAGAAAGAATCAATTCTATTATTTTGTAAATTTTGACGTTCGAAAGTGCCGTACAAGGGCCTATTTGAAATAAATGATTTAACTTTGACTTTTGAAAATTATAAAGAATAAAATTATTTTTGAAACATACCTGCTATATATTTTATATTTCTTCGCTACCTACTATATTCTAACAGGCAATGGTGCCGATTCCCTTGCTCACAAACTAAACAAAATTTAAGTTCAGGGCATCTTTTTCTTTCTATTTCATTAAGAAAAGGACAGAAGATACAGTTTTGTTTAGTTTTAGGTACCCACGCTGGCCACGCTGTCCCCAAATGATTAACCACAAACAACTTGGACTTTGTATATCTACGAGTAGGTTAGGTTATAGGTACCTACCTATGTATTTGAGCTCATCATAATTATAAAAAGCCATTTTTTGTTTGTTTCATTATTTCGAATGAGTCGTTGTAGGTGGTATATTAAAAGATCCTGATGTATGTACATAACAAGCGTGCAACAATCGGAGGAATGCAAGTTGTCATGTTGATGCAACATCTGTATCATCATCATGTTAGTCACAGCGCATAGGGCCGGCGGCGGCGGCGGCGTGCTTCCTGATAGCCAACTGTGAGTCACGATACTTCGATTGGAAACGCACTGCGACTCAGTAATAATAGTAAGAATAACAGTCGACTTGTTTTACATAATATGGCCGGCCGCCGCCGCCGCCGCCGCCTCGCGCCGCGCGCCGCGCCTGCCTCGTACCGAGCGATATGCTGATAGGTAGGTACCTACGTTTTTATTACAACGAGATGAAATTGATTGATGGATTGAGGCACTTGGAAAAACAAATCTCAAGAAGATAAACTACGTTTTTGTCCAGAACTGCGCAGGTACCTACTTAATGTAAGACTATCGGACTCGTTTCAATATTTCTACAAATGAATGTGTTTGCTGTCAATTTTGCTCAAAATGTTGACATTGTGCCTTTGACATTCCTCCGGCGATGTCTAATATTGATAAGTAAATGCCGAGGTGACCTGAAGTTTACTGGACCTCTTCTAGGGTTATAATAACTTGTCGATCGACACACACCGAGGCGTATGTTATCGCGTATCGAATCCTGCGTGGGATTCGCCTCAGTCTGTTTGAACCTTTAGCACCGAAACTTTCACGCTCCCCGCATTCTCATTCGTCAGTGTTCTGAAGCAGTCGAAACGACATAATGAATATTGCATACATAAAGCCGGCGCCAGCGCCAGACAGCTAGTAGCTTCAAGCATTTGTTTACACAATATTGTGTTTGAAGACGTTGCAAGACGAGTGTAGGGCCGCAGTTCATCTGTGCTTGCACTCGTATACGCCGCTGTTACAATGATCGTCGGTAGCTCCACGCACGCAGCGGGCGGGCACGCACCAGCGGCGAGGAGCGACGAGCGAGGCGGCGGCGGTACGTAGTTGTGCACTGTCGCCGCCGCCGCCGCCGCGCCGCCGCCGCCGCGCCGCCGCCGCCCCGCTCGGCCATCGCTCCTGGCCGCTCGTTTCGTGCCCGCGCACTGAGAGCTTTTAGAACGTTTCCTCTCGTACTATAGACATCGTATAAAAAATGAGTAGGTAATACTTAGTAATGACGATGAACACGGAGCTAAAGAACCACATTCACGGTAAGTTGCCGTTGTCATGGACGTCAGAAAGTCTAGTCCTTGCAATGTGACTTTATGTTATAAGTTCAGAAGGTAGGTACAATATTAATGACTGACGAATTGGACCGGTCAGTCCAAATAGTCCAACCAAAACCGCATGATTCCAAAATAGTAAAGTCCTTGTTAATGTGACTCTTTTGAGAGATTTTTACATTAGGTATACTTAATTCGATTCTCATGATAATTTTGGGCAGGACGCTACGCCAACCGCTTACGCCAAATGACCGTGAATACTATGTGCTACATGGTGCGCTGCAGTGTCCAGCGAGCAGGCCGCTCCGCAGAGGGAACGAGAGAGGGATGCAGCTGTCGAATGTAATAGAGGCGTAAGACACGAAGCGCGAGGCTTGCGTCTCGTCTATCTTATCCGCAGTCGATCGCGAGGCGATAATTTTTGCGTAAACAACGCTATCGCTATCCGTCTGTATCACGCCTTAGAACATCTAGCCACCTTCGGCGCGCCGATAACGACTGCTTAAATGATACGGACGCGTCCCTGACGAAAGTGTGTCGGGCTGTCGGCACGTTTCCGTGATCCGCAGTCCGCACTACCGTCAACTACCGTGTGCTTATCGCAATCACAATCACAACGCAGTGAGTAGGTACACGGTCACATTAACACTGGGTACTTTTCCGAATTTGAGTATCAAGCGCAAACCTTTAATTTTATTATTCGATAACAACAATCTGATAAGGAAGTACAGCCGCGGCCTAGTTACATGGCCAACGGTAGGTATGCGGTCGCGTGCGGTCCAGTGCGGGCCGGTGCGGGCCAGTGCGGGCTGGTGCGGTCGGGTGCAGGCGAGCGACTCACGGGCTCCGCGAGCTGTTTGCCAAACACACTTACCCACATAACATATAGTTACTAGTTTACAAATACTACTGCTATAGTTTGACTTGTAAGTATTACAACAAGCCAAAGGAGGTTTATAGTTTTAGCGGCCGTATCTAATCTATTTGTTTTTGTTATAAATATAAATAAATTTGCACGTTATTTGTATAGGTAAATCCCTATGCACACAAGGCAGTGGGTGACTGACTAGTTGACAGACAGCCGAGTGACGAGTGACGAGTGACGACGCACAATTAAAGTCGATCTAAACGAGGTCGCAGGCAACAGTTAGTTGTAAGCAGGCAGACGAGTCAGCAGTACTCAATGGTGTGTACGCTCACTTCTCACTAGCTGCGGCCTGCTTGACCTGCGACCGACGACACGCCGCGCGCCGAGGCACTGCCATTGTAGAGGAACAGTGGCGCAGGGACAGTGTGCACTGTGCACATGTGCAGTGCGAGCGGCCCCGCACAGCGAGTTACCACCAACAAGAATCGAATGGCCGCCGCGCGCCGCCCGCCTGGCACGCGTCCGCGAGTCGGCGACGCACATCCACATGCCACTCATCATCTCAACTGATACAAGATGCGAATACTATCGGCAGAATTAATTAATGCGCGATACACTTACGTAACGTTGTTTGTTGATGATATCGATACAGTAATACTCTGATACCTATGCCTTCAAAGTTGTCAGTTTTGACGAGATTTCATTAAAATTCTGCCCGCTAACGGAATTGTAATTACGATATGTACTGGTTATCCAAAATGTTAACATGAAGTGCTTTGTTCCAGATAGAATATCTGGATTATTCTGGACGCTAGTTGGAGGGGGGAGTGTGGAGTCCCACGTGTGGCGACGCACCGCCCCGCACCGCACAGCGCCGCCGCCGCCCCGCACCGCAATAACTAACCTCACCAGATTATGGATGCCTTACAAAAAACACATAATCGACTAATGATTATAGAAAAAAGTGACCTTAGAGACGCGCTCGGCAACTTCTTACAGTACGTAGAGGCGAGTCGCGCAGTAATAATAATAATGTAGCCCTGGCCTCCGCAGCGACCGCTCTCATTGACATGTTAAGTGTCGCGCTGCTCAGCATTGACCATTCATTAGCTTAAACGAGCGCTCGGCGACGCAGGAGTTGCACGCCGCGCATGCACGCCGCGTGCTGCGTGCAGTGCGTGTGCAAGTACGTCAGGTGTACATGTCCGTGACTACCGCAGGACCACCAACGCAATCGCTTCCATATTTAGTAAATAATTAGTACTCAATTGGTACTAATTGGTGTTCGAATGACAAAATTGGTAGGTACTTTAGTAGTTTTCGAGAAACTCGACTTTGAATGTGGTCCGGCCGTAGTCACGCTCCCTTCAGCAGGACCACCATGAGCGCCGTAAAAGGGGGCATGCTGCAGCTATTCTAAGTATACAAATAATTAGTACCCTTAAATGTAATTCATTGCGTTAAATAAACAGAACTGAAACATTTATATTTACCGAGAAATCAACGATGATAACTTTCGTGCGCTCGTTCAGCAGGACCACGACTTTGAATGTCGATTCCAAGTTTGAGAAGCTTGTCGCTTTCCTCAAACCTACCTAGAAAATTAGTACCCTGCAAGATAAAATTTGTGCCCAAAATTCAAAATTAGTTCTTCAGTAGTTTACGAGACATACCATGCCATTAGGTAGGGTGGCGATTTCCCTATTAAAAACTCTGTGATTTCTTCCTAAATTTATACAAAAATTAGTGCTCCTAAAGAAGTTATAGCGACCAAAAATTCAGATTCCTAAGTGTTGTATTTTAAGAGAAATTAGCTTTCATTACTTTTCCATACTAAATCTCAGCGTATAACCCGACCAAATTAAGTTGTTAATGGTATTGAGCTGTTTAGGAGACGTACACTCGTGCACATCAATTACCATATGTCGGAATAGTAATAACAACAGTTCAATATCTATAATCCGTGCCGTAATTCCGTATCAAAATGGTAAAAAGGAACCCTTATGGTGCAACGTCTGTCCGTCTTTCTGTCACAGTTAAATATCTCAAGAACAACTACTAATGCTATCAGCTTGAAATTTGAAATAGTTTTAGATGACGTTTGCCCAATTATTTTGCACTAATTTGTTGGTACTAATTATTTGTATACTTAGAATAGCTGCAGCATGCCCCCTTTTACGGCGCTCATGGTGATCCTGCTGAAGGGAGCGTGACTACGACCGGACCACCTTCAAAGTCGAGTTTCTCGAAAACTACTAAGGTACCAATTTTGTCGTTCGAGCACTAATTAGTACCAATTAGGTACTAATTATTTACTAAATATGGAAGCGATTGGCGTTGGTGGTCCTGCGGTAGTCACGAACATCAGGTGTACTGCCCAGCCAGCACAAACCTTCTGAGTAAGTTTTGTTTAACAGCAGTCATAGAAACTAATCGCTGAATAAGACTACCGTAATTAGCTGATTTGGCGCTTACTCAGACGTTATTCTCTACAGGTCATATAGCTCCATCTCTTTCTCCCACTGAAGTAATATTAAAATAATACTGCTTTTGAGCTGGTGGTAGGCCCCCTGTTCTTTTCTATTTTTTCATGAATGTGGAATATTTAAAAAAATAAATTGTAAGCAGGCATTTTCACACAACTACTACAAAACAAAGCGCAGTTAGCCGCTTAAATGCTGACTAACGTACCAGAACAGTTCTTCTAGCTTAAAAAAATGTCTACTTTTCGTGAAAACCCAGCAAACTTCTGCATAAGAATCTGTTACTATTGCTTTAACCATAGTTAGCTGCAAATGACGGTAATTTTGTACTTAAAGCGGCTTTATTCGAACTGTTAACGAAATTCAGAATAGGTTGGACATTTTTTCGTGTTACTTTAGTGAACTTGCAAGAGTAAGTTTATATATAATATGTTACGAAAGCAACAGTTAGGGTAATTTTATGTTTATTGTTTCTTTTTGTGTTATTTTTTTAATGTAAAGTTATAATTATAAGGTTGTATTGTTTTAGTTATAAGTAGTTTGGTGTTAATGTATTGTGTAGTTATTTGTAATTGTTAGTAATAGTGTTATTTAAAATAGTTAATATTATAAGAAGGCTTAGCTATCGCATTAGGTTTCTAAACCTGTAATGATAGTTTAAGAGTTTTAAATAAATAAATAATAATAATAAATAATAAAGTAGTTATAACAGCTATCTTAATTTCTGTTTAGTTACTATACGCTTCATAACAGAAATAACGCCTATTTTATACAGCAGCTGAATAACTGTAAAGATGTGGTGTGTAATACAACTAAAAGAGAACAGAATATAACTTATCCAGTATCATGCTTGATAATGGAATTTTATACCCATGTTATACAAAAGGTTACACAAACTCTTGAGTAACAGGATTTTTTATGATGATTATTCAGTTTTAAGAAATAAAATCCGCAAATAACTAAACCACGGAGTATCTATACTCCGTAAATTAAACTAACTCAGCTAACAGCATTATTATAGCAAAAAAAAATTTTAATACAGAACTTCGTAATACACACACCTTCTATACATAGTATAATAAAGCTTAACTCTGCATAAGGTTAAATTATTGGCCAGTTATCTGACTTGTGTGCTGCCTGGGTGGGGACTCGAAGTTGTCGCGTCTCGTCAAAGCCGAGTGTAGCCGCTACACTCCGGCGCGGCGTAGCGGGAGCGCTACGTCACGCTACGGGTGTCCCGTGCGCCTGCTTCGTAGCCCCCGAGACCCGCTACGAGCCTACGCGCCCCGGCGCCGGCGTAGCCCAGAGGACGCGCGCTCACAAACTTCATTCAGTTATACTTGATATTGTATCTTATCTATCGCAGACCTAGTATCGGCCGATTACAGTACCTAATATTTTAAAGAGAATTACCAATTTCAAGAAACGAATAATCCATACTAATATAGAGGACGTACTCTAAACTAATATGTATTGTAAATGCAAAAGTAACTCTGTTCGTCTGTTACTGTTAGGTAGGTAGTAGTACGAGAGGTGACGGCCGCGGCCGCCGCGCCGCCCCGCCACCGCCGCCGCGCCACCCGGTGCGCGTGCGCAGTGTAGCGCACTGGTCATCGCGTCCGCGTTGTTTTCGTGCATTTACGTTATTCGCGTTGGCAGTTGGCACATACCACTAACTATTATTAGAGCTTACATTTTAAATTAACTATCGAAATGTTTTATAATAAGCATTTTTTTATAAGTATCGTTTTGTAATTTGTCATAAATATTGTAGGTACAGCATTAGGAGTGAATTTAATTTTAAATACGAGATCGGTAGAGCAGCTTCAGCCGGACTATTTAATTGATCGCCACTCGGGGTGCCGGGTCCCGGGTCCCGGGAGGCTCCTCGCAACTTGCACGCTACGATACGAAACTTGCAAATTGTTCCTTATTGTAAGCTCCAACATTTCGTGTGCACGCAGAGTTTACCTATAAGTGATTGTTACACTTTATTCTGATTTGTTGCTTCTGTTTTCATTTGATTGTACCAGTGTATTGTTGGTGAAGCAAATTTTAAAAAAAATGTTGTAACTTTGTGAAAATTAAAGCTTAAAAAATATTTAATGATTTACCTACTTACATAATTAAATTATTATTTGGCTTCAAGTGCCTTAATTTTTTTATAAATGAAAGTAAGAAGTAGTAAAAATGTATTATAAGTAGTAAGTAATGGTAGCGATGGCGACGACCGTGTTCCGGGGAGTGCCTCTCACACGTGGCGCGTGTTGCGGAGTACAACACGTGGCGCGTGTTGCGAAGTACAACACGTGGCGCGTGTTGCGGAGTACAACACGTGGCGCGTGTTGCGGAGTACAACACGTGGCGCGTGTTGCGGAGTACAACACGTGGCGCGTGTTGCGGAGTACAACACGTGGCGCGTGTTGCGGAGTACAACACGTGGCGCGTGTTGCTGAGTACAACACGTGGCGCGTGTTGCGGAGTACAACACGTGGCGCGTGTTGCGGAGTACAACACGTGGCGCGTGTTGCGGAGTACAACACGTGGCGCGTGTTGCGGAGTACAACACGTGGCGCGTGTTGCGGAGTACAACACGTGGCGCGTGTTGCGGAGTACAAGTACCGTTGCACCGTTGCCGTTGCTAAATATTTTATTTCACATAAACCTACAAGGGCACTATGAAACGTCAGAAGCTAGGTGCTCGGTTCCAATTGGTCGCTTCCTATGGAAGAAGAGCCGGTAAGAAACTCCACGGTTACTCTTTTCAAAATAAGTGGTGTCTACAATGTTTTCAAATGACAGTGTTATTAGGTATGGGAGTAAAACCCGGAGTCACACGTGTTAGGGCAGGCATAAATCGAACAGATTACGTGTCACTCCGGATTTTTAATTCGTCTGTCTGTGATCTCTTGTTTATACCTTTTTAGATGACTTTCTATAGTAGTTGGGTTTTAGTTTTTTAGCTTTTATTTTATTTTATAGAATAAGAATAGAATATAATACTAATTAAGCCCTTTTATTTGAGACCCAACCTCCCTTCATTATTATTTTATTTTATAAATAGTAATAGTTCATCACTTTATATCCTATAGAGGGCGCCATATTCATGTTATTTAGTGTGACGCCACATAGCTTATATCTAGCGGACGATCAAGACGCTTCCAACGATACCTCATTTGTTAATTTATGATGAGTAGTTTAGAAGTAATGAGGGAACAGATGAACATACATACATCATACATACATACCGGTCCAAATCATAAACCTCCCTTTTGCTTCGCCGTAGTCGGATAAAAATCCATCAAGCCGTTTGGGCTATAAAGCGTGCTAAAAAAATAGACATACATACATACAGTTACTCTCGGAAATCGTTGTTCTGTTTCTGGGGCAGTCGGGTACAAAATGTAACAAATTTCAATCTCGCGAGCAACCCTCACGCTTTCGCCTTAATAAATAGAGCGCATTTTACTAATTTTACAGGGCGGCAACCGCGTTATGCGGGCGCGAATAAATTAGTCGTCAAATAAACGCACCTTATACTTGCATCTTGGTTTCACATTTCACCCAGCAGTCAGCACCACTGCAACAGCAGTATTATTACAACTCGCTTTGCAAGGTTCCATTGAAATAACTCAAAAGCTCAGACACCCCAAGCCCTGAGCGGCCCGAGCCCTCCTGAAACACAGGCTGAATCAAGAACAAACGGAGAGTAGAGAAGGACGATTGTCCTGTGTACCCGACACGGCTGTGCCGCTGGACAGCGCGACAGCATGACCCCGCGAGCAGCCAGCCGGCATGCGGCAGCCGCAGCCGAGCGGAGCCGGCCAGACGCACGCGCGCCCGAGCGGAACCTGCGCCATGAGCTCGATGGTGCGCGGCTACACTACACACCACCCGAAGATCTGCTCCCCTCCGTGCGATTTACTACCTACGTGTGGCAGTGGTGAACTGGTGACTCGCGTCATACCGAGACAATGAAATAAAAACTACCTAACCAGCAGATGCACCTCGCTTGTAATTATCTCATCATAATTGGTTCACGTTAATTATTGGCGAAAGCATTTAAACTCGCTAAAAGGCAATAACAAACAACAAAATACATTCGCAATAGGTACAAAGTGAAAAAGTAAGTTCAAGGTAGCCTACCCCGAACTTCGTTCTATTGACAGGTGGCAGCGTGGTGGCTACCTAGTGACTGGCTAGCGCCCAGTCGCTGTCGCGCTCGCGACACCATGGAATATTGAACTATTTCGATAAATTAATAACAATAATGGCCTTCCGCGATAAAGTGCTGCACCCGCACCCGGATCGCATGGAACATGGCGGCAGTGTAATGTTTCCGTTCATTGATATGATGATAATAAATTGTGATTGTAATAATAATAATCCCCACCGCCGTATCTCTACGTTGACGTCGTGGTGGGGCTTGCGTGCTCCTAACTCTAGCTCTGTGCTGATAGAGTTTACTTCGCCGGAACAGGTCTAGGATGAGGAGCCTGACCAAGAGACAGAAATCAGCAGGGCAGCATGTGGCGACCTGTTGGCAGTAGCGACCCCACGGACCCTATCCCCCGGGACAAGTCTTGTTCGTCACTTCTGGCTTGCCTTTAATGTGCCGGCTGGAGTGAACACTGACGAGAAACAGAGCTCCCACCTGTTTCTTGCGTTTATTGGCCGGCTTGAGTGGAGATTTGCAAGAGCAAACGTGCTACGTATACAGGTTCCCAGTACGGACAAATTGGAAGCCGGCACGGTTCGGAACGGATCGGTTCGGGAAAATAGTCCTAAAATACCGGTACCGTACCAACTACTGAATACACTCTATCACACACAGGCCACAGCGGACACTCGTGGTCGTGGGTAGGGTACCAGTTACCATTTCCAAATTTAAAACGTCCTGACCAAAAGGCGGGCATTTACAAAAAAGTTCGGAAAGGAGATTGCCCAGATACCTAGGTACTCTTGAGAAATGTCTCGTGTCTCAAAAAGTTGAACAACATGAAATATCTAAAATAAAAATATATTTTTAAATAAGACTTAATTACTATTTATAATGGAATAGTTTTTTTAACAATAATTAGTACTTTAAAATTTCCGAGTATGAAGTTAGTACGTCATTTTTTACTATCGCCTGTCAATTACTAGGGATGTCCATTTCTTCTATTACGTAATGTGCCTACCTACCTACATTAAATATAATGATATCGATTCTGTATTGATTGTTCAATTTATTATTGCGTATCAAGTTAAATAACTGTTTATTTAATAAAAAGTGTATACAATAGTTTTAAAATATTGATAGATAGCTCACAAGATAAAATAAATAAATCGGTTTCTATAACCCCACAAAACTAGATATTAGGTTGTAGGTACATTTACCTATCTTATTTTCATTGAAAATGTGACATGACAATAGTGTGCGGTGAGGTATATTTGGTTGGTATGGTTAATAGATAGATAGAATATTCGTATTCATCATCGATCACTGATCGATGATATTCATATTTTATATATTATTTTTTATTTATGTTTAATATTGAAATCGAAATAGTTTCAAACGTCTATTATTGCTATTACGTTGATTAAAAACAACAAAGATTTTAATCTGTAATAACCTCTAAAACGCGTTATGATATTTATTTTATTTTATGTTGCCAACCGATATCTTTGCTTGTCTTCCTTCATTAAATCGATCAAAAATTTAGTGTATTACTAGAATGTTACAACAGCACGGTTACAACCTTATTTGTCACTAGCGGACGTCACGCGGTTTCACCCGCGTAGTTCCCGTTCCCGTGGGAGTACGGGGATAAAATATAGCCTATGTTACTCGCTGATAATGTAGCTATCCATTGCTGAAAGAATTTTACAAATCAGTCCAGTAGTTTTTAAGTTTATTCGTTACATGCAAAAATACAAATCTTTCCTCTTTATAATGTTAGTATAGATTTATTAGCCCGTCTGTCAGATCTTTTGCAATATGTCAACATTGTCAACCAGTATGTGTTTTTCTTGGTTTTGGTACGTTGCGCGTCGAGTTTGGAGCCTTTTAGATCCTCATACTGCTGCTAACCCATTGAAAATTAATATATACTTCCAAAGCCACTGCACCGTGTGTGTTGTATACTATCAGAGACAGAACTTTTTGTGTTGGGATATATTTAATATGGCGAGTGTGACTGTGGAGCGATGTCTCATTTGCTCTTGCAGTTTACTGCATTGAAATTGAATGGAGAAGCAATAATAATTAGGTAAGTATAACAACCTTTGGGATCTACCTGAGCCATTCCGTGAAAAATTGATCCGTTACTAAGAGGGACAAAATGGACAATTTTAAAATTCCACTAATATTTCACGACACTAAACGGACGTGACGAACTCCCGCTTTACTGACAATAATGACGACAAAACCAATATTCTTTGTTCTTTTAGAGGGAATCATTGTTTCATTACATTCGCAAATTAAATAATGTTTTAAGAACTTCCCAGTATCACATTATAACTGTGACTTTAGTGGACTTCTTAAGGCTTGTGTCGCGTCGCGTGTCGCGCTGGTCTGCACAAGCCTTTACTGATTGCCTGTAGTTCGTAGGTACGCCTTTCGTCACCGATTACCGCGTCACATGGTTGCCCGATGGGTAAAAAGAAATGGCTGATCTACCATAATAATGTTTCCACGAAAATAAAATAACGTATTTTAGTAATTATTTGTACTTAGGTACTATTGAAAGCAAATAAAACAATAGAGTCTGGCCACGCTAAGTCTGCATAAGTAAAAAAAACGGTGAAATTTGAAAATCTGTAGACGGCAACACCATCTGTCCTACGAAAAAAGAATTTGATACTTTGTCTTTTTGTTTTTGATAGGATAATTTGTTTATATTCTGATTTATTCCTGGTAAAGAATAGTCACTTTAGCACCATGCAGTGTGGATTTGATACAGTCTTGTCATTGTATGGAGGTAGAGCATAGGTACGACATAGTCTTACACATAATCTATTGGACAAAAATCAAAAGGCAAAATATCAAAATCATTAGATCTACTTACACGTCAACTTTTCGATGTCTTGTAAACATTGTCGTTTTTTAATATGAAGGTTTAACCATTTTTCTACTTTATTTTGTGAAATTTCAAGTAAGTACCCCGAAACTGACTTATCTGACTGATGTAAAAGTTTACCATGTTTAAAACTTTTTGGGGTTGCCCATTTATTCCATGGCAGACTTAGGGTGGCCAGACTCTAGTGACTAAAGTGGAATGCCCACCTTGGTGCTAATTTGATTATCATTATTTCAAGTATTTTATTGTAATACAATAAGATTTGTGAACAAAATCAATGTATAATTTAAAAAAATAAAACAGTATTCTTTAAAACCTCACAAAAAATGCTGAGGTGTGTCTTAAAAAACCATGAACTTCGGTTAGTTAAAGTTGGCGACAGGAGGTGTGACACCCTAAAATTGCCTGTTTTACTTCTTATTTTTAATCAGTTAAATTAGCAACAATTGACTCCGTTATACATTTTTTTTAAAGCTTATGAACTAAACAGTACATTAAAAAAACTGTATTCAATAGAGAATAAGAATGTCTTGTAAATGTTTGTGACAGTAGGTACTTTTTCTAGGTAGGTGCTCACCTACGATGCCGCAGATCACAAATCCGCACTGATGTAGGTTCGGTATCAGTATCGGCATAGTATGGTATCGGGGTACCTACGAGTATCTACCTACTTGGCAATCAGTACATTTTGTTGTACGTAGATTGTATTGCCGTGCGATTGCCAAGTCATTCTATTTATTGAACACTAACTGCGCCCTGCGGTTTCACCCGCATACGTCTCGATCCCCTGAGAATATCGGGATAAATAATATCCTATGTCCTAACCCAAGTCATGGTCTATCCATGTGCCAAACATCTAAATCCATTCATCCGTTTTAGCGTGAAAGCGTAACAAACAAACATACAATAAAAAAAAAACAAATCCTCTTTATAATATTAGTTCAGACTAGCTTCCACCAGCGGCTTAGTTCGCGTGATATCTTTTCATTACAAACAAACATACAAAAAACTTTTTACAAAAAAGAAAACAACCGACTTCCAAAAAAAAACACTACAAAGTGAAAAATAACTAATATTTCGGAAGTCAGTGTCTTTGGTTTTGTATATTAGTTATTTGCCACCGACTTCCGAAATATAAGTTATTTTTCACGTGTTTTTTTGGAAGTCAGTTGTTTTTTTTTTTTTTGTAAAAATGTTTTTATATCTCGCTTTTTAGTGGGTCTGTACCCTTGAAGTACATCTTTTCCAATAAGAATTGAGTTATTCGTCCATATGTCGCGCGTATACTTAATGCAAATTTAAGACTTATATGGTTTTCTCATGGATGCCATTGCCAGAACTGGACCAAATTGAAATGGGCCCACACGGGAAGCACCAGCTTTCAAATAAAAAAAGAATCATAAAGATGGGTTCACCCGGTCGAAAGTTCAGAGGCAACAAATGTAAAAAAAAAAGTTCAGTCTAATTGAGAACCTCCTCCTTTTCTCTTTACTATATTAGTTTATAAATAAAGACGGGATTATAATTTAGTAGGTGTACAGGCATGCGACCACGGCTTTAACTTGACCATTTTTGTACCTGTCTTGATTTCTGACTGAAATATTTTCTTGTTTCATTCAAGATTTCAGAACTGCGTTACGAGACTTGCATTTTTGTACATGTTATGTTTTTGATGGGTCACAACGACATGACCTAAATATCTAGTAATGGCGTGTGCCCCCGGGCCCACCGATGTTATTTTGTTACGTCTTGTTTAGGTAGTACCTTTATAGTTGGCGTTTTTGACGTACCTAGTTGGGTTTTCCTTTTTCCTTCAAGTTTTTGGATGTAACATCCGTCATATTGATTTTGGTCGTATAAAATGTAGCTTATATCACAGCGACCATCATAACGAATCGATTGACACCTCATTCGTCAAAATGTAGTCAAAATGTAGTTTAGACGCTACGTGGAGGACCAAATACACCTCAGACCAAATAAAAACCTAAGACATAGCGCTGTAAATAGTGAGTGAGGCCGGTATCGTAATTAATCTGTGGTGAGGTGTAGTTTGATTGTAAATGTGTGCGTGTGAGCGTGCATGCACAGAGCGGAGGTGTACATGATCACTGCATTGTTCGCAGCGCTGTCGTGGTGTTTTATTTGGTCTGAGGTACAGCCTCAGCTTTCATGCTTTTCTCTGCATGCCTGAAAATGTGATTTTTATTAATTGTGTAAGTAAATAAAATGGGATAAATAATCATTATATTCCATCAAATTACTTATTTTGGTCTACAAATTAACATTAAATTGTGTTCTATTCAAAAGAAACGTTTTTATATTAGGCTAATTTGCAGCTTCGCGTCAGTAAAAGTATCCGCGAGGCATTTTCCACAAATATTTGTTACAAGATACCTATTGTGTAAGTTATGAAATTGAATTAATTTTTCATCGCAAGTGTGTGTTGTGTCGCCAGTCGGCTCGGGCTCGGGCTTCGCACACTTGTGTACGTACACACGGCTACACATCAAGCTATACATTTCCAGTATAAGCTGACCTCGCATTGTACCGAAATCCTATACAATGCGAGATCAGCATAAACTGGAAATGTATAGCTTGATGTGTAGCCGTGTGTACATTGTGGTCTAGATACACTATAACCAGGGCACAGAGTAAAGGTGCTGAACAGACCGTAGCCCGGGCCATCTGTTCGGGGCTCCGGCCGAGCTAGCGGCGCGACGGACAGCGCCCCGCATCTCCGATAGCGCGCGATACCGATGTTGACAGGCGCGCCCGGCTCTCACAGCACAGCGTTCATTTTTTTATTTCGATCATCCATTTCGCGAAGGCTATTTAATTTTTTCAATAGGTATATTTTTTTCCGTCAGACGTCACACATTCTATGCGGTAAACTTTCCGCATGTTTTAGTGTGCAATATGAATTTAAGTAATCAATTAACTGTTTCGCATAAGTACCGGTGCGCACGTAGGCGCTGGCCAGGACTCACCTGCGGGGCGAAGCCCAAGAACGACAGCTTCCTCTTGCCGGAGCTCATGTTGTGTGCGTCGCGGCGGTCGCGCTCGCGTGAGGACTGTGCGCCTGGCGGCGATACGCGCACGTTTCTCTTGGTTGCCGGCGGCACACCGACTGTGCGCGGCGCACGAGTGGGTGTCGCTCGACGCTGCCGGTGCGCACCGCGGTGCGGCGGGCGGCGGGCGGCGGGCGGCGGGTAGAGGGAGGCGGGCGACGGGCGGCAGGCGGCGCGGCGGTGGCGGGCCGGGGGGGAGGAGACGGCGACTCGCGCGCAGCGCAAACGCAACACGCACCGCACCACCCCACACACGCGCTCAGCTGCAAGGGATGCAATGCAACACACAATAATATGACGTCACATTGACTTACTAAAAGACGGCGGGCGCTCACTAAGCGGCTCGGCAAAGCATTCACTTTTGTGTGGCCGAAGCGTTCCGCGGCATACCGCAGCCTCCCGCTATAGGCTCAAGCACAGTATAATAAGGTAACAGTATTATATCTCGACAATAACCTTGTACCTAATAATTACCTACGGCTGCTCGGTAGATAAACCTTTCGCATCCGTGGGTTAATCGCCGCGGACTCGATACTGTTGCGTACTGATATACACTGAGAGCCCGACAGGGTCCATATTGATCTTTTACTTTGTTATACCATCTATGTAATACATATGGAATGCAATAAAGAATTGAGTATTGAGTATTTTGAAGCGCGTCGTTTCGGCCGTTTTCTATGAAGATAATACCTAAATGAAATTTTATTTGCAAGAATTGTAGTACATTACAGTTGGTCAGGTTTTTTAACAAGTTCTAAAACAATTCGCTAAAACTAGTATGCAAAATTACAAAAATAAAATAAGAAGCTAATACAATTGGAACGTATATTAAATTAAGAATAAAAATGTCAGTCATTTGTCAAATTATAATAGTAAAATATCAGTGTAAATCTTTAAAATTTAGGTACTCTTTCACAGAATAGAAAGATTTTTCTATGAGCCATTTGAATAACGCTGTATTAAAACGATTGATTGGCAGTTCCCTATATGATTTGGGTAATTTATTATATATCCTTATAACCATTGGAAAGCAACTTCTGTGATATAAGTGGCTTTTCATTGGAGGAATAATTAGCCTATCAGGATATCTTGTATTAAACAAGTCTCCAAGATGTTAAAATAATTTGGAGTGCATTTTAACAAATTTACAGCATTCAAATATGTACATACCGGGAACAGTTAATATTTTTAAATCTTTAAAAAGAGGTTTACATGAAGTCAATGGTGGCACATCACAAAGGGCACGGATGCATTGTTTTTGGGCTATAAATACCCTATTAATAAGAACAGAATTCCCCCATAGCACAATGCCGTATCTAATGTTAGAAGCTACGTAACCATGATACGCTAAGAGGGCTGTTTTGAGGTTAGATATTTTACAAAGTCTCCACAAGGCAAAAGCGAAACGATTAATCTTTTTTATAACCTTTAAGCAGTGAGGTTTCCATGTGCAGCCACTGTCCACTGTTATACCAAGAAAAACGGCTTCGTGTGCTTCGTTAATTCTCTGATCAGAATACGTAATCCGCTAAGAGGGCAGTTTTGAGGTTAGCTATTTTACAAAGTCTCCACAAGGCAAAAGCGAAACGATTAATCTTTTTTGTAACCTTTAAGCAGTGAGGTTTCCATGTGCAGCCACTGTCCACTGTTATACCAAGAAAAACGGCTTCGTGTGCTTCGTTAATTCTCTGATCAGAATACGTAATCCGCTAAGAGGGCAGTTTTGAAATTAGCTATTTTACAAAGTCTCCACAAGGCAAAAGCGAAACGATTAATCTTTTTTGTAACCTTTAAGCAGTGAGGTTTCCATGTGCAGCTACTGTCCACTGTTATACCAAGAAAAACGGCTACGTGTGCTTCGTTAATTCTCTGATCAGAATACGTAATCCGCTAAGAGGGCAGTTTTGAGGTTAGCTATTTTACAAAGTCTCCACAAGGCAAAAGCGAAACGATTAATCTTTTTTGTAACCTTTAAGCAGTGAGGTTTCCATGTGCAGCTACTGTCCACTGTTATACCAAGAAAAACGGCTTCGTGTGCTTCGTTAATTCTCTGATCAGAATACGTAATCATAAGGTCAGAATTTGATTTCCTATTGTAAAACTGAACGAAGGAGGTTTTACCTAAGTTCAATTTTAAATTATAATTATTATTAAGCCATGTTATGATAGCATTAACCGGTTCATTAATCTCTCCATTATAATTAAGCATTTTATTCTCCGTGATAACCACCGCAATATCATCAGCAAAAAGTGAGTAGAAATGCCTAGTTACATTTGATAGGTCGTTAATATACACCGTGAAATTTGAATCACAGTTTTGCTAGAACAAACGTTGTTCAGACCATGGTCTACTACCATTCTAAAACATCAAATTTGTTATTAAAACAAACTAAACTAGGCATTCTCAAATAAGTCTTATGTTACTCAAACGTGTTCAAACATTTACCGTAACATCAAATTACTCATCGCGGTAGTGATATGGCATTCAAAAGAGTTACGAGGAGTGCACGTGGACTACAAGGATGTCCGGCCAATGCGGGCCTAAATGCTGAAATACAAATAAATCATTAGCCAATGACATGCAATCGCGCGAAGTATCGTCCCGCCCATTTCTTTTGTTGACAGCCCCCCGCCACCCGGGCGGTAGCCAGTCTACCGAAATCTCTCGAGCGGGCTATACGTTTGCATCCAATGTACTTACGTCACAGGCACGTATAGCACGTTTTTTATGAAAGTTCTAAGGCCCGTATTACAGAACGTCACTCAATACTCAAGCATTTCTTAAAACTAGATTCAAGCCATTTGATTGGTTGAAACTAGTTTTAAGTAATGCTTGAGTATTGAATGACGTACAGAACGTCATTCAATACGGGCCGAAGTGTTCTAACTATTTTAATGTGGAGTGGTGTTGGATATGGTGCATTTTGCGTGCAATTTTGTACCTACATTCTGAACTGTGATGTAAGAAAGTAACTAAGTAGGTAGGTACCTACTTTACTTACCAATACTAATAATTAACTTCATCTAGAATTTCTGACGATCTTAGAATCGGCAGAAATTCTAGCTGGACCGATAAGATTCTAGCCCGATAAGAATAAACGGAAACTGAAGTCAAAGTTGTCTTGGTGCACAGCTAACTGTTATTATGTTGTGATCTCAGGTAGATTCATGTTAGATTCTTATTAGGTTCGTGTTAAAATGCTTACTTTGATCCATTAACAGTGTTAAAAGTTAATTTGGAAGGAAATTTCAGCATATTGAAATTGTCATAATTACGTAACTTGAAAACTCACTTTTGTTTGTAAAAATGTTTCTTTAGTTTTGGTCTTTAATGAAATGTCTAAATTTAAAATCATTTGTCACGTTTAGTTCATGAAAATCGGCCCACGGAACAAAAAGATACGGTCATTTTGATGTATGGAAATTTTATTTAGTTAATAATAATTTTATAAATGTTTGTTCTAATAACGCCTCACTTTTAGTTAACTCATAAATAATTATACTCATAGATTTTACTGATAAAATTTTCATACCGCGGGCTTAATATGAAAATACGCGAGCGCCGTAGTGTCTGTGGTGTAGGGAGTAACGATAATCTCGACATTTTAAACTTTGTCTTTTTTGTGTTTTTTCAAAAACCAATTATGTTTTCTTTTTTATTGGATGCTGTAGAATGGTAGTAGACCATGGTCTGAACAACGTTTATTCTAGCAAAACTGTGATTCAAATTTCACGGTGTATAATAGAAAAAATAACGACCCTATAATACTGTTATATTACCCTAATAATACTGTTACTTATTTTTACTGTGATTCAGGTCTCTTTGCGACAATATCAGTAAAATGTAAGTGCTAAGGGTATAAGGCACATCATGTGCCGCCTGGTGCCTGGTGAGTACCTTAATCCACCCTCAGGGACGAGGTACACACTTCCCAGCTCTTCGTATTCTGATGCCTGGTCACAGGAAACGGTCGCAAGGACCGCAAGCGCAGGCGTGTTCATTATGATTACAAATACAAGCTTATTAAAGCAATGTTTGACAGGCCAATCTTACGCAGAAGAGATATTTTTTGTAAATTAGTGTCCGACCGCAACACGATTTACAGACAAAGCCGAAACCGTAGGCACAGATCAACCGAATCTTCGGCTGCTCATTTAGTTTCGGCCGAAACCGAAAACGTACCAAACCAAAATGTATGAAGTTAAGAAAAAAATACCGTCGTTTTTCGTAGATTTGTGACAAATCCCTGAAGGTTCATTATAAAACCAGCGTCAGACAGCATTTGTCTGGCATTCGTGTTGAAATTAACCTTTTTGGCGCAGCCGTGGCGTATTTTCTCTCTATAACAATTTAAATATTATATCTTCAAGGCCAGAACACAGCCATAGGAAACTCTCGCGTATGTAATGCAATTTGTAAATCTGTGATTACAATACAGTATACACGAATTTTGCGTACTGCTCGTGTACCTATAGTTCATAACGTAGACGCGCGCGTCCTAGTTCCAAACTATAGTGACTATCGAATAGATTACGTTAGGTTTCTTAATATCGAATTTATAACGTAGACGCGCGCGTCCTAGTTCCAAACTGTAGTGACTATCGAATAGATTACGTTGAATTTTAATTCTTTCTGTGACCGACCAAAAGTCCATAAGCAATCTCACAAAGCAATAGACTGACGCTTCGGTTTGACTTACGACCTTCTTCTATAAGTTGTTACAATACTGTAGACACGCACATTACACACACACACTCACTTTGTCTGCAACCAATGACTAGTTCGATAATCATCATTCGTTTTTAGTTTCATTCGTCTTGTTCACATAAATATTAAAGTTTAGCAGGTAGACCACAAAAAACTAAGTAAATTATTTCGATTTCTGTGGGGTAGATGCAGTTTGTTACAAGTATTCAATTAATAGAACTTTGTTGGTTCGTGCCGTGATAATATTGGTGACGAGCATTTAGCGCAGTGTTGTGGTTATTATTATCAAAAAGCAGGCATAAAATATATTGAAGAGATCAGATCAGATCAGAGAATATTATTGCGCTGCGTAAAAGTGAAGTGAATATCTAATAAAACCGGACTAAGTGTGAGTGTTATCATTTATATATTTCATATTTTACTAAACATAAATCCTAATCAAGGGTATTGTTGATAGAACAGAGGTATTGTTGAGACAGAAGATGCCTTTAAAGTTTTAAATTCATTGTGAGGTAATTCGATTAGTGAATAATAAATAATTAGGTATTATGTGTAATAAAAACAATGTTTTTCTTTGTTCTAGAGAAATACCTACTGTGAGGGTTAAGAGATATGAGGAAGGGGCTTATTATCGAGTAGCAGCGACGTCAAATGGTGAATGAATATGAAACAAATGGTTTCATACCAACGAGATATTTTGCTGAATTATTAAAAACACGTCATTATGAACCGTTCGCCGTGCACTCTGAAGGCTTGCATCACTGAAGACCAGCTAGAAAACCGTTTTTGACCTTAAAATATTGACCGTACCAACTTAATAAACAACAGATTCGTTATTGCATGAATTTATGGTAACGAATTTTTTAAGCACGTTTCAATAGGGTGTTTGTCGTATTTCTTGCAGATATACCGAAATTGTTTAATATTATTTTAGTACCTAATAGTATTATTTTAGGATTAAAATTTGAGGTTTAGTTTCAATCTTCTTTTCGTAAAGAAAATGAATACTTAAGCTATAACCTCAATACCAACCAATATTTACTAAAGCCAAATAAAGTTTAAAATAATTAATATGAACAACTGCCTTTAACCTTAAAATCAACAATTTTGTCAGTAGATTTTTTTACATTTTAAGTAGTCTAATATTCTTATTTATTGCTTAATTACTTAGACCATGATCAAAGCTTTATATTTATGGTGCAAAAAAATCCATTTAAAATTTAAAACATTTCAAAATTTAAATATGTCAAAATAATACAAATTGCTTCTAAGTTTCTAGACATCTATTTCACATATTATTCAGGTGAAGTAATGATAAATAATTGTAGCAGTTTGATAACTATACTTAAGTAAAATAAACATAACGAATAAATATTGTTTATTTTTTATTATAACATATCACGCATTTTTTATTCTAAACCCTTTATTGCAATAACAACATTAATAAATAGGCAGGATATTTAAAAATATTATTATTGCAAACAAAAATAATAATATTTGCAAAAACAGCGCTGTGATTTACGAGATTAGAACCTTAGCCATCTTGAATCTAAGACCAACGCTTAACGCCTTCTGCTATCTGCACATATAATTTACTTTCGAATTTTAGCAATGCGATACACTGGTCAAGGTCACGCGTACGAGTATGATGCGTGCTAACAAAAGTTATGGAAATTATAAGTGCGGCGCCCGCGAACCGTGACGATACGATAGTGTGTAGTTCAAAACTGTGTTCTCTGTGGTGTGTGTACGGCACTCACACCACAGACGTCTGACTGTTTACACATACAAATGTACGGACTATACCGCGTGTTCACAGCAATACGACTCTTAGCGTGCTCATGCACTTTTGAGCGCTTACTGTACATTATTTTTCATATATATCATTTACGGAGACGCTAGCTAGTTTTGACACTATCGAAATCTATTTGACTCACGTCAATACGCTAGCTAGTAAGTTTTCGATGACAACTCATGGTAGAGGTACAGTACATCACAACACGACATCTTGACAAGAATTTTAAAGATATTTAGTAGGACTCGCGTACCGAGGGTTCCGTACCTGCCCATTATACCGCCATTATAAAATTGGTATCATTTTTATTGATAAAAAGATTATGGGCAAATTTAGATTTTCGCGAAAACTTGTAAGTACCTACTTAACAAAATTTACCTTAATTTTCAACCTTTTATTTTTCAGAATTTACCCTTTACTTGTGCTGTAAGACCTTGCTTTTAACCAAAAACAATTATAGGTAAACCTTGCGAAAACTGGTCAAAATAATGTTTAAAAACCGGGGATTTTTCTTAGTTTTTTAGGGTTCCGTAGTAAACAAGGAACCCTTATAGTTTCGTCATGTCCATCTGTCTGTCTGTCTGTCCGTCTGTCTGTCTGTCTGTCTGTCAGTCCGCGGTCTAGCTCCGAGACCCTTAGTACTAGAAAGCTGTAATTTGGCATAGGTATACATATTAATTACGTCGACAAAGTGGTAAAACAAAATTATGAAAAACATTTTTTTTAGGGTACCTCTCCCACACGTAAAGTGGTGACGTTTTTTCCTTTTTTTAACTCATTGTGTGGGGTAAAGGTCCTTTAAAAACGTTGTGAGTTTGTGAAAATCATTTTTGAATTCAAGGATTCGTTTGTGAAATATTAAGCTTTAAAGTGCTAATTTTTGTTAGAGTCAAGTGTGTGTCCCCCTGCCAGCTAAATGGTTAGTTTTGGATGTGTGAAAAAATCACAGCAGTAGTTTATATAACGAAATTAAAAGGAAAACTATCACAGCTAAGTAGGCTTTACAAGTTAACGAGTAATAATCGACCAACTTAACTTTGCAGTTGCAAAAACATGTTTTCCCATACATTCCGTATGGGAGAACATATTTTTCAACTACAAAGTTAAGTTTGTTTTTGGGATAAATTCATCCCAACTACAGAACCCTTTATTGTGCGTGGTCCGACACGCACTTGGCCGGTTTTTAATATAACGCCATCTGTGAGCGACCACAGGTACTAAATGATGGTATGCCTTTGTGAGGATAGTGAAAGATTTATTTAATATTTGGTCTGAGATCAGATTTTGCTGTTTAAAAAGTGCTTAACATTTTTTATTTAATCACAAAGTATTCCTATTCTTCATTGAACACATAAAATGTTATTTTTATCATCTCTAATTCCGTACATTTGTCTATCTTCAATACCCATTATATTATTTATATTTACCTACTTGTTGGTATTGAATTGGGTATCCCAATAAATAATAAATAAAACTATGTATTTATTGCAAAATACTTTTAATATAGGAACAGTAAGCGCTCAAAAGTGCATAAGCACGCTAAGAGTCGTATTAGGTCGTGTCGTAGGGTGAATACGGCATTAATTGTAACTGCCCAAGTATTCGAAAAGTTACCGAAATTAAGTATTTGGGTGTAGTAGTGGATAATAGGCTATCCTGGTACCCTCATGTAGAACAAGTTACCGCCAGAATTAGAAAGTTAAGTTGGTTGTTCAAAACCCTAAGACATGTTGCGCCAATGGTAAAAGCAAACAAAAACTGCCCGCCTAAAAATTTACTCACTCAAGTTTACCTTGCACTTGTACAATCTGTGCTCGGATACTGTATTCCGGTTTGGGGAGGTACAGCAAAGACCAAATTGATACAACTAGAACGAGCACAACGCGCACTCCTAAAGATTATGCATTTTAAATGACTTAGATTCCCTACTGTAGACCTTTATCACATTAGTGATGTACTCTCTGTCAGAAAGCTGTACATAGTCCAAACAATATTAAAAAAGCATAAGTCTTTGCCCCTTAATGTGGGTATTACCCCGAAAAGAAGGAAGTTCAGCATAGCTGATATACCATCAACTAAGACCAAATTTGCATGTAATCAATATCGTAAACGATCAGCTCAATTGTATAATAGAATAAATAAAAAGATAAATATACACTCGAAAAATAAATATGACTGTAAAGAAACACTAATTAAGTGGATAAAACCACTTACGTATGAAGACACAGAAGCATTGTTATAACACGGAATTATTCACATACTCACAGACACACACACCCACCTACTCTGACAGACACGCCCATACACACACACACACCCTTACTCACACACACAAACATACAACACATACGCGCACACTCTCAACCTTTAAGTATACTCTTTAATTTTTTCTTCTTTTAATTTCTTATTTTGGGTGGCCTAGACTTAATATTCTTTTACATTTTAAAAATATTGTGTTAACTATCATGCTATACAAAATAGGGAGGGGCGGAGTCTTCTACTACAGGCATTATTTGTCTAAAAGAAGATTCCGAACACAACAATTTGTAAGACCAATTATTTGACACAATAATATTTTTTTTTTTTTTTTATTGCTGTGAACACGCGGTGTAGTCCGTACATTTGCATGTGTAAACAGTCAGACGTCTGTGGTGTGAGTGCCGTACACACACCACAGAGATCGCAGTTTTGCACTACACACTGTCGTATCGTCACGGTTCGCGGGCGCCGCACTTATATTTCCATCACTTTTGTTAGCACGCATCATACGCGTGACCTTGGCCAGTGTATCGCATTGCTAAAATTCGAAAGTAAATTATATGTGCAGAATCAGATAGCAGAAGGCGTTAAGCGTTGGTCTTAGATTCAAGATGGCTAAGGTTCTAATCTTGTAAATCACAGCGCTGTTTTTGCAAATATTATTATTTTTGTTTGCAATAATAATATTTTTAAATATTCCTGCCTATTTATTAATGTTGTTATTGCAATAAAGGGTTTAGAATAAAAAATGCGTGATATGTTGTAATAAAAAATAAATAATATTTATTCGTTATATTTATTTTACTTAAGTATAGTTAACAAATTGCTACAATTATTTATCATTACTTCACCTGAATAATATGTGAAATAGATGTCTAGATACTAAGAAGCCATTTGTATTATTTTGACATATTTAAATTTTGAAATGTTTTAAATTTTAAATGGATTTTTTCACCATAAATATAAAGCTTTGATCATGGTCGAAGTAATTAAGCAATAAATAAGAATATTACTACTTAAAATGTAAAAAATCTACTGACAAAATTGTTGATTTTAAGGTTAAGTATAGGTAGTTTGTTCATATTAATTAATTTAAATTTTATTTGGCTTTAGTAAATATTGGTTGGTATTGAGGTTATAGCTTAAGTATTCATTTTCTTTACGAAAAGAAGATTGAAACTAAACCTCAAATTTTAATCCTAAAATAATAATACCTATTACTAAAATAATATTAAACAATTTCGGTATATCTGCAAGAAATACGACAAACACCCTATTGAAACGTGCTTAAAAAATTCGTTACCATAAATTCATGCAATAACGAATCTGTTGTTTATTAAGTTGGTACAGTCAATATTTTAAGGTCAAAAACGGTTTTCTAGCTGGTCTTCAGTGATGCAAGCCTTCAGAGTGCTCGGCGAACGGTTCATAATGACGTGTTTTTAATAATTCAGCAAAATATCTCGTTGGTATGAAACCATTTGTTTCATATTCATTCACCATTTGACGTCGCTGCTACTCGATAATAAGCCCCTTCCTCATATCTCTTAACCCTCACAGTAGGTATTTCTCTAGAACAAAGAAAAACATTGTTTTTATTACACATAAATACCTAATTATTTATTATTCACTAATCGAATTAAACCTCATAGTGAATTTAAAACTTTAAAGGCATCTACTGTCTCAACAATACCTTTGTTCTATCAACCTTTGATTAAGATTTATGTTTAGTAAAATATGAAATATATAAATGATAATACTTACACTTAGTCCGGTTTCATTAGATATTCACTTCACTTTTACGCAGCGCAATAATATTCTCTGATCTGATCTGATCTCTTCAATATATTTTATGCCTGCTTTTTGAAAATAATAACCACAACACTGCGCTAAATACTCGTCACCAATATTATCCACGAACCAACAAAGTTCTATTAATTGAATACTCGTAACGAACTGCATCTACCCCACAGAAATCGAAATAATTTACTTAGTTTTCTGTGGTCTACCTGCTAAACTTTAATATTTATGTGAACAAGACGAATGAAACAAAAAACGAATGAAGGCCTGTGCAGACCAGCGCGACACGCGACGCGACACAAAGGCACCGCTCGTCGCGCGACGAGCGGTGCCTTTGTGTCGCGTCGCGTGTCGCGCCTGTTTGAAAGAGCCTTGATGATTATCGAACTAGTCATTGGTTGCAGACAAAGTGTGTGTGTGTGTGTAATGTGCGTGTCTACAGTATTGTAACAACTTATAGAAGAAGGTCGTAAGTCAAACCGAAGCGTCAGTCTATTGCTTTGTGAGATTGCTTATGTACTTTTGGTCGGTACTGTACATACTTAAATAAAATGATTTAAAAAACTGATTACGTGTGTGGTCTTATAAAGACAACAAAAATTGTCCAAAAATGACGTTGGTGCTAGCAGGTTATCTTGATGCCTTGCCCAGCCAAGATATCATACAGCGTCCTGACATGACAACAATAACCGGTGTTGGTTATAGAGACAGTGGTGGCGGCGGTGTTGATGATCCATGTTCTACGGATGTAACAACATCCTCTTGTAAGTGCATTGATGAGTCATGAATCAAGTGTTGAACCGCTCGAACCCAACAAGCATGACATTCATAAATTGTTGCCATATCCTGAAAATATTATTAAAATAGATTTTATTACAAACTAGCTGACCCTGCAAACGTTGTTTTGCCGTATAAATGTTTGGGGTGGACCATCTTTATCACTTACTACCTACCCTACCTACCCTACTGCTATAAACCTCACGGAGCCCGAGACCTTTCCAACGAATGCAAAACCGTGGAAATCGGTTCGTGCGTTCTGGAGTTATAGCGTCAGGAAGGAAAACCCGACTTATTTTTATATAGTAGATGACATGATATAACTGGCAAAATGTGCTGCACTATAGGTTCACCTCGCCAAATCCTTCGGGAATCGAATAAATAATTTACCTGATTATTATTATCTTTGGAAATAAGGGGTACTAAAGGACTGTCCACTGCAACACTATAGAAACGTCTTGGATTTCTGAGCCTGACTGAGATACCACATCCACGGCAGACCATTGTATGACTTAGCAATCTCTCATTGACAGCAGCTTCGGTATTTAATTAATTAAAACAATCGTGATAAGCGTATCCATCTAATGGGAGCTGGAAAAATAACAAAATATCATTGTATTTTTCAAATTATAACACAACTGCTCAATATATTGCCATTACTGCTTGGTTTACGCGACTGCCATAGGGCGTACCTGATTTGTTAAACATCGAGTGAGTCTCACTTGCAAGGGTAACGCCAGCCTTGACACGATATGTCTCCGAATCCACAGCACAGCGATACACAGTGAAATTGATGCACCTCATCTTATTATCCAAATCGAAAAGTAAAACAGAATCGTACAATGAGGTTATTGTACAACCTCATTGGAATCCTTATGAACAGCAATAGTAATCTAGATGATATCAGTCTATAGCAATGGTCGTTAAAAGACAATATCAATATCACAAAATAATCGCACAGTTAAGGCTCATTCAAACAGGCGCGACACGCGACGCGACACAAAGACACCGCTCGTCGCGCGACGAGCGGTGCCTTTGTGTCGCGTCGCGTGTCGCGCTGGTCTGCACGAGCCGTTAGCAAGGAACGCATTTAACCAAGTTGGAACTGCAATGCAAGCAAACGATCCGTCAGGTGGCGCTGACACGTAAACATTACATTGAATTGTGCTCCTGTTAGAATAATTAAATAAAATTAATCTACGGACTGTGTAATACATATCAAGGTGAAACTGGACACATATAAACAAACGGTGACAGTGCTATCGACGGTTGTAGTGCACTAATAACTAAAATAATAGTGATATTAGTCTACCCAAACAGTGACTTGCATTTATGGAACTGGAAGTTCGTAAGTTATTTCTGTACATACTATAACATAGGGAAGGTGGGGCATAATGGGGTAATACAAAAAAAATCATATAAACGAAATCAACAGTATTTTTGATAAACTTTTTAATTATAAACAACACTTCGCACATCACAAACAAAAGGGGATTAACTGCAAAAACAGTGTTTTGAGATATAGCGTTTTGAAAGTTTGAAAATTCATAGCTCCTGAAGTAATGGTTGTAATGTCTTAATGTATATACAGATTTGATGGTACATTATCCCTCTTTATTTTTAGTAAGTTTTACGCGTGTATCAGTGGTAGTTTTAATTTTATTAGCACTTTTATATGGTCGGGTGAAGATAATACTGTATAAGCAGTTCATATTGCTAAAACTTTTGAGTTACGACTGTCTAACCCGGACGAAATTCACTTTAATCTGATATTATCAAGTACTAATTTAAAATAATACATTTAATGAATACAAAATTTGATGTTTACTCTAGAAGTAAGGGATTAACTAAACAAACAAAAAAGTTGTTAATACTAAAAACAAGTTTATTAGAATGTACATAAAGTAAGTATCACAATACTTAAAAAACAAAAACAGTTACAAAAACGGTTACATTTAAAAGAAGATTAAACTTTATAGCTCAATAATGTAATACCGTATAAAATTCAAAGTTTGGTAACATTTTACAAAAAGAAAAAGAATTGAATTCTTAATCGAACATTAATAATTAGCTTAACAATTAAAAATAATCAGTCTTTAATATCTAGTTGAGCTTAATAGTTAAATAATAATCTCAGTAAAACAGGAACCAAATTATAAAAATATAGTCATTCTCATTTTCTCATAATTATAAAAAAACTATAAAAATGATTAAATTATTCATAATAATGAGTTACAAAAATCGTAGGTATTTTTTAACAATCTCTAATCATATAAAATTTGTTAAATTATCTTACGCTAAATGTAGATTGGTTATTAAATATTGTTATCAATGGTTTTCCAACAGTCTCATAATTTTATAATCATAATCAAGTAATAATTTATTGAATACATGTGCTAAAAATGTCTGCAATACAATTTTTATACTCGCAATGCTGTTGACTGGTATGATTGGTTACGTCACACAAAACTTTATCGTTGTTTGTTGCTGTTAGAGTTTCGTCTGCTAAGAAATTATTGGTTTCACCAGTCAACGTACTATCAAGTATTTCTGTACTAATTTCTTGAGCAGTACTGTTATGGAATTCGCAATTATTGAAGGACTGTGCATTATCAAAGTGATCCCAGCAAAGAAAACTGTTGCTTTTACTACATGCTGAGAAGACTTCAGAACAACAAGATACATACTCGCATGTTTGATGACTGCCCGATGATTCTGACACACAGGATCGAGACCGACAATTTTCATCGGGAAAATACGTCGGATCATTAATATCATCATTATCTGCAAAAGGATCCCCATTTTCATCATTTGAGTTGCTCTCAAGTGTCATTTGGCGATCATAAACTGCCCTCAGCATTTTTTCTGTCCTATTATTTCTCTTCATAATTTTGAATTAATCTAAAATACAAAATAAAAGTAAAAGGAAACATCAGACAAAAAAGTAACATTTCATTTAACACTCAGTCACCGCGCAACAATTAACGTGTAATACAGTATTATCTCAAACAAAACGATGACTATAAGGTATCATTTAGGGATAATTTTGGCGAAAATCACAAATCTATCAAAACAAAATAATCATTACGGAATTAATTCAAAATAAAAATAAAAATTGCGTTATTCTAACGGGCAATAGGATATTAAGTCAAAATAATACTACGATTTATATTATATCTAACAGGCAATAAGGTATTAAGCCAAAATAATACTATAAAGAATACTCACATTTTATATTTTCGCTCCGCAAAGTCGTCGTAACTTGAAAATAATACGTGTGACGCCGACGATCGCTGAGCGGCAACTGACTCAACTAGAATGCGACCATATTGATTGATGCGTGAATGACACGATTGAACGGTCAATAAAGAAATGTATTGCCATATCTCGAAAACTATTTGCGCAAAAAATACCATTGTCTTGCCAGTTTGTAGAAAAAAAAATCTATATTCCAAAACGCAAAAAATAAAAAAATGGCATTCTTCGACTTGATACCCTATTGTTTGTGACGTGCGACTTATATTCTTGTTCATTATTTTAAATTGTATTTTGAGGCTTAATCAACTAATTTTCTTAATTATGAGGAACTAATCAGCAAGTGACAAATTTCCCATATTGCCCCATAGTCGGGGCAAAACAGGAAATGCTAAGGGGCGAAATGAGGATACAATTTAGTCAGGCAAACATTGTGCATAAATGTGTGTCTCGTCATCATCAGCATCTACTCTGGTGCAGAAATTGTGTGCTCAACCCGCACAAGACTTATAAGCAACCCAACCCTCATCTGACTGCGAATGCTTCCTTTTGCGTTTGTTTCTTCACCTTTTTGTTACGAGGTGTTTGGATTGGTTATTTTTCTTTCTTTTTTGTCTTTAATTCTTTGGGAATTGCCATAATATTTTCAGAAGTAACTGCAAATGACCGCTTCTCTTTAAAAAAAATGCCTTTCATGAGTTTTCTCTTCAGCCCTTATAGTGGATGCGAGAAGTTCAAATGCCTGTGAAGAAACTGGAACCTTATAATTAAAAATTAAATTAAATTTACTCTGAAAAGGGGGCAAAATGGGATACCATCCCATTATACTCCGTCCATTTTGCCCCAAACATTACATTTTCAAGTTATTCGGCTGTTTTTAACCTCAATAGAAATTATCAAAAATAAATTTGAATTTGATTAGGTTAATATCACTCCCACTAAATTATGGTATAAAAGTTTATGCAGGTCTTGTACTTACCTCACTACACAAGAGTATATTATACGAAAATAAATTACAATACCCTCAAAAATTGTTTTTGTCAGTCAAGACATTAAAACACGCACCGACACGTTCCGCTTGCTCTGACTCACGTGAGGCGACTGAATAACGAATGATTTTTTTTTCTTTAGTGCATCTCATAGCTGGCCTCTGAGGCCATGACTATTTAACCGAGCAAACCTGTGGGTGCCTTAAGCTGCTACACTCAAAGCTTCCAGCCAGGGACTTATAAACTAAACTTATAAACTAGGTGAACGCTCGCTAAGGGCACCCTCTGTGGGGTACGAACCTCGGCTTAGGGCGTTTACCGGAGGGAGGACAAAAGATGGAACGGGCTGGATCAAAGTTTTGATCATGATTATTAATCGGGGAATTTAAAGCTACGTGCTCAGCTGCAACTACTGCTGGCACCTCGTTTTCGAGCAAGGGTCGGGGGGGAGTATCATTTACTCGGGGGCGCGGCGGTCGCGATCGCAAAATACCTCAATGGCGAGGTCGGAATGACGGGAAGCGTCTGTGCTTGTGTCCTAGCGTACTCGTTTCCCTACTAGACTCCTGATGGATGGTAGTCGGGTCGTCTGGGTCGGTGAGAATATGCCTTGGTCGGCGAATATGACTGATTCTACTTGGGACATAATTGGCGGCATCGACAACCAGAGGGTTGCGATGTTTGGCCGCGGACTCAAAGAAACGCTTCGAAGCGCGTTTGAGAAACTGATGGATGGTAGGGATTTTAAGATCGATATGGAGGCTCTCGTTCCTCATGAACCAAGAGGAGCCGGTAGCTCTACGGAGGAATCGATTTTGGAGGGTTTGCATCCTATGGATGTGATGGGGTTTTGCATGAGCAAAGACTGAACCCGCATAGATCATGATTGGGCGAATGCAAGCTGTGTAGATCCGCAATTTGCACTTTAGTGACAATTTGCTACTTGCATTTAGGACGGAATGGAGCATGGAGCCTACCGTGAGCGAAAGCGGCTCGCGAACGGGCCTGCTTTATGTGCTCTGCGAAAGAGAGATGATGGTCTAGAACGATACCTAGATATTTGGCTCGCTTCTCCCAAGGGATCGGCTTGCCGAACACGGGGAGTGGTCGTGGGAGGGGATTTTTAAGAGTCGTACGCGGTTTCGTAAAGAGAACCGCTTGACTTTTATCGTGATTAACTTCAATCCGCCACTTTCGAAACCAATCGCCAAGTTCATTGACGATTCGTTGGAGAGTGCGGGCTATGTTATCGGGACACGTACCCCTAAGGTAGATGGCCGTATCGTCTGTCAATGCGATTCGACAAATAGTCCCGTAAGATGAGCACGATACGATCCGGCACTCCGAGTTTGTAAAGCTTATATAATAAGCCGTTGTGCCAGACTTTGTCGAACGCTTTTGCGATATCGAAGAATAAGGCGCCTGTCTTATAACCCCGTTGGAATCCAGTGCTAATATGTTCTACTATCCGGTGGGCCTGATGCACGCTAGAGTGCTCAGTTCGAAAGCCGAACTGTTCATTGGGGATGATGCCTTTGGTCTCGGCGTAGTCTCTGAGTCGCTTATAAATAAGCTTCTCATAGATTTTTCCGAGAACCTTGAGCAGACTAATGGGACGGTAACTGGAGGGCTCGGTTTTGGGCTTGCCGGGCTTAGGGATACCGATAACAGTGGCCTCTTTCCACAACTGGGGAAAGATGTTATTGCTCATGGCACCATTGAAGATGGTGCACAAGAGCATTATCAGGTGGGCAGGGAAAAGTTGAATCACCCTATTGGTGAGTCCATCTGATCCGGGGGCTTTGCGGGCTTTAAGACCTTTGATGATATCGTGCACTTCGTCTGGAGTGACGGGAGGCAGAGGATTATCAGGGTCATCAACGGGAGGGACGGAGGTTCTACGTTTGACTTCAGCGTCAACCTCATCGAGGAGAGCTTTGTCTACTGGCAGGGTGATGGGCGAGCATTGCGCCTCGAGGCTGTCGGCGAGGCATTCAGCCTTGTCGACGTCCTCGTAGGCTATGGTCTTGTCGGGGTGGGTCAGGGGAGGCATGGCTGTGGTTTGCTGGGACTTGAGTTTCCTCTGAAGTTCCCAGAAGGCCAGATGAGAGCCCCGCGTCACGCAGCTCCGACATACGTGTCTTTACAGATCTCTGTAAATAGCGCATATGGGCCTTGTTGGCGGGACAGGGGAAGTTGTCATAGGCACGCATGGCCGCATTCTTCTCAGTCAGTAGATCACGCACCTCGGGAGGCAAGCTCCAGCGAGGGTCAACCGTCACTGGAACTTCCCTTGAACATTCGTTCAGGACCGATTGTACGTGATCAGTGAGTGAGTGCGGCCGTCGTGTCAGCGATAGAGTCGAACTGATCGGGGATTGAGTCTAGCTGGGGGGACGTGTTAGATTTCAGCTTAGTGCTTACTTTCTTCCAGTCCGTCACCCTTTTAGTGATAGGGGCTTAATTAGGGTCGGGGAGTCTAATCTAATGACTACCGGGCGGTGGTCCGAGTCTAACTCGTTAACCATTTCTATTGAATTTAACCTAAGGTTGACGTTCTTAAGGAGCGCCACGTCTAGGACGTCGGGGACATATGAAGAACTTATATTTGAGTAATGAGTGGGAGTCATCGGAGCGATGATATCAAAGACTAGAGAATTAGAGAGGTCGATAGACCGATACTAGAGTGATCGGTTGATGACCTGACATGCTTAAGTGGTAAGCTGAGATTTCTAATCACTAGAAGGGAGGAGGGTCGATTGGGATGCAGTGAAGCTGCTTTTTATAGTAAACCATGGTTCCACCCTTATGACATCGCGTCCTGTCATTGCGAACTATGCGGTAGTTGGCAATTGACGGGTTACGGAGGGAGAGTTTTAAGAAAGTCTCTTGGACTAAGAGGACGCCTATATTATGATCGCGGAGGAACGGCGCGACCTCCTCGCGTTGTTTCCTAATGCCGTTTGCATTAAATATGCCAAAGTTAGGGATCGGGGTTTGAGCCTAGCTAATACCGTATTATCCATGAATGGTTTTAGGGGTTTTGGCGAGGGAGTCAGGGGTTTGCGTAATGTCCGGGTACGCATTGAAAATGGCTTGGATCTGCGGGAGATCGCCTTGAGCAGAAAGAATTAAGTTTGCCATCGACTTAGCGCGTGGGGAGACAAAGAACATATAAATCGATGTGATTATATTATAAGAGTCTAAGCTAGGCTGCGCGGAGGGGGGCGCGTAGCTTTAGGAGCGGGTGCGGGTTTCGCGAGGGGCATGAGAGGTACGAGGGGCGCGAGGGGCGCGGGTAACGCGGCGGCGGCGCGGATACGGGGGTCCGTAAGACGGGGGAGCGTGGCGGGGGGAGGGAGAGGGGAAGGGAATTGAGCGAATTGAGAGGGCACCAAGGCAGGGAAAGTCTGCTGATGGTGGAGATAATTCCACGGACTAGGCCTCTGAGGGCTTAGTCGCTGGGGCATATGGGACGAGGGGATCCTACAAGAGGAGGGAGCTTCCCGTTGCTGACGGGCGTCGAAACGCTTGGCCAGCATGGGAGAAGAAGCCTTAGGGGCTTTTGTGCAACCGCGATAGTTGGCTGGGTGGCCTTCCTTGCCGCATAAAACGCAGCTAGGAGGTTCGGTACATAAGGTACGGTCTTTGGGACGGGAGCAGTCGGAAGTGCTATGCTCGCCCAGGCACTTTACGCACCTGGGTGTAGCATGGCAATTCCTCTGGGAATGGCCGTAAAGCTGGCATCGGTGGCATTGTCCGACAATGCCACTCTTTAGGGGTTTCTCAATTTCAAACCCTGTGAGATTGCACAGGGAGCGAATTTGGTAGATCGGGTGGTGGCCCTCAACGGGCGAGCAAATGACCAGGATCATATCGTATAGCTCGCCGCCTCTAGAGCGGTGCATACGACGAACCTCATCGACGGGGACATTTTGCGACTGAAGGTCGGCAAGAATTTCGTACGGGAGGATTTCGCGAGGGATACGTTTTATCACGACGCGGTGCTGTTTTTCCTCTGGGAGGGAGTAGGTGTGGTATGACATACCTCTCGCTCTCAGAAGTCGGGTTAGGTCCCTATGGTCGCGGGACGTAGGGACGGAGACTTTAATACCCTGTTGGGTGTTGCGGGCACTGGTGAAACCAATCTTTTGATCGGCACACCATTTAGATATGTCCGTCCACTTCCCTTTGTCCTGAATGAACATGGGAGTTGGAGGGGGGATCTTTTTAGCGGGGGGCGCGGGAGAATCCTTCGCGGAGGATGACGCGGTCGATGAGGGGCAACGAATGATTGACGCCGCTGTCAACTTGTATACGCATGTGTGGCAGGCACACAAGCTAGCTTCCCGTTGTGCCCCGAGCCTCATTTTGCCCCACCCTCCCCTACTATTACATTCTGACTAAATAGTACTGACAATAGACTTGAATAACTTTCTTCACGGACTTAGTGATTTTTCTAAATTTCGCAAGAAAAGTTTCGTTTTTTATTTGAGACTGTACGCCGACAACGCCATCTTAAATCAAACTCAAGAACTAATTAAATTATTATCAACCTCTAAACAATGTTGCCAGAGCGGAGCAGATATGCAACAATAATTGACTATTGAGTTCAGATACATCTAACGACCATACAATAACTCACATTAAATAGTAATCACTGCGTCTTACAGTCACAATACGAGCACCAATTTCATCAATTATAAAGTATGCCGTTTGACCTAGCGGTGTGACGACCTACCTACATCAAGGGACAGCGCGATTCGAGTTCGAATCTCTCCGAGCCAAATTATTTTTGTGAGCATTTTAACTTAAAATGAATTTCTTGGACAATATAACATTCCGACGGACCCGCCCACGATCGATCGGTGCCAATGCCAAATGATTCTGAAAGCAATAATACATCACAAACTATGAACTGTAAGACGAATAGTTTGCCGGATATATCCGAAGACGAAGACGTCCCTCAAATAAAATTATTAAAAGACGAGATCGCCGAGTTAAGAGGGCCCTTCCCGATCCGTCTATCGTCAACGCAAGCATGGTCAAAAAGCACGTTGTTTCATCTAGCGCTAGTGAGAACTGCTAACAAGCAAGTGAGAACGCGATAACATTGTACGAAAAATAGTGTCCGGACATTTCATAAAACTTGTTTCAGGAAATACGTGTTTTTGAGTAAGCTTTACTAGTTTGTGAAATAAATGTTTGTCATTTAGAATCTCCATTACATGTGCAAGGTTCCTATGCAGATTTTTTCTTTACTTTTACAATTTATAAGTATAATAAGAACGGCCAAAGTTCAGGTAACAATTTTATTGTGCAAAAATGTAGATTTTCAGAGGCTTGTACTGAATTTATTTCTCAACATTTTAATTTTTTGGTTTCATAGAAACCTAGAAATAGTACACAAGATACCTATTAGTTTAAAATTTTCAAAGAAATATGTGTTACGACGCCATAATCACGTACGAGCGTTTGTATGAAAAGTATGACGGGTTGGCCGCTCTTAACATGTAGCGCACACAAATAAATTGAATTATTATCAACAGAAATCAGTAACATAAAGAAAAACAATTAAGAATTTAATAAGAAAAATATTTATAAAAAAATTGTAAACAGTCCAGCAAAAATAAAAGTAAAGACACCAATAAACCAATAATGTCGCCCAAAAATTATACAAAAACGAGACAAACACAGGCAACTCAAACTATCGGAACAGAGAATAAAAAACTTGAGAGGCGTCAAGGGACACCCGGATGGAACGAAGTTCCTTGCGATTAATTAGTGAAGGAATTGTAATAAAATGAGTAGGTAAGTGAGTGCATACGCCACACACACAGCGTACACCGCAGCACCACACAATACCAAAATAGGGAATAATGCGGCGTTTTCCCGTGATCTTAATGGAGCCAAAAGAGAGGTCTTTTTCTCTTGATTTCGGGGACCCCAAACTTGATAGGTCTATGACCTCTGGCTCCAAAGTTAAGACCCGGGGGGGGTGAGGTGTGCAGGGGTTGTATCGGGATCAGGGAGTCGCGGGAGGATATCGAGGGGGGGTTTGGGGGGAGGTTATATATATAAGAGAGTTGTAAGATATACTTAATTACAGATATTGGGGGTCAAAAGAAAAGGGGGTCTAAAATGGGGTCTAAGGGGTCTAACCGAATGTAGGTTCTAGCTGAGAGGGAAGGTATTGGGGTTTTATCAAAACTTTGATATTCCCAGCCGTTTCCCAGATATTTAAAATTTAAAAAAGTGTCGTTACAACTTTTGGTCTTAAAAAGATGTCATTACAACTTTTGGTCTTAATTTTTTCCGTCTAGCCCCCTTTCGCAACGCGCGATAAGGAACTTCGTTCCAAAAACAAAATTAGAAGCAAAAGCAACAACATCAGCTCATCTAACACAGCTCAAAACATACGAGCCACAACAGCTGTAGAACCGTCTATAAAACATAAAATATGCCTAATAAGCAGTGAAACTTCCAACAGGTTATGTACTATTGCTGAAAGGACAAGTTTATGTAACTATGAAATCTGCCATTATCGGAAACGAACATGTGGATTGCGGCAACTTCTTGACATAATTACGAGTATATAGAACTTGTTATGTTTATTAGGGAAAAATTGTTACCATTTAGGGTCGGTTCAAATCTGACGGAAGATGCGTCGGGCGTAACTTCGTTAGTACGATCGACGCACTAACGCATCCTCCATCCTTGGTTGAGTGTGAAAGGTTGAATGTTTTCTCATATACGAGGGGAGGTCAAAAAGTTCGCGGAATGAAAGGGAAGGGAGGTGAATTTAAACATGAAATTATTTTTCCATTTCAATATATTCTCCATTAACCCTAATACACTTTTCAAACCTTTAAAATAATTTACTTATACCTTCGAAAAAAATGATTTGTCAAGGCCTTCAAAATAAGCAGAAATTGCCGACTTCACTTCTTCGTCATCCGTAAATTTATTTCCACGAAGCTCTTTTTTCATGTTTGGGAACATATAATAATCACAAGGGGCCAAATCTGGACTATAGGGAGGGTGGTTTAAAGTTTCGAAGCCGCACTTGTGTAAGGCAGCCATCGCAACATGACTCTTGTGAACGGGTGCGTTGTCGTGCAAAAGGAGCACACCTCGAGACCATTTTCCCCTTCTCTTTTCTTTAATTGCTTCTTTTAATTTTTCTAATAGTGTAGCGTAGTATTTCTCCGTGATATTGACACCTTTAACTTTAAAATCGATCAATAAAATCCCTTCGGAATCCCAAAAAACTGTAGCCATAATCTTTCCGGCCGATTGTGACACCTTAAACTTCTTAGGCGGTGCTGCGCCTTTTTTGTGCCACTGCATTGACTCCTGCTTCGACTCAGGTTCATAGTGATGAACCTAAGTTTCATCTCCAGTCACAATTCGGTCCAGAAATTCATCCCTGTTTTCACTACACATCTCCAAAAACTCGCGCGAACACTCGACGCGCTGCTGTTTTTGAAGCGGTGTGAGCATTCTCGGTACCCATCTTGCACTGACCTTAGACATGCCAAGATGGTCATGGAGAATATTCAAAATGGTCGTAGATGATACTCCAGTCATCTCTGCGATTTGTTTCTTCTTTAGGTGTGCATCTTCTAGAACAAGTTTTTCATTTTTTTCAACAATGTCTGAGGACGTTGCTTCAATTGGCCGACCTGAGCGCTGATCGTCTTCAATTGAGTCTCTGCCTTGCTTGAAAAGACTATGCCACTTGTAAATCATTATTTTTCCAGGGCAAGAGTCCCCGTAAACTGATGACATTTCTTCCATAATGTTCTGAGGCGTTTTTCCTTGCTTAGTGAGGAACTTAATCACGGCACGATACTCAATTTTCTCCATAGTTGACATTTTCTTCCCGATTGACTTGTTTATCCAGCGATATCTCAAAGGTTAATGAACCGATTGGGATGAAACTTAGTATTTATAACTGTATTGAGTCAACAAGTAGCGAAAGGTAAAAATAACTACCCCCTCCCCTCTCTAACCCTTCCATTCCGCGAACTTTTTGACCCACCCTCGTAATTGTCTGTTCTGGCGTTACGCGACGCATGTTCCGTCAGATATGAACCTACCCTAAATCACACAAACTTTATTATATGTTTACCAACTTTTAAATATATGACAAATTGTAACATAATGTTTAACAGCCGCATTGAAAATTTTAATAATCTTCTTTACTTAAATATAAGCACATGTAGCTATGCGTATCTATTTGACTCAAATTTTCATCTACCTTATGACTATGATACGTATAGCAAACATTATGGAAATTTAAATAACTGTGGTTTGCAGATTGTTGTATCAGATTTGCAAGAATTAATTTTAAGCTTATGCAACCTAAATATTATGCACTCAGAAGTTGACTGTGTCAGACAGTCGCGTATCGCGCCTTTTTGAAGAAGCTTATACAAAATACTCGACTCGTTCTGTCAAACTTGATGTTTTGTCGACAAACCCTAACATGACACGTTATTTATCTCGATATTTGACAGTTCAACACGAGATAATCAGTCATTTTGTCGTATTTAGTCGTCGTCGATTTTGACGACGATAAGAGTAGACAAAAAGACAAAATTACGATACATAAAAAAACTCGAAAAAAGATGGCAGATTCATAGTCGTACTTTATTGAAGGCAATTTTTTTTTTAGTGTTTGTGTTCACCGGTGTACTGTAGTGCAGGGAAGCACTATCACGTAGATGACTATTACGTTCAGTAATAACCAGTCGGTTTGCCAATTATGGTGATTAAATAAATAAATTAACGAAATCTAGGCACATCAATATCAAACCTTCGCAACATTATTACTAAAATCACCAGTTTATTTCCTAAGGGTGGTGATTAACAATTTTTATGGTTATAATAGCGGAATCAACTCCACCTGCCAATTTATTTGAACGTCAGTCCTTTTGGTGAGTGTGGTGATTAACAAAATTTGCAATGTCATGGACTTTATGGTGACTGTTACAATAATAAACTTCGATTTGTCAAATTGCGATCGTCGGCCCATTTGTCACTTGTGGTGATTATCTAATGAGTACAGATGTCACTAATTTTAATTTCCGTCATTTTATATTTTAATTTCAGCATGCCAAAGAAATCATTTAATTTTAATCAAAAAGTCGGTTACATAAAAACTAATCATAAATAATTAAAAGAGAGAATAATTAAGAGAGAGAGACGTTTATTTAAGTACATAATTCTATGCATAAAATTGAATGAATGGAACAGAACTTCAAGCCGATGTTGCTATCATAAAAATAATTTGTTTTTAATAATTTGCAACATCGGTTTATCGTCGCGCGATAAAGAAGTATCAAAGTGCCTTTTTCGAGTTTACTCGTCGTTTGCGGTCATGTTAGGAATTAGAATGACGTCAGAATCGTAGACAAATTACGATAAAACGAGAAAAAGAGCGTTCTTGCGCTTGTCATGTTAGCCCTGCTGCAGAACATAGCAGAACTAATCAATAAATCAGATATATTGACTGTAAAACTAGTAGAATTATTCAACAAAGGAACTATTATAGATGTTATTTGTGTTACAGTACATTTTATACAAACGGGTTATGAGAATTTACTACACATAGCGAATTTTTGTCCAGTTGCTTTCTTTTCTAGAAATACAAAGAGAGGAGGAACATGTATTTTCGTTAGAGTAGGACTGCAGTTTAGGGAAATCACGGACATAGCAAAACAATCACTTTCAGGCATCTTTGAATGCTGCGCTGTAGAGATAATTGCTTACAATATTATTATTATTTGTATATATAGAATTCCTAAACACAATGACGAAGTTTTTTATGAAAAATTAGAACATATTTTGACTAAAGTTAGTAATATCTTCAAGTAAGAAAATAGTCTTGTATGGAGATTTTAATATTGATGTTCTGAAAAGAAGTAAAACTACATTGGACCTCGAATATTTCTAATGAAGTTCAATTTAAAATTAGCGCTTTATACGCCCACTAGATTGAGTAGTCACACCTGTATTGACAATTTTGCGCACAACTACTGGAAAGAATGTAAAGCTGAAGTTGTAGATCTGGTCCTTTCAGATCATACATCTAAAACACTTAAAGTGTCTACAAACAAAACTTGCAAACTTAAATATTGGAAAACAAAAAAGTAGGACGTATGGCAAATTTATTTTCTTTTAAAACGTATCTAAGCTGTCTATCTTTTATGACAGTACATGATGCCACGGACGCAAACGAAGCTTTTGACAATTTCATGGACGATTTTTCTCTTTTATTACATAAATTATGTTTTCCGGAAAAAATTATAACCATTAAAACAAATATTAAAACGAAATGGATCTCTCATGGAATAAAAATAGATAGATAGATAGATAGAATATTCTTTATTATGCACACCAAAAAAATTACAGACATTAATTTAGAAGAAATGGAATGGAATGGATTTGTAATATGTAGTAAGAAACAATTGGATCCTAACTCAAAAAAATAAAATAGTTTTTAAAAACTACACAAAACTTTACAAAAAAATTATAAAACTAACACAAAACGCACAGAATAATCATTTCATAAATACCGTCCAAAATAAATCTAAAGCTACCTGGCAAATAATAAATACATCTAAGACGTGTTTGCCGCAGAAGCCTATAATGTGCGTAAATAGAGACAATTTGTCGTTTACACACCCCTTAGACATCGCAAACGAATTTTATAATTATTGACGTAATTGAAAATAATGTAACAACTGACATCACATTGAATAATATCAATTTAAACAATCAAACATTAAATTCATTATTTATGCAACCCGTAACCATTGACGACATAATGAGAATAATTTGCAGCCTAAAAAACACAAATACTGTTGGATATGATGGCATTTCCACAAAAGTAATAAAATTTACCAAAGAAGTAATAGCACCTCCATTAGCCCATATAATTAACTTGTGTATTGCTGATGGCATATTCCCAAATAACCCTTACATAAAAAGATGACAAGACAGATTTAAAAACCGGCCAAGTGCATGTCGGACCACGCACAATGTAGGTATCCGTAGTTGGGATGAATTTATCCCAAGAACAAACTTAACTATGTAGTTGAAAAAAAAATCTTTCATACAGAATGTATGGGAAAACATGTTTTACAACCGCAAATCTAAGTTGGTCGATTATTACTCGTTAACTTGTAAAGCCTACTTAGCTGTGATAGTTTTCCTTTTAAACTCGTTATATAAGCTACTGCCGTGAATTTTTTCACATGTCTAAAACCAACCATTTAGCTGGCAGGGGGGGGGGGGGGACACTTGACTCTAACAAAAATTTCCACTTTAAAGCTTAATATTTCGCAAACGGACCTCTGAATTAAAAAATGGTTTTAACATACTCACAAGAAAAAAAAAAACATCCCCACTTTACGTGTAGGAGACCCTAAAAAAATATGTTTTCATAATTTTATTTTACCGCTTTGTCGGCATGATTAATATGTATACCCATGCCAAATTTCAACTTTCTAGTACTAACAGTCTTGGAGCTAGACCGCGGACAGACAGACCGACAGACAAACAGACAGACAGACAGACAGACGGACATAACGAAACTATAAGGGTTCTTTGTTTACTACGGAAGCCTAAAAATTACCGATCCATTGCAAAAATTCCAATTTTTTCTAAAATATTTGAGAAAGTCATCTATCATTCTTGATATGCTTATTTCGAAAGTTTCAATTATTTTGCAAAGAACAAAAGGGCTTTCGTAAGAATCTCACGATCAATATGGCACTATATGATCTATTAGGTAATATCGTGTCATCTGTAAATAAGAGAAATCCTGTCTGTGCAATTTACTCTGATATGACCAAGGCTTTTGATTATGTGGACCATAAGATTCTGTTAAAAAAAATACACAGTTATGGTATAAGAGGGAACATTCTACAGCTAATAGAATCGTACTTAAGTAATAGGCTTCAATGTACAGAAGTTTCTAGAATATGTTCAAAGACTAAATTGGAAACCATTTATGTATCTAAACCAAGGCACGTAAGATATGGCGTCCCACAAGGTAGCGGGGCCGCCACTTTTTTAAATATATATTAATGATCTCCCGAAAGTAACATCAAATAAAATGGTTCTCTTTGCAGCTGACAGTACAGCTGTAATAAAGTGTACAAATAAAAATAATTATGAGCATGGCATTAATAATTGTTTACGTGACATTATAAATTGGCTAGATAATAATAATTTAGTAATAAACTTAGGTAAGACAAAAGTTATGCACTTTCATCAACGCTGCGAAAACCCAAATGTTAGTATTACTTACCAAGGCTGTGATATTGAGGAAGCAAATAAAGCTAAGTTCTTAGGTATAGTGATCGACAACAAACTCACATGGAAACCTCATGTTGAACAAGTAGATATGTAAGAAACTGAGTAAGTCCGCGTATGCTCTTTTTCAACTTTCAAAGAAAGTCAACAATCAGGCTCTTCTAACGACATAGTATGTCGTTATAAGAGCCTACCATGGACTAGTTGCCTCTGTTTTATGGTATGGTGTTATTTTTTTGGGGGCAGTCTACCGATAAGGAGCTTGTATTTAGGATGCAAAAGCGATGCATAAGGTCAATGTGCGGTCTTAAGACAACAGATAGCTGTCATCCTTTTTTTAAATCTTTAAAAATTTTAACATTTCCGTCCTTATATTTATGTATATTGGAAACGGCTTTATTTGTAAAAAACAATCCAAATCTCTTTCAGAAATTGTCGGCAGTAAGAAAGAATCCAATACGGACTCAATACGTAAATCAATTATTGTGTCAAGTAAAACGTAAAACCACACTAATGCAAAAAGGATTTTTTGGTTATGCCCCCGCATTTATAATAAAGTACCTAATGTTATTAAAAATATGACTGTTTTCAAATTCAAAAGAGCACTAAATAACATATTAATAGAAAAAAGTTATTACACAATTGACGACTTTCTTAGTGATGAATCTCTGACTGATTGACATGCTAATAATCCATTTGACTTATTTTATTTTTATTTTTTGATTACTGCTATCTTGTTGACATTTTTTTATTAATTTGACAATTACTGTAATTTGAATACGCAGAGGGCTTACAACGCTCTGCGCGTGCAATATAATAATGCGCTGAGGATATTGTTGGGGCTGCCTCGGTTTTGCAGTGCATCGGGCATGTTTGCGGAAGCGCGAATAGATGACTTTCATGCCATCATGCGCAAGCGGGGTGCATCGATGTTGAGGCGATTCAGGGGTAGCCCTAACAGTATTTTAGCTACACTGGCGGACAAGGTCGATGGACCATTTATCAGGCTCTGGGCTAGCAGACATGTGCGTGCACATGTCCATGTAGCCAATTCATAATTATTGTATTTTTAAATTATTGAGTTTAATAACATAGGCTAAGTTATTACTAACACTAAGTATATGGATCCCTTGGTCTGAAATAAAATGATTGAATTTGAATTTAAAATTCAATCAATTTTAATTCTCGTTCGTAGTCTCGATTGCAGTGCCTTGCCATTTTTATTTATTTATACAATATTTTAGGTTAACAACTGCCCCGTTGTAGCGTTACTGCTGAGCATGAGGTCCTGAGTTTGATTCCCGGGTAGGGCAACATTTTTTTTTTTTTTTGTTTGGCCATCTCGTAGTTGACCTCTGAGATCATGACTACTTAACCGGACTTTCCTGTGGGTGCCTTAAGCTACTACACTTAAAACCTCCAGCCAGACGGGCAAAATGCTATAGCGTTTTTAGGGTTCCGTAGTAAACAAGGAACCCTTATGGTTTCGTCATGTCCGTCTGTCTGTCTGTCCGCGGTCTAGCTCCAAGACTGTTAGTACTAGAAAGTTGTAATTTGGCATGGATATACATATTAATCATAATAATAATATGTATATCCATGCCAAATTACAACATATTAATCATCACTACGAGGGCCATCGTTGCGAAGGGCTGCCCGCAAGGGGGCGTCCTCTCGCCGCTTCTATGGAACCTGGTAGTAGACAGCCTCATCAAAACACTCAATGACAAAGGTTATTTCACTGTAGGCTACGCCGATGACATAACTATAATAATAAACGGGACCCACGAAAATACCCTATGCAACCTCATGCGTCAAGCCCTAAAGATAGTAGAGGAATGGTGCGACAAGCACCAACTCTCAGTGAACCCCACAAAAACCGAACTGATTCTCTTCACAAAAAAGAGGAAATTAGCGACACTACAACTACCACGATTCTTTGGAACAACCCTAAGTCTCTCGACTGAAACCAAATACCTGGGCATATTTTTGGACAAACAATTGAACTGGGCAAAACACACGAACTATATCATTACAAAAGCCAGTATATCCCTGTGGCAATGCAAGCGACTGCTTGGCAGGAATTGGGGGATTAGCCCCAAGGTCACCCACTGGCTATACACCACAGTCATCCGACCACTTATTACATACGGCTCACTGGTCTGGTGGCCCAGGACAGACTTGAGTACAGCCCAAAGAGATCTCGAAAAACTGCAGCGGTTTGCTTGTGTTGCAATCACCAGCAGTATGAGAACCACACCCACTGCCGCCCTACAGGCAATGCTTGGACTGCCGCCTCTGCACCTAATTGTGCGGGAGGAGGCGGCCCTGGCCGCCTTTAGACTCCATTTATCAGGAACATTAAGCAAAGACTCCAGAGTAAAGCACACGCGTATAAAGGAAGATGCGATCAAGCGACAGCCGATGATGGCATCACCCTGCGACAAAGCCCCGAAATCACACCACTTTCAAAAGCACTACAACATAATACTTACAGAAGAACAGTGTGACTACTCAGGCCCGGAAGAGCTGAGAGTATATACCGACGGATCGAAGACCGACTCCGGTACTGGGGTCGGAGTCTTCTCACACGACCTCAACATAAATATATCCCGCCCGCTGAGTATGTTCAACACCGTCTATCAGGCGGAGTGTGTGGGCATCATACAGGCAGTCCACGCCATAGAAGCCAGGAAAGTTACTGACACCCACGTTCGTATACTCTCCGACAGCGCTTCTGTTCTCCAATCCTTACGGAAAAAATATATTACCTCGAGCTTAATACTAGAATGTCATAATGCACTGGAGCAGGTAACTGTTTCTAGCCGCAACACTGTGACACTTCAATGGATAAAAGGACACAGCGGGTCGCTAGGTAACGATGCAGCTGATGAACTCGCTAGAAGAGGATCTAGCATGGCAGTCTGTGGACCCGAGCCTATCGTACCAATCCCCTACAACCAAATACGCAGGTGGCTACAGGAGTACACCCACACACAAGCGGAGTACTGGTGGACCTCAACACCGGGATGCAGGCAGTCCAAGGAAGCCATGCCATCCTTGGATAACAAGCTAACCAGGCGTATTTTACGCCTGGACAGGAACGGCCTGCGTCTGGTGACGGGGACCATCACGGGACACTGCTCGCTAAACAAACACTTCCACACAATAGGCATAACGGACAGTCCTCTGTGCAGGGCGTGCATGGAGGCTGAGGAAACCGTCGCGCATGTGCTCTTTGAATGCACAGGCGTCACCCAGATTAGAACAGAAACCCTCGGGTCACCCAGATCTTTTGCAGATGTTCTGAACAGGCCAGGAGCTTTAATTAACTTCTGGAGGGAGGTGGGCTGGTTGGAATAACAACCAAACGGCCGCCATGGCCCACGTACAATGGTCCACCTTATGGACTAAGTGCGGAAACCAAAACCCCATAACATAGAACATAGAACATATTAATCATGCCGACAAAGTGGTAAAATAAAATTATGAAAAATATTTTTTTTAGGGTACCTCCCCTACACGTAAAGTGGGTTTCTTTTGGTGTGGGGTATCGTTGAAAAGGTCATTTAAAAACATTTTGAGTGTATTAAAACTATTTTTGAATTCAGAGTTTGCGAAATATTAAGCTTTAAAGTGCAAAATTTTGTTACGAGTCAAGCTCTTTGAAAGAGTCATTGCAGACCGCCTCGTCGGGCAGCTGGTGCGGGTGGGGCCGGATCTGGCGGAGAGCCAATTCGGTTTCCACAGGGGGCGCTCTACGGTGGACGCCATCATGCGCGTGCGGGCCCTCACGACGGGGGATGCTGTGGCCCGGGATGGGGTCGTCTTGGCGGTGTCTCTAGACATCGCCAATGCCTTCAACATCCTACCCTGGAGTTGCATCAGGGAGGCACTTCGGTATCACCGGATGCCAACCTACCTCTGTCGTGTGGTCGAGGCCTATTTGACGGACAGGGCTATCATCTACCCCGGTCACCAAGGAGAGTGGAACTGGCGAGAGATGTCGTGCGGTGTCCCACAGGGATCGGTCCTGGGGCCGCATCTGTGGGACATCGGATACGACTGGGTGCTGCGCGCCGACCTCCCTACTGGCGTCAGCGTCGTTTGTTACGCTGACGACACGCTGGTCCTGGCGCAGGGGAGGTCGTACCAGGCGGCGGCCGACTTAGCGACACGCGGGGTTGCGACAATCGTCGACAGAATCCGGCAGCTGGGACTCGAGGTGGCCCTGCACAAGTCCGAGGCCATGGGTTTTTATGGTCCTCGTAGTGCGCCACCGTCGGGTTCCCAGGTATTGGCGAGAGGGGTTCACATCGGCGTCGAGTCGACGATGAAGTCCCAGACTGGACCGGCCGGCCCGGTACAGTCTGGGAGCCAAACGTCGGAAATGCTCCACGAAGTTCCACCGGCTGTCGAGGACGAGTCCCAGATACCTTAAAGCGGCTCTTGCCCAATCTGGGAGGTCCAAACGCCTCTTGCCGGAGGCTCTACGCGGGGATCGTGCGGTCCATGGCTCTTTACGGGGCGCCGGTGTGGGCGCCTTCATTGAGGCGGCAGCCAGGCCGCCGGCTGAACACATCCCAAAGGGTCATGGCCATCCGGCTGGCCCGAGGATACCGCACGGTCTCCTGCGAGGCGGCGAGCCTCCTTGCCAGAGTACCACCATGGGATCTGGAGGCAAAGGTCCTCGCGCACATTTGGGAGTGGCGCGAGGAGGCGAAACGCCGGGGCTTAACTCCGATGCCGCAAGAAGTCGCGGCACAGCGGACAGAGCTCCGGTGGGATCTCATGGCGGAATGGAGAGTGCGATTGTCGCAACCCAGCGCTGGGCACGCCACAATTGCGGCGATAAGACCCCTCTTTGAGGAGTGGCTAGAGAGGCGCCACGGCGTCCTCACCTTCCGCCTGACGCAGGTCCTCACCGGACACGGCTGTTTCGGGAGGTACCTGTTCAGGATAAAGCGGGAGGAAACGCCCGGGTGTCGTCACTGTGTGGATCGCCCGGAGGACACGGTGGAGCATACGGTAGAGGTCTGCCCGGCTTGGGCAGGGCATCGCCGTGTCCTCGTGGAAGCGATCGGCGGCGGTGATCTCTCGCGTCCGGCCCTGATTCGGGCCATGCTACGGAGCGAGAGGAAATGGGAGGCCGTCACCTCCTTCTGCGAAGCAGTAATGCTCGTGAAGGAGGAGACGGAGCACGTGAGGGAGAGGCAAATTTCGCGCCCTCGCGCCCCTAACCGCCGCAGGAGGAGACGCCTTGGGCGTCGGGAATCACAGGAAGATTTCCGGCCACCGTAGGCGCGGGCTTGCGGACGGTGAGCAATGGGTAGCTCGCCGTCCGATAAGGACCAGGCCCGGGTCGACGGCGCGTTGTGTTCCACGCGCGCCTCAAATAGATGTCAGCAGAATTGACGGGGTCCGCTAGGGCCAATGCCTGCCGGGGCTGCGAATATGGGCCGATAGGGATATCGTGGCCCCCCGGCAACATGGCAACGGAAGGAACACGGGTGGGTTTTAGTCAGTAAGAGTCTGACACGCCCTCCCGCTCCACCCAGAGCGGGAGAAGTTATTTGATAATTTCCCAAACAAAAAAAAAAAAAAGTGTCCCCCCCCCTGCCAGCTAAATGGTTGGTTTTAGATATGTGAAAAAAATCACGGCAGTAGCTTATATAACGAATTTAAAAGGAAATTATCACAGCTGAGTAGGCTTTACAAGTTAACGAGTAATAATCGACCAACTTAGATTTGCGGTTGTATAAACATGTTCTCCCATACATTCCGTATGAAAGATTTTTTTTCAACTACAAAGTTAAATTTGTTCTTGGGATAAATTCATCCCAACTACGGAACCCTACATTGTGCGTGGTCCGACATGCACTTGGCCGGTTTTCTTTTGAACATTCCTAGTAGCTGCACGGAATCTGAATTTAAGCGCTGTAAGATTCGTTACCGTGCATGCTCAGACTAAATAAAAAATCAAGTCAAAGCGCTGCGAACAATACAGTGAATCATACCAAAAATACACCTCCGCTCTGTGTATACACACTCACGCTCACATTTACAACCATTTACAATGACACTACAATCAAACTACACCTCACTAAGTACACACATGTTTACGAAACCGGCTTCACATCACAGTGCTATGTCTTGGTTTTTTATTCTATCTAGAATTGCTCAGTAGTAGCCCGGAGTCTGTATTTGTGCCCGGTTGATGGCAATAGGCTCGCCCCTATTATATGGGACTTAAACATAACTGGCGAAATGTGGATGTACTATAAGTACAGTAAGCGTTCAAAAGTGGATAGGCACGCTAAGAGTCGTATTGCTGTGTAGTAGTCCGTACGTGTATGTGTAAACAGTCAGACGTCTGTGGTGTGTGTACCGTACACACACCACAGAGTTTGCACTACACACTGTCGCGCCGTATCGTCACGGTTCGCGGGCGCCGCACTATATAACAACAACACACGCGTGACCTTGGCAAATATTATTATTCTTGTTTGCAATAATTTTAAATATTGCTGCCATTTTATTATTGTTGATATTGCAATAAAGGATTTAGAATAAAAAATGGGTGATATGTGATGATAAAATTAAAAAATATTTATTCGTTATATTTATTTTACTCAAGTATACTTAGTTAATAAACTGCTACAATTATTTATCATTACTTCAGCTGAATAAGATGTGAAATAGATGTCTAGAAACTTAGATGCAATTTGTATTATTTTGAAATATTTAAATTTTGAAATGCTTTAAATTTTAAATGGATTTTTTCACCATAAATATAAAGCTTCGATCATGGTCGAAGTAATTAAGCAATAAATAAGAATATTAGACTACTTAAAATGTAAAAAAAAAAAACTGACAAAATAGGGTTTTTCCCAGTGGTCAAGATTGGTGGTCAGACTAGTCTTTCCAACGGGATTTTTTTTCCCGTTGGTCAGATTTATTTGACAGCTAGAAAAACAACAGAAAAAAAGTACAATGAAAGTAAAAACAGTTTTGCATTTTAATAGGTACATGTTAGAAAGCAGGCTAGAAAGTATTAGAGGAGAATTTGTTTTATGTTTAAAGAAATGTGCTTATTGGGCGGATTTGAACAAAACAATTTTATCTTAAACGTTCTAAAAAATGACCAACATTAAATTCTCCATTAGTTAACATCATTTGTGAATACATTATGAATTCGTCTCTCATTACATTTTCCTTTGTCCGTTTATTTGTTATTTTCGTAAAATCACTTTTCAGTAAAATTCTCAGTAAGTTGATTATCCCGGGTCCTTTTCTTGTAATTTTTTTATTTAGTTCTTTATGCCAACTTTCTAAACAGTTAGTAGTTCTGTGCCTCTGCCCAAAAACAGACCAAGTTTGCTTGAAATTAGACTTTTCTAGCCACTGAAAATATTTTTTAAATTTTGTATGTTGGCCGAATCAGGAGCATCATTAATTATATATTGCCAACCTTCATCCACTAAATGTGGCGGTAGTAATGGCAGAATTCCCGAAAGTGCAATTATGCGTTTTGTTGCTTTTGATTTTGTCAATTTTAATTTTTTGCTTGCTTCCACACGTTGTGAGAAAAATGAAAATAGCAACCTTTTATTTCCGCACCAGGGTAGGTATACTTTTTTTAACGCATTAGAAGCAGCAACTTCAAAATCCAGGGTAAACTGTTTTGGTTCCATATACGGCAGTTGTGATCGTAGCATGCTAAAAAGACTGATGTAGCTTTGTTCCGATCTATGGGACATCAATACATAAATTAATGGTATAATATTAGTGGTGTCAATGCTGCTTCCAATATCACCATGGATGCTATATAACTGTGAAAATGATGTAAATGCCACGCTCTTACAATGTTCCGTCACAAAATAAATGTTTTACTCGTTTTAAATATTCCTTCGATTGCGGCGTACAAAAAACAATTATACGTGTTCCTTGGTCAATAAAATCCGCTAAAATGAAATTTTGAAATTCTTCAGGGATTTCAACGTCAATAGGGTTGTTATGAAATATTTTGGTAACTTTAGCGGCTTTATTTCGTTGACGGTACACCGTACTTTTAATAGATTGAAAAGACGGTATATTCGTTAAGTTTAAGCCGGAATCTTTTAATTTTGTGACACACTCTTTATAAATTGTTGACACTGGTTGAAACTCCTTGCAAGCTTGTTCCCGCATGTTATGGAATGAAACTTCTATGTCATTCTTGCCAACATCTTGAACGCAGGTGTGATTTTTTGACTTAATAAGTTGATGGCGGTTCTGAAAAAACATAGACACTTACTAGCGGTCGGGACCCGTATCTACATACATATACCTGGGCATTGAGACGGACATGAGTTTGGCAATAAAGTGATCAAGGTGTGACCAAGGATCTTGAACGTACTGCGAACTAAATAACAGAATTAACTCCTTGAGGTAACAACCAGTTTACTCACTTGAATCGTCACAGATCCCATTGAATCGTCACAGATCCCAAGCATCGCATTCTTTTGAACCGACCGCAAAGCCAAAATTCGTTTCCGTTTGTGTACGTTTTGTTTTTATAAAATTGATACCCATTATAAAGCAAGACAACTCCACCCTTTCTATTTATAAAATATCACATTACTCAACTTCTGGTTAAAAATAGTATAGTACATGATGTGATTGACATTTCATGACAAACAGGAAAATTTTGTTTTATAAAACCATGAAACAACTTGCAAAGAATTTCAACCAGTGTCAACAAATTCCATGATGTCACAAATAAAACCTATTTAATAGTTTTATTAAATAGGTGATTTTAAGCTGCTCTGACCAACGGGAACAAAAAATTCCCGTTGGAAAGACTAGTCTAACCGTCAATCTGACCACTGGGAAACACCGACAAAATAGGTGATTTTAAGGTTAAGTATAGGCAGTTTGTTTACATTCATTATTTTACATTTTATTTTGCTTTAGTAAATATTGGTTGGTATTGAGGTTATAGCTTAAGTATTCATTTTCTTTATGAAAAGAAGATTGAAACTAAACCTCAAATTTTAATCCTAAAATAATAATATTACTATATTTTTAAATGTTTTTTTTTTATCCTTTTTATTTTAAGAAATATTTAAAAATGTAACCAAATAAGAATTAGAATGAATAAAGGAATAAAAATATTACTAAAATAATATTAAACAATTTCGGTATATCTGCAAGAAATACGACAAACACACTATTGAAACGTGCTTAAAAAATTCGTTACCATAAATTCATGCAATAACGAATCTGTTGTTTATTAAGTTGGTACAGTCAATATTTTAAGGTCAAAAACGGTTTTCTAGCTGGTCTTCAGTGATGCAAGCCTTCAGAGTGCACGGCGAACGGTTCATAATGACGTGTTTTTAATAATTCAGCAAAATATCTCGTTGGTATGAAACCATTTGTTTCATATTCATTCACCATTTGACGTCGCTGCTACTCGATAATAAGCCCCTTCCTCATATCTCTTAACCCTCACAGTAGGTATTTCTCTAGAACAAAGAAAAACATTGTTTTTATTACATATAAATACCTAATTATTTATTATTCACTAATCGAATTAAACCTCATAGTGAATTTAAAACTTTAAGGGCATCTTCTGTCTCAACAATACCTCTGTTCTATCAACAATACCTTTGATTAAGATTTATGTCTAGTAAAATATAAAATATTGAAATGAGAACACTCACGCTTAGTCCGGTTTCATTAGATATTTGTGTAAATTACATTCACTTTTACGCAGCGCAATAATATTTAATTTCCCTTCAATATAAAGTAATTTCCATAACACCGCTAATAGCTAAATACTCGTCACCAACATTATCCACGAACCAACAAAGTTCTAATTAAGTGAATACTCGTAACGAACTGTATCTGTCTACCCTACAGAAATCGAAATAATTTACTTATTTTTCTGTGGTCTACCTGCTAAACTTTAATATTTATGTGAACAAGACGAATGAAACAAAAAACGAATGATTATCGAACTAGTCATTGGTTGCAGACAAAGTGAGTGTGTGTGTGTACTGTGCAAATCAAAAAATCAAAAATCAAATCATTTATTTCTTTGCAAACATGGGTATAGTACATAGGTGTTGCGGTGTTGTGTGGTGGTGTTGGTGTTGGTGGCGTGTCTATAGTATTGTAACAACTTATAGGAGAAGGTCGTAAGTCAAACCGAAGCGTCAGTCTTTTGCTTTGTGAGATTGCCTATGGACTTTTGGTCGGTACTGTACAGTCACGAGCAATAATATGTATACACTTTGCAACTTTAATAAATGATTTTCTCCTACCGTGATGATTGTAATATTATGTTGTAATGAACATAGTATTTTGGAATCCATACCAATATGAAATAGGTTTAATCTCAAAGTTTTTTTTTTTTTATTCTGTTTAATTTATAGAGGGTTTAATCAGAAAACTGATTATGCCACCCTCATCGGTACAAACAATTGTTCCTTATAATCTAAATCCTAGTTTTGCTAACTTATACAAGTACCTATCTTGCGTCCGTCGACAATGGGGACGCAAGCATGCTATTACACCTTCCAACATCCAGTGACTTCGATAACAGTGCGATTCTTTCGGATTCGTTCCGGACGCATTCCATCAGTATATGGTAAGTGTCTTCCACTATATTACACTCCGGACAATTTGGTCAAATAACTTTACCCATGAGAAATGCGAAACTGTTCATTGGAATGTGTCCCGATCGAAGTCGAAGAGCCATTACAATTTCCGGACGACTCATGTTTGCCTGGTCGAACCATGAACAACGAGAAAGTGCAGGCTGGATTGTCCGATACCAGATTCCCTTGCTCAGTGACCTCTGATCGAAGTGTTCGTGCCACATTTTAGTGCATTCTTCTTTAACTACACACAAATAATCACTGTGCTCGGGAAAGTGTGAACAGACCAATCCATCATCACAAGCATCCTTCGCCAGCCGATCCACTACTTCATTATCTTCCAAGCCAACATGAGCCGGTATCCATTGCAGTACAATATTCTTATTTTTAGAAATAAGTTTACAAATAGATTTAATCACGCTGTAGGCAATCGGAGTACCCCGAAAACTCGAGGTACACCGAGCTAAATGTTGAAGAGCGCTTCTCGAATCACTGAAAATAACATAATTGCCGTTTTCAAATGAGTCAATGTAAGATAATGCTTCATCTATTGCCACAAGTTCAGTACACATTATATTGCATTTTGAGTTTACCTTTAATTGCACTGCATTTTTAGTTTGTGGATCGAAAAACGCTGCTCCCGAACATACTTTGTTTTTGGATCCATCTGTGTATATTCTGTAGAAACCTGAGTACGTGTTATTTAAAAATATGGTACATAGCTCACTTAGTTTGGAATTTTGGTAGTGCTTTTTAGCCGTTATTAAGCCATCTAATCTAGGGAATATGACTTGAGATAGATCAATCCTGTGAACCCAAGTATCCAGCAGGCGCGGTCGCAGCTCAAGATTTTGGGGGGGGTCACCATGGGTGCCGAGGAATATTTTTAGGGGGTTTTTTTTTTATCTTGTTGGTCTAGTGGTCGCAAGCGCTACTGCCGGGTAAAGTGTTATTTGCGCTACTGCCGGGTAAAGTGTTTATCCATCAAGAATGATATGAGCAAATATCTCCAACTCCACATTACTTATGCTATTCAGGGACGCGGGTAGTTGCGGGCAACTGTCAAAGTAGCGCTAGTAGCTTTAACCAAAATAGAAGAATTTTTTGGGAAACATGTTTGTCTCACTGGATACCAGGCGCGGTCCGAGGGGGGGGGCCCCTCGGACCGCGCCTGGTATCCAGTGAGAACATTTCAAGCTTTGGGCTCGTGTAGACAGGTAGTAAATCAAGAGACTCATGAATTCTGACTAACAATGGCACCTTTCGTCTCCAGTGTGATTGTCGACAATGTGCCTGCAGTTCTTCCAACACAGCAATGATATCATTATCAGCATAAGATTTCATTTTAAGCCAAAATTTACCCGCTAGATAGTATCTGCGAAACTTCAACGGTTGCAGGTTCAGTTCATTTTCCATAACGTGAATCGCTGTGGTTCTAATAAAGCCACCGATAACCCTCATGCAAACGTTTTGGACCCTGTCCAATTTACTGAGGTGGGTTTCACAGCTACTATCATAAAGGAAACAAGCGTAATCGATTCTACTCCGAATTGTTGAGATGTATAACCGCCTCAGATGTTTGGGATGTACTCCCCATCCAGATCCAGAAAGAATTTTAAAAATATTAACTAATTTTAACACCTTCTCTCGAGTCTCATTAATATGCTTAGCCCACCTAAGTGATCGGTCAAGCCAAACCCCCAAATATTTTACATTGTGTACCACCGGCAGCGATACCTCATTAATTCTTAAAGTAACTGTTTCTCTTGACACACCATTCCTAAAAATACAGACACTGCTTTTCAGAGGGGATATCTCAAGACCCAAATCCAAAAGAAGTTTAGTCATCTTATTTAAAGCGGGTTGTAATCGTTGTTGTGCCGATGAGACATCACTGCAAGTGGTATACAACACAAAGTCATCCGCGTACTGCGACAGAAATACGTTCCCACTACTGTGACATACATCCATGGTTGCTAAGTTAAAAAGTAAGGGTGACAATGGATCGCCTTGTGCCAATCCCCGACCGGACGTGCGACTAATGACGTGATTATCTACTGTAATTTTAAGGTTTCTCAGCTTGAGAAAGTTCCAGATATAGCTACAAATTCTGGATCCTACACCGATTCGTTGCATGATTTTCAATAGACCTTTGATGTCTACGTAGTTATATGCGTTATTAATATCTATGAAAACAGCCGTTATAAGTTTTTTAGAAAAGCCAGTTTGAATGCGAAATACTAAAACGGATAAATTATCTACGGTTGAGCGGCATTTTCTAAAACCTGTAGTGTTATTTGATAAGACCATATGTTTCTCGATAAACCACTCTAATCTGTTCATTAAAATGTTATGAAAAACTTTACAAACGCATGAGATCATTGAAATCGGACGAAGAGATGATAAACTTTGGACGTCCCGTCCCGGTTTAGGAATGGGCACAATTACAATATCGCGCCATTGTTTAGGAACAAAACCCGTAGTGAAAATTCTATTATACAGTTGCATTAATATCTTTTTACCATTTTGTGGTAACCTCTTGATCATGGAGTAAGAAATATTGTCACCTCCTGGTGCAGTATCTTTAGATCGGACACATTTATGAAATTCTGAGGGAGTAACAGCGGCGTTCAGTTCAGAGTTATTCATGTCAAAAGCCAGGTCGCACGGGGATACAAAGTCCGGCGTTAAACTAAGAAGCAAATCTGTAGCTTTGTGTTTATCTACGTATTGTGTTGAATATTTGTGTCCCTTCAGCCACTTCATTTTCCGCCATACGATAGACTGAGATGTAGAAGAATCTAATGACGAACAAAAATCGCCAAACCCTTTACTTTTAGCTATCCGAATAATTCTCTGAGATTCACAAATCTTATTTTGCAATGTTTCGTAATTTTGAGGGTTTGGATTACGTCTGAATTTAGATAAAGCCAATCGACGCTCAGCCACACATTTAGATAACTTAGGCTTCCAATAAGGTTTAGGTAAAAATTTACTAACTGGATTTAGGTTAATCTTGATTACAGGGATACAAACATCTGCGGCCAAGTTCAAATAATCAATGAATCTGTCATAATCGCTCTGTAAGTCCCCCGCGAATGTAAATTCTAAAAATAATGTGTCAAGTATCTTACTGTATGAAGTCCAATCAGCATTTTTAAAATTCTTACGGACTAATGGCGCACTACTAAACTGAATATTTGAAGTGATTTTAATAGCCCTTTGATCACTGCCTAATGTCTCATTCATGGCGGACCAGTCGAACATCAAAGCTATATCAGATGATACCATAGAAATGTCGGGTGCAGACTTTTGACATTCCAAGTTAACCATTTTTATTCGGGTTGGGCTACCATTATTTAAAGTAATAAAATTATTGTCCATTAATGCTTCAAAAATTTGAACGCCCCTACTGTCCGTTTTATATGACCAATTAGAATGGTGTGCATTGAAATCTCCAAGAATGATCGTATTTTTAGTAGAAATAGACAGTAAAGCATCCCAATCGTTTTGAGAAGTTCTGATCGACGGGGGACAATAAACAGAAGTAATATTTTTAATGACGCCACAGTTGAATACTTTTACGCATATTAATTCTATAACTTGGTTATTGAGTTGGACTTCATACCTTTGAGATTTTATTGATTTGTGGGTAAGAATTGCAACCCCTCCGTACCCATCAAACCTGTCTTTTCGATAGATTGTGTAGTTGCTTAGCTTCATGCAAGTTTCTGTATCCAGCCATGTCTCACTTATGGCTGCAATGTGTATATGTTCTTGATTCAACAGTTGTTCCAATAAAATTATTTTAGGTTTAACGCTTTGAGCATTGAAGAAAGTTTACTTTGATACTAGTTTTGTTGTTATCCATTAAATAATTCAAACAATTTCTTCATCATTCGCCAATCCGACACATTATCAACAACCACTAAAATCAACCATTCTATACAACATTGAACCGCCATTTTAATTTTTTCCGCTACAGAACATCTCTTCAAAAATACGATCTCCTTTAGCCTAGCTATAAGCTCATCAAAATGCACCTCTCTTTTTTGAACCACCTCGGGTTCATTGCGATTGCTTGATTCCTTCGAATTCTCCGATTCCGCCTCCATTGGTAACCAGTGCGTCCAATCATCTTCTTTAGCAACCCGTGCCTTTTCGGGTGTTTTAAGACTTTTTGTTTTTTTGTAGCAGGTGGACTATGAACAATTGCCTTAGTGTTGACGGCCTCTGCAAATACAGGTAGGCTTGATCTCTCTGTGGGTTCGATGTTATTATGCAGCGAAGGAAAAAGATTATCTATGTTTGTTAAGTTAATAGGTTCCGTCTTTTCTCTGTACGGAGAAGGGATTACATATAACGATAAGGCCTTCCTATAAGTACAATTAAACTCTGCCATAAGTTCCTTGAGTTTCTTCTCTTTTAAGTATGCAGGGCAAATTTTAGACAACGTCATGTGTTGTCCGCCACAATTTAAGCATTTAAATCTTTGTATGTCGCAGTTCGGGTGATTACTACCACATTTTGGGCACAGTGTATTCTTATTTGGGCATACTCTAGCTGTATGCCCGAACTTCCAACAACGTGAGCATTGCGACACGGGAAATACAAATGGCTCCACCTTAATCCTCAATCCATCTGCGTAAACATATGCTGGTAACAGATCTCCTTTAAAACACAACCGAACTGCTTCACTCGTAATCCATAATTCTTCTGACGAGCCATTAATATTACGTCGCTTTAGTCGCTGCAATGAAACCAACTCAAACATTTCTGTGCAAGTTATACAACTCTTAAGGACATCTTCAGTTAGGTCGATATCGACATCTTTTATGACACCGTATGAATAGGTTTTGATATCTGGTCAACTAAATCTCCAGCCCAATTCAATAAGGTCTTAACAAGTTTCGAGCTTAATTGCGCACAACTCGTTTGTACAATCAATACGAACTCTGTAATTATTGATGTATTTTACTTTCATTATATCTTTCATACCTTTCTCTTTTAATAATCTTGCAAGACCAAATTGCCTTGGTAGCTTTTCTTTAGCGGAAACATAAACCTCAACACTACTTTCTTTGACCTTCTTCTCCTTATTTTGCACTAATGTCCATTCTGTCTCGTCTTCCTCTCTGTCCCGTTTTATCGGCCTCACCGAATCTTCATTTGCTGCCACGTCCATATTACATTGCTCCACCACGTCTTGTTCCGTTAATGAAGAGTTGCTGCTAGTCAAAACACTCCTTAAATCAACATTTTTGTTAAAAAGTTCATTATCATCCTCCATTGTAAACAATTATTATAATAAACATATTCTATTAGTTAACGATGTACTAGTCCGCTTCAAGGTCAACGACGACAGCCGAGAACAACAAGCTCATTAACTAATGAGGTGCGAATATCGTTTACTGCACGCGCCCGATCGAAACGAATGCCGCAGCGAAACTGAATCTCAAAGTTGCAGACGTTATTCCACGAGGAAATCACTTTTTAATTTTGCAATGTGTATACATATTTGCTCGTGACTGTACACCTCTACCTAACCCTTTGGGGAATACAGGCGTGATGTTATGTTATATTTACATTAAATTTTTTTTTGTTTATATTGTAAATTGTTAATTTGTATGTAAATTGTCAATGTAAATTTTAAAAAGTAATTTTTAAATACTCAACAATAAAGCGCCTTTTTTTTTTTTTTGGGTGGGAAATTATCAAATAACTTCTCCCGCTCTGGGTGGAGCGGGAGGACGTGTCAGACTCTTACTGACTAAAACCCACCCGTGTTCCTTCCTATGCCATGTTGCCGGGGGCCACGATTTCCCTATCGGTTTTCTTCAAACCCCCGGCAGGCATTGGCCCTAGTGGACCCCGTCAATTCTGCTGACATCTCTTTGAGGCGCGCGTGGAACACAACGCGCCGTCGACCCGGGCTTGGTCCTTATCGGACGGCGAGCTACCCATTGCTCACCGTCGCAAGCCCGCGCCTACGGTGGCCGGAAATCTTCCTGTGATTCCCGACGCCCAGGGCGTCTCCTCCTGCGGCGGTTAGGGGCGCGAGGGCGTGAAATTTGCCTCTCCCTCACGCGCTCCGTCTCCTCCTTCGCGAGCATTACTGCTTCGCAGAAAGAGATGACGGCCTCCCATTTCCTGTCGCTCCGTAGCATGGCCCTAATCAGGGCCGGACGCGAGAGATCACCGCCGCCGATCGCATCCACGAGGACACGGCGATGCCCTGCCCAAGCCGGGCAGACCTCCACCGTATGCTCCACCGTGTCCTCCGGGCGATCCACACAGTGACGACACCCGGGCGTTTCCTCCCGCTTTATCCTGAACAGGTACCTCCCGAAACAGCCGTGTCCGGTGAGGACCTGCGTCAGGCGGAAGGTGAGGACGCCGTGGCGCCTCTCTAGCCACTCCTCAAAGAGGGGTCTTATAGCCGCAATTGTGGCGTGCCCAGCGCTGGGTTGTGACAATCGCACCCTCCATTCCGCCATGAGATCCCGCCGGAGCTCTGCCCGCTGTGCCGCGACTTCTTGCGGCATCGGAGTTAAGTCCCGGCGTTTCGCCTCCTCGCGCCACTCCCAAATGTGTGCGAGGACCTTTGCCTCCAGATCCCATGGCGGTATTCCGGCAAGGAGGCTCGCCGCCTCGCAGGAGACCGTGCGGTATCCTCGGGCCAGCCGGATGGAAACAATAAAGCGCCTGCGCGCACAATCGATTTGGCTATCTGCAGCGAGCTAGTCATTAATACAATAAGTTCACAGACACAAACATTCGCATTAACACACGTATGCGCATAGTCTGACGATAGCCGGAGCGGAGCAGCCGTTCCGTCCCAATGCTAACGCACGACTGCCGCCCGCGTCCCGCGCAGAGCACCTCTGACCCTCTATCTCTAATTGGGGACATTTTCTTTGCAAATATTGATTGATTTACATTTGCAGTTTCAAATTTGTAGTAGGTACCTTTAACATTAATTTTACAGTGTAAAAATATTTACAAACATCAAAGCCGTTTAGAAGTAGTAGGGAATATTAGCTAAAAATAGCGTTTTGGTAAATATTTTTTTAAGGCTAAAGTATTAGCCATACGAAAAATCCAGTTTCAGAAATGTTGTTCATGAATCTATAGCAAACATATTTTTTTCAAATCTTTTAACCAAGCCGTTAATGTGAAGATAGCTTTTTAAAGTGACCGTGGTACTAAACGGGATTAAGGCCCTTAATGCGCCCTAGTATATAAGAAATGACGACCTCCATCGTGACCTAAAAATGGAACCGGTCACCAGAATAATCCAAAAATTTGCTAAGGCCCATGAACACCGACTCCACCGACATGTGAACATCGAGGCAATTCAGCTGCTAGAACAAACAAATATAGTGCGAAAACTAAAACGAACAAAACCTTTTGAGTTAGTGTAGTGTAAGAAGTGAAGAAATAATAGTGACAATGACACACATAATATAACACATGAACAAAGTGTTTATATTATAATATCGGACTCTAAGAAAGTGGAACGAACTTGTGTAAAGTACACTCAACACTATTCTAATTTTTTTAATAATCATTACGTAAAAAAAATATTTAGATTAAAATTGCTTATTAGTCAAGCAAGATTGAAATTAATGATTAACAACCTGGTTCTTTTTAATAAAGGATAATAAAAAATATATGGATGACCCACAGTAATCACTTATATCTTTCAGAATATGGTAAAAAAATATTGATATTTCCGAAGCTATTTTATGCCAATAAATATGATTGTTATTTAAATCGAGCATTTAATTTAGATTAAAGTATGCCTGGACATCATAATTTATCATTCAAATGAATATTTTTATTTAAATATCACAGATTCAAAATACGCGTAGCAAAATAATTATGGTTGATAGCGGCGAGCGCAGTGGTAGGAGTCAATAACCTTTTCCTCGGCTAGTAGGTATATAATCCCGGTAGTACGTTCCCATGGGATATTTTCCGATATCCACGCGGGCGAAGCCGCAGACTAAAGCTAGTAAAGTATAAATTAAAATTATTGCCGTGAGTTTGATAAAACGGGATGATAATTATTTATACCTTACCTTATCGAGATAATAGTTACTAACATTGCAATGACTTAGGTACACATTAATGGTTTTACGTGGATCATGAATATCAGTTACCCGTATTGAATGCAGCAACCGAGTGGCAGAGGCAGCTCCTGCAGTCCGCGGGCTCGTACCACTCGCGCGGTGGCACGGTGCGTAGCGCCACGTCCACGCACCGCGCTCCGCCGCGCTCAGCAGCGCCACGTATTACACGAGATCTACATAATCTGAAAAGTATTGTAATTTTCGTCATTCGTCTGACTTTAACAATATTTCTTAACTCGTTATCTGTATTACTCACAAAACATTCAGACCTTTTAATGATAAAGTGTCCACAGCAAAGACGTCCGCGATCCCGTCACTCTTCACAGACGTGGGACGAACTCGTAACACGCAACAGTTCAGCGCGTCCAGCACTCGCCGAGCAACAGGCTTAAATATCAGCTGCTTTGTTCTTCAGTCATTACATTACTTACTGTCATGTATTACAGTACGCGGGCCGTGTCGGAACGCGCGAAACGATTCCATCATTGGACAGCGATTCCAAAATACAAGTAGGGAAGTAGCTAAAATTAATCGACGATTATAAAATAATATTTCGTTAAGCTGTTTGAGTGCAAACTTACTTTCCTCTATGGTGCAAACTGACACTTGTCACAATAATACAAGACCGATGACAGTAAACCCCCGTTTGCACTGGTTCGCATAGATAATACACGTAAATACGGAACTGGTTCACATGGTGCTCATCTCAGACCATATACAAACCAAGACATAGCGCTGTTAAGGCCCGCCGCACATGCCCACACTCGCATTGGCCGTCACGAGCCGCGTGCGAGTAGCAGTATTTAAAACCTATGGCGCAGTACTAAACTCCCCATAGTTTCGATTCGGCTCTCCTAACTCTACAAAGGGCTGTCAATAACCTTGGCACCTGGTTTAAACGGTGGAGAATCGAAGTAAATCCTGATAAAAGCCAAGCGGTTTTATTCACAAAACGCTCATCCAGACCTCACCCCCTCCCCCAACCAATCACCTTGTTCGGCAAGCCGATCCCTTGGGAGAAGCAAGCCAAATAGCTCGTTGTGACCCTAGACCATCATCTCTCCTTTTCAGAGCACATAAAGATGGTTCGTTTGCGAGCCGCTTTCGCTCTAGGTAGACTCCACTGCGTTCTGAATGCACGCAGCAAATTGTCACTCAAGTGCAAATTGCGTATCTACACAGCGTGCATTCGTCCCATCATGACCTATGCGGGAGCAGTCTTCGCCCACGCCAAACCTCGTTCCATTCATAGGATGCAGACCCTACAGAACCGGTTTCTTTGCAAGGCCACGGGAGTGGTACGTCAGAAACGAGATCCTCCATCTCGACTGTAAAATCCCAACGATTCACTAGTTTCTAAAACGCATGTCCAAGCGTTACTTTGACTCCGCTCCCAGACATCGCAACCCTCTGGTTGTCGAGGCAGCCAATTATACCCCATCCCGAATCAGTCAGATCCGCCGCCCGAAGCATATTCTTTCCGACCCAGATAACTCCATTACACTCCTCCAGAAGCAGAATAGGACCACCAGTACAGTACACAGAAACAGACGCCTCCCGTCATTCCGACCTCGCCGAGGTCCGCGTTTCCTTATCAACAATAATCTATTTAAAAACTCGTTATCACTGTCGCATTCTATCGAACTTAAATCAATCGAAGTGCTCTTCGTGGATTAAAATTTATTTTTACGTTTTTGTCCACGAAGAGCACCTACGATTCAGCAGCCTACTGCTGGGATGTATTTGTTTTACTGGACGTTATTAAATGAAAGATAGCGATAAAAATCACTAGAATGTTTATTAGGTAATATTTAATTGAGGCTGATTTTGCAATAAAAGTGATATGTGGAGACTGATTGTGATATATTAAAAATAAGTAGTGTTATTATTTGGTAAGATTAATAATTATTGTCATAGTGATTTTTTATTATTTTTCATTTTTAAATGTCGCCTAGACAAATTTCGTATGTACGTAAATAATTATGTGTAATTAATAAACATACTAGTGTTTTTTATCGATATCTTTAATTTAATAACGTCCTGTAAAACAAATACATCCCAGCACTAGGTTGCTGAGTCGTAGGTGCTCTTCGTGAACAAATTAAATTTTAATCCACGAAGAGCACCTGTGCTCTTCGTGGATTAAAATTTATTTTTATATTTTCTGTGCTCTTTGTGGACTAGGCTAGGTGCTATTCGCGCAGGTGCTATTCGGACGGGTGCTCTAAGTGGACTACTTCAATCTATCGTGTCCATCTTGCTTCGTTTTCGTCTACGAATGGTAGAGAACACTAACTGATGTACGACTCGTGAAAGCGATTGCGAACACTTATGTCCACCAATGTCAATGCAACATTGGTACAGTGTCGTGAACGAGTGCGAGTGTGGGCATGTGCGGCGGGCCTAAAAGTAACGCAGCGTGCAGCGTGTGTTTTGACACGAGGGGATCTAAAATGGCCGCTTTGGTAGAATCATAATATTATAATAGGTAATAGAATCTATTTTCTATTATAATTAAATTTTTGGCTGAGCTTGCTTTCAATGAAAATAGAATATCATTGTAACACAGTGGTTTTAATATATTACTTTCCTCTATGGGTTTAATAAAATTATTTACATTTTATTAAATATAAAAATTACTTCATCTGAAAAACACAAGGATGAGAACAGAACATAACAGTTGCTAGGCAACAACTAAAGAAGACTACCTACTCCTAGAATATTGTGCATTATAACCTTCATGGTACAACACCCCCACTTAATCCACTATGCTGTGTGCAGAACACATGTTTCTGCTTACCAACTCCCTTCGTCATTATCAGCAGGCATAAGGGCAGTCTCACAATATTTAACACAAATTACCCTTTGCTCTGCTAACTCCCTAACGAAATGATATCTTATATTTATATGTTTGCAACGTTTTCCAATAGTAGGAGTATAAACTAGCTTACTGGCACTTTGACACTAAAAATTGTAACAGCAGTGGTAGTGCCAGTCAGTTCAGAACATAAACCGTTTACTGATATCACTTCCTTTTCGACCTCACAGATTGCGATGTAATCAGCTTCAGCAGTACTTAATGCAACACAACGCTGTTTTATAGACAGCCAAGACACCGCAGCACCACCGAAAACTAGGGTATAACCAGAGAAAGATTTCCCATCAGGCTCATTTCCCCAATCTGCATCTGCATAGGCAACCAAAGGCTTATTACATTTTTTGTGCCGCCATGTGAGTAGAATCATTGCAGTTATTAAACTGACTTAACATCGTAACTGCATACGATATATCAGGTCTTGTACAACATGCCAGGTACATTAGTGACCCGATCATTTCCTGATGCCGCGTGTTGTCATTCTTTTCACCAGATTTCAGGCGAAGATTCACTTCAACCGGTGTACTAACTGGCTTGCAGTATTTCTTTTGAGACAAGTGGATTTCACTTACACTCTTCCTCTCAATCCGGACTCCAAGACATTCTTTTGCCTCACCCAAATCCTTTATTTTGAAGGATCTTTAATCTGATGTATCACCATCCTGGCGTCACCAGCTTTATTTGTGAATATATAAAAATAATAGTAAATAGAAATTAAAAATAATGATCATTAAAAAAATTACATTTTACATAATTATAATATCACATTTTAATTTGTGATATACGATTTTCAATTTTTACCTTAATTGAATGTAACAATCCATATCACAAATAGAAGTACCTAACATAACATTACATAACATCACGCCTTGTTTCCCCGAAGGGTTGGGCAGAGGCGTCCCTGTAGCAGGTACACCCACATTTCGCCAGTTTTGTTTAAGTCCCATGTAATAGGGGGTGAGCCTATTGCCATCAACCGGACTCCGGGCTGCTACTGAGAAATTCCAGATAGAAAAACTCAATAACACTTTGACCGACCTGGGAATCGAACCCAGGACCTCATGCTCAGCAGTAGCGCTTGCGACCACTAGACCAACGAGGCAGTCAAATAGAAGTAATAATATAAAATAAGTAAATAACTAGGAATTATTCAAAGTTCAATTCATTTGAAATTAATAATGTCACAGATTAAATTAATATAAAAAGTGAAATAAATATTAAAACATTCAGTTCACTTACTGTATTAGATACTGTCACAGATTAATGTCAAAAAGTCAAATTAAATTGTAATAAAAATTCAATTAAAATAAAGAATGTCACAGATTAAAATAATATCATAAATTAAAATAAAAGTCAAATAAAGTATAATAAAAATCAAAGTCTAAAACTGAGTAAATGGTGAAAGTCATCCCATTTTGTTGTCATCATAAAAAAAATCGTTTAGTGAATAATAGCATTTATCCACCAGTAATTTAATAATGATTTAATAATTTAAATGAGCCGTTTAATAAATGTATTTTCATTTTGTTCCATTTTTATGTTGAAAATATCAATAATCAAATTATCCTCAAAACGGTGAAGGTTTCAGAAAAACACACTTGATAGAGTTTGCGCGATTCTCAGTTCAATATAACTTTACAAATCAATTTCACTACGTAATATAAACAATCTAAAACATTCATATATTAAGCCACTAAGAAAATGCTCTAATTTAACATATTTTTCTTTTCTCATCATATTAACACCACTCGTCTAGACGTGATCTTCAGTATAAAATTATCGTCACCTTCTGTAATGTTGTACACATAAATAAATATGTTTGTTCTACTAGTGGTACAAGTCGCTACTACCTTGAAACCACCTTCATGTTTAGGTTACTAGTGGTACAAGTCGCTAATATCTTGAAACCACCTGCATGTTTAGTTTACTAGTGGTACAAGTCGCTACTACCTTGAAACCACCTTCATGTTTAGGTTACTAGTGGTACAAGTCGCTACTATCTTGAAAACACCTGCATGTTTAGTTTACTAGTGGTACAAGTCGCTACTACCTTGAAACCACCTTCATGTTTAGGTTACTAGTGGTACAAGTCGCTACTACCTTGAAACCACCTTCATGTTTAGGTTACTAGTGGTACAAGTCGCTAATATCTTGAAACCACCTGCATGTTTAGTTTACTAGTGGTACAAGTCACTACTACCTTGAAACCACCTTCATGTTTAGGTTACTAGTGGTACAAGTCGCTACTATCTTGAAAACACCTGCATGTTTAGTTTACTAGTGGTACAAGTCGCTACTACCTTGAAACCACCTTCATGTTTAGGTTACTAGTGGTACAAGTCGCTACTATCTTGAAAACACCTGCATGTTTAGTTTACTAGTGGTACAAGTCGCTACTACCTTGAAACCACCTTCATGTTTAGGTTACTAGTGGTACAAGTCGCTACTACCTTGAAACCACCTTCATGTTTAGGTTACTAGTGGTACAAGTCGCTAATATCTTGAAACCACCTGCATGTTTAGTTTACTAGTGGTACAAGTCACTACTACCTTGAAACCACCTTCATGTTTAGGTTACTAGTGGTACAAGTCGCTAATATCTTGAAACCACCTGCATGTTTAGTTTACTAGTGGTACAAGTCACTACTACCTTGAAACCACCTTCATGTTTAGGTCACTAGTGGTACAAGTCGCTACTACCTTGAAACCACCTGCATGTTTAGTTTACTAGTGGTACAAGTCGCTACTACCTTGAAACCACCTTCATGTTTAGGTTACTAGTGGTACAAGTCGCTAATATCTTGAAACCACCTTCATGTTTAGTTTACTAGTGGTACAAGTCGCTAATATCTTGAAACCACCTGCATGTTTAGTTTACTAGTGTACAAGTCGCTACTACCTTGAAACCACATTCATGTTTAGGTTACTAGTGGTACAAGTCGCTACTATCTTGAAACCACCTGCATGTTTAGTTTACTAGTGGTACAAGTCGCTACTACCTTGAAACCACCTTCATGTTTAGGTTACTAGTGGTACAAGTCGCTACTACCTTGAAACCACCTGCATGTTTAGTTTACTAGTGGTACAAGTTGCTACTACCTTGAAACCACCTTCATGTTTAGGTTACTAGTGGTACAAGTCGCTACTACCTTCAAACCACCTTCATGTTTAGGTTACTAGTGGTACAAGTCGCTAATATCTTGAAACCACCTGCATGTTTAGTTTACTAGTGGTACAAGTCGCTACTACCTTGAAACCACCTTCATGTTTAGGTTACTAGTGGTACAAGTCGCTACTACCTTGAAACCACCTGCATGTTTAGTTTACTAGTGGTACAAGTCGCTACTACCTTGAAACAACCTTCATGTTTAGGTTACTAGTGGTACAAGTCGCTAATACCTTGAAACCACCTGCATGTTTAGTTTACTAGTGGTACAAGTCGCTACTACCTTGAAACCACCTTCATGTTTAGGTTACTAGTGGTACAAGTCGCTAATATCTTGAAACCACCTGCATGTTTAGTTTACTAGTGGTACAAGTCGCTACTACCTTGAAACCACCTTCATGTTTAGGTTACTAGTGGTACAAGTCGCTACTATCTTGAAACCACCTGCATGTTTAGTTTACTAGTGGTACAAGTCGCTACTACCTTGAAACCACCTTCATGTTTAGGTTACTAGTGGTACAAGTCGCTACTACCTTGAAACCACCTGCATGTTTAGTTTACTAGTGGTACAAGTCGCTACTACCTTGAAACAACCTTCATGTTTAGGTTACTAGTGGTACAAGTCGCTAATACCTTGAAACCACCTGCATGTTTAGTTTACTAGTGGTACAAGTCGCTACTACCTTGAAACCACCTTCATGTTTAGGTTACTAGTGGTACAAGTCGCTAATATCTTGAAACCACCTGCATGTTTAGTTTACTAGTGGTACAAGTCGCTACTACCTTGAAACCACCTTCATGTTTAGGTTACTAGTGGTACAAGTCGCTACTATCTTGAAACCACCTGCATGTTTAGTTTACTAGTGGTACAAGTCGCTACTACCTTGAAACCACCTTCATGTTTAGGTTACTAGTGGTACAAGTCGCTACTACCTTGAAACCACCTTCATGTTTAGGTTACTAGTGGTACAAGTCGCTAATATCTTGAAACCACCTGCATGTTTAGTTTACTAGTGGTACAAGTCACTACTACCTTGAAACCACCTTCATGTTTAGGTTACTAGTGGTACAAGTCGCTACTACCTTGAAACCACCTGCATGTTTAGTTTACTAGTGGTACAAGTCGCTACTACCTTGAAACCACCTTCATGTTTAGGTTACTAGTGGTACAAGTCGCTAATATCTTGAAACCACCTTCATGTTTAGTTTACTAGTGGTACAAGTCGCTAATATCTTGAAACCACCTGCATGTTTAGTTTACTAGTGTACAAGTCGCTACTACCTTGAAACCACATTCATGTTTAGGTTACTAGTGGTACAAGTCGCTACTATCTTGAAACCACCTGCATGTTTAGTTTACTAGTGGTACAAGTCGCTACTACCTTGAAACCACCTTCATGTTTAGGTTACTAGTGGTACAAGTCGCTACTACCTTGAAACCACCTTCATGTTTAGGTTACTAGTGGTACAAGTCGCTAATATCTTGAAACCACCTGCATGTTTAGTTTACTAGTGGTACAAGTCGCTACTACCTTGAAACCACCTTCATGTTTAGGTTACTAGTGGTACAAGTCGCTACTACCTTGAAACCACCTGCATGTTTAGTTTACTAGTGGTACAAGTTGCTACTACCTTGAAACCACCTTCATGTTTAGGTTACTAGTGGTACAAGTCGCTACTACCTTCAAACCACCTTCATGTTTAGGTTACTAGTGGTACAAGTCGCTAATATCTTGAAACCACCTGCATGTTTAGTTTACTAGTGGTACAAGTCGCTACTACCTTGAAACCACCTTCATGTTTAGGTTACTAGTGGTACAAGTCGCTACTACCTTGAAACCACCTGCATGTTTAGTTTACTAGTGGTACAAGTCGCTACTACCTTGAAACCACCTTCATGTTTAGGTTACTAGTGGTACAAGTCGCTAATACCTTGAAACCACCTGCATGTTTAGTTTACTAGTGGTACAAGTCGCTACTACCTTGAAACCACCTTCATGTTTAGGTTACTAGTGGTACAAGTCGCTAATATCTTGAAACCACCTGCATGTTTAGTTTACTAGTGGTACAAGTCGCTACTACCTTGAAACCACCTTCATGTTTAGGTTACTAGTGGTACAAGTCGCTACTATCTTGAAACCACCTGCATGTTTAGTTTACTAGTGGTACAAGTCGCTACTACCTTGAAACCACCTTCATGTTTAGGTTACTAGTGGTACAAGTCGCTACTACCTTGAAACCACCTTCATGTTTAGGTTACTAGTGGTACAAGTCGCTAATATCTTGAAACCACCTGCATGTTTAGTTTACTAGTGGTACAAGTTGCTACTACCTTGAAACCACCTTCATGTTTAGGTTACTAGTGGTACAAGTCGCTACTACCTTCAAACCACCTTCATGTTTAGGTTACTAGTGGTACAAGTCGCTAATATCTTGAAACCACCTGCATGTTTAGTTTACTAGTGGTACAAGTCGCTACTACCTTGAAACCACCTTCATGTTTAGGTTACTAGTGGTACAAGTCGCTACTACCTTGAAACCACCTGCATGTTTAGTTTACTAGTGGTACAAGTCGCTACTACCTTGAAACCACCTTCATGTTTAGGTTACTAGTGGTACAAGTCGCTAATACCTTGAAACCACCTGCATGTTTAGTTTACTAGTGGTACAAGTCGCTACTACCTTGAAACCACCTTCATGTTTAGGTTACTAGTGGTACAAGTCGCTAATATCTTGAAACCACCTGCATGTTTAGTTTACTAGTGGTACAAGTCGCTACTACCTTGAAACCACCTTCATGTTTAGGTTACTAGTGGTACAAGTCGCTACTATCTTGAAACCACCTGCATGTTTAGTTTACTAGTGGTACAAGTCGCTACTACCTTGAAACCTTCATGTTTAGGTTACTAGTGGTACAAGTTGCTACTATCTTGAAACCACCTGCATGTTTAGTTTACTAGTGGTACAAGTCGCTACTACCTTGAAACCACCTTCATGTTTAGGTTACTAGTGGTACAAGTCGCTACTATCTTGAAACCACCTGCATGGAAATGTGGAGAAAAATGAGATGGCTAAAGGGCTACAGATACCAGAGAACCCATGTAGATGAAGATAAAGCCCAAAGATTACTTAATTGCCTCTGTCCTGGCTTTGCACTGCCAGCCCAGCCTGTTTTCTCCTCGAACTACTTAAAATTACAGCTACCTATCCTTATGCATGAACTTGAGGTATGTATAAAACCAAAAGACACTTCCCCAGGCCATGATGATATTTCGTTTTCTATGATCAAACACCTTTCTCCGTCAGGAAAACGCATTCTACTAAACTTATATAATTATTTCTTGTCTTCGGGCTTTGTTCCTACTCAGTGGAGAGATATTACCGTAGTCCCTATTCCCAAACAAGGCCGCGACCCCACTTTGGTTTCTTCACTTCGACCAATTTCTTTAATTTCTTGTGTCTGTAAAATCCTACATTTAATCCTAAGTAAAAGGTTGGAATGGTTCTTTGAAAGTAATTGTCTGTTTTCAGAAGAGACAGTTGGCTTTAGAAAATCTAAATCTTGCTTAGATAGTTTGACACGTCTGGTTTCCAGAGTCCAATCAGGATTTTCAAGGGATCTTAATACCGTTGCGTGCTTCCTTGATGTGGATAATGCCTATAATAATGTTGATTTAAAAAAGCTTTTATTAATTTTAGAGTTGGCTCAAAAATATGTACTTATTTGTGGAACTTTCTAAGCTTAAGATACCTCAAAATAAAATTGGATAACTTGGACGTCACAAGAAGTACAGGTCGTGGTTTAGCTCAGGGTGACCCTTTATCTCCCTTGTTGTTCAATGTTGCGACTTATGAAATTTGTAATTCAGTGGATGATGCATATGTGTCTTAATATGCAGATGATTTTGCCATTTATGTTATAGATAAAAATATTGAAACCGCTTGTAATGTTCTCCAATCAGCGATAAATATTATGGTTAAGTCATTGGAAGAATTGGGTTTAAATGTCTCTCCCTCTAAAAGTAACATTTGTGTTTTTAAGAAAAGTCCAAATAGATCCCAAGTCAACGTTATGATTAGTGGCGTGCCGTTACAAGAAGTATTAAATGTTAAATATTTAGGGCTTTGGCTTGACCGATCTTTGAGGTGGGGAAAACATTTGAATGAGACATCAGAAAGAACGATGAAATTTTTAAACATTTTTAAAGTCTTGGCTGGTCCGGGTTGGGGAGTTCACCCTAAGCATCTACGACGATTATATATTGCAATTATAAGAAGTCGTTTAGATTACTGTAGTTTTCTATTTGATGGTAGCTGTCATTCTAAATTAAATAAGCTGGACAAATTACAAAACCAGGCTATGCGCATTATCGGGGGATACGTAAAAAGCACCCCTATCCACGTTATGGAAAGCGACCTATGCTTGCAGCCCCTATGTATTCGCAGAATGTATCTAGCAGGTAAATTTTGGGTGAAATCCAAGTCTCTGACTAATAATCCTACCATTTTAGTACTGAACGAACTGGGTTCCCTTGTAGATCAAAGATACTGGAGGCGAAAAAAGATTCCTGCACTTATAACGATTCACAATACGTTTAAAGACATGGTAATCCATTCTGCTGATTTGTTAGACATGTACACACTAAACTATTGGATGTCTTACAATAATATAACAGACATGCTAAAACCTACAATAGATACCATCACCAGTCCAAAGAGATTATGCGATACTACAATCTTACGTACTAAGTGCATAAACTTCCTTGAAAGCCAATATACAGGGTACTATAAAATTTTTACTGACGGGTCTAAAGATGGCAATAATTTCATGGGAACAGCATTCTTTGATCCTCAATCTGATACCTTTATACAATTTAATATTTCCAACAATATTTCAATCATGTATTTAGAACTTTTAGCAATTAGTGAAGCATTGGCATACATAGAATCCATTGAACACACTAATTTTATAATTTTAACAGACTCTAAAAGTTCAATTCAACATTTAGCTCGCTGTTCCTCTGGCTTCAGAGGAACACCGATAGCTTACAAAATTATTGACTCCGTTATCAGATTGAGGGCCAATTCAAAAAATATCATCATTCAGTGGATCCCCTCCCACGTGGGCTTAGTGGGTAACGAAAGGGCAGACCAATTGGCAAGACTGGCTTCAAGTGACGGCATACCATTGCACGTACACCCATTTTATACAGATTGCATGAGATGTATACGCAAACATTGTTTTTTAAACTGGAGGGAACATTTTGATCAGAGGTCTGTGGAGAAGGGTGTTTGGTATAAAACAATACAAGGAGAACCATGGAAAACGCCATGGTTCGATTCATGTTTTTTAGGCAGAACAGAAATTGTTACAGCTCTCAGACTTCGTTCTGGACATATCCCCTTAAATAAGTTCGCATTCTTAATGAAAAAAGTTCCTTCTCCCAACTGCACAGAGTGCGGGAAAGTGGAAGACGTTCTTCACATCATGGTGGAGTGTGTCCGGAACGAAGATCTCAGAGCTGAGTTATTGACACACTTTGGTGTTGATGTTAGAGAGGTGGGAAGATGCAATAACATCCTAGCATTCCCCTTGTCAGAAACAGCGAGGCTATTATATAAACTTGTGCGGATTGGTGTTTGTAGAATATAATAATTAGTCTTATGAAAGTAGAATGTATTATATTTATAAAATGGAGTTTTAAATTATAAGAAAGGCTTACGGAGCGACTTAGTCTTGTTGACCAAGCTCCTTAAATAAAGATTAAAAAAAAAAAAAAAACCACCTGCATGTTTAGGTTACTAGTGGTACAAGTCGCTACTATCTTGAAACCACCTGCATGTTTAGTTTACTAGTGGTACAAGTCGCTACTACCTTGAAACCACCTTCATGTTTAGGTTACTAGTGGTACAAGTCGCTACTATCTTGAAACCACCTTCATGTTTAGGTTACTAGTGGTACAAGTCGCTACTATCTTGAAACCACCTGCATGTTTAGTTTACTAGTGGTACAAGTCGCTACTACCTTGAAACCACCTTCATGTTTAGGTTACTAGTGGTACAAGTCGCTACTACCTTGAAACCACCTTCATGTTTAGGTTACTAGTGGTACAAGTCGCTACTACCTTGAAACCACCTTCATGTTTAGGTTACTAGTGGTACAAGTCGCTACTATCTTGAAACCACCTGCATGTTTAGTTTACTAGTGGTACAAGTCGCTACTACCTGGAAACCACCTTCATGTTTAGGTTACTAGTGGTACAAGTCGCTACTATCTTGAAACCACCTGCATGTTTAATTTACTAGTGGTACAAGTCGCTACTACCTTGAAACCACCTTCATGTTTAGGTTACTAGTGGTACAAGTCGCTACTATCTTGAAACCACCTGCATGTTTAGTTTACTAGTGGTACAAGTTGCTACTACCTTGAAACCACCTTCATGTTTAGGTTACTAGTGGTACAAGTCGCTACTATCTTGAAACCACCTGCATGTTTAGTTTACTAGTTGTACAAGTCGCTACTACCTTGAAACCACCTTCATGTTTAGGTTACTAGTGGTACAAGTCGCTACTACCTTGAAACCACCTTCATGTTTAGGTTACTAGTGGTACAAGTCGCTACTATCTTGAAACCACCTGCATGTTTAGTTTACTAGTGGTACAAGTCGCTACTACCTGGAAACCACCTTCATGTTTAGGTTACTAGTGGTACAAGTCGCTACTATCTTGAAACCACCTGCATGTTTAATTTACTAGTGGTACAAGTCGCTACTACCTTGAAACCACCTTCATGTTTAGGTTACTAGTGGTACAAGTCGCTACTATCTTGAAACCACCTGCATGTTTAGTTTACTAGTGGTACAAGTCGCTACTACCTTGAAACCACCTCGACAACATTATTCAAAGGTTGAGGTCGCAACCGACCTCAGCCCCGAACGATCGTCACCACCGCCCGATCTCCAACGACAGCTGGCGCTGACGTGATGACGTCAACCAGGGCAGCATTATAATGAAACAACAGTAACAAATTATGAAATAAAAATAAATAAAAAAGCAATACTATTATTAGTCCTAAATGTTTATCTTTAACCAATCCAATATGTCATTTAAATTGGGCATTCAAATCAGATTAAAATACGCCCTGACATCATATCATATAATGAACTAGGTATTTATAGCCATTGGCCTTTGTAGTCCTTTTCAATTAGCTTTTTGCTATTTCTCGGGACTCAGTTTAAAAGATATCATAGACCCAAAATTACGCGTAACGAAATAATTATGATTGACGGCAACGCGGGTGCAGTCCCAGGACAAGAGTCGATGATCTTTTCCTCGGCTAATAGGTATGCGATTACTGCTTCGCTTCCCTTTAACCTCGCTAGTACTTTCCCGTGGAATACTCTGACATCCTGGGATTTAAAGTTATCTAGTAAATATAATTCAAAATCAAAATCATCAAAATCAAAATATTTTATTTCACATAAACCTACATGGGCACTTATAAAACGTCAGAAGCTAGGTGCACGGTTCCAATTGGTCGTTTCCTATGGAGAAGAGCCGGCAAGAAACTCCACGGTTACTCTTTTAAAAATAATTGGCTTTTACAATACTTTCAAATAACAGTGTTTCTAGGTATGGGAGGACAGTGTAGGTCTATCAATAAGTACCAAATACATAAACAAAATAGAAAATGGTCAACAGGTCTACAATCCACTAAGCCTACAGCGTTCTCACATTCACTAAATATGCAGAAATAAATCTATACAAAAAATTAATAAATTAATAAAAGTAAAAAACCTATTTTAAAATTGACATATAAATCCACTTACATAAATAAAATCATTTATCATTAAAATATTGTATTGTTTTCAGGCGTCGCATTGGTGGTGGGAGATCATTCCAATAGCGTGTGGCTGTGAACTTGAAACACGTCCCTGAATGCTCTAGTTCTGTGCAACGTCCTCACAAAAGCTCTCAGTTTCTGACAAGGAACCCAATCAACAGATACATTTTTAGCGAAAGCTAGGCTATTCATAGTAGCAGAGCTACCGAAATTAATAAAACAGTTAATTTGATGCCTCTTAATGAAACCTTGTATGAAATAGTGAAGTCACTGTCTGAACTGACTACACACATTAAAGATTTACTGATTTGCCATCTGTTGAAGCGGATGTTATGGGCAGAGTGCATTTCTCTACGCTATGACCAAACTTGAGATAACGTGTGCACTTTACCGGGGTTGTGACTTATAGTGTCCTTGTAAACAATTGTAACATTTAACAACACAACTTTTATTGTCCTCTATGTCTGTACTGTCCGTCTCATTGTTAAAAGTCCTAGTTTTCTTTTTATCATCACTCTGATGAATGTTAGCTTTAACAGTTTTTAAATATGGTAAAAGCTGATCCAGAGTATCGAATTTTTTTCTTGCGCTGGCAACACTGGTGACAGGTCGTGAAAAAACGATCTCTTAGTTAAATATTTTAGTTAATTAAATAATTGTGTTTATTTTGTGTTAAATCTACTGTTTATCCTAGAATCTAAGTATAAAGTGTCTCACACAGTGTTTGTGACGTGTTTTTGTCGCGATTATTCATAATAATCGAGATTTCAAAAAAATCCTCTACCGGCTGTCAACGTTTGGATTGTGGATTTGAATTCATGAAACCCGGGGAGTATTTTGTTTTATAATAATCATTATTGTAGTTATATTTACACACTATACATCACCTGTAAACACTGTTCAGAGTTATGAGCTACTTCCAATACACACAGGCACCGTTTATGTCTCCTTTTGCTTGACAAATTGTGGAAGCAAAATCGACAACGAAATCACTTGCCCCAGACCACAGATAATATAATACTACGTACAGATACCCAATCCCAAAAAATCGAAATGGAATTTGACAATCGCGACTCCACGTGGTACTTGTTTGTCCTACCCCGTGAATTTTTTTTAGAGCCGCAGGCGCGCAAGCGGTGAAGCCTCGACGTGTTTTGTATGGAATTTTTCACTTTTTGTATGGAAAATAAAAAAAATATTACCAAAATGTTGAGTTTAATGGGTTTATGGGTCGAAATTTTCATTATTAAGCGACTTCCAAAAGGAGGAGGTTCTCAATTCGTCTGAATGTTTTTTTTTTTTGTATATTTGTTACGCGATTACTCCGCCAATTATGAATAGATTTTGATGATTCTTTATTTGTTTGGTAGATCATACTTCAGAGGTGGTCCCATATAAATTTTATTAACTTTGCTTGGGTAGTTTTTGAGTTAGCTTCAATTATACGTATTTTTTCCCACTTAGTATGTAGATGATATGATAACTTCTTGTCACTGTTATTTACATAGCAGGTAGTGGTATTCGAATTTGTGTGGGGTAGGTACCACAACTAAAAAGTGAAAAATAAAAACTTTTTACAAAAAAAAAACAACCGACTTCATAAAAAACACTACAAAGTAAAAAATAACTTAAATTTCGGAAGTCGGTGACAAAGAACGAAAATTCAAAACCAAAGACACCGACTTCCGAAGTTTAAGTTATTTAAGTGAAAATAAAAAAAATATTACCAAAATGTTGAGTTAAAAAAACGGGAAGTTTGTCAGGCTATCCCAGTCCAAGCGGCGCTGACGTCCTGCACCAATAGTTCAGGGTATCTTCAATACTCACTGCGAAATCTCTTGAAGGAACACGGGTTTTTGACGGGGGGAATAAAATACCATATTTACTGATAAGTGTTCATAAGTATTCAGGAAGCGATTTCAGGACTCTCCAGTACTACTACATTACTATTTAGGTGGAATTAGTTTCCATATCGATCACAATAATTTTTACATATTTGAGTTCATGAGTTAGTATAGTGACTGCACGCACTATATATTGTTTTGTTTCGCATTATTGCGACATGAAATTTTTCCTATTTGTAGGTGGGTCACACTGTGTGCAAAATTGTGTGCAAAAAACGTGTGCGCCTACGTAAATAGGAACATCTCCAAATAAAACTCATTTCTGACGGCGCATTGGCGCGCACATCATCGAATTACATGATATATTATGTTAATAAACATTTACAAAGGGGAAATTATATTTCCTACATACTTAAGCTAAGTTAAAATTATTGATTTTAAAAAAGCTAAGTTAAAATTACTGATTTTATATAAGCTAAATTGCTGGTGACGCATCGTCGCGAACAGATGTCTTTCTAAGACTTTCTATAAAAATCGGCCAATTGTGAGTCGAACTCGCGCACGAAGGGTTCCGTATCATTATCAATAAAAATTGCAAAAAGTTACGTTTGCTGTATGGGAGCCTCCTTAAATATTTATTTCATTCTGTTTTTTTAGTATTTGTTGTTATAGCGGCAACAGAAATACATCATCTGTGAAAATTTCAACTGTCTAACTATCACGGTTCATGAGATACAGCCTGGTGACAGACGGACAGACAGACAGACGGACGGACAGCGGAGTCTTAGTAATATGGTCCCGTTTTACCTTTTGGGTACGGAACCCTAAAAAGGATTGCACGAAAAGTTTTAAAAGTAGATAGGTCCGGGTGCCGATTCTCGTCAGTGGGTCGTCTTAGGGGCGGATTCGATTCACTTGTCACAAGTGCCTATAAAATAGACTAAAAATCACCAAAATTTGGTTTATTCCTGTCAAACGACGATTTCCCATTCTGAAATACTCGTAGACCACAGATAATATAATACTATCGTAGACACAACTTTATTTTAGTTTGACAGCACTAAGATGCACTGAGATATTAATTTAGTGAAAATGGCAATTTTGCTATTCTGAATTTGACGTTTTCACCTAAAATTTTGATTGTCTAACTAAATTTGACTATTTTTAATCGTGACTAAAAAGGTGTGGAATAAAATTAGTTGTTATGAACTAAAATAAATTCACACTAACACCTCAACTTCAGGTGCAAAAACAGTACTGTATCTTTTTTTCTGTTCTTTTGCTTATATCTCGAAAATGGTGTGTCCTATCGCAAAAATAATGAAAATTTCGACCCCCTTTAGAAAACCCATAAACCCATTAAACTCAACATTTTGGTAATATTTTTTTTATTTTCACTTAAATAACTTAAACTTCGGAAGTCGGTGTCTTTGGTTTTGAATTTTCGTTCTTTGTCACCGACTTCCGAAATTTGGTTAGGTTAGGTTAGGTAAGTTTTTTTTTTTTGTGGTGGCAGTAGGGGAAATCCTCATGGACGCCTAGACTGCCTCACGTATGACGCAGTCTAGGCAGTGCCGGACTTTTACCGGCTAAAACCCACTCCTGTCTCCGCTCAGTGTCCCTCTGACATGATCAGAGCCATTATTATACTATTTTATTTTTATTTACTTGGTCATTAATGATGATGACATTAAGTCTAAACAATCTTATAATTACTATTTATTCTATGTACCTACAGTCTTATTTCTTTCATATTTTTTATCTTTACCTTACCATTCTATTTACTGCTATTTATCTAATTACATCGTATCATCACGTGGTCGAAGTACAGTTTTTATTTGGTTTTTCGCCTCTCTCGATTTCGAAAATTTTTCAACGATTTGTTCTTATGCTACTGTTAAATATTATAAACAAATATAAATACTAAGCATAGTCGTTTACTTGTTCCTCTTTATCGTCTTTTCGGCTAACTTTATACAGAACCTAATAAAAATGTCTCTAGTCCCTTTTGTGGTGATTAGGGCGTTTAAAGTTTCCGTCGTTACCTCAATTCCTAGTTCCTGCTCAATCTCGTGTCTCTCCGGGCCATAGGCGGGGCAGTCAGTCAATATGTGTACGACAGTTTCCTGTTTGTCAGAGTCGCATATGCACGATGGGCTATCCTTACACTTGAACCTGTTCAGGTATTCAGAGAACCTACCGTGCCCTGTCAGTATTTGTGTGAGTGTTCTTGTCGGTTTCAGTTTTGTGATATGTCTGAAGGCTTGTATGGCGTCCGGGAAAAATACTTTTGTAACGCCGGCTGTGTCCTCAGATCTGTATCTCCGATTCCATTCCTCGAGTGTATTCGCTCGGATCTGACGCTTTATGAATGAAATCGGGCATTTGTCGTAATCTGGCTTTTTCTTTGTTTTAAGGGCGGCGTCCTTAGCTAGCTGGTCAGCTTTCTCATTACCCTCAAGTCCTGCATGAGCTTTTATCCAGAAAAGTTCAACTTTTTTGGAACGCTCTTTGCAGTGTCGCAGGTTTTCGCGGATTTCGACTGCAAGAGGATGGAGAGAGCGGTGGTTAGTGACCGTTTCCAACGACGACCTGGAGTCGCTGTATATGCCAAAGCTGTTTTTTGGAGTTGACAAGATTTCCCTTGTGGCTTTGCATATAGCCAGCAGTTCCGCCTGGTAGACGGTGCAGTGGGACGATAGCTTGAGCTTTTGGGTTTTGGTTTCAACATCATTGTTCCAGTGAGACAATGATGCTCCGACCTTGCCCTCGATCCTGCTGCCGTCCGTATATATCCGCACTGTTTGTGTGCAGTGGTTAGTGTGTTGTTCCTGGTCTGCCAGGCATATAAACTGCAGGCTTATATGTTTTGCCGGGTGAGGGGTCCTATCAAACGCGGTACGTCGCTCTATCTCCTTATCTCCTAGCTCCGGCCGAGGTATCCCCCTCCTTGTCTCATATAGGGCCGCTGCCTCTAGTATTCGGAGGTCGAGGGGTAGTATCCCGGCCAGCACCAGTGCCGAGTTCAAGGAGACTGTACGATAGGATTTGCACAACTTCTGTGCAAATCCTCAACATTTGTCTTTTGCGGTGCGAATCTTAACTTATTTCTGACTCCCCACTGGTGAACATACTCGAGAGCGTCATTGGCACGTCGCTGGACTTCCATCGAATATCAAAACGACGTCATCGGCGAAGGCTTGGCAGTAATCTCCCCTTTGTACCAGGCCTTTCAGCAGGGGGTCGAGTAGAAGGTTCCATAGAATGGGGCCCTCTATCGATCCTTGCACACAGCCTTTGTTGGTTGCCCTTGTGACCTCCTGTCCCGCATACCTCACCCTGACCCTCCTGTGTTCTAGGTAGCTGTCCACTACTCTTCTTACGTTTACCGGGCATTTCGCCTCCGCCAACCCGATTTTTATGGCCGGCCACCATGCACTGTGAAAGGCTCCCTCTATGTCCAGCGAAATCATAACAATCAACTTCTTGTCCTTTAGTTTTGTACGTAAGAGTTCTAGCAGGTCATAGAGGGAGTCTTCTGTGCTTCTTTGTGGCATAAAACCATATTGGCGTGTGCTTAGTCCGGGTATGATGTGCCACTTCACCCTACCTATCACCATTTTTGCCAGGACCTTTCCCATCACCGGCAACAAACCTATTGGCCTATAGGATTTTGGAACTGTATAGCTCTCCTTCCCGGGTTTCCTCAATATTACTACCGTCGCTTCTTTCCAGATTCTCGGGAAGTAGCCCAGCTCCAAGCATTTGTTTGCCAGTGACAGGAAAAGTTCCGGATCACGGTCAAGGGCTTTTTGGCAGATATCGGCCGTAAGGCCATCTGCTCCCGGGGCTTTTTTGGTATGGAAGCTACTTATTGCGACGTTCAGCTCTTCCTGAGTAAACGGAGGATCATGTTCTTCATCATGCCCCATCTCGTTTGCTTTTTCAGCTATCGTCCTCATACGCCTGTGTTCGTCATTATCGTCTTCCTTCCTATCCTCCGGGTAAAACGTTTCCGCCAGCAAAGTGGCAGATTCAAGGTGGCTTAGGGTTATACCTTCCTTGGTCAGGGGAAGGTCTTCCTGTCTTTTTAGAGTCCTACCTATTACCCTATAAATACCCTCCCAGAGTCCCTCTCTATCTTGTTTCTCACAGAAGCTTTTCCAGCTTTCTGTTTGAGCCGTTCTCTCTGCTTGCTCATATTTTTCTTTCAATTGCAGGTACTCCTCGACGACTTTCGCTCTCCTGATCTCGGCTGCACAGCGGACTCTGCGTTTTCTAGTGGCGACCTCCTTCTTCATCATGGCGAGCTCATTGGACAACCAAGGTAAGTTAATTTTGCAATTTGGCTGTAGTTTAGGAATACTTAAATTGCATGCTTCTATTATTATGTTTATATATGATACTATTTTTAATTCTAATTCAGTTTTATTATTAATTTCGTCTAATTTAGTTTTGCTTATGTTATTTACTTGTAGCAACTGGTCCAATTTCTAACAAAATTGTACCCAGTTTGCTTTTTTACTATTAAATATTCTTGTAGTTCTGCTTATATCTAAACCTTTTTTTAAAAATGATGGTGTTGTGGTCTGAGCTCGTCATGCCTTCGTCCACTCTCCAGTCCCCGACCAGATCGAGTAGATCCGCCGTACATGCCGTGATGTCCACAAAACTCGTGTAAAGTGTGGATCCCCTCACCGTGTGGAATGTTGGTGTGTCGCCTATGTTGAGCACCTGCAATCCCATCTCTTCTAGAGCACCGGCCATTTTGATCCCTCTCTGGTCGATTTTTTGGCTACCCCACCAAGAGTTCTTGGCATGCGCGTCTCCTCCCAGGATATTTTTTCGGCCAAAGCTCCTCTCTACCTTGATCAGCTGTTCCAGGTATGGCTCTATCAGTGTTGGTTTCGGTTCAAGGTAGAATGAGACCACCACAATCTCCCAGGCGCTTGTCCTCATCTTCACCACTGTGATGTTGGGCGTGGTGAAATTCGGACACTGGACGACGTCTATATCACCATCAAAGACTGCGATTGCCGTCTTGTTGACGCCGTCGCCATCACCGGTATGCTGGTAAATTCGAGCACCGCGGTAGTTTTTCATTCTACCCAAACTCCCGATGTACGGCTCCTGGAGCAGTGCAAAAGCCATGCCCTTTTTGTGAGCCTCAAGCATGATCTCGTTTGTGGCCAGAGCCTTTTTCCGCAGATTTGCTTGGGCCACAAGGTATGGTCTTTTTTGGGGGACAGAGTTTTCGCCTGGGACCACCTTAGCAATATGCCACCCTTGTTCTTGCTATCGCATCCCATTTTGCTCTGATGGGGCACTCTTGGCTAAAGGCATTATGGCCTGTGTTGTCAAGCTTTGAACGCGCACAGTTGCAGCACGACGAGGCCGCACCCTCAAGCCAACTGGGGCATTCTGCTCTCATGTGGGGGGGTCTCCCGCAATGACAGCACTTTGCCTGAGTCTCCTGGCAAAATCGCCTGCCATGCCCATAGCCCAGGCAGAGCGAGCACTGTACTATCGGAGACTGGTCGGCCACTCTTATCCTCTGTAGGTCAATGAGGACCGATTCAGCCTCTGTCAGTCTCTGCCACATTTTGGGGGACACCCTCATCACGATATGACTCGTGTGGGGGTTCCTGGTGCGTTTTTTAAATGCAATTTCAACTCTGTCGTCTTGCGCATCCAGGTTTGTGAACATTCTTTTATTTTGGTTCTTTAGAGCATTTAGAATTTCCCCGTCACTGTTGCAACTGAGCACGTCCCTTAAGATTACGAGGGGGTCTCTGTTCTGGATGTTTTCTATGTTGAGGCTTTCTCCGGATTCTCTAATTCTATTTTTAACTCGTTCTCTTTCCTCATCGGTTTTACAGCCAATAATGATTTTCCGGTCCTTTGCCTTTCTTATTTTTTCTACCGCGATTCCTCCTTCTTTGGCATTCACGGCTTTCTTAATTCTATTTAAGACCTCTTCTCCTGTTTGTTGGTCGTCATTCGCGGTAACTATGAAGGAATGTAGGGCGGTCTGGGCCGGGAGCCGCTTACCAATAGGGGTCGCAGCTACACCGGCGTAAGACCGCTTTTCCATGCTTTCTATTTGTTCCTTTAGTTGCCCCATACTCTTGGTGTTCTCCTGGATGAGGTCTGCATGGTCCTTTAGTTTACGGATGAGGTCTGCAATCTCTCTATATCCTTGTTCCTTACTTTCTGGTTCTACGCACTGTACCACTTTTTGTATATTCTCACTGTCCTTTAGCGGTTCTTTACACTTCCCTTTATCGGCCTCTGCCTCCTTGACGAGTTGAAAGAGTCCTTCCAGTGCCTGGATGACCTCCGTCTTTATCTCCGTCTTCGTATTTCGGGAATTGCCCATGTTCATTTTCGCTTTTAGGAGACAGGCTCTAGCTTCTGAGGTCCTGTTTGCGAATCTCGGTGGTTTTCCTGCTTCTTCATGGGCGCTTCCCGCTAGCTCCATTGATGGTTTTTGGGTATCCCTTTTTGCCTCTTGTGGATTTATGGGCATTCCTTTTGGTCTTTTTGGGTCTACCTGCGAGGAGGGTGACGGAGATGAGGATGATGATGAGGACTCTTTGGGAGTGGTCTGAGGCTTCTCTGACTTCGCAGCCTCCCACTCGCCAATGGATTTCCTAACTGAAGCAATTTTTAGTGATTCCTTCGGTGATGTGCTTTTTATAAAGGTTTTATTTCCCGCCGTTGCTTGGTGATTTCTCGATGTCCTTGTTTACCGCTTTTTCTTTGGCTGGCGTTCTGAACATCTTTATTTTTGTCTGTCAGAGGGGTGACTTAAATATGTCGAATCTAAATTTGTATAAGTTGTAAAAAGAAAATTTTAAAGTTGTATAAAATGTAAATTTGTATAGAAGAAGAAGTGTATAAATATGTAAAAATGTGAATTATTTGTCCGGCTGGGTAAACCCGCAAGTCAAGTCTTACTTTTCGGCGTCACTAAATTAATCAGGTTTTGTGTCCCTTTAGGGTCAAGTCACTTCACGTCGGTCTTGGCCGGAAGAGTTTAATGACGTTCCAATTTATATAAAGTCAATAAAATTACTATAATAACAATAATATTCCAATAAAATTAAAATCTCGATAGGGATCCAATTCAATTTCCAGTAAATTGCAATGAATTCCCAATCAAACTTCAATTAAATTACCATAAAAATCTCAGTAAAATATCAACAAGTCTCTTTCGAATATAAGGAATTGATAAAATTTAATACAACGGTAATAATAGTATAAAGATAAGTTTTCTTTGTGCTAATTCGGGAAGGGGCGTTTTTTCGGTAGTTTATTCGGGGCCAAGTAGATCTTTTATTCCTGATTCTAAAGACTCCAAACTCAGTTGGTCTGCTACCTGCGGTAACGAAGTTAAGGATAACGTGCGGTAAGGGTAACGAGCGGGAAGTTTAAGTACTATAAACGGGGGTCTGAATAGATTCTAATGTATATAAAATAGTGCAAAACAGTATTCTGGGTCAAAAGGAAGGGGTCAAAAAGGGGTCAAGGGGGCTTATCTGAATGTGGGTTTAAGCAGGGAAGGGAGTTGATAGGGGGGGGAAATTTTACTCAGAATTTTGGATCGCGTCGACGGTAGCGAGGCCGGCGGTAGGGCGCAGAAGCCTGTCCCGCCATTCCGTCACCAGGACCTCGCGGAGCTGAGACCAATGAAGCTCGATCTCACGCTGCATCGGTCCACCTCCCAACCTAACTTAACCTAACCTAACCTAACCTAGGTTTTAGCCGGTAAGAGTCCGGCACTGCCGAGACTGGCTCATATGTGAGGCAGTCTGGGCGTCCATGAGGATTTCCCACTCCTGCCGGAAAAAAAAAAAAAAAAAAAAAAAAAAAGGTTAGGTTAGGTTAGGTTAAGGAGCCGCAAGAAGGAGGCGGCGCTACCGAGAGCTCCCAAGAACCCGGCTCAAAAAGAGGGCACGACGCCACATAAGGTCAGGACTCCACGCTCCGAGGCTGTAGTCATCACCCTGCAGCCCGAAGCCTCAAACAGGGGAGTCAATTACAAGTCCGTCCTGGCGGAGGTAAAAGAGAAGCTGAACTTCAACGAATTTGCTACCCCAGCTGGCTTTGTGTTTAGAACGGCAGCCACAGGTGCCAAGGTGTTTGAGATGTCGGGTGATGCAAGGCAGGAGAGGGCGGATGTTCTGGCCGCCAAACTTCGAGAAGTCCTCAAACCAGAGGACGTCCGGGTATCCAGGCCCACTAAAACGGCTGAACTGCGCATAGATGGGCTGGACGACTCCGTGAGCCCGGAGGAAGTAGTGGCGGCCATTGCCCGAAACGGCGGGTGTCCGCCTGAGAGCGTGCAGGCGGGCGAAATTCGCTGCAGCGCGGCCGGGCTGGGCACGGTTTGGGTGCGGTGCCCGGTAGCGGCTGCAAACAAGGTCGTAGACGGCAGACGGTTGTTAGTGGGATGGGTGTCTGCCAGGGTGAAACTCCTGCCAACAAGGGCTATGCAGTGCTTCAGGTGCCTGGAAAAGGGGCATGTCCGGGCACAATGCACTGCAGAAGCAGACCGCAGTGACCTCTGCTATCGCTGCGGTCAACCCGGTCACAGGGCGGCACAGTGCTCCGCGGCACCAAACTGCAGTCTTTGCGCAGCTGCAGGGAAGCCTACGGAACACAGACTTGGCGGGAAAGCTTGCAAGGCTCCGCGAAAGGTTGGCAGGAAGACTGGGGCTGTCAGAGGACCTGGGCCTCTCCCACAGTCTGGCAATCAAGTGACTGACTCCCGACCCAGGGAAGGAGGAGATGCCGAGGAAATGGAATGCCAGTGATGGCACAATTCCATTTTCTCCAGGCGAATATCAACCACGCTGCCAGAGCTCAGGATCTTTTGCTCCAGAGCATGGCGGAGTGGTCAATCCATGTGGCTGTGGTCGCTGAGCCGTATTTTGTCCCTCCACGCGATAACTGGGTAGGGGACCTGGACGGTTTAGTGGCCATCATTGGCGGGACTCTTGTCAGTCCCTCCCGAGGACACGGTTGGGTTAGGTTAGGTTAGGTTAGGTTAGGTTAGGTTAGGTTAGGTTAGGTTAGGTTAGGTTAGGTTAGGTTAGGTTAGGTTAGGTTAGGTTAGGTTAGGTTTTTTTTTTTTTTTTTTTTTTTTTTTTATTATTTGTTTCGTTTTGGGTTTTTTCTTTTGGTTGAGGTTTAATTATTATTTGTTTTCACTTTCGGACAGTTCCTGCGATTTGATACAGTTGCTGTCTTTTTAGTTGATTAATTATTCGCAATTACATGATGCTTTTATATGATAAATAATGTAATAAATATTTACTATTGTTAGATTTAAATAATAATTTTAACATGGATGGTGGTGCTCTATGTGCCATTGAAGTTCTTGAGCTGGCTCATAATTTTCGTCGCGTATTTGATGAAGGCGTCCAAGACTTCTTCTTTTCGCATTAGCATCCCGATGTCATATGTCGTGATACCAAATTTCTCAGAGATTGCCTCGTACTGCATGCGATCCATGGCGAATCTGGGGCAATCTCTGAGGAGGTGGTCGATACTTTGTACAGTGTTGTCATTGCAGGGACAACAGTTATCTGTAGTTATTTTAAAACGGTTGAGGTATTGCTTATGGAATCCGTGACCTGTCAAAATTTGGGTGATGTAGAAATTCTGATCAAGTTTTTTGCGGAATTTGTTAATTTGAAGAAGTGTAGGAAAAATTGTTTTGGTATGTTGTCCCTGCTCACTTGATGAGTATCTGGCTTGCCAGTTAGCCAAATTGGATTGTCGCAGTTGGTGTTTGACATATGACATCGGGTATGCACTGTAGTCCGGCGCTTTGTGAAGCTGACTGGCCGTTTTCGCAGCTGCGTCTGCAGCTTCGTTACCCGCAACTCCACTGTGCCCTTTCACCCACGTGATTTCTATGTGTGGTGGAGTGTCAATGCTAGTGCGTGTGTGTGTATGATTATGAATGGTTCTGTGTATTTTCGTGACCAGCGGATGTGTGTTGCTCCGATCTGCGATCGCCTGTATAGCCGACTGGGAGTCAGAGAAGATGGTAGTATTGGTTTGAGCCTTTGTATAAGCCCAATTGCAAGCTTCCAGGATGGCTAACAGTTCAGCCTGGAAGACTGTGCAGGTGCTGTGAAGTTTGAACTTTTTTGTAATGGTTGTTCCTCCTGGATCGTAGCAGACGAAGGCTGCTCCGACGGCACCGTCGTCCTGTTTGCTACCGTCAGTGTATATATAGTGCTGTGTTTGTGATGTCGATTGGGCCGCCTCAATTTCAGTTTGTCTATGTGTCCGGGTGCACGTGACTGATTTGGGTAGTCTTATTGCTGGATGTAGTAGCTCCCGTACAGGTGTGGGGCGTTCAGGAGTGATGTCCGCTGGCAACAGGTGACTAGTGCCTGTGAGGCGGGTCGTTTCGACATGGTGAACTTCCTTGATCCTGAGATCGAGGGGCATGAGCTCTGCGAGTGCCAGAGCGGCAGTGGTAGAGACGGTCCGGAAGGCTCGGATGGCCTTCAGTGCGAATCCCCTCTGGAGGCTGGCGACTTGCTTTTTGACACTCTTCCTGCTTACTATATGCCCCCATATACCAGCAGCGTAGGTGATAGTTGGTTCTATCACATGCAAATAAATTGTGCGGGCGTTTTCAGGGTGCGCGCCCCAGGTACACCTGGTGTACATTCGTAATTTATTGAATATGCGAGTGGCTTTGCCCAACACGTATTTTAAGTGGCTATTGAATAGTAGTTTTTCGTCTAGGATGACGCCAAGCAGTTTAATTTCAGGCACAAACACTAAGTCGGTGCCGTCCATTTGGAGCTGCGCGGTTTTTGCTTTGGGCGTGAAGGCGATGACTTGGGTTTTTGCCGGGCCAAAGGTCAGTTTGACGCGTTTGCCCCATTCGCTGATGTTGGCGAGAATGTTGTTGGTGAGTTGCTCCACTGTTTCTGGTTTATCCGCCGTAACTATCAGCAGGACGTCATCTGCGAAGGCTTGTATATGGCAACCCGATGGCAGTTGCATGTCCAGGAGCTCGTCAAGGATCAGGTTCCATAAGACTGGACCACACGCGGATCCTTGGATGCAGCCCTTTGTCAGGGTTTTGCGCACTCGGACTCCCGCGTGATCCAGCGTAGCGGTTCTATCCTGCACGTAGTTTTTGATCAGCCCATAGATGTTTTGCGGCGTTCCAATGTGTTTTAGACGATGGAAGAGAGCAGGCCACCAAGCGTTATCAAATGCCGCTCTTATGTCCAGAGATATTGCTATGGCAAGTTTGTTGTTTTGTTTGGCGTGGTGAACATGGTCTAGAGCTGTGGTTAGGTTAGGTTAGGTTAGGTTAGGTTAGGTTAGGTTAGGTTAGGTTAGGTTAGGTTAGGTTAGGTTAGGTTAGGTTAGGTTAGGTTAGGTTAGGTTAGGTTAGGTTAGGTTAGGTTGGGGGATCCCCCACAGTGCATACTTCCTCGTAGTTTCCCCCGGGCAACGCCGTGTCTGACCACCGTAACGGAGTGGCAGACCGGCGGCTAAAGTGCGCTGTGATTCGTAGACAAAAATGCGGTCGTCTGCGAATATGACGAACAAACCACCCACGCGTGACGCCTCTGGGCGTTTTATTTCGAATCGCTCCTCCCAGGGCGATTCTAACGGCCCTTCTCAGGGCCAACCCAACGGCCCTTCTCAGGACCAACCCAACGGCCCTTCTCAGGGCCAACCCAACGGCCCTTCTCAGGACCAATCCAACGGCCCTTCTCAGGGCCACGCCGGCGGCGCTTTGGCGTTGGAAGCTGACCGCACACCATCTGCGGCCAGCTTTTTCAGTAGGCCAGACGAGTTGTCGGACTCCGACGACTCCAACATGGACACGTCGGGTGCCGAAAGCGACCGCTTCAAGCGGAAGAGGTCCGAGGGCTCTTCGGAGTCGACCAGAGGTGGGGCGAAGAAGAAGTCGAAGTATAAAAAGGCTTCGACTTCTACTGCGCCTTCTACCCACGATGTGGGCTTGTTAGACGCCGAGCGCCAGCTACATCTGGCAAAAAGGGCGCAACTCCAACTAGACCTGGAGGAGAGGGTCGCCGCCAAGGAGCAGCAGGCGCAAGTTGCCAGATCGAGGGCCGGCTATGGTTTATCCAAGGTGCTGTATGCTGACCACTCCCTGGCGGAATTGGAGCGCATGGCGCAAGAAGATAAGGAGGAGGTCCTGGAGGTCGCCTCAAAGTCTTCAAACTTGAAGGGGACCTTTCAGAAGGCCCTCAAATGCCGGGCCGCCAGCATGCACGGCATTGTTTTGGAGCTGGTGAAGCGGACGGCCACGGACGAGACACGGCAGCTGCAGGCCAAGGTGGATCGCCTGCAGGCAGAGGTCAGCCAGCTACACCAGAAGCTGGCTGAGGCAACGGCCACGCCTGCCCAATCTGCACCAGGTCCGGCGGTAGGAGGCTGCTCCTCCTCCCCTGCCAGCCTTGAGGCAACAATCCGCGGGGTTGTCATGGAGGAGAGGGCCTTCATCAGAGCCTGCTTTGCAGGCATCGAGGACTGGCTCTTGCCGGAAAGGCGGCTCCGCCCGCCACTAGCGGCGGACAAGAGTCCACCGCCGAGGGAGCCGGAACCGGCGCCTCTAGCAGGCCCGGTACCTGAGGGCAAAGGCAAGGGCAAGAGGACCAAGGCGGCTCCTCATACCCCTACCAAAAGCGCGGAGGGAGCACCTGGGTCGTCTGCTACTCCAGCAGCAGCTCCCCAAAACTCTCAGGAGGAAGACGCCCTTCTTCCCTCCACCACCCCGTCCAACCAGTCGTGGACGGAAGTGGTCAGGAGAGGAAAGGGAAAAAAGGGGAAAAAGTCAGCCCCCAAGCCCGCTGCGACTGGTTCGGCTGCGACTGGTCCAACAGCCAAAAGGGCACCAGCCGGCGGGAGAAAGCTGGTTCCTCCCAAAACCGCGGCCGTCGTGGTGACCGTCACCCCAGAGGCCGTGGGGCGGGGCGAGACGTATGAGTCCGTCCTAAGACGGGCTCGTACCAATGCTGATCCCTCCCGGCTGGGGATCAGCAACATTACGTGCCGCCATACCCTAACCGGGGCCCGAATTTTCGAGTTCTCGGGAGAACAGCGCAGCGCAAATGCGGACCTCTTCGCAACAAAGCTGCAAGAGGTCATTGCGGATGCGGCAACGGTCGTCAGGCCCGTTAAGACCGCAGCCTTGGAGGTGGCCGATCTGGATGATTCGGTCACCAAAGAGGATGTGGTAGCGGCCGTCGCGGCGACTGGAGGCTGCGACGCTGGCGCGGTGAAGGGTGGAGCCATCAGGCTCGGCCGCCGTGGCTTGGGCGTCATCCGCGTTGAGTGCCCAGTCGCCGCGGCTGGGGCCGTCCTTGCTGCAACCAAGGGACGGCTGCTTGTGGGGTTCAGCACGGCTGTAGTCCGGCCGCTTGAAGACCAGCCTGTTCGCTGCTTCAAGTGCTTCGGGTTCGGCCACACCCGAGCCACGTGTCCCTCCAAGTTCGACTGGGGAGACACATGCTTCCAATGCGGACAGGAGGGACACAAGAGTGCCGCTTGCCACGCCGCCACCGCACCACACTGCGCGGCGTGTGCCGCCAGTGGCCGCCCCGCGGACCACAGGATGATGGGCAGGAGCTGCAAGCCCCCCGTGAGGAAAGGCATAGTGCCAGCGCAGGTTCGCCCTGTTGCTAACGCCGCTGCCGTCGTCGTCGCCGCTGTAGCTCCAGCGGCGGTAGCTGAGGGGACAGGTGCGATGTCAGAATAATGGTTTCCGACTATCGCATCCTCCAGGCGAACACCAATCACTGCAGAGCGGCGCAGGACCTGGTGGTGCAGGTCATGGCCGAGTGGTTGGTGAACGTAGCGGTGGTCGCCGAGCCCTACTCAATCCCCGGCAGCTGGCTGGGTGACGAGGACGACTCGGTGGCACTAGCAGCGCGGTCTACCACAGACTCCCCTCCCCTCTCACTATTAGAGAGGGGACCGGGATACGTGGCCGCCGCGTGGGGAGACTTAGCTCTTGTAGGCGTCTATTTCTCCCCAAACCGCCCTCTTCAGGACTTCGAGAACTATCTCGGAGTCCTGGCCGCTGTGGTCGGCAGGGTGGCGCCGCGTCAGGTCTCCGTACTGGGAGACCTTAATGCCAAGTCGGTGACTTGGGGCAACCCGGCCACCGACGCACGCGGGCGGGCAGTGGAGATGTGGGCAGCCTCCTCTGGACTTTCCCTCCTGAACAGAGGAAGCGTCCAGACATGCGTGCGGCGGCAGGGTGGCTCAATAGTGGACGTCACTTTTGCCACCCCTGCGTTGGCCGCGCGCGTGTTGAACTGGCGGGTGGACCTGGTGGAGACTATGTCGGACCACCGCTACGTGCGGTTCGACATCTCCACCAGTGGCCCTGGAGAGACGCAGCCCCTCTCGGTGCGATCACCGTTCCCACGGTGGGCTCTTGCCCGCCTGGACAGGGAGGCAGCGGTGGAGGCGGCGTTCGTCCAGGACTGGCTTTCGCCGCCTTCCGCCGGCCTGGATGTGGATGCAGTGGCGGGGCACCTGAGGGACTCTCTGACCGAGGTATGCAACTCCAGCATGCCTCGGTCTCACCGACCACTACCCAAACGCGCCGTGTACTGGTGGTCGGCGGAGCTGGCGGGGCTTCGAGCAGCGTGTGTGGAGGCAAGGAGGGCCTACACGCGGAGACGGCGGCGGCGTCGACGGGATCTGGCCGACGAGGACCACCTCTATGAGGTATACACGGAGGCAAAAATGGTCCTCGATCGGGCCATCGCCGCCGCCAGAGACTCGGCGAGAGCGGAGCTGCTGGAGGGTCTCGACAACGACCCCTACGGGAGACCTTATAAGGCGGCACGCAACAAACTGCGCCCCTTTGGTCCCCCGGTGGCCGAGACCCTGGAGCCCTCATTTCTGGATGGGGTGGTTCAGTCCCTGTTTCCGTGCAGGGACAACTTCACCCCGCCAGTTATGGACCCACCACGGGGGATAGCTCCGCCAGCTGAGGAAGAAGAGGAGGCCCCTCCTGTTACGGAGTCGGAACTTGGCGCGGCGATTCTCCATATCCGCGCCAAGAAGACAGCTCCGGGCCCCGACGGTGTTCCGGCAAAAGTGGTGGCGATCGCTGCCACTCAAATGGAGGAGAGGTTTCGGGACCTCTTCAGCGCATGCCTTGCGTCTGGAAGGTTCCCGAAACCGTGGAAGGAGGGGCAGTTGTGCCTCCTTCGTAAGGAGGGCCGCCCAGCTGATTCCCCCTCGGCATACCGGCCCATCGTTCTGCTCGATGAGGTCAGCAAAATGTTCGAGGGGATAATCGCTGCCCGCCTTAAGAGCCATCTGCGGAGTATCGGGCCGGACTTGTCGGACGCTCAGTTCGGTTTTCGGGCTGAGCGTTCCACGGTGGATGCGCTGGCCTGCCTTAAGGGCCAGGTGAAGGAGGCGATGGAAGCGGGGGACGGATTGTTGGCTGTGTCATTCGACATAGCGAATGCCTTCAACTCCGTTCCCCACTCCACCATCCTAGAGGCACTCCGATTCCACGGAGTGCCTCGATACATGCGCAGGCTGCTGGCCGACTACCTGGAGGATCGGGCGATCCTCCTGGTAAATAGGACTGGCCAAGTCCGGCGGTACGCCGTTGAGGCCGGCGTTCCACAGGGGTCAGTCTTAGGACCTCTCCTCTGGAACGTCGGTTATGATTGGCTCTTGCGGGGAACTCTCCTCCGAGGCACGAGTGTCGTCTGCTATGCGGATGACACTCTCCTCACCGCCCGGGGGGAGAGTTTCAGGGAGGCGGCCAACTTGGCCTCGGCGGGCGGCTCCTTGGTCGCAGGGCGGATCCGCCGCCTAGGTCTAACGGTGGCGCTGCACAAGACCGAGGCCGTGTTATTCCACGGCCCTCGGCAGCGTCCCCCACCTGACGCCCACATCTTCGTGGAGGGCGTCAGAATTGAGGTGAAGGCCCAGATGAAATATCTGGGCCTTGTACTCGACAGCAGGTGGCGCTTCGGTCCGCATTTTAGCGGGCTGTCGTCGCGCCTGCTGAAGACCGCGGGCGCACTCTCGTGGCTGCTTCCCAACTTGGGGGGGCCCAGCGCGCGATGCCGGCAACTTTACGCCGGCATCTTGAGGAGTATGGCCCTCTACGGGGCTCCCATCTGGGAGGAATCACTCCAAAGAAGAGAAAACGCCGCCGCCTTGCGGGCACCCCAAAGGGCCATAGCCCAGCGGGTGGCGCGGGCCCATCGCACGGTTGGCTTTGCGGCAGCATGTGCTCTGGCCAGCACCCCTCCTTGGGAACTTGAGGCGTGGGTGCTCGCCAGAGTATATGAATGGACGGCAGGGCGGCGGGCGAGAGGAGAACGCCCAGCCCCGGAAGAGCGGGAGGCAGTCCGACGGGAGGCGAGGGACGCCATCGTCATCCATTGGACGGACGACCTCGCCATCGCAGCCTTCGGCCGCCGAACCCTCGACGCGATTAGGCCAGTCCTGCGAGACTGGCTCGAGCGCTCGCATGGGTTCCTCTCCTTCCGTCTGGTGCAGGTGCTGTCCGGACACGGTTGTTTCGGATCGTACCTGCACCGAATAGGACGGGAGGAGACGCCGTCGTGCCACCACTGTGGCGCGGCGGAGGACGCGGCCCAGCACACCCTCGAGGTGTGCCCGTCGTGGTCCGAGCCGCGCCGCAGTCTCGTCGCGGTGATCGGACCGGACCTCTCACTCCCCGGCTTGGTTAACGCCATGCTGAGGGATGAGAGGTCCTGGGCGGCAGTCGCCTCCTTCTGCGAACTCGTCATGTCTCAGAAGGAGGCAGCGGAGCGCGCGCGGGAAGACGATCCTGACGCGGCGCCGCTCCGAAGGCGGAGGAGGGGTCGAAGAAGACGTCAGTTTGACAGTCATCTCCGACTCCTCCCAGGTGGAGGCCAGCAGGCAACGGGTGCGGGGGCACCCTTGCCTGTATTGCACAGGCATCCACCAGTGTCGGACGGGAATGGCCAGGTGTTTCCGGCCATTCCCGTAGCCCCCCAGCCTGGGGGGCATGCGGGGCCCGCCAGCTAGGCGGGCATGCGCCGGGAGGGTTGTGGAAGTAAAGGCTGAGCCGGTTTCCCATGGCCCTCCCATCACGGCGATGTGGGAACACCGCTGAGTTTTAGTGGGTATACTGTCATTACCGACAGGAGTCCCACATACCCCGACTCGTCCCCCACGAGCGGGGATGCGTAACGCATTTCTCAGCGACAAAAAAAAAAAAAAAAAAAAAAAGGTTAGGTTAGGTTAGGTTAGGTTAGGTTAGGTTAGGTTAGGTTAGGTTAGGTTAGGTTAGGTTAGGTTAGGTTAGGTTAGGTTAGGTTAGGTTAGGTTAGGTTTTTTTTTAATTTATTATTTGTTTCGCTTTGGGTTTTTTCTTTTGGTTGAGGTTTAATTATTATTTGTTTTCACTTTCGGACAGTTCCTGCGATTTGATACAGTTGCTGTCTTTTTAGTTGATTAATTATTCGCAATTACATGATGCTTTTATATGATAAATAATGTAATAAATATTAACTATTGTTAGATTTAAATAATAATTTTAACATGGATGGTGGTGCTCTATGTGCCATTGAAGTTCTTGAGCTGGCTCATAATTTTCGTCGCGTATTTGATGAAGGCGTCCAAGACTTCTTCTTTTCGCATTAGCATCCCGATGTCATATGTCGTGATACCAAATTTCTCAGAGATTGCCTCGTACTGCATGCGATCCATGGCGAATCTGGGGCAATCTCTGAGGAGGTGGTCGATACTTTGTACAGTGTTGTCATTGCAGGGACAACAGTTATCTGTAGTTATTTTAAAACGGTTGAGGTATTGCTTATGGAATCCGTGACCTGTCAAAATTTGGGTGATGTAGAAATTCTGATCAAGTTTTTTGCGGAATTTGTTAATTTGAAGAAGTGTAGGAAAAATTGTTTTGGTATGTTGTCCCTGCTCACTTGATGAGTATCTGGCTTGCCAGTTAGCCAAATTGGATTGTCGCAGTTGGTGTTTGACATATGACATCGGGTATGCACTGTAGTCCGGCGCTTTGTGAAGCTGACTGGCCGTTTTCGCAGCTGCGTCTGCAGCTTCGTTACCCGCAACTCCACTGTGCCCTTTCACCCACGTGATTTCTATGTGTGGTGGAGTGTCAATGCTAGTGCGTGTGTGTGTATGATTATGAATGGTTCTGTGTATTTTCGTGACCAGCGGATGTGTGTTGCTCCGATCTGCGATCGCCTGTATAGCCGACTGGGAGTCAGAGAAGATGGTAGTATTGGTTTGAGCCTTTGTATAAGCCCAATTGCAAGCTTCCAGGATGGCTAACAGTTCAGCCTGGAAGACTGTGCAGGTGCTGTGAAGTTTGAACTTTTTTGTAATGGTTGTTCCTCCTGGATCGTAGCAGACGAAGGCTGCTCCGACGGCACCGTCGTCCTGTTTGCTACCGTCAGTGTATATATAGTGCTGTGTTTGTGATGTCGATTGGGCCGCCTCAATTTCAGTTTGTCTATGTGTCCGGGTGCACGTGACTGATTTGGGTAGTCTTATTGCTGGATGTAGTAGCTCACGTATAGGTGTGGGGCGTTCAGGAGTGATGTCCGCTGGCAACAGGTGACTAGTGCCTGTGAGGCGGGTCGTTTCGACATGGTGAACTTCCTTGATCCTGAGATCGAGGGGCATGAGCTCTGCGAGTGCCAGAGCGGCAGTGGTAGAGACGGTCCGGAAGGCTCGGATGGCCTTCAGTGCGAATCCCCTCTGGAGGCTGGCGACTTGCTTTTTGACACTCTTCCTGCTTACTATATGCCCCCATATACCAGCAGCGTAGGTGATAGTTGGTTCTATCACATGCAAATAAATTGTGCGGGCGTTTTCAGGGTGCGCGCCCCAGGTACACCTGGTGTACATTCGTAATTTATTGAATATGCGAGTGGCTTTGCCCAACACGTATTTTAAGTGGCTATTGAATAGTAGTTTTTCGTCTAGGATGACGCCACGCAGTTTAATTTCAGGCACAAACACTAAGTCGGTGCCGTCCATTTGGAGCTGCGCGGTTTTTGCTTTGGGCGTGAAGGCGATGACTTGGGTTTTTGCCGGGCCAAAGGTCAGTTTGACGCGTTTGCCCCATTCGCTGATGTTGGCGAGAATGTTGTTGGTGAGTTGCTCCACTGTTTCTGGTTTATCCGCCGTAACTATCAGCAGGACGTCATCTGCGAAGGCTTGTATATGGCAACCCGATGGCAGTTGCATGTCCAGGAGCTCGTCAAGGATCAGGTTCCATAAGACTGGACCACACGCGGATCCTTGGATGCAGCCCTTTGTCAGGGTTTTGCGCACTCGGACTCCCGCGTGATCCAGCGTAGCGGTTCTATCCTGCATGTAGTTTTTAATCAGCCCATAGATGTTTTGCGGCGTTCCAATGTGTTTTAGACGATGGAAGAGAGCAGGCCACCAAGCGTTATCAAATGCCGCTCTTATGTCCAGAGATATTGCTATGGCAAGTTTGTTGTTTTGTTTGGCGTGGTGAACATGGTCTAGAGCTGTATGGATGGCTTGGGTGGTATTCTTTTGTTGACGGAAGCCGAATTGTTGAGGGTTGAGTTTGTTTCCTACCTCAGCATGGTGGGCTACCCTTTTAATGAACAGCTTCTCCAGGAGTTTTCCGAACACTGGAATTAGACCTATGGGGCGGAAGGATTTGAGATCTGTTGGATCATCCTTTCCCGGTTTGGGAATGATTTTGACATAGGCCTCCTTCCATATTCGGGGGAAATGCTGTAGAGCAAGGCATCTGTTCATGATGTCGGTTATTAAGCTCGGGTAATGTGCTGCAAATTGAAGGCAAATATCGGAGGTGAGATTATCAAGGCCAGGGGCTTTACTGGGGCTTATCTGTTTTAGTTGCTCCAGAACCTCTTCTTCTGTGAATGGATGGTCGTCTACCGTGTTGGTCGTAGGGCTATGGTATTGGCGACGGAGTTCTGCTTGTGTTGGCATATGGTCACAGGTATCGTCAGGGTAGAAGTGGTTCAGGAGGGCGGTGGCTGTCTCCTCTCCATCGGTGGTGAATTTGTCTCCTACTTTGAGGGTAATGGGTGGTCTTCTAGGCGCAGTCTCTTTGAGAAGTCGGTTGGTCAGCGACCAAACGTTCTCTTTCTGCTGTAGTTCGCAGAACTTACGGAAGTTTTTGGTGGATTCTTTTTTGAGTTCTTCCGAGTAGGCCGCTTTCTTGTTCTGGCTCTCTTCCAGAAGGGCTTCGAGTGGTAAACCTTGCCGTTTGGCGGTGTGGATGCGTCTGTGGAGATTAATGATATCTGTTTTTTGGGTTTCAAGGCTCTCGGTCCACCATGGAGCTTTGTACTTGCGGTTCTGACCTTTAGTGGGCATAGTTTCGCTGCAACTGTCGTGTATAAGATCGGTGATTTGGTGTACGAGGTGCTCAAGCTGATCGACATCGAGGTTGGGCACATCCCTATCGAGCACGTCTGAGACCGTCATTCTGTGTAGCACAGCATCCTTAAAGGCTGCCCAGTCTGCTCCTTTGGTATTGAATAAGAATGTGGAGTTATTTTTATTTCCTTTTGATATAGGTCTGCGGGTGGCGATGCAGAAATCGATGGCATTGTGCTGCGATGACGTGCAGCAGTCCAGGTTGACCCTCCAATCACGTACCGAGTCGTACATTGAAGCGGACGCCAGCGTTACGTCAATGATAGACGATCGGTCGCGCCCGTGCGTTACCGTCTCGAAAGTCGGGGTGGTTCCGGTGTTGCAAATGTACATGTCATTGGCGTAGGCGAGTTCCAGAAGGCTGATTCCTCTGGGGTTTGATTTAACGCTTCCCCAAGCGGGGTGCCAGCCATTGAAATCTCCCCCCAGAATGCACCTGTGATGCGATGTGGCCTTGAGGAAGCAGTCTATTGCTTCAAGCGTGCAGGAGGTGTCATCTCTTGGCTCTACGTAAGCAGAGGCCAGGTACCATTTCTGGTAGTCGGTTTGCAGTTGAATTACGCTTAAGTTAGCTGAGGACATCCCTGACTCCCCCAACACCACACCACACCCAGGTTTGACGAGAATGCATGCCTTAACATTACATCCGTTCGAGTATTGAAAGATGTCGATACCCGATATAGGCTTGACCTCCTTGCCAGATCCTATATAGGGTTCGGATAACAAGGCGATATCATACTGGCCGTTATAAAAGTACGATAAGGTTAGGTTAGGTTAGGTTAGGTTGGGTTAGGTTAGGTTAGGTTAGGTTAGGTTAGGTTAGGTTAGGTTAGGTTAGGTTAGGTTAGGTTTTTTTTTTTTTTTTTTTTTTTTTTTAATGACACCCGTCATCACAGGGCGTTGCATGTTTCCTCTGACGTGATCAGAGACCTTTTTTTTCAGGGTAGTATATTTATTTATTTATATATATTTCTGACAGGTTGCCTTATTGTTTTACTACATGTACTACATTTCTACATTTACTGGTTTCAAACTCAATTGTTCTTCTAATTTCTTATTTTCTACTTACTTATATTATCTTATGTTTTCGTATATATTAAACAATATATAGCCAACAAAACTTATTTAACTATTTATTTTTACCACACATATTTAACAATTTTAACCTACTTTGCAAACATAACTTAATTTTATTTTCTACTAACTTATTTTATATGTTTATGTTATATAATTTACCAAATATATATTAAACATAACTTATTTATCTATTTCTGTTTACTACTATCTTTACTATTTGCACACTGTATTCTATAAATTTTTGTCTAAATTGTTTACTTGCAATTATTGTGTGTATATTTTCGGGCTTTATGTGACAGTCAAGCATTTGTTCAATTTCAAATCTAAGCTTCGCGTATACTGGACAGTTGAACAGGAGGTGTGGGACAGACTCAGCCACCCCCGGCTCACAGATGCACGATGGGTCCTCCTTACACTTGAATCGGTGCAAGTATTCTGAGAACCCACCGTGCCCCGTCATCACCTGAGTCGTCAAGCCTGCTGGTCTAATTTTCCTCACCGTTTTATATCCCTCCACTGCATCTGGGAAGAACATCTTGGTGACAGCCGCTGTTTGTCCCGCTTGGTAGCGTACATTCCACTCGTCAAGAGACCGCAAACGGATGTGTCTCCTGACGAATGAAACTGGGCAACCATCATAGTCAGGTTTCCTCCTGGAATGCAGTGCAGCGTCTTTGGCCAACTGGTCCGCGCGCTCATTCCCCTCCAGTCCTGCATGTGCTTTAATCCAGAACAAGGAAATTTCCTTGTTCTGGAGTCTGCTGTCTTCGATGTTGCTTCTAGTTTCGACAGCCAAGGGGTGGAGGGAATATGGGTTGGCGACCGTTTCCAAAGCAGAGCGCGAATCACTAAGAATAGCGAAACTGGGCTCGCCTCGTCGCAGGATAATTTTTGTGGCATGACATATAGCCAGGAGTTCGGCCTGGTAGACAGTGCAGTACGATGACAGCTTAAGTTTGAGTGTTTTGGTCTCGGCTGCATTGCTCCAAAGAGATAATGCTGCTCCGACCTTACCCTCTATTTTGCTGCCATCGGTGTAGATCGAGACCGCTTGGTGCACGTGAGAGTTCAACTCCTGCTGGTCCACCAGACAAACGAAGTCGAGGCGCATATGCCTTGCCGGGTGCTGAGTTTCGGCAAAGGCCAGTCTGCGCTCTACCTCTCTATCTGCTAATTCTGGCTGGGGTACTCCCCTCTTAGCCTCATACAACGATGCCGCCTCCCGAATCCGGATGTCGAGAGGCAGTATCCCAGCCAGCATCAGCGCAGAGTTCAGCGAAACGGTTCTATACGCTCCGCACAGCTTCTGCGCAAATCCCCTCTGTACCGCGTTTAGCTGTCTTTTTACCCCGATCTTGTTTGTTGCTTTAGCCCAGGCGCCGGCTGCGTAAGTAACGATGGGCTCCACTGTGGCCATATAGATAGTCCTGATGATTTCGGGGTGGAGACCCCAACTGATCCTGGCGGCTCGTGAGAGCTGTTTATATATGTTTAACGCCTTCTTGCATGTATTAGCCACGTGGCTGTTAAACGTCAGCTTATTGTCAATGGTGAGCCCCAGGATCTTTATCTCGTTAGACAAACGGATGTCGATCCCGCCCATGCTCAGTCGTGGTGTGTCAAATTTCAACTTTCTGGTGAGCACCATTGCGTGAGTCTTGTGTGGCGCGAATTTCAGTTTGTTTTTGACACCCCACGCCCGAACATACGCGAGTGCAGCATTGGCTTGTCTCTCCACCTCCAGCGCTGTATCCGCGGCAAACACCAACACCACGTCATCTGCGAAAGCCTGGCAATAGTCTCCTCGGCGTTCGAGTCCCTTAAGGAGTGGATCAAGGAGGAGATTCCAGAGAATCGGCCCGCCAATCGATCCCTGCACGCATCCCTTTTGAGTGTCTTTTATGTACTCTTCTCCGGCATACCTCAACCGGACCTTACGGTCTTGTAGGTAGCTGTCCATGAGTCGCCGGATGTTAACCGGACACTCTTCTTCGGCAAGTCTGATCTTGATTGCGGGCCACCAGGCACTATCGAAGGCTCCCTCTATGTCCAGTGATATTACGGTTACAAGTTTCTTATCATTGAGTTTTCCGCACAGATGTTGTGTCATGTCATAGAGGGAGTCCTCAGTGCTCCTCTGGGGTATGAAGCCGTATTGTCGGTGGCTCAATCTCGGGAGCAGATGCCACTTTAGTCTACCGACTATCATTTTCTCTAGAATCTTCCCCATGACCGGTAACAGGCCAATAGGCCTGTAGGACTTCGGGTTTGTGTAATCATCCTTGCCAGGCTTTCGCAAGGCCACCACCGTCGCCTCTTTCCAGGGAGTTGGGAAATGGCCAAGTTCTTGGCACTTGTTCATGAGCGCCAGGTTAAGTTCCAAATTTTTGGTAACAACCTGGCTGCAAATATCTGCGGTAAGACCATCCATTCCCGGAGCCTTTTTTGGATTAAAACTTTCCGTCGCGGCCCGGAGTTCTTCGACCGTAAATGCTGGGTCATGTATCTCATCATGCCTCCAGTTATTTGCGTTTGCTGCAGAGACCCTGGTCTGCCGGTGGTATGAGTCGTCATCACATTCAAGGTCCTCCGAGAAAAAGGTCTCCGCCAAAGTACTGGCCGACTCCTTCTGGTCCAGTTGGTGGCCATCTTTCACCAAAGGAATGTCTTCATGGCGTTTAGTGGTGCTTTTTATAACGCGGTATATGCTCTCCCAAAGGCTTTCCTTGTCCTGTTTACCACAAAAGCTCTTCCAGCTGTCTACCTGTGCTCTTATCGCTGCTAGCTCATATACCTCTTTTTGTTGCAGGTACTCGCTGACAACCTTCGACCTTCGGATCGGCGCTGCGCATCGGATCCTGCGCTTCCTAGTGGCGACTTTCCTTTTCATCTCCTCGAGCTCCTCGGTCCACCATGGCATGGTAAGTGTTTCGTTTGTTTTCTTTTTCTTTAACATCTCGTTACATGTTCTAATAATCTGTTGTATATATTTTTCTGTAAGTTTGTCTAATTCTTTACGTGTTTGGGTTTGGTCTATTTCTATTTTATTTATGCTATTATCCTTCATTAGCTGGGCCAGTTTCTCATGAAACCGGTCCCAGTTAACCCTTTTTGTGTTGTAAATCCTAGTTGTCCTATTTATGTTGATTCCTTTTGATTTTTGTAATTTTATTTTAAATGTCATGCCATTGTGATCCGAGGATGTTAGGTCTTCGACTACTTTCCAGTCGTCCACCAGGTCGAGCATATCCTCTGAGCAGGCCGTAACGTCGACATGGCTGGTCAGTCTTCGTTCTCCTCTGACCGTGTCGAAGGTCGGTGTGTCTCCGTCGTTCAACACTTGCAAGGACATCTCCTCTAGAGCACCAGAAAAATCTTCGCCCCTCAGATCGACTCTGTCGCTCCCCCACCAGCTACTTTTGGCGTTAGCATCACCACCAATGATTATCCTCTGCGGTCCCAGCTTTTCTCGGATCTTCCTGATATGTTCCAGGTACGGCTCTATGGGTTGGTCGGGCTCAAAGTAGTATGATACCACGATGATCTCCCAGGCCAGCGTTCGAATTCTCACCACAACGATGTTATTTGTGGTGAGAATCGGGTACTGTATGATGTCAAAGTCATGATTAAACACTGCAATGGCCGCTTTGACCTTTCCTTCCCCTGGGCTAGTGTTCTGGAAGATCCTCACCCCTCTGTAGTTCTTCATACCACTTGAGCCCCCCACGTAGGGTTCCTGAAGCAGAGCTATGGCTGCTTTTCTGCGATCCGCTTCTATCATCAGTTCATTGGTGGCGAGCTGCTTCCTCTGCAGGTTTGCCTGTACCATCAGGTATGAGGCTTCGCTGGTGGAAGTACCGCTCCCGAGTGCTCCCCTGCCCGTGACCACCTTAGCAATATGCCGTTGTGGCTCTCGCCAGGGTGTCCCACTTCCTCCTTATCGGGCAATCCTGACTGAACGCATTGTGCTCTGCATTTGCGAGTTTGGCATGCGACATGAGAATACACCCACACCATCCACCGCTCATGCGAGAAAGCGATCCCAAAACTGGGGTCGCCAAAACACGACGCCAAGCCCCCATGGTGGAATCCTTCTCTAGACCGTCTCAAAAAAGACGCTCTGACGAAGAAGAGAAGGATCCGCAATGCAGCTGCAAGTCGGAAACACTTCACCATCCAGGAATACGTGCTGGCCAAAAACAACTACACCACAGCAGCAACGGAAGCAGCCACAGCAAACTGGAAGGAGTTTTGCTCGAAGCAGGACCGAGAGAGTATGTGGGACGGCATCTACAGGGTACTAAGGAAGACAGCCAGAAGACAGGACGACGCCCTCCTGAGAAATACCGCAGGCGAGACGCTCAGCCCCGAGCAGTCAGCGGATCTTCTGGCAAAAACCTTTTACCCCGACGACTCAACGGATGCCGAACAGCCCCACCACAGGAGCCTAAGGAAGCTGGCGGAGGAAAAAAACCCCCTGGGCCTGTCTGCCGATGATCCTCCCTTCACGACTGCGGAGCTGGAAATGGTTCTCCAGAACCAGAATCCGAAAAAAGCCCCCGGTCCTGACGGATTAACGGCAGACATTTGCACGGCAGCAATAAACTGCGATCGGGAAGTGTTCTTAGCGATAGCTAATAGGTGCCTGTCGCTGTCACACTTCCCGAAGCAGTGGAAAGTCGCCCATGTGTGCATCCTCCGCAAGCCAGGAAAGGACGACTACACCAGCCCAAAGTCGTACAGGCCAATAGGTCTGCTCTCGGTCCTAGGAAAGATCGTCGAGAAGCTCCTAGTAGGCAGACTGCAGCACCACTTCCTCCCAACACTACACACAAACCAGTACGGTTTCATGCCGCAACGCGGAACCGAGGACGCCCTCTATGCCCTAATAGGGCACTTAAGAGCCGAAATCAAAGCCAAAAAAATCGTGCTTTTGATATCATTGGACATAGAGGGGGCCTTCGATAACGCGTGGTGGCCAGCACTCAAGCGACAGATGGTAGTCAAGAACTGTCCCAAAAACATCTACACTCTCGTCACCTCATACCTGGAAGACCGGAACATCAGGGTCAACTACGCCAGAGCGACTAGTGAGAAAGGTACCACAAAGGGATGCGTCCAAGGCTCAATTGCCGGTCCGACGTTTTGGAACCTGATCCTAGATTCGCTCCTACATAAGATGGCTAGTAAGGGAGTATACTGTCAAGCCTTCGCAGATGACGTTGTCCTAGTTCTCTCGGATCTCACAGCCGGTCCCCTGCAGCAATCAGCCAACAACGCGCTAGACATAGTATCGGAATGGGGCGTCCAAAATAAGCTACGTTTCGCCGCGCACAAGACCTTTGCGATGGTGTTAACGAGGAAGCTTAAGTACGACGTTCCGGTACTCTACATGTCGGGCACGCGGCTGAACCTGGTCGAGGAGGTAAAGCTGCTAGGCCTCACAATAGACTCCAAACTCACCTTCAACGCGCACGTGTCGGCGATCTGTAAAAAGGCCGCAGACATCTACAAGCAGTTGGCATGCGCGGCGAAGGTGACTTGGGGTCTCAACACAGAGATAATTAGGACAATATATGTGTCGGTGATAGAGCCCATCGTGATGTATGCAGCGAGTGCGTGGGCCCCCGCAGCTGAGAAACTGATGACAAGGAATCAGTTTGACTCACTGCAGAGAGGCTTCGCGCAGAAGATCTGCAAAGCATACCGCACGGTATCTCTGACATCGGCACTTATTCTGTCAGGTCAACTCCCACTAGATCTCCGGGTAATCGAGGCAGCAACCCTGTTTAAGATCAGAAAGGGTCACTCCCAAGAGTTCATACCACCGGGCCGCGAGCTGGAGTGCAACGTGCCCCACTCCCAATATCCCCACCCATCGCTACTCACGATAACAGAGTACGCACGCCTAGAGGACTTGACTCCCGAAACCCTGGAAACCCATCAAGTAATCGGTCCCCAAATATACACCGACGGCAGCAAGATAGAGAGCGGTGAACGGTTAGGTTAGGTTAGGTTAGGTTAGGTTAGGTTAGGTTAGGTTAGGTTAGGTTAGGTTAGGTTAGGTTAGGTTAGGTTAGGTTAGGTTAGGTTAGGTTAGGTTAGGTTAGGTTAGGTTAGGTTAGGTTAGGTTAGGTTAGGTTAGGTTAGGTTAGGTTAGGTTAGGTTAGGTTAGGTTAGGTTAGGTTAGGTTAGGTTAGGTTAGGTTAGGTTAGGTTAGGTTAGGTTAGGTTAGGTTAGGTTAGGTTAGGTTAGGTTAGGTTAGGTTAGGTTAGGTTAGGTTAGGTTAGGTTAGGTTAGGTTAGGTTAGGTTAGGTTAGGTTAGGTTAGGTTAGGTTAGGTTAGGTTAGGTTAGGTTAGGTTAGGTTAGGTTAGGTTAGGTTAGGTTAGGTTAGGTTAGGTTAGGTTAGGTTAGGTTAGGTTAGGTTAGGTTAGGTTAGGTTAGGTTAGGTTAGGTTAGGTTAGGTTAGGTTAGGTTAGGTTAGGTTAGGTTAGGTTAGGTTAGGTTAGGTTAGGTTAGGTTAGGTTAGGTTAGGTTAGGTTAGGTTAGGTTAGGTTAGGTTAGGTTAGGTTAGGTTAGGTTAGGTTAGGTTAGGTTAGGTTAGGTTAGGTTAGGTTAGGTTAGGTTAGGTTAGGTTAGGTTAGGTTAGGTTAGGTTAGGTTAGGTTAGGTTAGGTTAGGTTAGGTTAGGTTAGGTTAGGTTAGGTTAGGTTAGGTTAGGTTAGGTTAGGTTAGGTTAGGTTAGGTTAGGTTAGGTTAGGTTAGGTTAGGTTAGGTTAGGTTAGGTTAGGTTAGGTTAGGTTAGGTTAGGTTAGGTTAGGTTAGGTTAGGTTAGGTTAGGTTAGGTTAGGTTAGGTTAGGTTAGGTTAGGTTAGGTTAGGTTAGGTTAGGTTAGGTTAGGTTAGGTTAGGTTAGGTTAGGTTAGGTTAGGTTAGGTTAGGTTAGGTTAGGTTAGGTTAGGTTAGGTTAGGTTAGGTTAGGTTAGGTTAGGTTAGGTTAGGTTAGGTTAGGTTAGGTTAGGTTAGGTTAGGTTAGGTTAGGTTAGGTTAGGTTAGGTTAGGTTAGGTTAGGTTAGGTTAGGTTAGGTTAGGTTAGGTTAGGTTAGGTTAGGTTAGGTTAGGTTAGGTTAGGTTAGGTTAGGTTAGGTTAGGTTAGGTTAGGTTAGGTTAGGTTAGGTTAGGTTAGGTTAGGTTAGGTTAGGTTAGGTTAGGTTAGGTTAGGTTAGGTTAGGTTAGGTTAGGTTAGGTTAGGTTAGGTTAGGTTAGGTTAGGTTAGGTTAGGTTAGGTTAGGTTAGGTTAGGTTAGGTTAGGTTAGGTTAGGTTAGGTTAGGTTAGGTTAGGTTAGGTTAGGTTAGGTTAGGTTAGGTTAGGTTAGGTTAGGTTAGGTTAGGTTAGGTTAGGTTAGGTTAGGTTAGGTTAGGTTAGGTTAGGTTAGGTTAGGTTAGGTTAGGTTAGGTTAGGTTAGGTTAGGTTAGGTTAGGTTAGGTTAGGTTAGGTTAGGTTAGGTTAGGTTAGGTTAGGTTAGGTTAGGTTAGGTTAGGTTAGGTTAGGTTAGGTTAGGTTAGGTTAGGTTAGGTTAGGTTAGGTTAGGTTAGGTTAGGTTAGGTTAGGTTAGGTTAGGTTAGGTTAGGTTAGGTTAGGTTAGGTTAGGTTAGGTTAGGTTAGGTTAGGTTAGGTTAGGTTAGGTTAGGTTAGGTTAGGTTAGGTTAGGTTAGGTTAGGTTAGGTTAGGTTAGGTTAGGTTAGGTTAGGTTAGGTTA